>CM044433.1:115511038-115523740 GCA_024363595.1 Xenopus borealis | reverse complement strand
CAGAAAGTTATCCGGAAAACCACAGGTCCCTAGCATTCTGGATAACAGGTCCCATACCTGTATCTGATGAAAGGGGAAAAAAAGCTATACCCATAGGACAGCAGCTGTTAGTACTGATTTCAGATCAGATTCCCATTTGAATACATTCTAGTAATGAGTACATGTTTTTGTACTTTCTATACTATAATAATAATAATAATAGCTCACACTGGAGTTGGTGGGTGCCATGGTGTGCAGCTTAATCATTTCTATGAAGCGATCAGCAACATGGAACATAAATCAGTTTTTGTGAAAAATATATATATATATACCAATTTGCTAAGCTCATTAGATAGGTGTGTTATTTTTAATAGAGTGTATAGGTTTCTTTTAAGTAGAAAAGTATCTGAAGTTATACTACATTATACAAATTGAGCAACTGGGATCTTGAGATCTAATAAACTCTGATTTTTAACTCAAAAAAATAGAGCTTTTGTAATGCACTAATATACCTTAGCTGTAGTATTCGTCAGATATAATCCTTGTGTTTCTTTCTCCCTTTCCCTTCTGCTGTCTTCCAACCTGCTTTGCATAACTGCTACCTTGCTTACATATTAATGATGCACGTGGGTACCTGGTGCCACCTGCTGGGGAACTCACAGACTAAACAACCGTGCCTTTCTGTTGAACAGTCAACCATCTTTATGCTCACTCAGACCTCGAGCAATATAACTTTCTAATGGACCTCAAGGTGATTTCCTTTTTTCTGACTTTTGCATGATCAAGAATTCTTCTCTGCTCAAATCATTTCAACAGGCATTTCATCTTTATTTTCTTCATTTCCTGCTTTCTCGTTTCATGAAAGGAGACATTCCTTCGTTTAGTCACTCAAATTACTTGTTCACCTCTCTCTCATGGGTTAAAAGACCTAATGGATGTTACATGACAGGATTTTCTCCATTTTGGATTTGTCTCATTGCATTATTATGGATCTCCTTTTAAGCAAATGGTTATACCAATAAAGTTCTATAATTTTCAGTGTTTTACTATATATTATCTGCTTACTTGTTTATATATATATATATATATATATATATATATATATATATATATACACAGTATATATAAACAGTATATAGGTATTCTATATAAAAACATGCACATGTTTAAAGAAAACGACCTACACAGAGGTATCCAATACAGTTGAAACTTGCCTTTATCTTTGTGTGATTCTGTGTGTTCTTAAATGATTTTAGCAGTTTTGTCTGGCATTCAAACTGTGTGGTGTCAGCTGACCAGGTGTTCGTTTAATAAGAATTGAACATAAAATATAACAGTAATACAAATCTAGATATACATTGAATGTTTTCAGTTATTAAAAGGGCCAGAAAGAGCTAAAACATGTACAGGTATACGATCCAGTTTTCTGGAAACCTGTCATCCAGAAAGCTCCGGCTTCTCCTTATAGACTCCATTATAATGAAATAATTCACATTTGTAAAAGTAATTAATCCTTTCTGGAGGCAAAACAATCCTATTGGGTTTAATGTTTACATGATTTTTTTTAAGTAGACGTAAAGTATGGAGATCCAAATTTACAGAAAGATCCCTTATCCAGAAAACCCCCAGGTCCCAAGCATTCTGGATAACAGGTCCCATACCTGTATATATAGGCAAAACAGATCTACATGTAATGGCAATATGCACCGCATATTGTTGTGCTTATGCATATAAGATGTTTATAGATAATACATTATAACTCTTTTAACATATGTTGATTAAAGACTTGCTTGTACCATGCAATATAATACTTTCACTTAGCCGTCTGCATTCTGGCCATGATTCTGTTACCAGCATGCCTTGGCTATTGTACTGAGAGTTATAGTAGTAGCGGCTAGGTGATACAAACCAGCGCTCATTGGGCTTCTGCAAGGATGGAACTGCTATTGGCTTAGCAAAATTACCATGACCTTCTGCTCCTACTTCATTTCTGCACTGGACTTGTTTGACTGTTCCAAATCAATCATAACTAAGGCTAACGCTTCTGCTTGGTTGCACCTATAATCGATAATATTTTCCACTCTTTTTATTTCATCCTACTGTGTGGCCAATAATTTTACTCTAATGCTTAGGGCACTGTCCTGCATTTTACATTATGAGTATGTTCATTTTTTTTCTTAATGCTTGACAATATTATTTGTGTAATAAGTAGTAATAAAGAGTAATCATTTTGGCCATACAGAACAGCAGCATCTTTTGGAGGATGTATATACTGAAGAAAGCCATGGCCATTTACTAATCCTATGTTTCCATTTAGCCTATCTGTAAGAAATCTTGCCTTTCTTTTCCAAAAGTTATTTAGTAAATTCATGCGTGTTCCTATAAACATTGAAGCATATCATTAGTCTCAACTGCTGTACTAAAATGTTAGTGTTATGAAAATCTGGTGGTTTAAGAATAGCTAGCATTGTGTGAGCACAGTCAAGATAGAAAGTGAAACTATGAAAGGATGCTTTCTATAAAAAAGAAAAGTTATGGCGTTAGTAAGAAAGGAAAAAGGGAGTTTTAGCATACCAGAGAGAGTGTTCACGGTTCTCTCACTCATTATGGCCCTAAAGCCTGTAAACATTTAGCTTTCACTTAGTTCTTTGAAATTGCCTTTTTAAGTTTGCTGCTTCTTTAAAAGGGTTCTTACCATAATCTTCACCTATGGGGGAATCTCTCTGGTTTCTGTCAGCTTGCTGTTAGAGGAAGCAAGTGCTTTAAGCTGGCCATAGACGCAACAATCCAATAGCACGAATCCTTGATTTTCGTGTGTGGCCCGACATTTGTCATGCCATGCCGATCAGTCGTTTGGTCGATCAGACAGGTTAGAAAATTTCTGTCTCTAATGAAGGGCCATGCGGTCCAGAAACGTTTGATCACTGAAGTGTTGTGAGCACCATGGAATAAAGTATGGGAACCCACCGTTTGTAGCAGACAAGGTATTGGCTTTCCTTCTTTTCTAGAAAATTTCTGTCGGCTGCCGATAATATCCCTGAGTGTATTTCCGATCGTACGATTTTCAGTAGGAGACTGTCACTAGATTTTGTCGGACACAACTGTCATACGATCCCTGTCAGTGACAGAACATCGGCTGATCTGTGCTTTTACTACTTTATTTAATCTGAAGGATACAATGATTCGTATGATTGGATCTTTGCGTCTATGGCCAGCTTTAGGAACTGGAATTATGTAGAATTTAGTCAACCTTCAGCCTAGATGCAAGTTGGCCGGAGCAGGTGAAAGAAACAGTTTGTACCTTGATGCTGAATAAAGTTTTCCCTCTTTGTGAAACACTCCAAACAGTACATCTAAGTTTCTTCAGAACCAGTGCTGATTATACAATTCATGGCCAAAAGTAAGTGGACACCTGTCTATCGATCTTCTCATTTGAAAACCAAATGTATAAATATGAAGTTGGTCCTCATTTTGTTTCTATAACAACCTCTGTTCTTCTGTGAAGGCTTTTCACTAAATGTTGAAATATTATTGGTGGGATTTGCTCCTATTCAACCACAAGGGTATTAGTGAGTTTGGGCACTGATGTTGAGCAATGAGGAGTAGCTCACAGTTGTGTTCCAAATAATTCCACCGGCATTCACTTAGTATATTCTTTATGGACTTTAATCTGTGCATAGAGTTATTATCCTGCTGAAACAGGAAAGGTCCCTTTTCAAACTATTGCCCCAGACTAGAAATGTGTTATTATGTGATGTACTGGCATCAGTGTCTGACCTAAATATCAAATTCCAGTCATTAGAAGGGATGTACACCTACTATTGGTCATATAGTCTATCAGTTTATACCAAAATGTTTATACCAAAGAGCTGGTTGCTACAGTTTGTTCCACTAGGGCAAGATTTTCAACTAGTGAATACGTTTTATAAAGGCAAGCTGATAGCTGAAAATAATCACAATTTCTAGGTATGTTTAGTGAATATCTTAGGGGCCGATTTATGAAATTCACGTGAAATGATCGAAGTTCGATCGAATTACGATCGTACGAATTTTTCGTGATATCAGTTATCAGATATCGAATAGATCGAATGATTGGATATTCGATCATTTGATGATCGAAGGAATAAAAATTTTAAAGTTATTCAACTGCCTACTTCGCCAGATTGAACCTACCGAATTGTAATAGAAGCCTATGGGAAGCTGCCCGTAGGCTTCTGAGGCTAAGTGCTGCTCGAATACCATTCGTACGATCGGAGTGTTCGATCGTTCGCATCGTACGAATTTTTCGGACGCTCGAAGGAAATGTCACAATTTTTTCGTGAAATTGAACGATCAGTATCCGATTGTACGAATTCATTGAGAAATCGTATTGCGAGCGAAATGATAGCCTAAAACAATTCAATAAGCATTCGATGGTCGAATGCTTATGGAATTGCGAATTTGGTCGAGCTAATTATGGGGAATAATAGTAAATTTGCCCCTAAGTGTTGCTTCTCATCCTTGCAGAAGAAACAAAATTCAGCTTTAAGTACAGTACCGAACACTGAAGGGCCACTTCTGGAAGACTCTTCTGCTGCTGACAGATAAGTGTAGCAAATGCCTTATATAGGTACTGTACACTGGCCTGGCCTCTACAGATCTCTCTTTGGTGTGCTTGATCTTTTTGTATATATTTCCTCCAAACGTCTTGCTGTGCTTATATGTACATGTGTATGTATACAGTATATACTGTATCCATAATCAAGTGAAATGCATTTTTATTGCAGTTGATAAAACAGACTGCTGAGATGGTTGATTTCAATAATTTCTTTGTATTTACTGTATAGCAATGCCGTTTACAAGGATTTTAGCAAGTAGTTTTCGTTGCTGGTCTGGGTTAATTGGGTGTGACATTTGGTATATTGGGGATGTGGCCTAAAAGTCCAGATTCTGAACACAACTCAGAACTCTAAACACAACACAATACATATACTATACTTACTATATATTTATACATTTTGGGTTGGGATAAATAAATATAGCTCTAAATAATATAATGAAAAATAATCAGTAAAAATATGCTGTAGGGTTCTTTGAAGGCAAAGTAGAATACCCAGTTTTAACAATTGCTCTCAGCTGGGTGGGGTGTTTCACCTTTACGGTAACTTTTATTATGTTAAATTTGTGTTCATTATTTATTTTTATAGTTTTATAGTTATTTGCCATTTTCTTCTAACTCTTTGCAGCTTTCAAAAGGGATGTCGCCATCCCCATTCTAAAAAAAAATCAAATGCCCTGTAAGCCTACAAATGTATTGTTATTGCTGATCCTTCTATTCGTACTCTGTCCTATTCATATTCCAGTCTCTTATTCAAATCAATGCATGGTCGCAAATTGAAGAGCTGCTGAATAACAAGCTAAATAACTCAAAAACCACAAATAACAAAAAATAAAATTGCAAATTATCTCTGAATATCACTCTCTACCTCATTCTAAATGTTATCTCAAAGGTGAACAACCCTTTTAAGATGTAAAATATGAACTACAAAATGGTGCAACCAAATAATATAATTTTATGGATTTACAAGGGAACTTTCATTGATATAAATATGCACTGAAACTGTAAAGCAGTTATAACCAACCAGTGGCTTGCAAGCTTACATAAGTTGCTCCTAGCCTCAAGCAGTTGCTTAGTTATTTAGAATTCCTGGCTTGGAGGAAAGTTTTGTTTGCATAAAAACCAGGTGTACTGTAAAATATAGCCTCTTATAGACTTTAGTCCACATAGGGACTAGCCAAAAACAATCACAGCTCGTATTTTGGCATCCCCACATGCTGCTCCCCAACTATTTTTAAAATTGAATGTGGTTCATGAGTAAAAACAAGTTGGGGTCCCCTGCTGTAGAGGATGGTTAATACAGGTATGGAACGCACATATCACTAGTTAGCAACTCTCAATTTTAGCTGGATAAAAAAAAGTCTGGCTCACAAATCAATACAGATATGAAAAACTATGAAAGTGTTTGGGTTGTAAGGACACAGTTGCTCTGGTGCTATACTCACAATATTTAATAAAAACACATACCTGGGAAGTATTCTGTATGTGCAGCTGATTATATCAGATGTTATTTCAAGCTTATGTTACACAGAGTAGGTTACTTGATACTATGCTGTCTTTAAAAATTCACAGCAGCAAAATTCCAAAAGTATTGTTGATCACTAGCTATTCATTACTATAGGAATGGACCTGAGTAATCCACAGCCCATTTCTGTACTTAGTGATTCATTGTAGTTAATGGTAATCAATTAACAATGTCTTGAAAAAACAATATTTGTCCTGTGTGGCATAAGTCCTATACAGCACCTCCGCTTCCACCAAACAGTGGCATCAGTAAGGCAGCTCTACAGTTAGTAAACTATGTTTGGTGGAGAGCACTCGGGAGCTGAATACAACACTTAGGGAAATAGCCCAGTTTGTGTTTATGTTGACATGTCTTCTTGGATAGATAATATGTCACAAGCAAATATATATATAATGGTGGAAAAATATGCAAATGAAATATACATACAGAAATGCAAAATATTGAAAAGAGAAAATAATTGCATTATCTCTCTTTCACCCATTCATTCAATCACATGCCCACACGTTCTATAACAAAGTTCAAGTTTCATGATCCAATGCATGCAATACCAGTCTTTCTGTGAATCTAAAATAATCTAAATGTTCCTATTCATTTAATGCTTCATAGGTAAATCTTTGCATGAACCATCCTTACAATTATCTTTCCCCATCTTTCTCCTTCTTTCCACTTTTCCAAGAACTTAACCTTTACACTTGTATTTACCTTATATCACTTTCTGGAAGTTTTTTTTTCTTATTACAGGTATCTGCTCTTTAACTCAACTGCAACTCAACTGCATCTTTGTTTCCAACATTTTCACCAAAATCGTTACTTCTATAAGCAATAACATTTACAGAGAATGCAGTCTGCATGCAAAGGCATAAAACAAAATGAACACTGATCTAGATGTTAGTTGTGAGGTAGAATTTTAATGTTTTATTAATATATAGGTAGTTTAAATGTTGTAAAATTGTATTAGGGGCATATGTGGATCACATCAACTCCCAATGGGATTTTTTAAAACCTGGCAACAGATATCTGACTAATAGCGATGGGCGAATCTATCCCGTTTCGCTTTGCCGAAAAATTTGCACATTTCCAGCGAAACACGCGTATCGTTTTTTACTTTTTATTTTACACCAGCGAATTTTCGCCCATCACTACTGACTAATCCTGACCCAGGTATCAGTCATGGGGGTAAGCTTGGCCTTAAACACAATCCAAGAAACTGTTGGTTCAGTCTGCAGAGGGTTTAGAGTCAGTACTAATATCAGACTGTGAAAATGTTTTGAAGATTCATTGAAGGTTTAATTGCTTGCTCATAGTCAGTTAGGAGGCTAGTTATACATATTATGTAGTGTATTTGTATTAACTGTAGTTGGTGCCTCACTTTAATATCATACATGTGTCCTACATTTCCAAACCTTTCTCATAAGTTCTTTTTTTCCCTCTTTTTTAGGATGCTTCCATGAAGTCCAAAGAGGTTTCTGAGTTTACCCCTCTTGCCACAATGCAAAGCCCAACCTACCAAAGCAATGAGTTCAACAGTGCTACATCCAGCAGGTCTAATTCTCTTTCTAAAAAAGTGATGCTCACTCACTGGCAAAACAATGATTATTTAAAACTCCCCTACCTTTTTGGCTATTCCAACACAAGCTATAATTCCAACGCAAGCTCTTACCTCTGCAGGTCAGGGCTGGAAACATCTGTGTGACAGATCACCACTGCAAGCCTTTAGAACTCTATTTTTTAAGTGTATTTGAATAAGTTGAGGATGCAGCAAATCGATTGTGTAATAGAACTTCTGCCTCTTGGACTCATTCAGCTGCCCGACTAATGAGAGAGGATTCGTCTCTCTTGGCCTTGGGGGCTCTTATTTCTATTTTTAAGCACTGCAGCAAAGAACAATCTCCACAGTCTGGTACTGTGGGACTGATAGCACTATATATTCTCTATTTCCTACCCAGAGATTTTATGAGTTGATAGTCATGTCTGCTTTAGTTTTTTTTTTAATAATTCTGTATTGTCTCTGTGATCGATTTGTGTGTCTAAGTTAACAGTGCAGAGTAGAGTGCACAACTCATCTAACTAAAGTTCATGCTTTCTTTTTTCTCTCTTTTTTTTCTGTCGGTCACCAAAGAAGCTGGTGTTGCGTTTGTGCACATTTTTTTTCCAGAAATACTGGCTAGCAGTCATGTCATTGTAAGTTGCCAAATGGGTTTATTTTGTACTGCTAGTACTCCCTATAGTAGAGATAGATTTCTAGACTTGTGCATGTGTTGTATGTCTATGTGTCTTGCAGCCCATGTAATGTCAGCAGCTCTGTTCCTTAAGTCCCTTTCAGAAGTGAATGTATTGGTTTCAATACTTAAGGGTACATTATGGAATAGTCCCAAGTGATTAAACATACCCATGTGATGTCTATTCTTGTCAAGATGTTTCAGTGTGTAGAGGTTTCACCTGTCAGGTTTATTTTTAGTTACAAAACCAAAACAGTTCACAATGCCGCTGGGCTTTAGGAGCTGCTGATTCTTGTATGTATGAATTATATTTTTTTCCCAGCAATATCAAAACCCTAGATTTGCAGTCCAGTCCAATGCCTCAACCCATTGTTAATGTTAATGTGTCACAGTCCTCTGGAAAAACTTAGGTTCTTCTGTATCCCTTTCTCTCATATTTCTTTTGTATTTGCAGTCACCACTAAAGAAACTATTAGTGTAAAATCTTATCTCTGTTCAGAGAAGTTTCATTTGAGGTTACATTTCTCGGGTCCGTACATATTCAAATGCATATCAGACAGATGCTTACATAGCGTTTTCATAAATGCAGGCTTGTTGCCATCAATTGGGACACATTTTAGTTCAACAAGAAAGCAAAATGAACAACTTGCTGCCAATTTGGTGGAAAAAGAAAGGGTAAGGTAGGCAATTTCTCCAAATCAAATAAGTAATGTAGTTATTATTACCATTACAAAATGTTAGCTCAATATCGTGGCCCGAGGCAGTGTTGTTCTACATCAATATTTTGATGCCACTGAATGCGGGTAGCTGTACTCAATAAATTTATGCACAGATGGAGTATAGTTATTGCACATTTGAGTTTAAGGCAAAATTTAAGTTTCCACCATATGCCATGAAAGTTCCACCATAAACCAGCACTGTATACTTTTGCCTTCTATTAGAATACCACCTGCTACATCTCTCATGAGCCTGCTATTTTCTTCTCTGGAATCTGTTAAGTCTTTGGGGCAGATTTACTAAATTCACATGTATTCACATGAAGGATTCGAATATTCGATCAAATTTTCAAATAGATTCAAATTCGAATTTTGAATGTGCAAATTAGGCAAATTTGACCATCGAATATTCGAATTCGAATGATTTGAATATTCGAATTTAATTTTATTCAAATATTCGATGGTCGAATACTTCCCCTTTAAATTTAAATTCGACCCCCTAGTTCACCAGATTAAACCTACTGAAATGGGGATCATTCCCTAAGATCGAATAGGAAAAATTTGATCCCTATTTGATCATTCGATCGATCGAATTGCGCTAAAAAAATTAGAATTTTTTTAATTCCCCACTATTCCCTGGTCGAATTTTGAATTTTTTTTTTCATTCGAAATGCTACCCTTAGTAAATCCGCCCCTTTGTGTCACCTGTTTTAAATGGGGGATTTTATTAGGGTCTTGAACCATTTTTTTTTTTTTGGAGGGCCATTCTTTGTTCAGGGTCCCTTTTAGCTCATAACAAGGTTACGGATATAGAAAAACATTGGTGCAGCATTCAGCAAAACAAGAACATGTAGAACAACAAATCTCACCCTAAGTGGCCCTGTAGCTGGACTTTCAGATATACCAATTGTAGGAAATAGGCAGCCACCCCATTCTTCAACTGTACAGAAGAAACAGTCATGGGAACTGGTGCAACATGTCCATGACAGAAAAGAGATCTCATTTGCATTACCCAGTATAATAAAATTAGCTTTCCTTTTATCCAAATATTTTTTGCATCAAAACCCAGCTATATTTTATTCCAGATGTTCCCAATTGTTTACCTTCAACAACACACAAAGGAATCTACTAGGATCTACTAATTTCAGTTTGGTTTCAGTAATTTTCAGTTAATGTTACAGAACCATATAAAAATAAACTTATAATATAAGACTGGAAACCTCATATGACTTATTAACTGATCTAAAGTATATGGAAGTGGGCACTATTAGGATGGAAGGATGCCTGTCAGTACTTATAGGGGTTGTTCACCTTCAAACACTTTTTTCAGTTAAATTGTTTTCAGAAAGTTCACCAGAATTAAAGACTTTTTCCAGTTACTTTTTAGTTGTAAACAATGTAATAGTACTGAATGGTAACATTTCATTTTTCACCGGCTTAAGTCTCTGCGAGGGAGCAGCTGTTATGGTTGATACACGATTTGCTAATATTCCACAGATTAACTAATGTAGCAAATTGTAACAGTTCAGAATCTGTTCCTGGAGTTATTGAGCTGCCAGAGACAAGAAAATTAAGGGGCCCATTTATTAAACCTCAAATGTTTTCTGGTTGAGATTTTAGGGAGAAAATACACTATCACATTATATTGAGGTCATCAATTGCAAATGTCCCTAAAGTTGTTTATTGGCATCATGATCTGCACTGGATTATCCAGTACAGTTGGGGTTTCATCTACTAATACAAAAGAGTCTAGTGTTTGCAGCAACAATTTGATATCATCTAGTTTTTGGAGCGTCAATCATATGATATGAATTTTGTTGGTCTGATTTTTCCAAGAAAAATTATTGGTGAACGAGTTCCGTTCATGGAAGGGAATTTGGTCAGCTTTGTATTCATAAAAAAATTAGATTCATTTGAGTTTTAGAAGATCAGACCTTAAACTTTAAACTTCAATTTTGGAAAAATGGTAAAAAATAAAACATGCAAAGTAATTGAAAAAGTCTTTATTTCCGGTGAACAATTTGAAAACAACTGAACTGAAAAAAAAAGTATTTGAAGGTGAAACAACCCCATCAAAAAATAAAATCTTCCATGGCAGTCGTGCAGTCTGCACTATAAGTAATTACATTAGAATGAATTTGTGGCCAAGGGACCAGATTCAGCCCACTGGGAATCATTTATCACCAGATACAATGCAAATGGCATGGTGTTTCTTACATGACTGATATGGATCAATATTTATGTAATTACTAAACATTACAACGGTAAAACTGGGAACTCTGTTTGTACTAACACTTTGCACTAGAATATTTTTTTATAATAGAATGTCCTATGTTTAAAACAATACTGATAATTATTGTTTATTTTATTTATTTTCACTGCCAATTATCTAATAACAGACTGTATCATATCAGAATTATGAGTAGCGAATCACTGCAAGGATCTGTATTAACCAAACTGCCTTTTAGTTACTCTCAGCCCAGTGCTATTTACCCATCATGCACCCTGTGATAAGAAGAGAGGGACATTTTTTGCTGAGGTTGGTGTTAGCCTTCAATAGACTGGAGTTAAAAATGTAAATAGTAGTCCAGCCTATTGAAGGATTATGTAGCCCCCCGCCCAATGTGAATGTCAGAACCAGTGTGGCAGAAAAGGCTGGTTGGAGTATCAGAAAAGGCAAGAAGCCTGAGATTGAGGGCAGTTTAGGGGGCTGTTTGGTTAAAAAGATATAAGTGTTTATATATATATATATATATATATATACTGTATATATATATATATATATACTGATACTGTCTGTTCTCGAAACAGATCAGTTGTTCCAGTTGTGCTTGGAGGCTCCATTGTTTTAACATTCACCTGCACGGAAAGAAGATCTAAAATGGGATATTGATTATTTAAATAAAATTCAGTGCATTATAACTTTCCTACTGTAGAAGTGGCGTGTGTTAAACCCACAAGCCATGTGAGCTTTAACTTAGGTATTTTATTATTTGAATATATATTGCAGAAACCAGCATTTCTAATTATTAGGACGTGTAAAGGGCAAATTACATTTAAAATGAAAAGCACAACTAGAATGAATTAAAATTCTTTAATTTCAAAACATTTTATTTAGCTCTTGTTTGCTCTCTCTAATATATATATATATATATATATATATAAACACATTACAGAAGGTCCGCACTCTCAGGTCTTAAAAATTAAATAATAATGTTTATTAATAAAACAGACTTACGTTTCGGCCTCTCCGAGGCCTTTCTCAAAGTGACAACATACAATACAAGAATTCTTAAAAAACCTGTGATGGCAGAACACCTTAATTGGCTGACCTATCAACAAACGTTATCAATTAACAGCATCCAATAGTACAGCATAAAAAACGTATCTATGCAGAAAAATACCATTATTGAAATATAATCACTAAAATGTACAAGTAACCAAAGCACTATAAAAGACCCGTGACCGTGTAGCCCCCCTCAGCATGAGGAGTGCTATTAAATATCAAAGGTGAGAAGCCCCCCGACAGGGACAGAAAACCCGGAGACCCGTAGCCATGTAGATGCTGCCGATAAGGACACTGTCTCTTTTAAACCTGGGCTCCCGGATCGCATGCATTAACTTTAACATTATTGCTAACTTAGCCCCCTGGAGTAGATGGGTGCA
>CM044433.1:115449217-115460790 GCA_024363595.1 Xenopus borealis | reverse complement strand
TTCCTGGTGATCTATCTGAAAACAACTAGTTGTTTGAAGGTGAACAACCCCTTTAATAAAAGGGTTTTATATGTTATCCTTTGCTTAACAGTCAGCCATGCTAAGGAGTTTAGTTGAGGTTGGACAGATTCCCTCTTGGGAGAAGGATCTTAGTAGCAGAGTTTGATTTGAGGGTA
This sequence comes from Xenopus borealis, assembly GCA_024363595.1. Lineage (NCBI taxonomy): Eukaryota > Metazoa > Chordata > Amphibia > Anura > Pipidae > Xenopus > Xenopus borealis. The sequence goes on along the minus strand of CM044433.1, from coordinate 115,460,614 downwards.
GAGAGTCAGGAAGAACGATTAGTAGGAGAATGCAGTTGTCTAAATGGAATCGGATAAGGGCATGGATTAGTGTGATACAGGTGATATTTAAGGCCAAATGGAGATATAAGCTTTACTAAAGAGAGAGTGTAAAAGGAGAACAGCAGAGAATCAAGTACAGAACCCTGAGTCACCCCCACACTAAGCTGAACAATTGGGGGGTGGAGTCATTAGAAAGAGTAACAGAGAAGGAACTGTCAGAAAGGTAGGAAGAGAACCAGGATGCACCTCGATTCCTGATACAAATTGAGTGGAGACTTTGCATTAGAACAAAATGGTTGACAGTATCAAATGCAGAAGATACGTCCAGGAGAATGAGAATAGAGTAATGTCACTTGGCTTTAGCAGTCTGGAGATCATTTGCTACTTTACATAAGGCAGTCTGCGTGGAATAGGCAAGTTGGAAGCCAGATTGCATAGGGTCAAGCTGATTATTGGTGCAAAGAAAGTTGGTAATGCTGGAAAAGAGAGATGGGGTGGTAGTTAGGAGGGATCCAGTTTAGCCTTTTTCAGAATGGGATTGACACAGGCCTATTTAAAGACAAGGAAAGTTAAACTAAAGATGTAGGCTAGCTATTATGTACATTATGTTTTGGTCTTCTGTACCAGCCCTAGGCAACCACAGCCCTTTAGCAGGGAAGATCTGTGTCTCCAAAGATGCACCAGTAGCTCCCCATCTTCTTTTCTGCTGATTGACTGGTGCAATAAGTTCAGTATATAAAACATGGCATTTTTAGCCCTTTTGATTCTTAGAGTTTAGGGGAAAGTACCAAAAGTTAGCGAGGAATTGAATATATGAGTAAGTGCTGGAGTAGAGATGGGGGCACACTGTTTAAGTAGAAGCAATGGCATAGGATCAAGTGAGCAAGTTGTTGATGGAGAAGACAGGAGGAGTTTTGAGAATGATGAAAAATTAAAATAGTAAAAATTTTTGAAAATACTTCTCTTTAGTTAAAAAAAGTGGTTTTAAAACTTGCACATATGTGGGATGTGAAAATTGATGAGTAAGAAATACAAGAGCTGAAATTGTATACTCCACATTTGGTAAATCTGCAGAATTGTGCTCCTTTAATGTTGAATCTGCGTTCATACAGCCCCGTTGCATTCCTTCTGTCTGTTGTGAAAAGCTGATAGCAGTTCAGGTGTAGGGTTACCCAGCTGTTGAAGTCAGCTGTCGGAGTGTTGCATACACTACCCGGATGCTGGAATGCTGCTGCAGTCTGATTATTTCCATGACTAGATATCCCAGCATGATGCTGCTGAAAGATCTTTAATAAAGAGTAACATGCAAATGTGAATTCACGTGATATTTTTGCATTCTTCCACTGGCACAAAGCACAAACTTCTCTCTTCTGTCCTACACAAAGCCAGCTCAGCTGTGCTGCTCCTATCTGCTTTCCACTCTCTCTAACTTATTTGAAAGCAGATTTTGTCCCCCCCCCCCACCCTCACCATGAAATATCCATGTGACTGTGAGCGTATTGCACAGCTATTGGTTTCCTTGGAGATCAACACATTGTAAGTGCAGTTGATGGGACTGAATGGGAAGCACATACAGGAGGAGCAGGCTTTGGTTAAAGAATTCTGTGGTGCACGCACTCGCTTTTGTTTTGTTATTTGGTGGTGGATTGTATGCAGTTTCCACTTGGAAAAGCTTGCAGTTTTTCTAAAGAAAAAAGATATTGCAATTGAGGTAAGTCTGCTGCATCATTTCCCGTCCTTACTGTTGGAAGTTATAATTCATCGCCTAGATAGATAATGTTTGTCATTCAATATCCCCTTGATAGGAATTGTCAAAGTTACAGCACTTTACACGCCCACAATAGGATTCATTCACGGCCCTCTGCTTGGATTGAACCTGTGACCTAACAATTTAAACATATTTCCATTCTAAATTCTTTGTAAAATAGTCTTGATATTATCCTGCATCTTTGCACATTTGCATTGGGTTCTGGTGGTGGTGTGCTGGGTGTTTGCTGAGCATTCTTTCTGTCTATGCCACTGTTACTCTTTTAATGTACTCCACGTGTGTGGCCATAAAACTATATTGTTTCGCTTTTTTATAAGATAGCCATAGCAGTTACACAGCAAAAAAATAGTAATTCAGAGTGATAGGGGCGTGTATGTTGATTTCCCAGACTGGTACAACTAAACAGAGATGCCAATTGTTCTCTCCGGGCTCTTTTTTTTTTTTCTTTGATTGCATTGCAAAGTTTCTCTCCATAGCCATATACTTCCCATGTGAGATGAAATATGTGTTTTATATTTCACATTAAAATTAAGTATGATGAAATTCCTAAAATGTTTTTATAATTGTTACTGCAAAAAAAACTTTTGTGGTTGTGGGGGGGAAAGCTTGGCACATAAATTGCTGGCCACCAGATGGCAGTGCTGTAGTAACTTAAAACTGGAATTCTAGTAGTGAAACTACTTTTGAATGATGAAAGTGGCGTGCCTTATATAGCTGTTTTGCAATACTTATTAACAATTTACATTTAGATGGTCAAATGCTAAACCTGAAAATGAAACTGCTGATAATGTAGATTTTTGTTTACTACTCAGATTTTGCCGGTTGTGTGTATCAGATGTATTCCTGTATTTTCCTAGGTTATGTCACACCCCTAGATTAAAAAAGAAAATTGCAGAATTCTGTAATTCATGGTACATGTATCTATCCTGTTATTCATGGTTCATGTATCTATCCTGTTGTACCTTTTTATTGTTGCCATCCCCCTGCCCAGTCTCAGTGGCTCAGTCCATGATCAGTTTGGGTAGGGTGGTGGGCACTTGCAAGGGTTAATCAAAATGCTGCCAAGGATCATTCCCAGCAAAAACTGTAGGGGCAGTTTTGGTTCTTGCTTTAGTTCCTTTGGACTACTCTACATATGGGAACTAACATATACATTAGCTTTTAAGGGCACATAAAGCCACACAATGATTATACTTAATGTGGCACGTTCTCTTGAATATTTTGTCCAAAGTTTACATAATTTTTTTGTAACATTGGCAGATATTCTCCTTTTTATTGTGTACAGATAATGGCTTTTTAACATTTCTAGCAGCTGGTTAACTAGTTCAGGTACCTATAGTACCCCAGAGCACAGTAAGCTTGTGCAGTGTGGAATGGGGTAACATTATGAAAGGGTTGCTCTACATCTAGGCTGGTAGGGTGACCTCTATGTATAAAATTATCATTTGTGTCCTGATTGCATGCACACTGTTCTGTACAGGAAATTTGTTTCCCTTTCATTCTTGGCAAATGTTTTAGTTCCTGCATAAGAAAGACATCAGTAACATGTTGCTGCCACTCCCAAGGTTCATTGTAAGGATAATGTTCCGTGAGCATGAAAAGTACCATGGTTTCTTTGTTATTATTATTATTAGAAAGTAGTTAATTTCATTTTATTTGTATTCAATGCATGTGCCTATTAGTATTGCCTCCCAGCCAATATTTTACTGGCTTAGCCTGTAAAACACCTGCCAAGGCCAGGGCTGGTATTACAAATGTACTGACAATGTTGTTGCTAGTAAATGTGTAATACCCTTAAATTGAGCCCCTGTCTACCCACTCAAGCTCCTGATATGCCTAATGTGAACTTTTCTCTTTCCTTTAATCTGCCCTCAGTTCCACCCTCTTTCATCATTGGCCCTCCCCTTTATGTCAATACCATGCCCCTTACATTCTTCAAAACTATACCCCGTAAATGAATACTTTAGCAACAGATAGTTTATATCAAATTAAGTGACATATTAAAGAATCTTACCTACCTGGAATATATATTTAAGCAAATATTGCCCTTTTACATCTTTTTTCCTTTTACATCTCCATTTGGTGATGGTCTGTGTGCTGCCTCAGAGATCACCTGACCAGAAATATTTCAGCTCTAACTGTAACAGGAAGAAGTGTGGAAGCAAAAGACAGAACTCTGTCTGTTAATTGGCTCATGTGACCTAACTTTATAGTTTGTTTGGTATGTTTGTGTGCACCATTGAATCATACGATCCCAGGAGGCTGTCCTTATTTTTTTTTTTAAATGGCTATTATCTATTTATGATTACCCAATGGCACATGCTACTAAAAAAGTGTATTATTATGAAAATGGTTTATTTACATGAAGCAGGGTATTACATATGAGTTGTTTTATGCAATATCTGTTTATAGAGACCTACATTGTTCAAGGGGTATAGGTTTCCTTTACCCTCCACCCCTCCAGCTGGCAGGTAAACCATTTTGAAAAAGGTGGCAACTTTATTGTCTATTTATGGGTTTCTTCCAGGTGCTCTGGTTTTCTCCTCAAATACTACTGCTGGCTCAGGTTACAGGTACCTGCTGATAAAGGAACCCTAATGCATGCATCCTGTGTGTTTTATAAGTATAATAGGGAAAATATACACCCACTGGGGCAGGGACTAATAATGATAAACATTCTCTGTAAAGAACTCCATAGACATGTCAGTGCTATATAATTAATGGACTATGCCTCACATAGTAGTTTGATCACTCACATTTCATTTAGCAATAATGCATGGAGTTTGCCATGATCTCTTTTAATTATTCTTTCACTCTGCCCTCCATTCAGATTGAGAACCAGTCACTACCAGTGATAAATGTTGCCAGTTTATGCAATGGCTGTGTCCCATAAATGATAATAATAATACGGGGAGTATGATGCTCCACGGGAAATCTGTGCTGCCCACAACTGACAAATCTCCTGAAAATACCTTGGCATTGGTGAATCACCAGCAGTAAAACACGCAAACAGGAGAAGGCAATCAGTTGCATGATTCGTATGTTTTACCACCATCTATTCACCCTGACAGCAATACTAAGGTATTTTCAGATTTGTTAATCATTAGTGGATTTCCCACAGCCAACAAGCCTCCCTGTGAGTTTAAAAACTCATTTCACAATGGTGTTTCCTCACCTGAGTGAATGAACACATAGCTATACTTTCCATTAAAGTGATGCCTGACCTATTCATGGACAGAACCTTTCCCTTCCTATGTTGGTTTAGATCCGATCCCATGAAGACAGAAGCTTATGTAGTGCACTGAACTTTCCCTGTAAATCCTTAGTTAAAGTGTACTGTTTGCCCAACTCAGTAAATGAACGTCAGTGCCAACACCATCAAACAGGTAAAGAACACAAGTGTTATTTGATGACCTCTGTTACAACGAGAGAGAGAGAAAATAGATTGACAAGTTCCTCTACTAGCTAAGCAATGCACCACCTGGTGTCCTTTTACATATTTACAGTTCTAAACGAAAAAAAGCTTATTAATTAGATGGGACACTTTTCCTGCAGTTTTCAACGACAAAGGGGTTGTTCACCTTCCAGCATTTTTTTCCAGTTCAGTTGTTTTCATATAGCCCTCCAGAAATAGACTTTTTTTAATTACCAGGATAATAAAAGTAGGAAAACTGAATAAACCGGCAGTGATTTCAAACTCAAAATTTCAAATGCTTTCTTTATTTAGCAGTGTGTTGTGTTTACACTGCTAAATAAAGAAAGCACTTGCAGTTTGAAATCACTGCCTTTAGAGCAGTTTATTCCGTTTTCCTACTTTTATTATCCTGATGACTTTGGGAGTGTGACACAGACTCCTGGAATTTGCAGCTGTATGAATTTGGAACAACATGCTGGTACTAATAACTTGTCTTACCTGTTTTCAATTACTTCTGTTTTCTATTTGTGAGGTTACACTTTAATTTTTCACCTTCTGAAGTCTTTTTGAAGCAGCTCTGGGAGGGGAGGGGGTCACTGACTCTGTAAACTGTTCTAAATGATACATTAGTTGATACATTTCCTATCTTTGTCCCTGCTGAGCAGATTCCATGAGTTTCATGAAGGACACACATGAATGCACATGTAAATGAGATTGAGCAGTGTGCTACCTGGTGTCATTTTATGCAGTTACAGTTTAGCTACATTGATGCATTCTTATGTGTTTGAATTATATTTCATTTTTTTACAGTCATAGTACCGCCTATCTGACTATATGATGTGCAAGCTAGCAGGTTTTCTAGGGATGGTCCCATACTGCCAAACCAACTAGATACAGCTCTTTGTGCTTTATTCTAGGAGGCCAGAGAGCTTTGCATTGGGACCCAATAAAAAGGGCACCATGCAAAACAAAATAGGACATTTTGAGTTTAATTTACTGATTTTTAATTCCATTTGAGAAAAATCTCTAGTGCCTCATATGCCTTCAATTGTGAAAAACTCAATTGTGTTTATTATCTATTCAAAATTTGAGTTTTGAAAACTGAAATTGAAAACAATGGTGATTATTCAGTCACGAAAATTTGTGAAATGGAAAAAATGTAAGTTAATTTTTTTGACAATTTTCAATGGGTTTTTTTTTTTTTTTTTTTTTGCTGTGAAACTCTGCTAAATATTTCACTCATCCCTAGTGGTTTTTCAACACTGTGGATTAGATTGTCATTAAAAAAAAACTAGTAAATCTGGACTGAAAGGTTTGCTGACCAATTAGGCTCTGAAGACAAGAGGACACGTCATTAGCTGTACCACCCTCAGAAGCTCTGGTTGTTTTGGCTTCTGGCCTAGTGAGGAAACAAGACTTGCCATGTTTAGGAACAGCTCTGCAGAGGCAACGGAAAACCATGGCACAGAAATATAATCATACCTTGTAACAGTAATATTTTCAATAGATACACTCAAAGAAAAAGTCTGTGTTACAGTAGCCATTATTTTAAGTACAGTACCAGAGAGAAAAGCCTTTTGTACATACTGTTTAGCTGTGTAATCTAATCCTTCCTGTAGTGTATGCCCTTGATCTCTCTCTCTCTCTCTCTCTGGGAAGGACAACTAATCATACTTTATTTTTTGTATGGCAAAACCATGGAGGCACTCGTTAAATGCCACGTAGTTATTAATGTATAATTGGTCATTTTTTTGTATTTGGTCAGTGCCACTGATTCCTCCCTCACTTGCTCCCACCCGGAGGCATGATTAGTGTTTCCCTGCTGCTCCTAGTTACTGCTCACATCCAGGAGGAATACTGCAGAACAGCACCAGTAAGAACTTTTCAGTGACCCTGGTGTGATCTTGAACGATAACTCCATTCTCCGATCCTGTATGCCTCCACTGTGGATTACAGAGTGGAGTGTGTGTGTTCTCTTACACCTCCTTTTGTGATGTGCCAAGACCTGGAGCTAATTGAAATGCAGTGCCGCGGAGTGCTGCTGTAGCTCATTTGCCTGTGAGAAAGAAGAACATTTTTCAGAGGATCTTGCCCTGTCAGAATAAGACTTGTCTTTTTTTTTTTTTTTCTTTAAAAACTCAAGACAATCAGCAATGGCTGCGGAAGAGCTGCTACGAAGATTAAAAGCGGTTTTACACAATACTGGTAGGAGGCGTTACTCATAAATATTCTTCTTGCCATCATTGCAGAATTATCTTTGCTTAGTATATTCTTTTGATTCCATTGCAGGTTTACATAGATTTATAGGTGCTTCTTAATTCCCATGGTCCTGCCTGATAGGAATGCATGCTTTATTAGATACTCTTCATTGCTTGTGTCAAGTGAGAGACCTGCAGCACTGTGCAATAATTACTGCATTTGTCAGGATTAGAATCTTAACCATTTGGATCATTTTGTGGTGCCTGAGAGCTGTCGCTACCATTGCTTGAAGAACGGGGACAGAACGTATTAATGTAATCTGGCTGCAGAGATCCATCACTCTGTGTGTTTCTGCAGTGCTGGGGAAAAGCTTAGCTTGTGCTTCTGTCCTCTGCTTGGTCATGTGTTTTTAGAGATGAAATCTTGGTGCTGTGTCTGTGTGTTGTAGCAGCTTGTGACATAGAATATGGAATGAGATGGTCATATGAAGCACAAACTGCAGATAACTGGGTTATTGCATTAGCCAGAATGTATGAAACCAAATGTCATTTCGTATCGGTGGCATATTAGTCACATCTGATGAACAATTGGTAGAAATCCATAAATGATGGCATTTCATATACATGCTTATGTTCTACTTATTGCACTGAAGCTTTTAGTGCTGTCAGACGAACAGGCACATTTGCAAGTGACACATTTCTGACGCCTACTTCCCTAGATCAGCATAAAGATGCAAAATTAACCCTTGAGTGAGCTTATCAGCCGTTAACCCTTTGGGGAAGAATGTCACCTCCTTTAGCAATGAAAGACGCGACAGAAATGACTCTTCTTATTTGAATAAATTAAGTGTATTATTTTGTGGAAATAGCCAGCAAGCGTCAATCATAAGGCTAGTATTTGTATGTGTGTGCTTGGGGGGCAAATCCCCAAAGATGCAGCAATCATAGCATTTCATGTTATTAATGGGTTAAACCAGAAATTTAACAAATAGCCAATTATGCTTCAAAGCCATCCACATCAACAAGGTGACCAATGCAGTTTTGTACTTAACTTAATACACTGTGCTTATGGGTAGGGTTTACCTTTTTTTATCTTCTTTTAACTTAAACTGACAGTGAACTATATCATGAGAGCGAAGATTTACTGTTTGCACAGAACATTCCTTGTCCATATCTGTATATGAGCAAAAGGTACTATGTTGCTTGTTGAAGATGAGGGAAGCTGGAAATTTTCCAGAAACCACAATTATATTTCAGTCCAGAGGCTATTTCTGGAGATTCTTCTTAGTAACCTCATCTGAGTCAACCAGCAAACTAACAAAGTTCTAGGTGCAATAAAAATGGCACAATATGCACTGCTTTTATCCTTCAATACAGTTTACCAATCTACCAGAATGCAAACGTAATTGCTCCCATACCAAATAAGGTTGCCACTTTTGTTAGAGCCTATACTGTCTGGTAGGAAAAAAGATATAGGCAATGACATAAGCAGGGGCGTAACTACAGAGGAAGCAGAACCTGCGGCTGCAGGGGGGCCCAGGAGGAATAGGGGGCTCATCAGGCCTTACTTAATGAGCAATTTCAATATATAGTGGTAAAACAGGACAACCTCTGGAAATTTTGGGGGCCCTAAAATAAATTTGCTGTGGGACCCAGTAACATCTAGTTACACCACTGGACATAAGGGTTTGGGACAGAGCCATGCAGGGGTGAAGGCATGCCATAATAGAGCAGTACTGGGATGTAAAGTGGAGGAGGATATGGTGAGAATGGCAGGGTTATATAAGGGGAGCTGGGAGAGGGGATTGGAGTGGATGGGATGCAAGTAATGGGGCAGAACTATTGGCTATAACAATTTTAGCAGTGACTTCATTGCTGGTAAGTTTATTATGCATGCCCCACCTTTGGCTGTATGTTTATTGGCTATTCAATATTGGGATTTCTGAAGCTAACACAGTGCATGAATGTGTATTTAGGTGGGTAATTGTAGTCACAAGCCTCTACATATATTTGGTTACAATTGACACACATTAATATACAAATTGTGTGCCCTGTTATATCCCCATTATTTTCTTTATGGTAATATTGTAGTTTGAAGGACTAGTTTTGAGGTTCTGCTAAATTTGTATACTTTTACATACTTTATTATTGAATTATTTTCCAAAGGTGAGTTAATAAATCATGCTAAAACCTACAAATATAGAACAGCGATATAAATGAAGGCATCATCTTGGTACGCTGTCATCTATCATCAGACAGGAAGAGTTAATCAGTCTTAACATGAATTCTTAAATGAAAGCAGAGGCCTGATTTACTCACATAGTAAAAGCTAGTACCTTCTATACCAATGATCCCCAACCAGTAGCTTGTGAGCAACATGTTGCTCTTCAACCCCTTGGATGTTGCTCTCAGTGTCCTCAAAGCAGGAGCTTATTTTTAAATTCTAGGCTTGGAAACGAGTTTTAAATGCATACAACTAAGTATACTGCCAAGTAGAGCCTCCTGCAGGCTGCCAGTCCACATGATTGGCTACCAAATAGCCAATCACCGCCCTTCTTTAGCACCCCAAGGTACTTTTTCATGCTTGTTTTTCTCCCCAACTGTTTTTACATTTGAATGTAGCTCATGGTTAAAAAAGGTTGGGGACATCTGTTCTATACTGTATGCTCGTAAATAAGCCTTTCTATCACCAGTGAATCTTTGCTCTGCCACCTATGTGCAAATCGAAAACTGCAATATACAAAATATGGTCATGTTGTTTACCTTTATTTGGTTTGATCATAACATACTGTATTTTGGGTCATTCCCATTATCAATTATTTATATGTGATGATAATGTTAAATACCCACCAGTCCTTTCGGTGGACATCCACTTTAAGTTTCATTTCATATATTAAAAGAAGAGTACCTGCATATAGAAATTGCAAACAATCATAACTACAAATAAATAAAGGTGTCCTTCAGTTTTACACCACTGCTATAATCCAAACAGCTTTATTTTGCTGATACCAGTTTCCTAGAGTCCACCCACAATGGAATACTAATCAAATAAAACAGAGTTATATTAATTCAGTGCTTTTTGTTGTATTTAGTACAGATACAGGACCTGTTATTCAGAATGCTTGGGATCTGGGGTTTTCTGGATTAGGGTCTCTCTCTGTAGTTTGGATCTCCTTAAAGGACCAGTAACATCAAAAAATTGTTAGTTAACAACAACAACAAAAAACCTCAAAGGCAAATTAAACTTTGAAATTGCTAAGTCTTTATTAAGAAATAACTTACTGAAACTAGGCTTCTGCTCCTCTTCAGAAAATACGTCAGGGCGACGATCCATCATGCGGCACTCAATTTCTACTCTCTGGCTATCTCCTATAAGGAAGGAGAAATCGAGCACCGCACGATGGATAGTCGCCCTGTCGCCTTTTCTGAAGAGGAGCAGACGCAAAGTTTCGGTAAGCTATTTCTTAACAAAGACTTAGCGATTTCAAAGTTTCATTTGTCTTAATGGGTTTTTTTTCATTGTATACTAACAATTTTTATTTTTTTTTTTTAAATAGATGTTACTGGTTTTTTAAGTCTACTAAATATCATTTAAACATGAATTAAACCCAGTATGGTTGTTCTGTATCCAATAAGGATTAACAATATTTTAGTAATCAATCAAGTACAGGTTCAGAATGGGCTGGCGGGACACCAGGAAAAATCCAGTAGGCCCAGGCCCAGACTCTGTCCCACCTGAGACAAACAGCTCTCTTACGATAATGTGAAAAAAAGGAAAAAATAAAGGTACACATGAGCTAGGGTTTTTTTAGCATTGGTGTGAGGAGGACCCGAAAAGGGCAGGAGGTCTGGCAAGTGTCTGTGCTGGATGGGGGGGTCAAGTACAGGTATGGGACCTATTATCCAGAATGCTCGGGACCTGGGATTTGCTAAATAATGGATCTTTCCATAATTTGCATCTTCATACCTTAAAGGGATCCTGTCATGGGAAAAAA
>CM044433.1:115421441-115434049 GCA_024363595.1 Xenopus borealis | reverse complement strand
ATATGCTGCATTGAGATTTAGCTTTTGGCTCTTCTTACTTTCGATTCAAATAGGATAAATATAATGAGATGATCAATTCCAGGTGTATTGTGTAAAGGCCTTTGTCTTTGTGGGTTTCAGACAGAGGACAGGTTGTCCAGCAGGTTCTCTCTCTCTCTCTCTGTGCATGGTTAGTACAACTGTATAGGTGTGAACAGAGCAGGCTACCGTGGGGCAGAAGCCTTGATTGCTTTCTTCAGCACACACCTACAGAGAGTAAATAATAGAGGGCTGGGAACAACTATTTACAGGAGCAAGATACTACGTTGTTTCAGGAAATGTAGGTTTGGCGATTTAATCGGGTACTTGCAAGTATGTTTGAAGAACAAAGTTCACTTGACAGTTCTTATACTTGCCATTCTGGCACTGAGCCGTCACCGGGAAAGCAGGCAGAAAATGAAGATTTTAATTGTGAACAGTGTGTCTGAGAAGGAATGGATCATGTAAAAATCTCAGTGGAAGAAATGAAAGTCTACCATTGGTTTTCAGAGCTGTGCTTAATGTTCGATTCTTCAGTGCACAGTAAGTACCATCAACCAGGGGTAGTGCAACTACCAGTCTCAGTCATAAGAAGGGATGTTCTGCACTGGGTGACTCTGCTTATGTCACACAGGAAAATGTCAAAGTTGCCCAATGATGCTGTCTAAAAACAGTAATCTGCTTTATGTATAAGAAGAAATGAAATTTTATTAATATATATTGCTGTATAAGTGTTCAGTAAAACGTGCTTAGGTTTTTCTAAACCAAATGTCATGTGCATGTGCTCATTTATATAGCAGTTCTAATAATACCACTTCTTCTGCAGAGGTAAAATAAAACAATCTATCCTACAATGGAATAGAACCCCAGTTGTTACAAAAATCATTCATCTGCTTTACAATTTCTTTATAATGGATCATCTCCAAGACCACGAAACCTATTTATCTTGAGGAACAAATCTTGCATGAATTTGTTATTATAATCAGTGGGTGTATTAATATTAGAGTGGGGTTAACACTGCCAAATCCGTGCTGTCACTGGTAAACATATTAAAGCTTATAGTAACATAATATTAATGCTATAATGGCAGTACTACAGATAGCATGATTCTCAGGAAGATTCTTCTTTTCCATAATAGGAATCTTAAATTTAGCATGTGCCACACTGTGAAAGAACACTTAGGGGCAAATTTACTAAATTCACCCAAAAATAATTAGTTTTTCCTCGATATTCGATTAGCATTCGATTTTCGAATGCTAATCGAATAGTTTTAGGCTACCCTTTTATACGACAATCGAATAACGATCGTTCGATCATTCGAATGAATTATTCGATCATTTGAATAATTAGTACGATTCGATCTTACGAATCCTATTCAATCAGGACTTGGCCTCAGAAGCCTATGGGAGGGTTCCCATAGGCTTCTATTACAATTCGGTAGGTTCAATCTGGCGAAGTAGGCAGTCGAATAATTTTAAAATTTTAAATCCTTTGATGATCGAGTATTCGATCATTCGAATCTATTCAATCATTCGATCGTTAGCTATTTGACGATCGAATAAGCCAAATTTGCATATTCGACCAATCGAATTAATCCTGCGATCGTTATTCGATCGAATTCGATCTATTCATGTGAATTTAGTAAATCGGCCCCTTACTCTCACATTCATGAAGGTGATATTCATAGGCAAAGTCATACCATTCTGTAAAGTGGAAAGAAACACTCTATAAATTTAATGTGCTTTGATCTCTGTTGTACTATGAGATATGGGGATATAGATGAAAAGTGGAAAATTAATCTGTACAGCTCAACCGTGATACTATAAAGATGTCCAACTCTCCATCTATTTGCTTTGACTTCAGCTTCTGTGGCTGTCAGGTTACTGGTAGTTTCACAGCAGATGAAGCGTATTCTTGTATACAAGAAGCATCTGGACCTGTTTATTATTTAGAAGTGAAGGGATAGGTGTCAACAAAATCAGTACGTTTATATTCATTATTATCTTGACTGAATTTGGAGCTACTTTGAAATTCTTGTATGGCTTGTCTGCATCTTTACAACATAGGTAGTAAGGAATTTGAGGAACAGTCGAGTAGTTGAGGAATTGTCCTAGCTACAGGAGTCTTTGAAGCAGATGCAAGCTGAGTTTACGTGTTGCTCTCAGGTTGCCAACAGCGACTCATGTAAAATACCTTGCATGGCAGCACAGAGTTCTTCTCGGTGTTTAAACATGTTTTCCATATGAGTTGTTGTTAGTAACCATCCATGTCTCGCAGATTTACAAATTTTTCTCAATTCGAAATTCGACCGTGTGAATAGTTAAGGAATACAAATCCTTCAAAATCGAATTCAAAGGATTTCTACCGCAATTCGATTGGTCGAACAATCGAATATAAACATTCGATCGATAAAATCGTTCTATTTGATCCAATCGAAAGATTTTAACCATTTTATCCGATGAAACTTTTTGAATCCCAATTCGGTAGGTTGAAACTGGCGAACTAGGCAGTCGAATAAAAATTTAAAGGGGAAGTAATTCAACAGTCGAATATTCAAATAGATTTTTATTCGAATTATTTGAATCATTCGATTTGATCGAATTTTCAAAATTCACTGGCCGAATTGATCTTCAAAAACATTTTAAATTTGAATTTGAAACTTTTTCGATCGAACTTCGAATCCTTCATGTGAATTTAGTAAATCTGCCCCATAGTGTTTAGCTAATTATATTCGTGATAGGTCTGCATAGGACCCTCTTGTGATCAGATTGTTCACCTGCAAGCCAGCAAACAGATCATCCCTATGTTGTTACTATGTGTATGGCTAGCTTAAATAAATATATTATCTGTCTTCCTATCAATCATTTTAGAATTAGAAACTGTATTCTTCATAGAAAGACATGTTGTATGGTGATATTTAGTATGGATTATAATGTCTTCCTATAAGTAAAGGGGTGTTTCATCTTTAAATGTGTCGCCTTTTTGCATGTTATTGAATGTTCTATTCAATTGCTCTTCATTTCTTTTCTAATCATTTTTTAATGATTTACTTTTTTCTTCTGCTTCTTTCCTTTTTCATATTGGGGGGGGGTCACTGACCATAGCAGCAAAAGAAACGATTGCGCTCTGACAGTGAAAATATCAGTAACAATATTTATACTGAAATACTGCTCCATGCCTTGAACCCCTGTGACTGTAGGGCTACAATATTATTAGTACAGGTATGGGACCTGTGATCCAGAATGGTTGGGACCTAGGGTTTTCGGGAAAAAGAATTTCTGTAATTTTGATCTTTATTTCATAATTCATTAAATAAACCCAATAGGCTGCTTTTGCTTCCAAAGTATTAATTGTTTCTTAGTTTGGACAAGCTACTGTTTTATTACTACAGAGAAAAAGGAAATCTTTTAAAAAAAAAACTTGATTATTCGGATACAACTGAGTCTATGGGAGATTGCCTTTCCATAATTCTGAGCTTTCTGGATAACACGTTTCTGGATAATGGATCCCATACCTGTAGTAGTACTAGCATGTATTTACAAAGCACCAACATATTCTGTAGTGCTGTACAAACAAAAAACAATCCGGTTATGGGACTTTTTATCCAGAATTCTTGGGACCTTAGGTTTTCTGGATAGGGGATCTATCTGTAAGCTGGATCTCAATGCCTTAAAACGATTTAAAAATGTAAAACAATAAAGATTAATTATATTTTAGTTGGGATCAAGTACAAGGTACAGTTTTATTATGACAGAGAAAAAGGAAATCATTTTTTAAAATGTAAATTATTTGATTTAAATGGAGTTTAAGGGAGGTGGCCTTCCTGTAGTTTTGAGATTTCCGGATAATGGGTTTCTGGATAATGGATCCCATATCTGTACCTATACAAGAAAGCAGGGCCTCACCCAAAAGAGCTTACAATATAACATTTTTATTGTTGTTACCTTTTACTACTCCCCACACATTCCCCCAGTTCTCTTAACCATTTAATTGTGTAGCCAGGACATGGGGATAGACATTGGGTCCCCCATTATGGTGCACAAACAAGATTCTGAGATGATGCAAGACTTGCCTTAATAACAGTGTGCAAAAAATGGCTCCTGCCTGCTTGCTACAATTATGAATTCCCAGACTGACGAAAACGAGATTAAAATAATTTATATAGTGTAATTAATGTTCATTTTGCTTGACTAATGTGATAAAATAGGATTTTGAATAATCTTTTGGGGTGACGGTCATTCATCTTGTTGGCGAAGCTCTGGAGCTGGCCGAGTCTGTGGAGCGAGTCTTGGACTGATGAGAAACCCCATTACTGGGAGGTTACTGGCTAGCAAGATACACAATACTGTTCCATTTGTATTGGATGGTGGTCACTCAACTGCCACCTAAGGGCCCCCCGGGCCCCCCCCACCCCAATAAAGTAAAAGGCAGGTCATATTGCGATGTTTATGGTTATGGAGTGTTATTCATTTTAATTCTGATCTATAAGAGGATGGGTTTATCCTTCATTAAGCCACAGTTTCCAAAAATGTACTGATGTTTGATGCTTGGATTTGCCTTGTGTTTTAGCTTCTGACATGACACTTCCTTGTCACTGCAACAGCAGCCTTAATCTCTGGCTAAGGTGGGTGACTTCCAGTGTATACATAATATCGGTACCCCCAAGTAAATACAGCCTATCCTTCTCCTTTAAAGGAAAATTATACCCCCAAAATGAATACTTGAGCAACAGATAGTTTATATCAAGTTAAGTTGCATATTAAAGAATCTTCCCAAAACTGGTATATATATTTAAGTAAATATTGTCCATTTACATCTCTTGCCTTGTACCCCCATTTCGTGATGGTCTGTGTGCTGCCTCAGATCACCTGACCAGAAATATTTCAACTCTAATTGTAACAGGAAGTGTGGAAGCAAAAGACACAACTCTGTCTGTTAATTGGCTCATGTTTGTGTGCACCGTTGAATCGTACGATCCCAGCAGGCTGTCCTTATTTTTTTAAATGGCAATTTTCTATTTATGATTACCCAATGGCACATGCTACTAAAAAAAGTATATTATTATGAAAGTGGTTTATTTACATGAAGCATGGTTTTACATATGAGTTGTTTTATGCAATATCTTTTTATAGAGACCTACATTTGTTCAGGGAGTATAGTTTTTAACATGTATTGGCTGCTATTACTGTCATTGTATTGTTCCTATGTCTCTGTGCTACACAAGGAAAGGGGTAGACATGGTAACCCACTAGGAAGCAATTAAGTTTAAACCAGCTTAAGCTCATTTGATAAGGGAATAAGCCACTATGTTTTACACACCCATACATTAGCATTACTTCCTTTTATGTGGGGACCCTTCAGAACTAGTATTTCCTGCCCTTGCACAGGTGTTGTCAATGATATGTTTATATAAATGCCCTAATGATTTAGTAGGACTTTGTCACAGACAGGCCTGGATTTGTAGCGAGGCCACATAGGCCCGGGCCTAAGGAGGCAAAATTTTAGGGGCGGCATGCAACCCAGCCGATCTATGGGGAGCACCAGGGACACGCTGCTCCCCGGTGCTCCTGCCCTTGTGCACCTGTGCGCGTTATTTCAGGCAGGCGTTTGGTCCCCGCCAGCCAAGTGCCCGCCCTGCAGATTCGGCATTGGTCACAAACCAAACACTGGCCAGTTTGAAATCATTTTAGGATATGTTACTAATTCTAAAGATTGAGGATCAGCTCTGACATCTTATGACCTAAATCACCTATAATTGATATAAGCTAGAGCTTTTAACTTGAAGACTAACACAGAACTAAATAGCTCTCATAATAGAAAGTCATATGATCAGTATATGATCTCATGAGATTTTGAAGTGACCTAAGAAATCGCCCCATTCCTATGTTTAGCACAAGCCCCATTCATTGCAGGCATGTTGGGGTTATAAAGTCCCTTTAAAAATACTGGCCGCAGCCCCACATAAGGCAAAAGCAGACCCAAGACAATGACAAATTGTTTTTTGTAATGAACTATTAGGATGAAATATTATTGCCCCCAAGGTGAGCTGGCTAGGTCTACTCATATGTACCCAAGACACAGATTGATGACTTTTTCCTTGGGAAGGTGATAAGGATATGTGTAAAAAAATATCCACCCAAACAAAGAGGCAATTATCAGAACTACAAAGAGGATTAAGTCTGTACCAAGCCTTAGAATCAACAATAGCTTTTTTTCCCAGGCTCGAAGAGAATACTGTATATGTATGTTTACATAATATAACGTGGCAGTAGCCTGGATAATGTATTATTTCACCTGTAAACTCAGCAGTGTATTTAATTCATAAAGGATGGGTGCCCACAAATTACATTACATTTGTTTTCACATCATATCTTCAACCTCCATGGTGAGCAGGCCTGGATTTCTAACTCGCCCCCCCCCCTTGTCCCCTCCTGCTTCTCTTCCCCTTGGACCACTGGTGATTTGGAACACGAGATTTAAAAGAGCTGCGCATCACTAGTGCTTCAAAATAAAATAGAATGCAGCTGGGAATTATGCCTACCCTAAAATCTTGCTGCTCTCAGCCTGGGCCTTTGTGGCCTTCCCACAAATCTGGGCCTTTTAGTGAGGTCATATGGCTAGCTTTAGTCAACTTACCTCCCAACTGTCCCGTTTTTCGTGGGGCAGTCCTGATTTTGACAGCTCAGCCCAACGTCCCGCCGGATTTTTACTGAAATGTCCTGACTTTCTCTTTGATCTCCTGCACTGAACAGCTAAAAAAATTCCATTAAATATTTTGGCCTAGAATGAATGTGGCCATAAAATGGGCGTGGCCATAAAATTCACCACTCGGACCAAGGCAGAAATCTGATGCTAGAGGAAGGGCTGATTTTCAGTCTGCATTTATCTACAGGCCAAAAATCAGCCCCATGTGGCATTAGCCTTAAGATACAGGCTGTATTTATGTGTGTGTGTGTGTATATGGAACAAATCATATATTGTGCTGGTCAGTTTTTCCTTTACCAGCATGAATAGGCATACCATGCCTGAACTGATAATAGTAATTACACCCCAGCAGATTTTAAACTGTCCATCAGCTCACAAACAGACATCAGTTCTAAACACAATTAGAACAGCCCAGTGTCATGTGATGTTAAATACACAATTCCGACCTCCACCCTTGTGACATTCATCAGGCTCTATACCGTGCAGGGAACTTTTTCTCTCCAGACTGCTGCTCTGCCTTGCCAATAAACAAATGTTCCTTTCTAATCTACCGCAGAGATAGAGAAGTACAAATGGATATTTTAATCAACACGTTTCCAGTGTACATTATGGGAATGGATAGTTAAAATGTGTTGAATTGGAATCCTTCAGCAGTAAAAGACTCTGATATACCAGATGAGTGTGATGTGAGACATCTTCAGGTAAGGGTGACAGATTTGATGAGCTCTTTGCTAGCCAAGCACTAACTGGCAGTTGATTTGGCTCATTTATTGGCACTTCACCTGTGAATCCTAGCTGTCCGCTAACTAGGAATTGTTTTGGATATGATTAAATTCTGCACCAACTTTCAAATGTTTTATTCCTTCTCTGCAATCATAACAATGAACAGTCTCCTTGGTTGTTCCCTCTGTGACCCATTGCAAGTTTTACCATGTGTCAAAGTTCCATCTGATTTTCAGCTTAACAAAATTTCATTTGTGTCCAGCATTGTAGGTAATTAAGAGAAATTACTTGTTTATTAATGACCTGAATTGAAAAAATTTCTATTTTTGCAGACAATACTAAATTGTGCAGAACTATAGGTTCCATGCTGGATGCTGCCACTTTGCAGAGTGATTTGTTTAAGCTGGAAAACTGGGCAGCAAACTGGAAAATGAGGATCAATGTTGATAAATACAAGGTTATGCACTTTGGCAAAAATAATATAAATGCAAGTTATACATTAAGGGCCAGATTTATCAAGGGTCGAAAACCCTTGAATTCGACCATCGAATTTTGGTTGAATTGAAATCCATCAAATTCGAAGGATTTTAGCGCAATTCAACTAATCGAACGATTGAATAGAAAAAATTCGATCGAACGATTAAATAGAACAATTGGAATGATTTTAACCATTCGAACCAATGATTACACTTTACAAGTACATTAGAGGACATTATAGACAAATATCAGGGGGCCTTTTTACCCATAAAGAGGATCACCGCACCAGAGGCCACCCCTTCAGACTATAAGAAAAGGACTTTCATTTGAAGCAGCGTAGGTGGTTCTTCACAGTCAGGAATCAGGACAGTGAGGTTGTGGAATGCACTGCAGGGTGATGTTGTGATGGCTCATTCTGTTGATGCTTTAAAAGGGGCTTGGATGATTTTTTGGACAGACATTATATCAAAGGCTATTTTGATACTAAACTATACAGTTAGTATAGCTAAGGTCATATATGGTTTGTGTGAAAGAGTGGGGGGGTGTATGCTGGGTTTTAATTTGGAGGAGTTGAACTTGATGGACTTAGTCTATTTTAAACCCAATTTAACTATGTAACTATGTACTGATGTATGCATAATAATCATGCAACCAGAAAAGTGTATCAACTTTTTCATCTATGTTGCTAGTAATTTTTTATATGACAACATCAGGCTGAGACTGGAGATCTGTGGTAGAGTCCTGCACGGGTCCATTTTTCGGAACTCCTGACCCGTACCTGCGAACCACAACCCGGACCTGCAACCTTGCCCAATTGGACCTGCTACCCGACCCCCAAGTACCTTATCTGCAACCCGACCCACAGACCATCGAGAATCAGGAAGTGCTGTCACTGTCAACCCGCAAGGAAGTAGGAAGTAGGTGTGATTAGAAAAACAAGTAAAATTTGCTATTGAGAAGTCCCACGACCCGATCTGTAACCCCCAAAACTGGAGAACCATGACCCACATCTATACCCGCTCCTGAAACTTCCACCTGCAGGGTGCCGCAGGTTCTTGTGGGTACCCGACCCGCTGCAGAACTCTAATCTGTGGGTTCTGGCAAGTGCAAGAGGGTCTGCTGTAAAGATGCCATTGAAACTCACAATTTATTAGGCTGGTGGAAGGTTGTTTGGGCCTCTTGAAATACCAGGGCCTATTTTGAATCCCAGTAATATACATTAGACATCATCCACGTTAGTCTCTGTGATAGTGGAGCAATGTTCCCCATTATATACAGATACACATGCTGGTTAGTTTTCATCAGGACCCATTATTACATAAATCCAGTAATATAGTTTAGAGAGGATAAAGATATTCAGAAATTACGTTTAGAAAACTTTTGCCTTAATCCCATGTAGCTTTTGTGATTTTATTTAGCTATTTAAATTATTATAGTTTAACCTATTTTGTAGTTGATAGAGAAGTTATTCTTGTGTTCTGTAGACTGTCCCACTTATTTGTTTTTTATATTTCTTGGGATTTAGCCAACATTCCTCACACCAGTGCATTTGCAAGGAAATAGTTAAGACTGTGTGTACCTGGAACTACCTCCTGCATTTATTAAACTCCCTGGTCAATTATTCTGTGAACAAGGTTACAGTCCAGTGCCAGTCTTTTGTGCCTTTGTCTCATCTAAAACGTGCCAAAGACCTTTTTAATAAGAAGAGTGCTTTCAGTTTACGGTATCAAAGGCTCTAATAGTGAAGTTCATTGAAGAAGACAGCTGTCTGTTTTACAGTGTATTTCCTGAGGGGAGCGGAATGGCTTTACTTGGGAGGTTGATTTGCTGTTTAATGAAGGGCACCTCTAGGGAGGCTCAAGACTGGCCAGACGCACGAAATGTTTATGGAACTCTAACATTTCACTGAAGACAGAAACACTGGCTCACGGCCGACTGTTATATTCACTTTGTGATCGGGTATTATCAACTCCTAAAATAAACTACATAGACATAAAGAAGCAATCTGTTTGCAGTTTACAGGCTGTCACAGCAGCCCCACTGAAAAGCACACTGGCCTTGCGTGTAATTTGAAGAAAGGTATTGTTCCCTCGTTACTTGGCTTCTACTGAAAGGCAGAGTTTTGGTGCTCGCTTTGTACTTTACTGACTGGCTGGAAGCGAAATAGGTCACTTTGCTTGCACAGGACGGCCGCCGTATAGGAATTCTCTTGGAGCATTATGACATTAAGCCTCATCTCCTTGCTGTGCAAGGACATTTCCGAAATGTGGCTGCTGCTGAAGAAAAGGACAGGTGTGTATTTGCTGTGTTTTATTTTTACTTGACTTCTTTGTGTGACTAGCATTCGTGGTTGTACCATGCAGTGAATAAAGTTCAAATAAGTACTGTATTCTTACTGTCTGGCCTGTTATACAGTGCATTTCAACTCACTTCTCCTGTCGGTGCAGCGGCCATTGAATTTTTTTTGTGTTGTTGTGGAATGATATCCTCTCCTCATTATAATTTACACAGAACCCTGTTGCTGAAATCTTACACCCAAGCCTACACAGAAGCTGAAAGATGATCTCCTCTGTCTATTCATGGCTTTAGGGGAATGAATATACAGTGAGACAGGCTATACAGTCTGTCTCAGTACACATGCTTTTATATTATAAATGTAATAATACAATTTTTTTTTTTGTGACCACATTTGTGGCATATTCTCTCTTTATTTAGTGTCCATCACCAGTTGGTAAAGGCAATATCCCTTGAATACAGTGTCTCCTACTCAAGGGATATCAGTTGATTTACAGTTGGGTGTTTGTTGTAGAAATGTAGTAAGTGGAATAGGTGAAGGGTACAAAGGAGGCTTTGCTGCAACCCTGACTTATGTGCTCAGGTATAAAGATGGCTTTGTAGGACACTCATATCATGTTGTCCTCAGGGTTTTCTAACCAAAGCACTTTTTTAGGAAGTACAATTGAATGCACATGCTCTCAGGTTTCCTCCAAACAGACTTTACTTTGTTGCAATCTGGGCGCATGAAGGGGTACCCTAAAGTAATGAGTGGGCCTTTACATTATAGTCTACTACTTTGTAACTACTTGTGACCATCATTCTCACAATTGACCCCAGTTATTTTCTATTTGTACCTAGAGGGCAATGCTAAGCAAAGACACTAGAATCTGCGCAATGCTTACAGTAACTGAGGTATTTGCTGATAAGTATATAATTTTTTTTTTCCTGCCATTGGCGTGGCAACAAAATATATCTTTGGTTTATGTAATAGGACTGTTATTATTTGGAAGAACAGCACTCCTTGATGTGAGAAATACATTCCAGTGTTGCCCAAGTTATTTGGAGCTGGTTGGTTGGAAGCCCTGGTCAGTCCCTGTTCATTTTATTAAGTGGTCACTATGCTACGGTGTGAGTTCCAAATTGCTTTCTGTAATACAGCTGTTGTACTTCCAAACAGAAAAAGCAGCCCGAGGGCATAAGGTAAAACAGCAGGTGCATGTGACTATAGCATATTACATGGCACTCAGTTCAGTAGGGACGTATTAGATACTTGAACTCTACACCACAGTTAAAACTCATTATTAAATTCTGCCACTCGTTGGTCACTAATATCTGTTACAGCTTCAGTTTTAAATCAGAATAAAAAAAATCAGCACCTCAGAAGTGGCAGCTTTTTGGTTGTAAGTTTTGGGCAAAAGGTTTGGTACTTTTTGTGCTGTATGGTCATTTTATACTAGAGCAATGTGCAGTAGACTATCATGCTGTATAAAAAGTGTAGTTAAATATTTCTGGTGATGTTGCTCATAGCAGGCACTCAGAGCATTATTTTTGTCTTCTGTTAAAATGTAATTGCTGATTAGTTGCTCTGGCAACGTCACCAGTAATTTTTCAAAACACATCATCATAAATAGGCCCCTATATGTCATTGCAAATTACCATCTTTTTTCCCCACTATAGATAACTTTTATTTAGCATTTTTAGTAATTGCAGTCATGCAAAAAAATAAAATAGCATTTTACACATGATCCAGATTGGTAGAAATAAGAACAAAAGTTGCATTTGATAATCTAGCACTAGTTTAAGAGGTTCCTGATATAAGCATACCAGGCACAAAGGGAGCCCTGGAATTACTGCCTGCTTGAAATTACAGAGCACCTTACTGTACCTTGCTCTTTGTGCCCAATTCCATAACTATATTTGGATTTTCATGTAAACTCTCTGTAAATAGTATAGATGTTTGCAAAAGGTCTGTGTGCTCTACATAGGAGCAGAAAGGATCCACACTCAAATATGCCCTGTTGAGAATTGCTTGTGAGCAGGCCGAAATGTTAGTCCCCATATTTTGTAATTCTTAAAGACCTGTGAGTGTGGATCCTTTCTGCTCAAGGTTGATAATGGTACGTTGGTTTTGCACCCAGGTCCGTGAACTGTTTTTCGTGGATGCCAGCAACTCTAATGTATATATTTATTTATATCAATAATTGTAGAAATTGGAGGAGGCATTCATGGACATTAGTATTAGTGATTTTATTGAACTTCTCACATGTTCCCCCAACATAAACGCATTTCAGTTCCTCAAGAACCATCATCAGGATGTGACATCACATCCTGACGACAGTTCTTGAGGAACCGAAGCGCATTGATGCGTTGTCCTTAAGTGCTTCCAATTTCTACAATTATTGGGATAA
>CM044433.1:115405159-115419785 GCA_024363595.1 Xenopus borealis | reverse complement strand
ACACAGTCAAGGTATGGAAAGTAGCACATGTATTTTAAACAATTATAAATAAAACGTGATACTATATACTATACTATAATGTGATACTATGCAGATCTGGATTAGGAGGCTACCAATCACCTATGGTCCCTTTGGGGATAACAATATAATTCTGTAGGTGGAGGCAAAAAATACACATATGAATTCTTAACTATACATTTAAAAGATTTTAATAAGATTTTATGAATTAGTATTTGGAATATTTGGATGCCGTTTTTAGGGTAAGGTCACACAGGCATATTCAGGGAGATTTAGTCACCTGGAGACTAATTGCCTCTTCTTCCGCCTGCTATAATTAGAAAATGCCACAGCAATGGTACTCTCGACGCTTTGATTTCCGAAGTCGCCTGAAGTTTCCTTGTGAGGCAACTTCGGGCGACTTCAGAAATTGAAGCGTTGCGAGTGCTTTGCCGCAGGAGATTTTTCATTTTAGCAGGGGGAAGGCCGTTTGGGGAGATTGTCGCCCCAAAGAAGAGGCGATTGGTCGCCGGGGAACGAAATCTCCCTAAATCTGCCCATGTTCCCCTGTCCCTTCAGGATATTGTGAATACTTAAAAATAGTTTTATGCGTAGATTGCAGTCTGAGCAGCATCCTGGATTTCTAGGATGTTAGCTTCTGTGTTCAAACATGAAGTGTTTTTTTTTATAGAAGAGGAAGTGATGCAGGTCATTTCAACACATTATTCCCTACCTTATATTGTGTCCAGGCCTCTTTCCTCATTTTTGTTTAACAACTTGAAAAACCATCTCCTTTGTCTGCTTCTTACTTTCTTTTCTTTTTTTCTTTCCTACTTTATTTTTTAACTCTCTCTTTAGCTCGAACTGCCATGACCCCTGTCATCTCATTGACTCTTTCTCTGAGCTGCTGCAGATTCTGTACTATTAATACTGACTAGCTTTTGATTGTCCTGTCTGACAGGTATTTAATCTTTCTCAGCTCCATTGTTTTAATAATTGGCTCCATTACATGCCCCTGCAAGAGCTCTGGGAACCTTACATTATTTAAAACCAGGGTGATATTGAAGTATTCATTTAACTATTTTACAAAATAGGCAGCCTTTATGCACAGGAAAAACATGTAAATAGAGACAGGCACATAAATATGATTAAAACTCTCATATAGTGGCACAAACTGTCACTCTTATTTTTTTTCTTATCTAAAGTAAATATATTTTATTTCCCAGTGTTGAAACACATTACCTATCCCATTACGTCAGTGGTTTCCACATTTGGTGCAGAAGCTGGGGGTGGGGGGGGCTAAGAACAGTTAAGAATTGGGAAGAACAGCATTTTGTCCTCTTAGATACAACTATAAGCCAGCTTCAGTGTCAGTTAGGACGAGCTTTGGGGTGAGTATGTATTTGCTTTTCAAATTAGTTATGTAACCAAAGGGCAGTGGCATAGGGGAAGATGCTGCCTGCAATTCTTTATATGTGGCTGTGGTTGACAAATCTCCCACAAAATGTCTTTCCATTGGCAATAACTGAGATGGCTGGTGGTATGCCCAACCTATCGCTAAATCACATGAGGTTGCCGATGGAAGTAACTTCTGGCGATTCTGCGATAAGTTGGGCATACCACCAGACATCTCAATTATTTTTATAATAGTAGTTTTTGGGAGATTTGTGTTACCCACAGCCATGCATAAATAATTGTGGGCGACAAATCTTACCATGTGCCAGCGCCTTAACACACCAGTATTTTCTTATCTCTGTATTCATTACATGAGCTACTTTCAGCTAGGGCTTGAACTGAGAAAAAGTTTGTCAACCACAGTATTCCATCTATTATTCTGTTGAATAAGTGGGGCTTTCCACACACAAGTTTTCTCAAATTCTCATGCCCATTGAATCAGAGGACTCTGGCAATTGTATTTTATTCTGCTGCAAGGAAATTGTAGTAGAAGTGCAGTGGGTTTTATAGATTTCCCAACAGGAGAAGGAATAACATCTATTCACATAAACTACTGAACCAGTTGACTCAATTTGACACTAAAGTGATAAATTTCTGAAATGTGAGCAATGCCTAATGGCGTTTTAATGATGTGTAGATATTTTCTACTAATCATGGCCCTTCTGACCTGCACTCCATAAAACCAGTGTTATAACACATACATATTCTGTTAGTTAAACAGTAAGGGGAAAGGATGGCTGTAAACACTTTAATAATCCTACAGTATACACAGGGACACAATTCAAATTATAGTGGCTCATTAGTCAGCTAAATTGTTTACAGCCAGTGTAGAATAAATTAAGGTAACCATTTTATTAATTGCAGAATTAAATTTTTCTGTCCTACATAGTGGAGGGCCAATAATGGAAGCCAGTGTTGACCACTCCTTGTTTTTAAACCACACCCACTTTAAACCACACCCACTTTAAACCACACCCATGTTACCACAAGACCATGTCCACATTAATGGTGGTAGCACACTAAAAAAACAAATGGTTGTTGCTCACTGCAGGGATATCACGTATCACTCGTGTAAAATATTGTCGTATCCCTTGATAAAGGCCTTGGGCCGAAACGTTGGGGTTTTCTCACTAGTGGCTTGTGTATCCGCTGCTTGTAGGTTAACCTATTTGCCACATATTCATTTGTTCTCCTTGGGGATATGTATACTCTTATTTAAAATGGTTGTATATTGTACTGCATATACACTGTTTATGTGATATTGTATTGTATTTTGAATATATTCAGTAAAGATTTTTTTATGCATACACCCTTTGGTTAATGTCTTAATTATTTGAATGTGCATACCCATATGTATAGATCGTATGGTTTGGGGGATTGTAGTAGGTACACCCCTGGGTTTTGGAACCTCTGTAAAATTTATAGTACTGTATTACATTTAATTGCAATCTAGTAGTGTGACTAGGAGTGCCCTCCATTTATATATATAGCATAGGGCAGGCAGATTATGGAACACACAAGAAGCATAGGGCAGGCAGAGTATGGCACACAGGGAGCATAGGGAAGGCAGAACAGAGCAGGAGACAGGGAAACCTATCAGAACCTAAGATGAACTACACACAGTGACACAATGCCAGTGCTCCTCCAGCAGTTTGTATGAGGTGTGAACAGGTGAACACTGTAGGCAGTTTCCATCTGGGTCTCAGGTATGAACAGTACAGGGATTTAGGGTGTGAACAATAGAGGTGTTACATGTGTGAACAATGCAGGGGGGATTACATGTATGAACAATGCAGGAATTTAAATTCTGAATTTGAGGTGTAAACAATGCAGGGGTCAATTAATGTTAATACCTTTTAAATCTTACACAGGGTAAGCAAACAAAGCAGGCAGACTTTCATTTGTAGGGCCACATAAGAGAAGGTCATGTGGCCCATGGGCCGCCAGTTGGAACAGATTTAAGGTTTGAATCATACAAGGTTTCAGCAAAATTATTTAGGATGCAATTTACCATACTTCACTAATTCAAGCGCAATAAATAAAGAGAGCCTATGTAATGCCCTGTGCACAAGTTTTTAATTTATAGGAATATTGATTGCGTAGTCAATGGGTAGTTAATAATTTCATTATCTATTCCTTACCCCAGGGAACCATTTGGGATTGAGAATTTGTGAGTTGATGATTTCCCCTGAGTTGAGGGTGATAGAAATGCATGAAATCTGTCAAAGCAAATATTCACTGTGGCGTACACTTTAACTATACATTAAAACTGGGGTTTTTTTTATAGAAAATTTAGTTATCAAAATCATGACCCTAGTGTCCCTAGTGATCTGACGTAAAGAAGTGCCAAAAAAGATTTTTTTCTTTCAACAGATGCTGGTTTTTATGGGTTATTAGAACAGAAGCAAATGCTGCACCCCTTATTATATAAACCACGGTTTTATAAACAGACAATATTTCATTCATTATTATTCCATTTTACAAATTATAAGCAGATTTATTAAAAATTATTATGGATTGACTGATTCTGAGTGATTCCATAATTCTTTTGGAAACTCGCAAATAACAAACTAGATCAGAACGAGTCTCATAGGGAACATTCCTCTGTGAATTTGGTCATTTGAAAAATATGAAAAAATCACCAAGAAATGACGGCACGTCTGGATCCCATTTATTTGGAAAAAACAGCTGCAAAGGAACCTAACGCGTTTCGGGAGTGTATCCCTTAATCATAGGTTTCCATTTGAAAAATATGGATCAGTATAGATTTTCAGTTCAGCAGGAACATTTTTTTTTTACTGTGGTCATTCCCCGTACCCTTCTATGGAATTTGCCAAACTTCAAATTATTTTGGGCTGGTTTGTAATTATGAGTCCTAAAGACTTGGTAAAATAAATATTTCAATGGACTATACTTTAAAATTCTTGACCATATCAAATGTCTGGGAATTCTGCAGGAAACATAGCCCCCTGTTTTGTTATGCGGATGTCATGGGTGTCCGCAGAAGAAGAAAGAGGGGGCAATTGCCCCACCCTGACTTTTTCCGGCGGTTAATTGATTTGCACTCATACTGGGTGGGGGTGGATTGACACTTTAGTTTCATGGGACCACAAGAATATTTTAAATAATAGTCCATCAGTTTTTATAGCTAGGTTTTGTGAAGGTTTTACTAGCTGAGCTAAATTCCATTTTCTTTCTCTGATTGCTACCTATACTCATGCCTTATTTGAAAGAAGGTTTATCATTTTGGATTTGGACTATGATTTTCTGTACTAGGCACATTTTGGCAGAAACATAGTAGGCAATATTTGTCTACTGATGCTGAGTAGTTTGCTAAAAGATACAGGTGCATATGAAGCTAAAAATAGCTGGCAGATTAACTAAAAATAGTTGTTTTTGTATTGAGCCAAATGTTGCTCTCAGTCTTGCGCACTTTTATATCTGTGTGCAAATAGTGCTATGTGTATTGTTTGTCAGACCTGCCTTGTTTAATGCCTCTATATCCTTGGTGTGAATGGGTGTGACAGTACTGAAATATCAGACATTCTGGGCAGACTGCACTTATTTTAAAAACTACTATGGAAACCATCAGCAAACAGGCATTTAAACCTGGAAGACATTGTAAGAGAAAGTAGCAATTAGCAACTGCAAGGAAAGTAGTTTATGCAAATGTATCTGCCTTGGGATTAAGAAGCAATGCTAGCACTGTTCCAAAGGGTTTGTTGTTAAATATGTAACCTACTATGTTTTATAATGCTGAAAATCACCTATATTTTGAATTGAACTTAGTTACACTAAAAGAAAAATAGCTTTTATAATAAATCAATGTTCACTGGTCTGATTTAACATGCTAATTGACATAAAGGGATCCTTAAGTCACAATAATAAGGTTTATTTTTGTCAGGGAACCTTTGGATTATAGAGTATATACAGTTGAAGAAATATTTTATTTACTGTAGATAAGAGTCATGTTTGGGCTAGTAAGATCCCCATTTAAGTCTGTTTGGGCCAGTGGTCACTCATGTTGCACAATTGTTTGGGCCTAAAGGGTGGAAAGCTAACAACGCAAGCACATCAAACATGATATTGGAGGAGAAATACCAAAAGCAGGATTTTGCTATTGATCGCCTAAACAAAGTGATTCTCAGATTTTGGTGTGGTGAATCCCCCTCATTTGTTTGTCCACTAGCAGAGAAGTGCCTCTGCCTCATTGCTTTCAATTCCCACGTCCTGGGAAAGGCCCTATTTCAGGAGCGCTGGCCATAGACGTAACAATTACGATCTTTCTCGGAAAAGATCTTTCCAAGAAAGATCGTTCGTTTCAACACACACGTGTAGAGCTGAATCGTCAAATATACAGGTAGAAACAATAGAATTCTACTTGTATCTGACGATTCAGCACTAACAATGGCCGATGTTCAGGGTGCTTTCAAAGGCATCCGATCAAAATTTTCCGTCCAGCCCGATCAACCAGCCGACCGATATCTTCCCACCATACACGCACCGAATATCGTACGAAAATTCGTTTTGTACGATATTATCTGTGCGTCTATGGGCACCTTTAGTCCTTTGGGAAAAAGTCCCCATACACTTCAGGAGCTTGGTCCTTTGGAAAAAATGTCCTACTAAAGAGTCTCCAACTGCAGCTATTTGTTCAAAAATGCCTCCCAGGCACAGATTTATAGTAAGGGGGGGCGGAAGCGTGTGAGTGATGCAGTTGGTGGCGTTAGGATTGAGCGGCCTCAGGGCACTGCCGAGGAAAATCCAAACCTGATGCCTCCAAAGGGGAACTGCTTTTGTTTCGACAGCAAGGGCAGTGACACTAATGATGCCAAGTTTTACCGCAAAATGAAGCCCGTACACTCCAATGGGTGAAAAAAATTGTCATGTGTCAAAAAAAATTGTTGCGCCACTTCTTGCATCAAAAAAAAAAAAAATGTTGCACATAGACTGCAATGCATGTCCTACTTTTTTAGGTGTCCCTGGCTTTCACTTAGAAAATCTGTTAAGAAATAAGCACTGAAGTTTGAGTAGTTATTTAGCAAGCTTATGCTGCACTAACACTTAAAGGAGAAACAAACCCTAAAAATGAATAGGGCTAAATATTCTATGTTTTATATTAGGGATGCACCGTATCCGCTATTTTGGATTCGGCGGAACCGCCAAATCCATTGTGAAAGATTCGGCCTAATTACAAACCGAATCTAAACCCTAATTTGCATATGCAAACTATCAAGAGGAAGGGCAAAAACATTTTTTTACTTCCTTGTTTTATGACGAAAAGTCACATGATTTTAAGGATTCAGATTTGGTTTGGCCAGGCACAAGGATTCGGCCAAATCCGAATCCTGCTGAAAATGGCCGAATACTGAACCGAATCCTGGATTCGGTGCACCCCTATTTTATTTACTGAACTTATTGCAGCAGCCTAAAGTTTCAGCTTGTCAATAGCAGAAATGATCCAGGACTTCAAACTTGTCACAGGGGGTCCCCATCTTGGAAAGTGTCTCAGAGTGGGCTCTGAGCAGCTGTTGAGGAGCTAAGCTTAGTGGGTTGTTAAGCAGAAAATTGGGTTAGTCTGCAATAAAAGCTGATGCTATTGGGCAGAATATTAAATGCTGATGCTAGGTGCATTGGTTTCAGTGCTGTCATGTAGTAATCATCTGTATTAATTACTAATCAGCTTTAAATATATTCTATGTGTACTGTATATATTCAGTCAGTCCCTAAGCTCAGTAAGTAACAGCAGCACAGAGCATGTGCAGTGAATCAGCAGAAAAGAAGATGGGGAGCTACTGGGGCATCTTTGGAGACAGATATTTACTGCTAAAGGGCTGTGGTTGCCTTCAGCTGGTACAGAAGCCCGAAACATAATGTACAACTTTTCTAATCTACTTCTTTGGTTTAATTTTCCTTGTCCTTTAACAACTTATCAACAGTTATAATTTGCTGTTGGGAATCTCAAAAAAATACACGTTTGGCTGTGTTACTATGCAAGCTTTTCGTGCCTCATTTACAATTACCAAACATCTTGTGAAATCTCTGAAGTTTGACCTTTGTGCAGCTACTGAGGCCTGAGGCAAGAAACAAATGTAAGCTTTGTATAGTGACATTTCCTGATGACAAGGTGCACCCATCACAGACAGCCCAACCGTCACTACAGAGGAGTGCTACTGAGTTGAGTAGCTGAGAATATACTGAAGGTGCACCTGTCAGCCCGATCAGGAGCTCTGCATATCACTGCCCTGTATGGGAGGGTGGCACAAAAATTACCATTACTCAAAAAGAACCACGTCAAAGTTGTTTTTCAAAAAGCATGAGAGTGAACAAACTGCATGTGCAAATGTTTTGTGATCAGATAAGACTTAGAGCTTTTTGGGCAAAATATAATGCAATAGGTTTGGCATAAAACTAGCAGTGTTCACTGTATACATAAAACAAACAAATACAGACAAGGTAAAGCGGGCCACAGCCTTATATTCCACATGGGGCAACTTTTTCACTTCTGTCTCACCAGAATAAACAAAATGTTAAAAGTAAGTTCATGTCAGATAAGGGGCAAGCACTAATGGTGCTTCAGCATGGAGAAAAATAGTGGTGTGACATCAGACTTTGGAAATAAGCCAATTGTTGTTTACACTGAAATCAGTTTTCAGTGCAGAAATGCGTTTTCCGTTTGTCCCTGTACACGGGCCCAATGCATTGGTTCCAGGTGGAGACAAGGAAGAAGGCTGGTAACAGCATAAAAGTGTTTTTCCACAGGACGAGAATCAACCACATGTGGCATTAGCCTTAGTACAGACTAGAGTAGTGATGGAAGAATTTATTTGCCTGGGGTGAATTTGTGGCAAATTCCCACAATTCGCGAAACTGCAGTAGAATTTTGGCTGCCGAAAATTTGCAATGTGTGCCCACGACCACAAACGGACGCCCGCGACCACAAGCGGAAGCCTGCATCTAAAAACGGATGCCTGCGTCCAAAACGAGACGTGGTGGTGTTTCGCGAAAAATTCGGTGAAGCGAAATGCTGAGGATTCGCCCATCACTAAAACTAAGTAGAAAAGGGCCAGAATAGTAAGATAAGTAATAAGATAGAATAATCGGCGGTCTTATAAAGTAACAGGTTGCTGGGGTCAGTGACACCTGACGACCAAAGATAATATTATATTAAAAGTTGGAAAGAGTTTGGTTGTAAATAATTCAAACATTATCAAAAATACAAAACATGAAAAATCAATTAATGAAGCGGAGAACAGGTCATTCCAAAAGATCCTAAATAGAACTTAAAGGAACAATAATACCAAAAAATTAAAGCATTTTAAAATAATTAAACTATCATATACTGTTGCCATGCACTGGTAAAACTGATCTGTTTGCTTCAGAAACACTATTATAGTTCATATAAACAAGCTGCTGTGTAGCAATGGTGGAAATTGAAAAAAGGATATGGCACAGGTTAAATAGTGGATAACCGATAATGTCATTATGTCCTACAGAACTTATCTGCTGTGTAACCTGAGCATTGTCTTTGTTGAATAGCTGCCCCCATTGCTACACAGCATCTTATTTATTTATTTATATTTATTTATATAAATAATTGTAGTGTTTCTGATGCAAACACACCAGTTGTACCAGTGCAGGGAAACATTTCATTCAATTGTTATTAGTTTAAAATGTTTTATGTTACTTTTGCTTTAACCAGAACTTATACCTTTAAATTTGACCCAATCTCCTGTCAAATCAGGGGCAAACTTGCACCTTTTATTACGTTGCGCTCATAAAAATATGGGTGTACGGTAAACATAGGGCTTGACTCGTATTTTTGTTGCAGGCCGACACTTTTATAGACTGTGCATTTGCACATATTGATCTTTGCTTGGTAAAGAAGAATGGACTGGATAGCTGTGTAATGGAATGCTATGTAAATGTTTACGGTGCAGTTAGATTTTCTAGCAAATAGTCCTTTAGCAGCACTTGCAATGAAAGCAAATTTTAGGTCACATTAAACAGATGGCTTATGTATCCATTAGCATTGTTTGCTTTTTTTTTTCATTTTGAGTATCTGTCACATGTTCTCTTTCTTTTTATTTTGTTAAATTAAAAATAATCTTTTTTATAACTGAGCAAGGGACTTATCATAGAAACATTTTCACAGTACAATGCTTTTTATTAACAGGTTCAGCTTTCATGTAGCCAAATATGCCTTCAAGTAAGCTCTGTCTATTAAGAGGCAAATTTCACAAAATTCTTATGATTTTTTTTTGGATATTCGAATATGCAAATTTGGCCACTTCGATCATCAAATACCGAATATTCGAATTATCGAATAGATCGAATGATCGAATATTCGATCATTCGACCATTCGCTGATCGAAGGATTTTAACTTTAAAATGTATTTGAATGCCTATTTCGCCAGATTGAACCTATCGAATACCAATAGAAGCCCATGGGAACCCCCCCCCCCCCATAGGCTTCTTTTGCAAAAACTTGCTTGAATACTATTCGTACAATCGAACACCTCGATCGTTCGAATCGTACTAATTTTTCGGAGGCTCAAAGGAAAAAGTACGATTTTTCCGTGCAGTCGAACGATCGGTATTCGATCATAGGATTTCAATGAAAAATTGAATATCGAGGAAAAAGATAGCCTAGAACTATTCGATAAGCATTCTATAGGATTTTGGGGAATTTTAGTAAATTTGCCCCTAAATGTTTAGCTATTCCTATGAGAAGTCTCTACACAGAAAGCTTAAAGCAACCGAATAAACCTTTCAGTCACATGGGAATTCCCTGCCCTAAACTTCCTGAATAAGGTTCACATTTGTACTGGAAAGTCCCTCTTTTCTCTGCACTGAACAGCCAGAAAAAGAAACAAGGTTTCTAACTTAATTGGCTTTTGGCAGAGAGCCAAGAACAGCTAACAGGTGCAAATAAGATACTTTGTAAAACTTTTGAGATAAAAAAAATAAGTAATTGTAACAGGAAAAATATTTTCATACTTTCATAATCTGCCAAATTTTGTAAAATGAACATGGTAATTAGGGGGTGTGGCCACAAAATGGGCATGGTAAAAAAAAATTTAGCCCTGCTACTTGCAAAATACATTTTTTGTCCCTCTTTTTCTTTCCAAAATGTTGGGAGGTATGGTTTAATCTCAAATGCTCTGCAACTCTGTGAACCATGATTCAAAAGAGTAAATAAATTGTTCCCATATTTGTTGTTTGCCTATAGGGAGGTCTGTTGTGCAGCTTCTTATTCTGTTTCTGACTCACACTGTAAAAGCGTTATAGATTATACAAGCAAAGGGCTGCTGCGGGCAAAGGCAAACAAATGTGTCTTCCTTTGCAATTATTATACACACTTGTACACAGTAATAATAGGGAACATAATACTAAACTTACCAGACTTAGGGAAACTTTTAAATTACTCAGAATTGGGAAGAATTCTTTTTTTTTTTTTTTTTTTTTCCTCTGGCGTTTCTTTTGGGCAGTAATTACAAGGGACAGCTGTCTTTGTATTCTTCATCTACCTGGGTGAGCAGTTAAAGGAAAACTATACTCCCCGAATAATGTAGGTCTCCATAAAAAGATATTGCATAAAACAACTCATATGTAAAACCTTGCTTCATGTAAAAAAAAACATTTTCATAATGCTCAAGTATTCATTTTCAGGGTATAGTTTTCCTTTAAGCAGTTTTACTCACATGGCTGCATCTTCATGTTCTTTTAACTGCAGTAGAAACCCATAAAATCAAAGGAGACATATTGTTTAAAAAATTAGAATGTACCAGTGCATTATACTCATTTAGATATAGAAGAATTGTGCTTTAATAAGTAATGTTTCAGGCTGGTTTATTGAATGTTTCAGCAAAACCCCTAATAATCCCTCCCTTCTCTTCCACTCCCTTCTCTTCCACTTTCCGGGTTGAAAACTAGAAATTCGGCTCTTAAGTTACCAGGAGAGGCATTTTTGCTGCCCCTGGCAACCTGGGGGGCACTGCCACCTGAGGCGGGTGCCTCAACTCGCCTCATTGGCAGAGCGCCCCTGAGGACAGGAACCAATCAGCAGCTGGCAGGACCTGATAGGGAACTGAAGGCTGTCTGTGCTTGTGTGACTGCAGGGCTTTGATTGGCTGTCCCCCTCCTGCTGTGCTTCTGGCAGGGACCATTAAGAGACACCCACCCCTCATTTGAAACACAGACCGGGACCAGAGAACATCTATAGGGAGCTCCAATAAAAGGGCTATTTTTAAAGACAACATTAATATTTAGCACCATGTAAAAGAAACACCATATATTACTCCCAATTGCCTACAAATTTTTGATTTTTTTTCATTCATCCTATAGGTCTCCTTTAAAGGGAAATGTTATGTAATATTGAATGAGTTTTACAGATGATGACAGCTATCACATTTAGTACAATATTCTAGCACCGTCACAAAGGGTCCAAACTGACAGTTTCTGCATCCCGTTAACAGTCTTCCATCGTCGGATAAATGCTGCTCAGTAATTGCTCCTTAACTGTTTCCTATGGGTTTCATATTAATTATGTGGAAATGAGTTACCCACGTATCACTTTCCAAACAGCTAAGAAATACCAAAATTATTGCTCGGCTACAAAAACTTTTGAGCTAGTCATCACCCCCAAAATATGATCTATATGTTTTTTAGTGTGCGCGCGTGTGTGTGTGTGTGTGTGTGCGTGTGTGTATGCGTGTGTATGCTGTAAGGACACCATGAGGAGACGATTACTATAATATCCAGATCCATATACACATTTTAGAGTTTGTGTATTCTTTAATGTCACTTTAACCATGAGCAAAGGATTACCATAATAGATCTTATTGGTTTTCTTTCAGATGACATCATGCAACAGGAGATCTCTCCCATCTGTGCGGCCGATATTGAGGATCAGCTAAGAAAGCAGTTTGCGTACTTGTCAGGTGAGCAACACACATGATGATGTATAATGTCTAATTTGTCAGCACTATATAAATAATACTACTCGTAAGTAATACAGGACTGCATTTACCATATAAAACCCAGAGGGCCTGTGCCTAGGGTGGTAGATTTAGGCAGGGAGCCCTCAGGAACCCATCCGTGGCTGTGCAGCATTTGGATATATAAGGCATTGCATGTTCTTACTAGCTGCCTTTATTTAACCTTTTAGCTACAATGAGTTAATTAAACATTTTTAAAATACACATTATTTTTGAGATAATGAGCAGAACCTCTTTTAGTTTAGAGATGTGATTTGTCCTGGTCCCTTTCACTAGAAAATCTCAATCCCTTGCCTGCTCTTCTTAAGTACCTGCTCTAGATTACAGCAAAAAGCTGCCCACACATTATATGAACATGTGTTTTTCATGCTTGCTATGAAAGGAAACCCCAAACCAGGATATTTATCATTGTGCAGCTGAGTATATCAGTCCTTGGAAAGATTTTGCCTGCGCATTTGTTTATTGCTTTGTGCTAATTTAATATCCCAAAACAACTTAATCAGTGCAACAAATTGAATTTACTTTGCACCACAGCAAAATCTTCTAGGCCTCCCAAATCAGATGACTTGTTTTATCCACAGATATTCAAGTTCCACTGGATAACTGGAGAGGGTCTTACTGGACTCTTCCCTATGTCCTCTATTCTGCCACTCTTTTTATCCTCTGATCTTGATTTAGTTCTTAGTACTATACATTTTATTCGGGAATATTTATTTCTCCAGCTACAGTTCATTTGATTTATAGTAACACCATCACTTGAATTAAACATTCTCAATTAAATTTTTATGAAGAATGAGCAATCCCATATTCCAGAGTTTGTATTCAACTGACCACCTTATTTGAAGGATTTGAATGACTTTTCATCAGTTGTATAGAAATATGGTGTCCCAAACTGACCAGTGCAATGGTTTTCACTATTTATTATTTGTGGATTTTGAGTTATTTAGCTTTTCATGCAACAATTCTCAAGATTGCAATTTCAGAAATCTGGATGCTAGAGATAAATATATCCTAGCAACCATGCATTGATTTAAGTAAGAGACTGGAATATGAATAGGAGAGGACCTGATTAAAGGAGGAGTAATAAAAATTAGCAATTACAGAGCATTTGTTTTTAAATGGGGTCAGTAGCCCTCTTTTAAAAGCTAGAAACAGTCAGAAGGAGAAGTTAACTAGTTAAAAAACTATGGAAAAGAATATGAAGGCCAATTGAAAAGTTTCTTACAACCTGCAATTCTATAACATACTGAAAGTTAATGTATAGGTGAACCACCCCTGCTGTTTTGAAGTACACAGGCAAATCTTGGTCTGCCATTCTTTACCAACTAATACAATGCTTATGTCATTATTAGTCAGTAGACTGCTGTTTGACCAAAGTGAAGCTTTATATATGTTACTACTGTTATAGGTAGATGCTGGTGTGGTGCCTTGTTGATCAACCCCCTGCAATTCCCAATAGGGTACATGTTACATGTGACTTACTGTGGTGGGCCCTCTCTTACTGTTGGATTCTGATTCTGCACAAAGCTTGATGTTTCAGATAAAATTGGGTGGTTCTTTATTGATGGATACTGCACAAATCCTTTTCAGTGGGTGCTAGTCTAGATCTTAATCAGTATATGCTCCAGTCTTAAATCAGATGGTATACATACAATTACAGTGATAGTGCTTGCAACACCCACAGCTACGGCTTTTTTTTTTTAACAATCCTGCATGGCAAAGCTCACAGAGGTGTATTAGTCCAGGAATTGTTCTATTCCTGAGCCTAAAGGTGGTCATACACAGGCAGATTAAAACTGCAGATATCAGTCCTTTAGACCGATTCAGAAGCTTATCTGCCCATGTGTGGGGGCTCACACCGGGTCCCCCCGATCAATATCAGGTGAAAAATCAGCCAGATATCGATGGCAAATTTGATTTTTTTTTAGGCAATCAAGGACCACGTTTGCTAGTTCAGGGCTGTCCAACTGGCAGCCCGCAGGCCGACCCCCCCCCCCTACCTGCTATGCTTGCTTACCATGTGTAAGATTTAAATGGTATCACTACAGAGATTAACTGGACCCTCCATTGTTTAAACCTCAAATTCAGAATAATCCTCTGTATTGCTCACACCTATGATACATCTCTATTGTTCACACCCCTAAAGCCCTGTACTGTTCACACGTGAGACCCAG
>CM044433.1:115384036-115403114 GCA_024363595.1 Xenopus borealis | reverse complement strand
CCTGCTCTGCCTGTGTGTGCCCTGCTCTGCCTGTGTGTGCCCTACTCTGCCTGTGTGTGCTCTGCTTTACACCTCTATTGTTCATATCCCTAAAGCCCTGTACTGTTCATACCTGAGACCTGACCTCCTTAACTGCTTGAGTTCCTCAACCACACAGCAGGGTACTCATCCTAATCAGCCTCCTTGTTGGATCCTCTAAGTCAGAGATCCCCAACCTTTTTTACCCGTGAGCCACATTCAAATGTAAAAACAGTTGGGGAGCAACACAAGCATAAAAAAGTCCCTTGAGGAGCCAAAAAAGTCTGTGATTGAATATTTGGTAGCCCCTATGTGGACTGGCAGCCTACAGGAGGCTCTACTTGGCACTATACTTAGTTTTTATGCAATGAAAACTTTCTTCCAAGCCTGGAATTCAAAAATAAAAACCTGCTTGGAGGACACTGGGAGCAACATCCAAGGGGTTGGAGAGCAACATGTTGCTCACGAGCTACTGGTTGGGGATCACTGCTCTAAGTGCTCTACTAACTACTGTTTATACTGCCTTTTACTCCTAGAGTGACTCATTACAAATCCAACCTTGCACTTCTATGTTGGAACCTGCCTCCATTCCAAGCCCTCTGGCACACTCCTCATTTCCTTCAACAAGTGGGGGGAACTATAAAAACTTTTTTTCCTTCCTTTTTATCTCCATGGAGAATCCTGACACCTTATACTGCTAAGGAACTTACCCCCCACCCTATCAACTATAATAAAGGATCCAACCTAGCTATCTAAGAACCCTCCTAAGGAAAGTAAGAAACTAAATGTTTGCAAAACCTCTACCCTCCTATGCTAAGTCATGGAATAAAACTGGTCCTATTACTGGCACAGGTAAAATATAAACAAAAAAACTCTTATGCTTTATTAAACAGAGTTTTGTTTTGCTTCTGCTTTGAAGAATAGTCAACAGCATTGTGACTTGCATTACTTGAGCTTTATGGTCTATTGAAATGACAGCAATATTCTTCCTTTGTAACTATAGAGGCTCAGGTGTATGGAGCCTCTAAAATATTGTGAAGTTACATCAGGTTTTGTTTTGCATACATAAAATTTAATCGTGATAATGTAGACTTTTATCAAAATATGTTAATATGTTTCTTTATTTAAAAAAAACAAAAAAAAACATTGACCGTAGCAGTGACCCTTTTATCAAAAAGACAATACAGATTCATGCATATTGCTATTGTGTTCTCATCTTGTCACCTGCTCCATTTATCCCAACTTCAATTATCTGTTTGCTTTCCATATGTGGTACCTGACATACTATATGTCAAAGCTTCAAATTAAGTTTGCAGTGATATATTAGGTCCTGGGTTAGGAAGGTGGACTGAACTTGAGGAAGTGTGGGATAAAAATTGATTGTTTGACCAGAGGTCAAGGTGGGCCATGAGTGCTATATAGCTCCAGCTTTGGCTTTACCACATTTCCCCCCGTCCTAGTTGTTCACATGTTTCAATTAATGAAGTGAAATAACTTGTGTACTAGTGTAAAAGGGGAAAAATTTTAAATAATTGCTATTTAAGAGTTCGGACAGTATTTACAACTATGTTAACATTCATAGAGCCAACAATGGGGAAAAATAAGCCGCAAATGGAACCACATCTCTGAATATCAGTAAGTGCTGCTATGTGTAGACGTAGGGTTACTTCTAATGTGCCAGACTCTTACCCTCATCTGTTCTCCATAGCAGTGCTGTATGTTATCCTTGTTGAAGCAATATATGTAGACTTATATTTTCATGTGCTTTGGATTATGCTGATAACGCCTAGTTTACAGTGTAAAATATCACAATAAATTAAACTTTCTGACAGTGCAGTAACAATGTTAGGGATAGTCTTACTAAAAATAGATCTCATATTTAAAGGGCATGACAACCCAAAAAATTACTTTTTGGCTAATAAAAGAAAGCAAGATTATAAGCAACTTTCCAAAATGAATGTATTAAAAATTGTTGGTGCTTTAAAGGGCAAGGAAAGTATAAAACAGAATAAGGCTAGAAATGCTGTATTTTGTATACTAAACATAAACATGAATTTACTGCACCACAATCCTAATCGAACAAATTTTTTATGCTTTCAAAGTTGGCCACAGGGGACTGTCATCTTGTAACTTTGTTAAAAATATTTGCCTGCCTCTGGCCCTGCACATGCTCAGTGTGATCTGTGCTGCTTAGGGAACGTCATAAATGATCAAAAAACAAAGCTGCTTGAGTTCTGCATGGCTGGGAAGTAAGGCAGGGGCTCCCCCTGCTGTTCATAAGTATGATTGTTTCCCTGTCAGAAGTTAGGGACCGTCTAACAATTCCTATTTTTTCCTAATTTCACTGCATACAGTCACGTTTCTTATAAAAACGGTACACATTTTTTAATTAAAGTATATTGGAGATAGATTTCTTTTTCATTAAAGAAAAGTAAAAATGGGGTTTATTTCTTTGCCTTTCCTTGCCCTTTAAAAGTTATTTTTAAATGTAATTGCTATTGAAAAAAAGCATTTGCATAATTCTTGGTTGTTACATTTTAAACAATGTTGCAAAAGCCAGTCTCCTCCAGCAAGACAGGTCTGTTAATCAGTTGGCTTATGTTACATTGTTTAAAAAGCCAGAGCCCACCAGTACAGAGAATAAAAAGGGACAGACAAACACTGCAATACCTGTACAAATAATTTAAAACCCCATAGAAAATGTGTAATGAATGTATATTGCAAAGTTGCATAGAATCAGGTTTTCTTTTATTAGGCAAAAAAATTTTTTTGGGGTTGACATGTCCTTTAAAACCTCTGATATAGAAGGAGCAGGCCTCAGTACAGATTCTGACATGTATTGCACACCAGTATTATATTATGTGGTCCTATAATTGGTCTGCCGTTTCCAATAAATGTTAGCTTCCCATACCTGGTTTATGCTGTTACTAGGGGAGTTTGTAGGGAGTTAAACAAGTTCAGATAAGAAGTTTAGCTCTATGTACAGCACTGAGCATATTTTTAAACTGATGTTAAAGATGCAATAGCAGGTATTGATGTTTGGCAAATGTGGGGTTTAAATTGCTATGTCCTAAAGCTAGAGGAAAGTTGCATCCATGTACAAATGAAACCTATTCAGTAATCATAGTGGAACATAGTTAACTAACACAGGGAGCTTAGGTTACAAAAAAGCAGCACTGAAATAGTTTTTCATTGAATGGGACCTGTTTTTTATTTCATGTTTCTATTGTCTAAATGGAGTTCAGAGGTGCCCTCTAGTGTTCATAATTATCAGATACAGAAGAAATTGCTGAGGATTTCAGAGAAAGAGCTCTCCTATAAAGACAGTTCTGTTGAGAGCGAATCCATTTAAAAACATAATCATTTTAATGCTATTAAATTGTATGTAATAGATTACTACTTGTTTTATTTCCTTTTGGGAGAGGCAGTTATCTGGGTTTTTTGTTGCCAATGTGCCCCCAGTCCTCCAGAAGGTGGAAACCTTGTAGTTATTGTTCTCAGTCTCACTGACTGAATCTGGTTAGTTAATAATAATTCAATCAAATGACTCTATTTTACTAACCTATCCTAATACAGTATGTGGGGTTTATTTCCTAACCTAATCCTAGTACATGGGTTTTTTTTGCTAACCTATCCTGCTACATGGGATTGAGCTAGGATTATCCTAGAAGAATAAAAACACCATATATTGTATAGTTTCCAACATCCAACTGAAACTCTACCTGGGAGGCAGTGGGCATTGCAAAGAAGGACTGGGAGAGAAATGGGCAGAGTGTGCATTTATTTTAGCAGAAACATTAGCTTTTTGTATGGGCATATGATGACATCTCCTCAAAGCTTTACTAAAATTTTCTTCTTCTGTTT
The DNA here is from genome assembly GCA_024363595.1 of Xenopus borealis. Classification (NCBI taxonomy): domain Eukaryota; kingdom Metazoa; phylum Chordata; class Amphibia; order Anura; family Pipidae; genus Xenopus; species Xenopus borealis. The sequence goes on along the minus strand of CM044433.1, from coordinate 115,399,232 downwards.
TACAGCAGTTTTAGAAAATCTGAGTAGAAATGAGTCTACTTATTAATGAGAATGTAAGGTACAGCTGATATATTTTTTTGTTTTTACAGGTGGAAGAGGGGAAAATGGCAGCCCAGTCATCACATTTCCCGAATACCCAGCAATTAGCGAGATTCCAGAAAAAGAGTTCCAGAATGTACTCACCTATCTGACAAGTGTGCCAATGTAAGAAAATATGCATACATTTAGTGCTGTTGAAGTGTCCTGGCTTCAAATTGTATTTTTAAAAATGCCTGAGCTGCTTGCCAAATGCTTATAAAAGTAATATTTTTGCTACTAGCCTGTTTCTAGATGATTAGATTTCTGAGTGCTGGAAAGTCTTTTCCTAGCTGCTATTTTTCAATCACTGATGCACAGTCACGTTTCCCTTTGTTTTTAAAGGAAGAATTACTTTATGCCCATGAATGATTTATCTCTGACAAACAAAAGTCATTGGTGTGTAAAGAATCAGTTTAAAGTGAAAAAGATGCAGAACACATTTATTTATGCCACAAGGGCTCATTTACCAGCACTGGGCACATTTGCAACCAAGCAATCAATCAGTAATTCGATTCAGACAACTGCAAAGCAACACTTTGATAATTTGATTGGTTGCTAGGAGTTATTGCCCAGGTTCAAATTTGCCCAGTGTTCAAAAGTGAGGCCCACTGAGTGTGTCAAATAGGTATGTGATGCAAAACAATTGGTTAAGACCTTTCAACTTGATTTTGTGTGTATGGCACCTTTAGGTTTTGAATGGTTGATTCCCTGACACACATTATATTGCTTATCAGGACATCTATTTAAGCTCATCATCTATTGTACTGTACAGAATGGATGATTGGAGTCAGTACAGTATCCAAAGGTGAGTTATTAGACTCCAAAGAGAGAGAGAGAGAGAGAGAGAGAGGAAATAGACTGTCCATCTGTGATGTTACCAGTATACCTTACCAGTGAATGGGAAAGCATCAAGCATTTGTTTTATTTATAACTTATAGGGAATGTAAAATGAATGGACTTTTATGCTGCATGTTTCCTCCCTTTCTCCAACTCTTGCAGCCTTACTGTGAGCTGGTGAACATCTACAATGCCACATGCAGTATGCCACATTTGTGCCACTTGACCTTTAAAGTAGTGATCCCCAACCAGTACCTTAATGCCTTAATTACATAACAATTAGTAATTTTAAAATTAATTGAAAGCCATATCCTCAAAACACTGTTCAATGTACTGTAAAGATAAGAAACTTTTTTTTTTATCACCATTAGTACATTAATACTGGGGTCCAACTGCAGGCTTAAAAAAATGCCCACAAGCTGCAGCCAGACAGTGTGTCAAAGAGTTAGACGGCCCAGGAGACTAGTGAACCAGCCTCCGGGTCCATTTGCATCTTGATGTGGACATGCATCTGGATGTTGCACGTGTCTACACCTAAAGGCCCTTTCTACCTGTATTCTTTGCCCAAGCTGTCTTCTTGCAGTTCTGTCTAAGCCTTTTTTTCCTGTCTGATCTCTGACTAGTGTCTTTTCCCATATCTGTTTACTGCTTGCCTTGACTCCTTGCATGCCTTAAGTATGATGCTGTACCGAGTTTTCGGATCAAACTTTGCCATTTTCAGGTTCTCCCTGCAGTAGAATGTTCTGGGCCCAAAAGGGTATCTGTGAAGACTGGTCCCGGCAGGTTACTCCTGCTGAGAGAAGGGTTTAATTGGTTCCTGCTTCATAGAACACCATACAAACACTGCAGTTAATGTTCAATTATTGACTCACTTGTCATATAGGGACCCCCAATCTCCATTTCTAGTGACAGAATAGTGATCAAGTGCTTCAAACAAGGTCCAACAGTTTTCTATTTATTATTATTTGATCATTGATGCCCACTTCCTCATTGAAGTCTCTGGAGGCTATTTAATATCTACTAAGCAAAGCAGCCCATATGATAGATGCTATTCAGATACACAGATACAAAGGATAAATGGGTTTTATCCAACCTCATAAACTTCCACATTTAAAGTGTATGTGTAACTGTGATTTCATCAGAGTTATATCTTTTGGTTGTATACATGAAATGTGACAGGTCTGGCTGTAAGGATAAGGGGTCTCCAGAGCTTCCTGCAGTCATGCTTTTAATAGCAACACTGCCCTGCAGGATACTTGAATTCTGACACCAATTTTTTCTGTGACATATACACTTTATGACAGATAAAAGAAGCAAATCTGTAGCCAAGAACATACTGTACTTTATTTGAAAATGGCTTTGCCTCTCACAGTAGTAGTAGAGAAGAAAGTTCTCTGTAGATTTTGCACCCCTTACGGCAAATTCACAAAGGCAGATGTTACCATCTCTGAATGTCTCGTAAGTCCGAAATTTTCTAAAATGACGTATATCTTTTCATCGTACAGATGACATTTTACACAACTTTTTAAAAGACCATTTGACCGACATTTTCGTTTTGGAGAGCCTAATGTGTCGCAAAAATTTTGGGGGAAAAAATGAGTCTGTGTGCAGCAGGTGACAAATCTCCCAAAAAATGACTTGCCATTGAATAACATTAAGATCACCACTAGTAAAACATATACTCGTGATCATCAGGCTTAAGATCCAATTAAGCTGGCAACTTGGCACCAGCAGTAGTGCAGATAGAAAGCGGTTCTTCACCTTTGAGTTAACTTTTAGTATGATGTAGTGAGTGATATTCTGAGACAATTTGTAATTGGTTTTCATTTTTTATTATTGGTGGGTTTTTGAGTTATTTAGATTTTTATTCAGCAGCTCTCCAGTTTGCAGTTTTAGAATTCTGGTTTCTGGATCCAAATTGTCCTAGAAATCATACATTGATTTTAATAAGAGGCTGGAATATGAATTGGAGAGGGCTTGGATAGAAAGACACTTTAGATGGGGTCAGTAACACCCACATGCAAGTTGGAAAGAGACCAAAAAAGAAAGCAAATACTATAAAAATAAATAAGGAGGCGCATTTGAAAGTTGCTTATATAATATTACATATTAATATTTAATTTGTGTCATTTGTAGACACCCCTTTAACTGCAGGCCACAAATCCTACCACCATGTGCCATTACCCTTACAGTACAAGGGCTCACAGTTCCAGTAAATCATTGCAATCAGTCAGTAGGTAATATTTATATTTTTGAACATCTGATTTGCCGCAATAGGAAACATGACCCGAGGCAAGCTGCTTTTTATAGCATAACTGGGTCAAGTAATGATAGGTAAAAAGTAGGGATGCACTGAATCCAGGATTCGATTCAGGATTCGGCCCGGTTTCGGCCGAATCCTTCTGTCTGGCCGAACCAAATCCTAGGCTAGGGAGGGAAATCACGTGACTTTTTGGCATAAAATAAGGAGGTAAAAAAAAATGTTTCCCCTTCCCACCCATAATTTGCATATGCAAATTAGGGTTCGGATTCGGTTCGGTATTCGGCCAAATCTTTCAGGAAGGATTCGGGGGTTCGGCCGAATCCAAAATAGTCGATTCGGTGCATCCCAAGTAAAAAGGTCAAATAAACCCAATAGGCTGATTTTACTTTCAATTAATTACAAGTGCAAGGTATTGTTTTATTAATACAGAGAAAAAGGAAATCATTTTTTAAAAATTGGATTATTTATATAAAATGGAGTCTATGGGAGACAGCCTTTCCGTAATTCAGAGCTTTCTGGATAATGGCTTTCTGGATAAGGGCTCCCATGCCTGTACAAGGTACTGTTTTTATTACAGAGAAAAAGGAAATTATTTTGTAAAATGTGAATTATTTGTTTAAAAAAAGCCATGGGAGATGGGTGTCCCATAATTTGGAGCTTTATGGATAACAGGTTTCTGGAAAAAGGATTCCATACCTGTAAACACATTATCAGAAAACCACTGCATACAGCAGCCTATTCTGAGTATTCTGGTGTTGCGATGAACCAGCGAATCACAGACCAATCATGTCGGCTCCAGGGAAGGGTAACTCCTGTGTGTAATTCTAACTCTATCTATGTGCATTAAATTCATTTTATAGTGCAGAAAAGTAAAGTCAATGTGCTGTAATTAGCTATTCTGGTCAGTCACTAAACATTTGTCTTTTTACTGCCATAAGCTGCTGTGATTGGTCCCAACCCCCAGTCAGGCGCTTGCACAGCATGTTTGATGCCTGGGAAATCACAGAGGCTGCGAGTAGAAGCATTCATTTGTAGGCAGCCAATATACCATATGCAGCTAAACAGAGCAGAAAGGAAAATAGCTAGTGTCAGTATTCTGGCGTTGAGGAGGGGGTCTGGCATCTATAAGCAGCCTCAATACATTGCTGATGGGAAGGGAAACTACCCTTTCTGTATGATTTAATAAGATGTATACAATCCAAGGACGTCCAAACTATGTGGATGCAAAAGGCAAAATGCTGCAGTGAGTGGAATTGTATGTAACCGAATAGATAATGCAGCGTCTGCAATTGAGCAAAAGATGTGTCTGTGCTGGAAGGCAAGCGGAACTGATGATGCTAGAGAGAACATCAAGGGCATGCAGAATGAGCTCAAATCCTCAATGTGTGTAGCTTAGGAAGGAGTCACTGGAAATGCATGGACCATATAGGATCTGCTGCATGAACCTCACATGTGCTGGTGATGTCATTCCCATGTAAACCCATCTGCAGTTGTTCTGCTGTCACAGAACCAGGACTGGCTTAGGAAAAAATGCAGCACGGGGAAGAGAAGTGCGGCATGTGGACTAATCATACCCACAGTGTCTATACCTATTTCTGGCTTTCCATTTTAGTTTACAAGATGCTGGAATTGGCTTCATCCTAGTGATCGACCGGAGACTGGACAAATGGACCTCAGTGAAAGCATCCATTCTGAGGATTGCGGTAAGCATCACACCATACTCGTTTATATGCCTGTCCTTGGTTTCCCTGTACACTAACATAACATTCATTCTTGATGTGTCCAAACAGGATTTTATTAAATGTATGGGGTTATTTTATTCTGGATTGCTTGTAATGCTAGCCTGACAACTTGCCTCCGATTTTGGTACATCATAATAATGTGACAGAGTGTTTGTCTTTATTAAAAAATGCAAATCATTCCTTGTAATTACTATGGTTATTTAAAAGCTTTCACTGTGAAAATATATCTAATAAAAAGCTGGGTGTATACCAGTTGATGTATGAATTGATATAGGGGATGTGCTGCACTAGTTACAGTGATGAAGCAGTAGGAATATATTCAAGGTAGAACCAAAGTTAACAACTGCTTTCTATGTTTTATGCGCGGTAATATGTTATTAGTTGGCTAAATGTTGCCCCAAATTCTTACATTTCTAAATGATATGTATGCCCTAGGCCTGAGGCATAATCAGTTGCATCCGAATAATCTGTGGTTTAATGCCATTATTTGGACTAAAGTTATTTTCCTTGTTTAGTGGTCTATGGTATAGCTTGTCATTTGATTCTTTTTTTATAGCTTGCACTGTAGTTGTAGAGTTACATGGAAATGAGGGTACATAGACATGGTGCTTCAGTAGTGTATTTATTGATTTTATAAATACTGTCAGATCCAGAGAGCGTTTTAGAGAAAAAAACAGATAGAGAAGAAAGTGGCCTTGGTGACACCAACCTGAGAGCTCAGGAGATCATAGATGTCTAATCTTTAGCTATAATTGGGATCTTGAGGGTTGATGTTGAACAACAGCTGAAGGGCTCCAGATTGCACATGCTTGATAGTGATACTTTGCATTTCTTAGTCAATTGGGAACCCTCTTGTTCAGGGGTGCCTGGTCAACTGCCATCTGTGTCCTAGTCTAATACTGGCCCTGGACAAAAACTATATCCACTACTTCTGAAGCTGGACATAAACAGGCAGATCCACTTGTTTGCTTGATTTGTCCACCCACGTGCTGGCCCAAATTGGGCTGATAATATCATACAGAGTGGCATACAGATACCCATCAGACTAGAAGGGCATCAGCGTAATTTTCAAATGTGAGTGATTAATATCGGGTTGATTTTCAGCCAGAAATCAGTGTGGCAGTGTGGGTCCATTCAGTGGCCAATAACCTGCCATCTCGGTCTGGAAGAATCTATTTAGCAGATTTTATCAGCTTGTGTATGGCCAGCGTTATTTCTTCTATTTTGCAGTAGTTTAGCCCATAGTACTTAATGAAGTAACTGGCCTCTCTGGTTAAATATTCCATTGGGATTTATTTGTGAAATTCAGTGGCAGTACAAGCAATAGCTATTAGTGATGGCAACATTGGAGGTTCTTCCGAATAATGTGTTGAGCAAGGAATACAGCAAATTGTTAGCCAAGGCAACATCCCCCATTTCCAAACATCCTGCACACGTTTTATTAGTGGAATCGGTTGTTGATTTGTTATTTAGATGCAGTTAGATATTAGATATGTATAGCACAATGCATGTGAAAGCAGACAGTGGATATTAATGACATCTGGGTTTTTTCCACCATGCTACAGACCCTGGCCCAGTTGCACTCCATGCTCCCCTGGTAGTTACGCCCCTGGGGGTGTCCATAATGCACGAGCAAAACTTTAAACAGTTCAAAAACAATTTTTAATTGGCAAAATTTTTGAACTGTGAAAAGTTTTGCTCGTCCATTATGGACACACCCAGGGGCGTAACTACCAGGGGAGCATGGAGTGCAACTAGGCCAGGGCCGGCACCCCCGCAGGACCCCCCTGCAGACTTGCACCCGCTGGAATCGACTATAGAGGCGCAGAAATTAGTCACGGACTGGGGGGCAGGCTGCACGGCCCGCACCAAGGCCTGCCTCCATCTAGTTCCGTTACTGGACACCCCTTCTAGTTAAAGGGGCAAGCTTTTCAGCTTTTGCAACTAGGGCTTATGCTGAACATACATGATTTTTCTATATTCTTGAGCTAAACAGGGCAAACAGGCACATTTAGACAATTGGCTTTCCAGAATACAGCTGCTTCCCTTCTCCTTTTGTTGTGATTGTGGCGGAATTATCTGTGCATCTGATACCATCAGAGGGGGTCCCAGAGGTTGGTTTGCCAGTGAGGGGGGAGTCTTTATGACATTCTAGAAAATGGTGTGCTTCCAACTTTATAGCAATAGTTTGGGGAAGGGCCTTTTTCTATTTCAGCCTGACAGTGCTCCTGAGCACAAAGCAAGGTCCACGAAGAAATGGTTTGCTGGCTATTTTTTGAAGAACTTGACTGGTCTGGGAAAAAACAAGACCTGAACCTCGGGTTGATTGTCTTAATTTGGAATACCAGCATATCCTCACAGCCATTTTCCAAAATCTAGTGGAAAGGAGGGGCCAACCCCTTATTAATGTCTATGATTTTCAAATGTAATGCCTGTATGGGGGGGGGTTGCTGTATATATTGGCAGTCTGTGACACAAATGTAGATAGCACCCATATGTAGCAAAATATACCCTTCTGGCAGTGTGACAGATTTGTATTTATATCCTAGAATGTCGAGAATGTTAGGCGTAAAGGCATCTTACAATTAAATATTTTTAGGAATCTCTACTCACTTTATCCCAAACAATACTGCTCCATGGGTATTATACATAAAAACAAAGTAACAATTTTGTCCTTTTCCTGTAACAGCCAAATGGTTACTGGTTTACTATTGTTTTAAAAAAAGTAGTTTGTTTGAATAGGCCGTTGGTAGGTAACCACTTTCTGGATAGTTGATCACCTACCCTGAATATTTGTGCATTTTTGGTTTGACATTTAATTATTGTCTGAGGATGAACTACAGTCTCTCCTTTGTTCTGTCGTTGGAATCTGTGCTGCACTGTTGTGCTTTATTATACTAGGAATAGTCACCACATTATAAGTTACATAAGCTGCCATGCTCCTAAAAACTATTTTAGGCATTATTGGTTTATGTTTAGTTGTAGAATAGCAATTTCCAAACCAGCAAATCCATTCTCTGGTCTATTTATGTGGTTACAGGGAAATGCTCATACAATCATATGAAAAAGTTTTGGAAACCCTCTTAATTCTTTGGAGTTTTGTTTATCATTAGCTGAGCTTTCAAAGTAGCAACGCCCTTTTAATGTATAACATGCCTTATGGAAACAGTAGTATTTCAGCAGTGACATAACGTTTATTGTATTAACAGAAAATATGCAATATGAATCATAACAAAATTAGACAGGTTCATAAATTTCATACAACTGAAGACCCCAGTACTCAGATGTTCCTGGGAAATGAAAGACATACCACTGTTATCTTTTTTTGTTGAAAGTGGAGTAAATATTTAAGCAGGCTGAGGGGAGGGTTCCCAAATGTTTTCATCTGACTGCATATGACATTATCTCTTGCAGTGTTTTTTGTTTGTTTGTAACCAGAAATATCCATGAATCTAATGTAGCACACAGGAAAATCTAAGTAGCACAGCCATGGAGATGTACTGTCTGACTCTGTACATAGAAGTGCAGGAAACCGCTCTTTTTATTAAATGTAGTAACTCAAATTTCCGCTCACCCAAGGCAAAGATCTCATTGGTGCGCCAAAGGGGAGTTCACTCTTTTTTTTACTCTTTTTATAGTTTATTTGTATATATGCAGCATATCCTTTGCTGAGCAGCAAACATTTTTGCCTTTGAGTCAGACATATAATATGCAGAACTACTTGGTACAAGGTTTGTTGACCCCAGCAATTTAAATGGGCTCCTTCAGATTCACTACTGTGTCAAGTATACAAAAAGACGACACGAGTGAAAAAATAAAATGCAAAAGATAGAGGAAAGTTTCAAATAAACATTACACTCTCTGTATAACAGTGCCATTTCACAGTAAAGGTGAATTGCTTCTTTAGAATGAATGCTGAGATTTCCATTTTTCCACAGGCATCTTTTCCTGGGAATTTACAGCTTGTTATAGTCCTGCGCCCATCAGGACTTTTGCAGCGCACCCTCTCGGATATTGCATTCAAATTCAACAAAGATGAATTTAAAATGAAAGTACCGGTAAGTATCCTGTGATTCATCCACTTATGAGCTTGAAGAATATGCAAGCTATTAGGTTTATACAGATTATGGACTAGGCTTCAATAACAAATACACTTATATTGTTGTTATTTCTTTTATAAGCCCAGTCATCCTTGTGTTATTGCACAAATAATTGACATGTATGTGTCCGGGCTGTTTGTGTAGCTTATTATGTTGAGGTTTTTAAATACTGTAATTAGTAATCATACTCGAGAGTGAGTGATATCCATCCAGTGACCCAAACCAAGCATGGAAAGGCCTTGAAGGATTTGCCCTCAAAAGCAGATGTTTCTCCTGAGAACAGACACTGACCCCAAACAGGTGCAAGCATGTAACATGGTGCACAAATTAACCCCTTAGGATAAATATATGGTCTTTCAGATGAGCACAGGAACAACTCTATTCACAGTCACCAGTATAGCTTCTCCAATAAGGGTTGTCACACAAATCCAAATATTATTATTATAATAAGCAGAAGAAGTTGTGAACTCTTTGGGTCTAACCTCTCAGTAGCTAACCTAACTGTTGACTCACTTTGGGTACCTCACTGAGGTAGCCTCAGTTTCCCTTTCATCATTTTAGGGTTGCCACCTTTTGCCGTGTAGCAGACCGGGCAGGGGGCAGGCCTGCTGACATCACCTGGTGAAAACCGGACAGATGGCAACCTTACATCATTCACTCTTGTCTTCTTATATCAAGCAAAGAACGTGTCCCATTGCTCTCCCCCTTATATAGCCTCATTAATGAAAAAGTGCCACAGAGAACAACCTGCTCTAGAACCTCCTCAATTGCAGATTGCAGACACTTGTCACTATTCATTTAGTAGGAAAAAAATTCCATCAATACGGGCCAGAAGTTAGTGGGCTCCACCTGCAACTGGACATAGTACATAACAACTAATCACCTTTAAATTAGCTTTTAATATCTTAAAAGTAAGTGTTCCTTTTCATCTTCCATTATAACTTCCCGTGCTTCCCCACAAACCAGAAAGCAGTTTACATCCTACAAATGTGAAAACATTTAATTTTTTTTTCAAAAACCTCACACATTAACTAAAATTGCCTTATAATACAGCTCTACGTCTCAACTAAATGTTCATTTGGTGAACTAGCTCTTTATATATATTTGTAGATTTTTCATGTATGTGTTTTATGCACAATTTGTATAAGTAATTGGATGAAAAAAGATCTATTTGTCTAGTATGAAGTAATGGTATTTCAGAATGAACTAATTTGGCTAGCTCCCAGTTTTGGCACATATTTTCCTTGGCATAATCTTTATGTTTTGCATCTCAGCCCACAGTAAATCCCTTGCTCTTTTTGTTTTTAGTTGGTTATTTGAATACTGGTTACATATGGTTATTTCAACACTATCTTTTCATATTATTTAATAAATAAGAAAAAATTACAACAACAAATGGCCAGACAAAGCTCCATGAATTACTGTACATGCAGAACAGAGAAGAACTAAAATATGTTTGTTACCTAAGGGTATCTGTATGCTTTATCTGCTATAGCTCTTTTATTTTCAACATTGCACAGATCATAATGCTGAATTCAGCAACTGAACTACATAGTTATATTGACAAGACCCAGCTGACTCGAGATCTTGGGGGCACACTGGATTACTGCCATAAGGACTGGCTCTCACATCGCACTGTAAGTCCCTCAGGCGGAGCTGTTGCTTGGAGTCGAACAGATTGTGATTGTGATGCAGTCTCCATAGACCTTAATCACTGTGTATGTGTAATATTCTGTAAGGCTCAGAGTATTCCTTTTGCATGATGCAAAGGAATTTGGGCTTCTTCGTTAACACACCCATTTAATACATAAACAAAAGATTTTTGGCATTGTATGCAGGTAATACAACTATAAGAGATTAAATACAGCAGCATACAAGGCTGAGAAATGGGGCCCTAAGGTCATACTAAATTACTAGGGCCCTTTGTTCAGAAAGAACCTGTATACATATATACATATATATATATATATATATATATATGTGTGTGTATTAGATATGATGATTATACAATTTTTGAACTGTTGTTGAACTCCCAGCTACTCCCTGTTGGGTGTTGGACATTGTTGGAGGTTCAGCAGCTGTAGGCAGGATGTTCATGAAGTAAATACTAGAAATATCTAATAGTTATTACTCAGTGTGATATGCATATTTACTGAGATGTTTTTCCTAAAATACCCTGACCTTCTTTTAAACAATCAATAAGCTTATTTTTCAACATAGCATATGTATACTGAATTGTGAGTAGTAATATCTATTTATTGTATCTCTGTGCCTAAGCTTTAAGCATATTTAAAAGCTTGTGGCTGCTGTTGCTATGTCTGGTGCTTTCTTTTTCCCATGTTCTGCCCTCCCCTTCTGACATCACCAAAAGGGGCAGGGCAGGCAAATGTATATAAATAAATGATGGCAGAGGGAAGTGGAGTCACCCAACCCACCATCAAGCTCAGGTCTAGATTTCTAACTTGGCCAGCCTTAGGCCAGGGAGTCCTTATGCCCTCATGTCATCATTCCCCTCGGAGCACTGGTGATTTGGCACACATGAGATTTAAAAGAGCTCCACATCCAAAAAAATTAGATTATGGCTGGGCAGCATGCTGCCCCTAAATCCTGCCTCCCGCATTCCACATAAACCTGCAAAATGCTGCCATAGTAGGACCTGTACTCAACCTGTACCTGCGTCATTTTGCTCTTCACACTACTTCTGTTTGTGTGTCTGGTTCCAAGACATGGAATCTTCTGGAGCAGATTTTCCAAGATTGGTCATAGCCCCACCCACATGATGTGATCTTCCGCCCCGTGATGTGATTGCCCTGCCCCCTTTGACATCACCCCCATATGGACCTAGCTTCAGAAAAAGGATGGCACTTCACCAGTCTGACCTGCACCCAACCCTAACCCTCAATGGTTGACCAAATTTCAACCCAAACCCGTTTTGGGTCAACCTGCATATATATATATATATATATATATATATATATATATATATATATATATATATATATATATATAATATACGATGCAGAAGAACAGCACTCACAGGACTTGTTGAATCAATCTTCCAAAGGTTTATTTTGCTCAACTTTTCAGTCCCCCACAGGCAGCAAATCCTGTGAGTTCCATTCTTCTACATTGCTTGTGTTGTTTCTTAGCTCAGGCACCGAGGTCGAACAACTGTCTATGGCAGGGATCCCCAACCTTTTGAACCTGTGAGCAACATTCAGAGGTAAAAGGAGTTGGAGAGCAACTCCATGCAAATGCTCTTGGGGTGCCAAATAAGTGATGTGATTGGCCATTTGGTATCCCCTATGTGGATTGTCAACCTACATTGAGGCTCTGTTTGACAGTGGACCTGCTTTTTATACAACCAGAACTTGCCTCCAAGCCTGGAATTCAAAAATAAGCACCTGCTTTGAGGCCACTGGGAGCAACATCCAAGGGGTTGGAGAGCAACATGTTACTCACGAGCCACTGGTTGGGCATCACTGGTCTATGGTGTGCACCTAATCTCTCTCTCTCTCACTCACTCTCTAAATATATATGTATATATTATGACTCCCTGAGGAGTTCCATGACCATATAAAAGGCCATGTGACACAAGTTACATCAATGAGCATTGGTTTATAAGGAATAATTTATAGGATATTTATGGCTCTTGTGTAGATTGATTCAGGGGCATACTGGGTTGGCGGGACACTGGGAAAAAACCCCACCGACCCAGATCCGATCACTGCCTGCCTTTCGCCATCGTTCCCCTGCTTCTTCACCTGCCCTCTGCTGTTGCTGCCCTGCCCTTCCTCTGATCACTGGAAAATAATGGTGTGCGTGAGGGGGGTTGGATCCAGCGGTGGGTGGCAGGTAGGGTTGCCACCTTTTCTTGAAAACAATACCGGTCTTCCTATATATTTATCTTTTTTTCCTATTAGTAGCATTGGGATCAATCATGAAAAATACCGGCCAGGCCAGTAAAATACCGGCCAGGTGGCAACCCTAGTGGCAGTGGCCCCACAGGAAGTGTGGGGGCCTGGGTTAGAAGCCCTGCATAGATAGATAGACAGACAGATGATAGATAGATAGATAGATAGATAGATAGACGGGGCCGGATTTACATAGCGTGCATCCCTATGCCCACTATTGTTTGTCGCCCCTGTCCCCTCCCTTTTATTTGATGAAATTATCATTGGGATGGAGCAATGGGAATTGGCACACATGAAACTGACATTTCTGAACCAATGTGGGTCCTCTGAAAGCCTGGGCCTAGTTGGCCTCTCCACAAATCCAGGCCTGTACATAGATAGACAGACAGACAGATATCTAAAGTGCTTAACCGCCTAATGATTGCATGCATCTTTTATGCTGTATATAATTTATATATGATGTGTAATAAACACATGTATTTTAGAAGGCCTGTATACACATTTTCACCTAAATATATTGTAATTATAGTTAGACAAGATATGGCAGCCATTTTTAACCATGTTAATGCAGTTTATGGTCTATTTAAAAAACCTTTATTATCAACATTATATCCCCTTTCTAGGCTATTGAAAACTTTGCCGTCATGGTGAAACAAACAGCCCAAATGCTCCAGTCATTTGGGACAGAGCTGGCAGAGACAGAGCTGCCAAATGATGTTCCCTCCACAAGCTCACTGCTACATGCACATACAGAGAAAAAGGAAAAAATGAAGGTAATCCTGCTAAATTTCAAATCACTTCTCGATTTTTATGGGTAATGGGGGATGTTAATGGCATATGCCACTTTATTTTTATATATTTATGATTATTAAAACAAAGAGGAATGCACATTCCATTGCCTCAGTGTCATTTGTATTTAAAATGTAAAAATAGCCCCTTATTCCTTTTGATGGCAAACGCCTGAACCCTAAGTTTGAGCCTTTCATGAAGCCTCATGGGTGAATGCAGTAATATTGCTTCCTCATTGGACACACTTGACCCTACAAATCACTAGGAAAAACATTTTTAAATCTCATTAATGTTTCTTTGAAGGAAAGTTTTTCTTTTAGTTCTCGGGACCTATAAAATGTAACTTTTTATTATTTGTTTTTAATAGGATCACCTTAGGGTAGCATTAAAGCAGGGATGTGATATTTTGGAGAAGATCATGGAGCCACGTAAAGAGAACCCTGAGTATAGGATGAATCAGGACCAAATGGACAACCAAACTACTGTGGAGAGGTTAGAATTGCCTCATCATTACAAATATAGTACATTTTCCTTTTGACACACAGTGAGATGCTAAACAAGGGAATTTATTAGTGGTACTAAAGGTAAAGTTTCTATGGCTTACTTGTGTGCAGTCATGAAATGTGTCTGAGTCTGTGGGATTCACACAAAGTAGTAAGCGTAACTATTTCCTTTCGAGAACACAAACCAAATAATAAATGGTTCATCCTTTTAGTTAAATTAAGTTGCTCATCCTTCTAACTCGTACCCAGTATCATAGTTTCAATTAGTTATCAATGCTTTTAGTACTACACTGTCCTGTAAGCTATTATGTATCTTTTACTAACTGTAAAGAAGGGTCACAATATATCACTGCCAAACTCTTTATAAACCAACCCAGGTCTGTGTTTTAAGAAGGCAGTAGATGAAGGGAGTACTGCATCTTTTTTATGACTTAGGAACCAAATGTTGACTGCTCATGAAATGGATATTGTGTTCTCTATAGGGAAGGTGTCATTATAACAAGAATTTGTGCAAAAAGATACAGCTGTCTTTCTAGGCCTTATGCCTAATATCATGTTTTTATACATTGTTGACTTTAAAATACCATTAATTTATCAACTATGCAATCTTGCCTTTGTAAACATTATCTTACCTAAGATTTAATGTCCCAGATGCCCATTTTATAATGCATGTAAGAAATATTTTTAGTCCCACTCCTTGCAGACTCATCATCAGAGATTTGCAGAAGTAAACTCCTAAAGTTAGAAGCAGAATAGATTTCCGTTGTTGTACAGATACACCTGAGGGTTCCATGAAGGATTTTGACATCATTTGTTACTGCTAAATAAAACATAATCAACGGTAGGGATGCACGGAATCCACTATTTTGGATTCGGCCAAACCCCCGAATCTATTGCGAAAGATTCGGCAGAATACTGAACCGAATCCGAACCCTAATTTGCATATGCAAATTAGTGAGAGGAAGGGCAA
>CM044433.1:115265750-115282423 GCA_024363595.1 Xenopus borealis | reverse complement strand
ATCTGCAGGTTTGGAAATACACCACTGAAATACGCCTTATAGTTTCAATATGGTTGAGAACTCTCATAATATGGATTACACATATACATATTTGTGGCGTTGCACGATGGTGATGTAATTACATTGTGTATTTATGATCAGCGTGGCTACATTTTGCATGTAAACTGCTTTTCTGCTTGCCTTTTTTTCACAAAAGTTTACTAAAATTCTTCAGCGTAAAAACAGATACATGTTGTGAAAAGAAAACTACACACTGAAAACTCATATTATCACGATAATTTATGATTTTGAACAATTAATTATAATACCTTCATAACATTGTCCATGATCCCATAAAGAGCATTCATTGTTTTAAAGGGTATATATCATGTCCAAAGTTTTGCATTTATTAAAGGCAAGTTGAGAAGAATCATTAACTGTACTGATCATCTAGATGTGCCATTTATTTGGATAAAAAGTTCCAGTCTTCCTATCTCTGTTATCGTACTTCCCTAGTAATAACCCCAGTTTTACCAGAGCTGTGCTACATTTTACATTTTGTAAATACAGCTTGTGTCTTCACTTGTTTTTACTGTGAATATTGAAAACAGGGCTGATATTTTGAATATTTTTTAATGATATTATTTTTTTCAGAAAAGGTTTTGGAACCAGTATCATGGTAAGTCTAAAATTTATGTTTGTCATTCCTTATGATAATGAAAATTATTATTAAATAAAATGTATAGCTAGAAGTATGATGTGAGATCGTACTTCTAGCTATCCATTTACAGCACTTGTACCTCTATCTAGTGTTTTTACCTTATGGCAGTGACCTTTGTACTTGAGTCATCGGTCACTATCAAGCCACCAGAGCTTATGAACAGGGTTGAACACCATTCCTATAGCTAATGTTAATCCTTCCACCCTACCCCCTATGCATATATAATGTATTAGTAGTTAAGCAACTGTGAGAAGCTCATTAGTTTTTGTATCCATTTCTAGGCCTAATTTTCTCTAGGATAATGAAGTCAATGATTATTATCATTGAAATGCTAGATATCTGGCACACGCTCTATTATTTGCCAAAGTAGTGATGGTTTCCTTGTTCACAGGTGGGAGGAAATGTTCTTTAAATCCCTGTAAAAATGATGGTGTGTGTATAGACTCCATCCGAAGCTACATCTGCAGTTGCCCTAAAGGATTCACTGGTACTAACTGTCAGTTTGGTAAGAAACAACATAAAAAAATTATGCACAAAGTCTTTACCTATGGCATAAGAGAAACCCTCCTCTAAATTATGCAATCTGAGTAGTTACATATGAAAGAAGTGACACAGGAATTAATATTATTATTTAATTTGTATTAAAACTATGGCAATATACTCACCAAGTACTTCAGTACAATAGAACTCTAATCAGCTGAGATGCGAATTATAAAATGTATCGACTGTAATGAATACTTAATATAATGTACTGTATGTATTTTGTAAAGGTGTCTATATTCTCTACATTACCTTTAGCATTCTCAACTATTCCATAGTGTTGCATAATGATGTACTGCCATTACCATCCTCTTGCTCAAGGATATGTAGAAAAGAGAACCCCTATTATAGTTAACAGGATCACAACATGTAAACAGACATAAAACAGAACACACACTGGAATCAGTCAGATATACAGAGCACTTAGCATGTGTAGAATAGTCTGGTGGATGTCTGCACAGTGTCGAATGGGTATGAGAATGACTGTGCAACGCAATATGAACATAGTGCTTGTGTGCTAAGCAAGATGGGCATTGGAGTGTAAAGCATCTGATATATTGGGGTTCATGGTTATCTTAGTGTTCCCCTAGATCAGGGGTCCCCAAACTTTTTTGCTCGTGAGCCACATTTAAATTTAAAAAAGAGTTGGAGAGCAACACAAGCACGAAAAAGGTCCATGGGGATGTCAAATAAGAGCTCTGATTGGCTTTTTGGTAACACCTATATTGACTGGCAGCCTACAGGAGAGAATATTTGGCAGTAGATCTGTTTTTTATGCAACCAAAACTTGCCTCTAAGCCAGTAATTCAAAAATAAGAACCTGCTTTGAGGCCACTGGGAGCAACATCCAAGGGGTTGGAGAGCAACATGTTGCTCGCAAGCTACTGGTTGGGGATCACTGCCCTAGATAAGTGCTTCAAATGATAGAATCCTTATTACAGATGAAAATACTAATGTAATATTTAACTTTTATGTCAAAATTATAATCCTACTTGGTTATTCTTTTAGCAATTAATAAGTGTCACCCAGATATGGAGGATGGATGTCAGCACTTTTGTCACCCTAGTTTTGGGGAAGACTCTTACTCTTGTTCATGTGCTAAAGGCTATAAACTTGGTGCGGATGAAAAGTCATGTCATCCAGAAGGCAAGTAAATCTGTGCACTCTGTCTAGTCAATAATGCATTTGTACAGTCAGACAGTTAGAGCTATGGTACACAGGGCTAACCCCTTCTCTGCCTAATACTAGTGAATCAAAAGCGGCCTACACGACACCCACAGATAGGTGACAGACAGACATCTGCACAGTGAAAAACTCAAGCAAGCATTTTGGCACTGGGGTCCATCTATCAGTGCTCCATGAGCTTCAGATGACGCACTTTCCATTTTCTAATAGAAGCAATGAAAAACATAGAGGGGTATTTTGTTTACCCCTGTTAGCCCTATATGCCATAACTCTTATGGGGTGATTCAATAAAACTCTCATAATTTCACCTAATTTTACCTTATTTTTAATAAAATAACGTTAAAAATTTGTTTTGGAAAAAGTCTCAACAAAATCTCAAAAAAACTCATAATTTGACTCCCGAATTGTTCGATTTTTTTTATCTCCTCAAATTTTTCCTGCCAGGCCCCCCTGCAGTCACTCTTACTACCATTACAACACTGACCATGGGGCAGCAAACGTACAAAAGTGCAACTAACTGTGTAACTTTGTATTATAAACACAAAGGAGCAGGGCCCTCTTTAACCTATTAAGTTGAAACAAACACGTGTGAATATACAGTATCTGTGCCAAAATCTATAAATGTTCATGCAGGGCACATCACAGTCTTCTAAAATATATTTCTGGTGCTCAAATTATAATATATATTGCCCTTAACCAGAGCTCTAAGGGATACATAGCAGTACACTTACATGGTGGGTCAGTGAATTGGATTCTCTTTATATTGCCAGATCCCTTTGCATGTGGACAAATAATAAATACTGTGGGAGCCATTAACAAAAATCACAATGATGCAGAGGCTGACATTTTCCCTTGGCAGGTAAGACATTTTAGATGTACATTTTTTATTATATCTTATGACTTGGATCCCAGAGACCTTCAGCCAAGCCATGAATATAGTGCTGCCTGCTTTTTTGGCAGCAACAGAAACACAAGTTAAGCAATGGTGGAAGACAGGGACATGTATGTACTTATTATCCAGTGCCAAGTTTAGAGAGCAGCAAGACCCCACACAGAAGTACTCTCTGCATGAGCACTAATGCTTGCACTCTTGCACTTACACATGGGTCATGATAAGGAGGTAAATAAACAAAAGGATTCCAGGGAATTAATTCCAAACAAGCTCCAAGATAATCCCATTTACATGTGTTTATCCTATAGGCCAGTGGTTCTCAACCTTCCTAATGCTGCGACCCTTTAATACAGTTCCTCATGTTGTGGTGATCCCCAACCATAACATATTTTCATTGCCAGCACAGAGCGGATTGTTAGGAAAGTACAGGAGACACCTTGGCTGCATAAAGTTGTTTTCCGTGCGTAGTGCAGCAAAAAATGTTTGCCACACCCATTTTGTGGCCACACCCCAATTACCTTGTTAATTTTACAAATTTTAAATGGGCAGGGAGAGCTGTATGGCAGTCCCTAAAAAGGGGATATAGAAAGTTGTAGTGGCTTCCCTACACAGGTTACTGAACTACAACACCCGGAGAGCTACAACCTTGCCCCAGGGCTAGTGGGGAGAGAGATGAACCTACTCCTGGAACCCCTGTGAAAGGGTCTTTTGACCCCCAGGTTGAGAACCACTGCTATAGGCTAAAGTTCACCCCCTGGGTTTTCAAGCAACAGCCAGGATAATAGTTGAGCAGATTTCCAACTACAGACCGGTTTCGCCTTTTTTGAGGCTTATCGGTGTAGTGCAGGGTTATCTGATCAGCTTAGGTAGAGCCACCATGTGGAGGTGGTAAGACACTGAAGTTTATTTTTGTTAGTAAGCTAAATATTTGATAAAATACAATGTTATAACAAAGTTATAATGCTTAATTAATAGAGAGACACCGATAAAAATAGGTTAGCAAACAGGTTGATAAACATTCACTTCATAATACATTACATATATATATATCTGTGTGTGTGTAATGAAACCATTCTCTTGTAAAGGTACCAATCCTAAATGCCCAAAAGGAACACGTTTGTGGTGGAGTAATACTGAGTGAGTCTGTAGTACTGACGACTGCTACATGTATATCTGTGCACAACCCTTTCTTCGTTGTTGCAGGTAAGGGTTACTGACATTGTCTTATATAGATCCCATTATATAGGAAATCTGTGTTCTAGTCTGTGAGATAGAAAAAGAATATGCTATGTGTAACATTTTAATATGTCATGTTAAATATTATTTGGTAATGGTTTGTAAGATTAACAGCAATGGAATATTACAGTTATGCTTACACAGTTGAAGAAAATAATGTCCATACAGGTAACATAGACAGTATAACAACTCTGGGCAATGCCACTGTGCAATGTAAACCCCTATAATAAGGCACCAAATTGATTAGATGATGGTAACGGTATAAATGCTGTGGAACGCCCTACACCTTTTCTAAAAGTTGCAGAAGTTCACATGAGCCATGGAAGAATGGTACTGGGCCCAGTCCTGCTGATTTAGGTACCACTACTGAAACCTCTGTCAATATGTATGTTCCCCCAGCACCAAATTTAAATGTAGCCTTTTCATTTTGGACCGCATGTACTGCAGTTTATAGAAACATGTGGCATTACTGTTAGGTTATTCATTTTTGCTCGTTGTAAATAATCATGATTACAGTGTATTGTGCAGTAGGCTGGAATAGGAATTATAGCTGGTTTACTCAACGTAACACAACAAAATATAACAGCGGACTGACCAATAGATGCTACGAGTTCAATATTTAACCCTGTTCTTTTTTCCCAATAAATCGGATGCCAGCATAATGTTTAAAATATTTTGGGACAGGGGCAATAAAAGTTGCTTAAAAAAACAACTGGTGAACATCTTGCCAATTGGCAACAGGTCAGTAACATGATTGGGGAAAAAAAGTGTGGATCCCAGAGAGGCTGGATCTCTCTGTAGTAAAGATTGGCAGGGGTACAGCACAATAACAGAATAATAAAATTTAGGGATATCATCTACGGGACATGTCATCTCTATAGATAAGGCTGAAAGTCAGTATTGGAAGGCTGTGAGCTTCATGCCCTCAGACAGGACTGCATTAGAAATAGGCATAACTTTGTAGTGGAAATCATTGCATGGGTTTAGGAATACTTTGCTGCAAGCTAAAACTTGCAAAGAATATATGTAAGCTCTACAGGGCAGGGACCTCCTTCCCACTATGTCTCTTATCACATAGCAATTTGCTTTTTGTCCTGATATAATTCTGTACATAGTGAATAAATTACCCCCTATTGTAAATTATAAGGATATTATAAGTCACAGAGGAGTTCCATGACCGTAAAAATGCACAAGCCTAGGGCTGAGTGCTTTTATACAGGTCATGGATCTAATATCCTTATTTTCCAACAAGGTGTACTTTATTTATTGTAAAACACAAGTTTCAGTGAGTCATGTGACAAAAATTACATAACTACTCACTGTTTATAACTGATGACGTCACCATTTATAAGAACACAATTTACAAGATATTCATGGCTTTTGAGTATTTATTATGTGATTTGTCTTCCCCGTGTATACTTATATATATATATATTGTACTTTTATACACTGTACAGTGCTGCAGCTCCTTAGCAGCACTTTACAAATAAAGTTATACATGCATACATAAGCATAATCCAGCAACAACACAACCATCAATGAACCCCAGCTGATTTAAAAGGGAATTATCGCAAAAATGAAAATTGAATATCAGCTTCCTCATACTGAAATAAGAAACTTTCTAAATACAATCAATTAAATATTTGGTAATAATCAAGTTTATCTTCATTATCCCTATCTCAGCATCTGTTTCTCTTCATTCTGTCTTCATGCAGCAGTTTGGTATCAGATACTCATTGACAGTTAGATCCAATAAATCTAATCGGGGGGCTCCTTTTGCCTATTAAAATCACCAGACATCATCCCTCTCTACATGCAGGATTTGTGCAAATGGCAATTATTTTGATAGATTTTGTTTGTACTGGAATCAGTTATTTGAGTGAGCTCTAATTCATCTGCTAGGAAAAGTACCCCCCATAAGATATATCGGATCTGTCAATAAAAAATCTGACACTCAGCTGCTGCACGAAGACAGAATGAAGAGAAACAGATGCTCAGAGAGGAATAGTGAAGATAAACTTGATTATTTTAGAAACCATGCAGACATTTTAATTGATTGTATTTAGAAAGTTACTTATTTCAGTATGACGAAGCTCATATTACATTTTCACAATAGTTCCCCTTTAAGATGGACTGAGGCAAAGTAGAAAACTGTCCTGTGGTCTGACATATCACAATTTTAAATTATTTTTATAAATCATGGACTCCACCTCCTTTGGGCTTAAGAGGAAACGTACTCTTTAGCTTGTTATCAGCACACTGTTAAAAAACAAGCATATGAGGGTCTTTTGGTGCTCATGACATGGGTAACTTGCACATCTGGGAAGCCACCAACAATGCTGAACAACATATACAGGTTTAGGAGTAGCATATGGGGCCATCCAGACACCTTTTCATGCTTATTTCAGCATGACTATGTTAATGTGCATGCATATCTACATAATAGCTTCACAGTAAGAAAGACTGGGTGCTAAACTTGCTTGCCTGCAATCCATACCTGTCACCCACTGAAAACATTTGATGAATCATGAAAGGAAAAATATAACAAAGGAGACCCTGAACTGTTGAGCAGCTGAAATCTAGTGATGGGCGAATTTATTTGCCAGCCACGAATTTGCTGAGAATTTCCACGTTTCACTTGCAAAAATTTGCTGGATAAAATAGTTTGACAATTTATTGCATGCCAATTGAATTCAATGGGGACACAGTAAATAGTCGCTGGCGTCCATTTTGATGTTGGAGTCCATTTTTGACGCTCGCGTCAAAAGTCCAGTTTTCCAATTTTTTGCCGTTTCTAACTTGCCCATCACTACCGAAATCCTATACCAGGCAAGAATGACACAACATTTCACTTTCAGAACTACAGCAACTGGCCTCCTCAGTAAGTGTTGTTAAAAAAAGAGGTTATGGGACAGGGGTATGCTCACTGTGTTACAACCCTTTTGGATCATATTGTTGGCATATATTTTTCAGAAAACAATAAAATATTTCAGTTTAAACAATTAGGGGCAGATTTATCGAAATGTGAATTCTAATAAATAAAAACTCCACCACATTCATTCCTAAGGGATTTTTAGAACTATATTTGTTCTAACTTTCACCATTGATAAATATACAATTCTTAAAAAAATCCATAGGAATGAAAGTGGTGAGTTTTTATTCATTAAAGGAACAGCTCAGTGTAAAAATAAAAACTGGGTAAATAGATACATAGGCTGTCCAAAATAAAAAAATGTTTCTAATCTAAAAACTAACCAATCCAAATCCACTCCACTCATCTTTCTCATAGACCCTGATGCAGGGGCTAATATTATTGAAGAAATTCTGTTGCAAAGGGCCACCCATTTTACATATCTAGGGGTCAAATTGGCGCTGCCAGTAACAACTTACTATGCTCTCAACATTGCGCCCCTATTGCAATGGACAAGAAGCAAATTACAAACCTGTGAGCAGCTCCCTCTACGCCTTACAGGGAGCATTCAGATTATTAAGATGATCATAGCCTCAAAACTTTTGTACCTGCTCTATCAAACACCCATTAAGATTATTAGATTATAGAGCTAGCATTGCTATTCAGACAATTTATTTTGGGACAATCTAGGAGGAGCAGGATAGCCCTGACAACACTATACAGGCCAAAGGAGACTGGGAATATGGCACTACCAGATATGCAGCTCTACTACCTGGCTGCACAACCAATCAGTAATTAGCTTTGTTTTATTTTCCACCCAGCTGCAGGTTAAGCACTGAAAGCAATCATTTGATTGGTTGCCATGGGTTACTGTCCAGGTCCAAATTTGCCTAGTGTTTATAAATGACTTCCAGTGTCTTGGTACTGTTCACAACTCAATATAGGGATTAAGTTATTTGTAAATCATTCCATTCTCTTTTTATTTAAAATGTATACAGTGTCCCAACTTTTTTTGGAAATGGGGATGTATGAAAGTTTACAAATTTTAAAGTTTTCTCCTTTTCAAGGCCATGTAAAACTGATCAGGAATTATTGGAAATTTATACTGGCTGAATATGTGCCATGTGTGGTCCAGCTTCTTAAGTGGATTGAGTTTTATATGATATGATTTTAGTTTTACTATATGTTGCAGGGATGCAGCCGAGGAGTGGAGCAGAGCAAAGACAGATAATTATGGTGAAAATGAAACATCCACATGCGGGACACTCTGAGGAGACCGGTGACAATAACCTAGCATTACTGAAACTGACAGAGAAAATTGTATTCCACAACCATATCCTTCCTATCTGTATTCCACAGAAAGACTTTGCAGAAAATGTGCTGGTTCCTTTAAACACAGGTATAGTCAGCGGTTGGAAAATCTCCACAGAAGAGGATAATGCACCGACTCCGGTTCAGTTTGACACAACATACACCAACAGAACAGAAGTTTGTGAACAAGCTCTAAATATGACTCAAACAAACAGAATGTTGTGCGGTGTTTCACTTAAAACCATTGACTCTGAGCTGACAGAGGGAGGACATTTTGCTATACAACACAATGGTGTATGGTTTCTAAGTGGCATCATGGGATCCTGGCAACCGGCTTCACTAAACAAGGGTGTGTTTTCATTTACCAAATTATCCAGGTATAACATGTGGCTTAAACAAAATGTGTAGTATCAGAAGAATTCTGTAGTCAAGATGGAGGTTTTCTTTTGTGATATTGAATTAAGGGTGTTGCTCTGTTTAAAATACATTTTTTTTTTTAAATAAATATATCTACGCCACTTTTCAATGTACAATAGAGATACAAATGATTAAACTGTGAATATCACAACTAAGCTACATAGTAGTTACAAAGTTTAATTGGGTTGAAAAAAGACCAAGTCCATCAAGTTCAACTCCTCCAAATGAAAACTAGCATGCATATATATATATTTATATACACACACACGCACACACACCCATACTAACTGTAGAGTTTAGTATCGCAGTAGCCTTTGATATTATGCCTATCCAAGAAATCATCCAAGCCCCTCTTAAAAGCATCAACAGAATCAGCCATCACATCATCACCCGGCAGTGCATTCCACAACCTCACCGTCCTGTCTGTGAAGAACCACCTACGCTGCTTCAAATGAAAGTCCTTTTCTTCTAGTCTGAAGGGGTGGCCTCTGGTGCGGTGATCCTCTTTATGGGTAAAAAGGTCCCCTGATATTTACTTGTAAAGTTTAATCATGTCCCCTTGCAAGCACCTTTTTTCCAGAGAAAACAACCCAAACTTGGACAGTCTACCCGCATAATTTAAGTCTTCCATCCCACTAACCAGTTTAGTTGTATGTCTTTGCACTCTCTCCAGCTCATTTACATCCCTCCTAAGGACTGGAGTCCAAAACTGCACTGCATACTCCAGATGAGGCCTTACTAGGGATCTATAAAGAGGTATAATTATGTTTTCATTCCTTGAGTTTATGCCCTTTTTTATGCAGGACAGAACTTTATTTGCTTTAGTAGCTACAGAATGACACTGCCCAGAATTATACAACTTGTTATCTATAAAAAAAACCAAGATCCTTCTCACTTAAGGAAACTCCCAACACACTGCCATTTAGTGTATAACTTGCATTTATATGATTTTTGCCAAAGTGCATAACCTTGCATTTATCAACAGTGAACCTCATTTCCCAGTTTGCTGCCCAGTTTCCCAACTTAGACAAATCACTCAGCAAAGTGACAGCATCCTGCAAGGAACCTATAGTTCTGCACAATTTAGTATCATCTGCAAAAATAGAAACTGTACTTTCAATGCCCACATTCACATACAGTCCATCAAAACATTCAGCTTGAAGTTTCCTGTTGAGACTTGTACTGTCTTCTGAGGGTCATGGAGGCAGTAATGAAACTGGCTTACAACCCTCTGCCCCAAAGCAAGTTTTAATGAAGTGTGAAAACAGAATATTTTTGTAGAATCTATATGGGAAAACACATACATAATGGAACTTAGTATCCAGACATATGTCCTCATGTCTGCAACAAAGCAACAGTAAGAATAATGAATGCATCACATATTAAAGGGGGTTTTCATCTTTAAATTATCTGTATGATATAGAGTGATATTCAAACAATTTGCAATTGGCTTTCTTTTTTTAATTATTTTTGTTATTTGAGTTATTTGGTTTTTTTTTTTTAGCAGCTCTCCAGTTTGCACTTTCAGCCAGAGTCCAAATTGCCCTAGCAACCATGTATGGATTTGAATAAGAGAATGGAATATGAATAGGAGAGGGCCTGAATAGAAAGATAAACAATAAAACATAGAAGTAAAAATACACATGTAGCCTTATAGGGCATTTATTACTTAGAAGAGGGCAAATAATTTAAAAACTATACAAAATAAATAATGAAGAGTAGTTGAAAAGTTTATTAGAAATAGCCATTCTAGAACTTACTAAAAGTTAATATAAAGGTGAACCACCCCTATAGCACTTGGCTAATACTGAGGTCAGATGCACAATAACCAAGGCAACCGGCAAAGTACACAATTTCAGCACTTCAGGAGCTATATTTAGGAGGGGGAATGGAAAGGAATCCCACATCTCACACCCTAACTTGAAACATCATTCAGATGTTCAAATTTAAAGAGTTGTTCACCTTCAAATTAACTTTTAGTATGATGTAGAGAGTGATATGAGACAATTTGCTATTGGTTTTCATTTTTTAGTAGTGTTTTTTGTGTTTTTTAGCATTTTACCTGGCAGCTCTCCAGTTTGCAATTTCAACAATTGAAAAGTTGCTTACAAATAGCCATTCTAGAAAATACTGTGCAACGTATAATTAGGAGAATAAATGTGTAGCAGAGCTCACCCATCCAGAGTAACTGAAGCACGTCTCACTACCAGCGCCGTCCCGCGAGAACAATACAGGTGCACACAGTTCCGTGTCAATGCAAACAACAATCAGTTCAATGCCTGGGCGCTCAGCCGGGCAAACTTCCGAGACGTATATTCTTCATCAACTGTGGCTTTTATTGTAGCAAACAATGTGACAGCAGTGACAAAGTGCAAATCAGCCTACGTGTTTCATGCCCTTAACTACCGGCACTTCTTCAGAGCTAAATTCATTACACGTGGACAACCCCTTAAATAGTGTGCTGACCAAATATAGTGTCCTCTTAAAGGTATATTACCTATATCCCAATAAGCAATAAATATATAATATAATGTAAATATATACCCCTTTAAAAAAATTTAATTGTATCTATAATGTTGAACTGATCCCAAAATGTAGATAATTCTTTGTGTAATCCACATAAATAAATATTACACTACCAAAAGTACAATCACATTGTTTGCCACAATAAAAGCCACAGTTGACGAAGACTATATGTCTCGGAAGTTTGTCCGGCTGAGAGCCCAGGCATTGAACAGATTGTTATTCTAGAAAATGCTAAAACTTAGCGTCAGCGCGAACCATCCCTACAATAGTTCATATAAACAAGCTGCTGTGTAGCCTTGAGGGCGGTCATTCAAAGCTGAAAAAAGGCACAGGATTCTCAAAAGATAAGCTCTGTAGTATACAATGGGATTCTTCACAACTTATCTGTGATCCACTGTGTATCCTGTGATTAAATGGCTGCTCACATAGCTAATACAATTGCTTTTATCACCGCACTCCCACAATTTACTCACACTGCTTAACGTGGTGCTGGATATACGTAGGCCTGGCAAGGTCCCTCAGTAACAGCAGAGTTAGAAGAATCGGATCAGCACACACATATTCTTGCAGTTGGGGGGCTTCCCCTTTTATTTTCACCAAAAATTCACCACAGATTCAACGTTTCGGGGGGAACAATCCTCCCTTCATCATGTGTGTGCGGATCCGATTCTTCTAACTCTGCTCACATAGCTACACAGCAGCTGGGTTTTTTTTAAAGGTAAAATTTTATTTAAATTGTGTGACTTTTTGTCACAAAACGAGGAAGTAAAAAATGTTTTCACCTTCCCATCCATAATTTGCATATGTAAATTAGGATTTGCTTCTGTATTAGGTGCATTCCTAATGATCATAGTTTTTTTGGCATAAATCATGTTCACAATCAAACTCTGCCCGCAGTGGTGGGTAATACCTCATCTGTTATTCCCAACAAGCAACTCCTGGGTTCACTATTTGTGGCATGCTCAGTTCATCTACAAGGGTCTCCATTTTAGTACAGGGGGGCAAACCAAGGCCATATGGTTAAAATTAGCGACAGGAGATTTGCATCGTGGACAGTGGTCATCTTGTCTTTCTTTAGCTTGAGAGGCATTATATAACGTGATTGTGTTCAAGCTCTGGAATGGTTTGTGTCCACAGGAGCCAGGTGCTATCAAAGGGTGGCTTGATTGCTCCCTGAATACTTCTAAACAGCTAAGAGAGGAGTTTGGCTGGAGATGGGGAGTAAATGGTATCTTCTAGTTCAGGGCTGTCCAACTGGTAACCCACCTTTTGTGGCCCCCTACCTGCTGTGCTTGCTTCCCATGTGTAAGATTTAAATGGTATCACTACAGAGATTAACTGGCCCCTGCATTGTTTAAACATCAAATTCAGACTAATCCCCTGTATTTTTCACACCTGTAACACCTCTATTGTTCACACTCCCTAAAGCCCTGTACTGTTCACACCTCAGACCCAGACTGAAACAGCCCACATTGTTTACAAGTTGTGTGTGTTTTGTGGGTGCTGTTATACTAGTCTAACCTGTGTGCAAGGTGGGTGAAAGACTGTGTGAGTGACCCCTGAAAGCCAAACCTAGCGGCAGATTTACTAAGGGTCGAATTTCGGATGAAAAAAAAAATTCAAAATTCAATCAGGGAATAGTGGGGAATTAAAAAAATTCGAATTTGGATCGAATAGGGAAAATTCAATCGAATCAATCGAATTCAAATCGAATATTCGAACGATTTTTAAGCAATCACATTTTTCTTATTCGATTTTAGGGAATGATCCCCATTTCGGTAGGTTTAATCTGGCGAAGAAGGTGATAGAATTTAAATGGGAAGTATTCGACCATCAAATTTTCGAATAAAATTATATTTGAATATTCGAATCATTCGAATTCGAATATTTGATGGTCGAATTTGCATAATTTGCATATTTGAAATTAGAATCTTTTTGAAAATTCGATCAAATATTCGAATCCCTCATGTGAATTTAGTAAATCTTCCCCCTAAAGTCACGTAACATTTTCACTGGTAACAAGTAAATTAAAATCATCCACTTGTTTTTCTGGCTGGATTGGTGACAGTGCTCAAAGGCAAATGATAAATACTCCTCCGCTAGAAAGGCAAAGCAAAAAAAAAAAACGGTTATATTTAGTTAGCAAAAGGATAAGAAACGCAGCAAAATTCCAATTAGTCGCATGATAACATCTATTAAAAAGGATGATATAGCAAACTGCATAACATGTATTTAAACAGTAGTTAGCGGTTATTTAAATATTTGACCCAAGTTAATCCTAATGAATTTGTAGCCCAATAACATACATCAAAACTGGTCATACAGCATTTGCTTCTAACTTGGCAACTGCAGACTATGCCGGCAACTAAAGGATAAAATGGCATCCTGCCTAAACTAGATTTACAAGGAAGGACTAACGAGGATATAGGTCTCCATAGGCCACAGTTATGATTGGGATGGGGGAACAGATAAGCCTGATTGAGCCCGCAACGTAGCTGGTTAAATTGTACCAGTCATGGGACTCCAAGGTGAAAACTTTTGTTGTATCACATATACTATGAGCAATTTGTATTATGACTATTACTCTTCAATTTAATTAATTTACCTTTCTTGAAATCGCTGTCAAACATGGATTTCCGACCAACATAATACTTGAATGTGACCCTTTGTGACATTGTGTATTCTTCCTTAAAATTGGAACTGTCGATTGCTCTGATTAGAGGTTTGCATAAGTGGAGCTTGCTGATCTCAGTAACACAAAGGTGGATGGTTACATGCTTTTGCTCTGGAATCAGGGTTGCCACCTTTTCTAGAAAAAAATACCAGCTTTCCTATATATTTATCTTTTTTTCCTATTAATTACATTGAGATCAACCATCACAAATACCGACCAGGCCGGTAAAATTCCGGCCAGGTGGCAACCCTATCTGGAATGTGTGCAAATCAGACATGTGGTATGTCCAAGGCAAGAACGTTTCGGTCACAAAGCATACCTTGAAATAAATCTTGAAAAGCTGATAGTCAAGAGACAACATTCACCATTTTTTGGAGTCATCAAAAGCTGTTGGAAAACAAAGATGAAGGATGACAAACTTTGCCAAGGCTGCAGCCCAGTATATACATAATTTCTAACGACTAAATGTGAGAAAATGCTTGCCAATTCATACTTATCACAGGTGATCTATGGGAAATAATAATGCACCTAGAGAAGGCTTATACTCATGTATTACTTGCGCATACTCTGAAACTACTTATCAGGATTTTCAAGCATATATCCCAGTTTGCCTTTTCTCTTCTTCACTAGCTGCTGGTCAGCCTCGAAAGGGAACAGAAAACATACTTCAGAATCACGTATAAGCTGCAGATTTAAACACAAAACACAGAGCATATCAGTTATCCGGAAACCTGTTATCTAGAAAGCTCCAAAATAGGAGATGACCATTGCCCAAATAATTCAAATGTAAAGTATTTCACTTTTCTCTGTAATAATAAAGCTGGTGACGGTACTTTTTCATTTACTATATTTGTTTACTTAAAAAAAAAAATGTATGTTATGTTCCTCCTCTCACGTTTCCCAGTAAAATCTCAGTAACCATTTCATGTACAGCAGCAGCAGCATCATCTATGTATCAAATTGCAACAGTTGCTCTATCACAGACTTCAGTACAGTCTCAAGCCAGTGCACATTAGTAAGGGCTGGAGTTGCAGCCAATAAATGTCAAAATTTTATGTAAAAAAAAAAAAAATGAACCTTCAACAACAAGGCATAGTGAATTGATACTGAGAAACACAAAAAAGGAAAACAAAACCAATTAATTTTTCCTAACTAAACAAAATTAAAAAGGGAGGCTGTAATAGGTTGCTTGATGTTTGGCGGGGGTGATATATCAATGTTGGAATTCAAAATAGCTGCAATTAAATTTCTTTTGCAGTAAAACTCAAGAATTCGAATTATGCTTTCAAAAACATGAATGTACAAAATTTATTAAAGGGATAGTCATGAGAAAAGGTTTTTTCTTTTCAAAGTGCATCAGTTAATAGTGCTACTACAGCAAATGACTGCATTGAAATCCATTACTCAAAAGAGCAAAAAGATTTTTTCATATTCAATTTTGAAATCTGGCATGGGGCTAGACATACTGTCAGTTTCCCAACTGCCCAAGTCATGTGACTTGTGCCAGCACTTTAGGGTGGAACTACTTTCTGGCAGGCTGTTATTTCTCCTACTTAATGTAACTGAATCAGTCTCAGTGGGACTTGGCTTTTACTATTGAGTGCTGTTCTTAAATCTACCAGGGAGCTGTTATCTTGTGTCAGACAGCTGCTATCTGGTTACCTTCTCATTGTTCTTTTGTTAGGATGCTGGGGGAGAAAGGAAGGGGGGTGATATCACTAGCTTGCTGTACAGCAGTAGAGAGTGACTGAAGTTTTTCAGAGCACATGTCACATGACTGGGGCAACTGCGAAACGGATAATATGTCTAGCCCCATGTCAGATTTAAAAAATGAATACAACAAAATCCGTTTGCTCTTTTGAAAAAAGAAAACAAAAAACCTGTTTTCCCATAACAGTATCACTTTAAGTACAAAAAAATGTGAATCTAAAAGCAGACAAGTTCATGTAAAAGTCAATGGAAGCGGCCTATTTATTATGTCTATTACAAATGTTATAGAATTTTTAAGATTTAAGATTTTACAAAACAATTTCAATATTAGGATTTTTAATAAATACGCAAATAGTTTTTTTTTTAAAGATTTTATTCAATGTACAAAAACCCTCTAACATAACACAAATTCGAATTTTGATCAGTAACCTTACTACTGCTACTTATTATTGGAAAGCTCTAGCAGACAAAGGTAACTCCGTTTATGATGCAAGCAACCAAAAGCTCCAGTGAAAGGGAAGCTAATTTATAAACATCCTTAACTCATAGCTTTATAACTTCATCTTTAAAG
>CM044433.1:115220994-115239498 GCA_024363595.1 Xenopus borealis | reverse complement strand
CCCCCCCTGAAACATCCAGATACCATAAAGATCTAAATTCGCAGTGACTCCAAACCCACACTAGTCCAGATGAGCATCAAGAAAATGCACCATACGAACATTATAGTTACACAGGGAACGAATAAAAAAAGCATAAATAGATATTGCTTGCTGTTCTAGACTTACAGTACTCGCTGGCAACCCGTGGATTGTTTAAATTGCAGGTCTTATGAAGATCGCAGACTGCCACTAGCGAGTAGCGATCGATGCATGATTTCTCATGTGAATGTACCGCGCTCAATCCACTACGGCTTGATCACGTGGTAGGATGACGCGCTCGCTCGTAGCTATTGTCACGTGACCGTGACGTCACTCGGCCCTTTAGCAACTTGGAACTAGCATCTACCGTAAGTCATTGCTGTTAAGAAAATCAGCGGCGTCTAAAGAGTTTCGGATCAGTGGTTATGGGACATAGCAGCGAATGTGATTGTGGGTGATTGGGCTGCCTTGCCTTCCTACTCCCTTTATCTATGGGCCCAAGGCGGCCACCCCAATTATCTGTGTGTGTGTGATGTTTTTATGTAACATCTCCATAAGCGCAAGCCTTACTACTGCCAGCACCTTCGTTCCTTTTATAGTCACTGGTCACTGAACTTTAACAGCTTCTGAAAAACCTTCGTGTAAATCCCTTTATGGGCTTGACAACAGTACTTGGCATTGAAGTTGGGGGCTAGGTTAGCTCACCGAGTGAACCTAATGCTCTCTCTGACTCTGAGGAGCTCCCCGAGGCATTTTTAGAAGGAAATCTCCTATAACTTGTATTTATTTTCCGTAATGTCATTCTAAGCAACTTTCTGATACATATAATCATGCTAAATTGCTTTAAATATACGTGTTATTTAATACAGAATATGCATGATCATTTCTGTTCTCTGGTTTTGGCTCTTGAGCAAACGCAGCAGGTCAGTTTTTAAAGTCGTATAGCTGTTAAGTTGTTTATGCCGTCTAAACCAGAAGTGCAGAGAATATAAACAGCCAGGCCTGATAGAAATAACCTTTATAAATAATTGTATTTTTTTTAGAGTTTGTTTGACTTGCATTGTCCTTCATTATGCAAAAAATATGTTCTTTTGGATAGAGAACTCTTTTAGGGCTGTAGCTAGGGTTGCCAACTTTTCCTGAAAAAAACAAATACCGGCCTTTCTATATATTTATCTTTTTTTCCTATTAATAACATTGGGATCAAACATCAAAAATACCGGCCAGGTGGCAACCCTAGCTGTAACACATAGGGACATTGTGGACTTAAAGCCCCCCTTCAATCTGTAATCACTCCTAATCATATGTAATGACAAGGATGCTGGTTGATTGACTATGCCTGTCACTGCTTGGTGTTTATCAAACAGATTATTGCTTGAGATTGAGAGCAGTGATAAGTGGAAATGGGTATTTTGGCTGCAATACATTCAATTCAGTTCTATGAGCAGTGGAAGGGGCAATTTGACCACAGCTGTTCCCTGACAGAAAGCAGCAGAGTTCAAAACACCTGTATGCCTTTGAACAGCAGTTGAGGGCAGCACAAGCACATGCTTTAATACCTAGGTGAACATTAAAAAGCAAAAATCATGTAAATGTGATATCTTGTAATTATTAGCATTATTGTTCTTTATTAGCACAGCACCACTATGTTCTGTAGCTGGCTATCTACAGAGACTAAATGATGCATATGAATTTGAGCAAATTGGTGAAATTTGACCACAGGACCTGTATATATAATGAGGAATGAAGTTCAGGTGAACTGTAGATGTTGGTAAAATTTTGTGTCAAGCATGCTTTAAGGCAGGGGTGTCCAAACTTGTAGTTCCTTAACAGCTGGAGGGCCAAGTCCCACAATGCATTTGCCTGACTGTGGCTGTCAGTGGCTGACTGAGGGCCAAGTTTGGACACCCCTGCTTTAAGGCAGTGATTTTCAACCTTGTGCCTCCAGCTGTTAAGGAACTACAAGTCCCACAATGCAATGAAGGAGTCTGACAGCCACAGTCAGGCAAATGCATTGTGGGACTTGTAGTTTCTTAACAGCTGGAGGCACAAGGTTGAAAATCACTGCTTTAAGGAACACCTAAATATGAAAGTGTTTTAAAGAATGGGTGATGCACTGTTGCCCTGCACTGGTAAAACTGGTGTGTTTGTTTCAGAAAAACGATTCTAGTTTATATAAACCCGCTGCTGTGCAGCTAGGGGGGCAGCCATTCAAGCACAAGCTACACAATGGATCACAGATAAGTTCTGAAGAATCCCATTGCATACTACAAATCTTATCTGTTGAGTATCATTGTGCCTTTTCTACTTTTTTTAGCTTTGAATGGCTGCCCCTACACAGCAGCTTGTTTATAAAATCTATTGTAGAGTTTCTACAACAAACACCAGTTGTATGAGTGCAGTACAATCAGTACATTCTATTTTCATTACTTTAATGCAATCATTTTTTGGTGTTACATTCGGCCACACATACTTTGAGGTATTACACAAATGTGATGAAGTGCCCTGAGCCCTGGGAAAAAAAGGCTTGAACTGCTTAAGATGCTTTAACATTGCTCATACTGGGGAGAAGAGTATATACCATGGAGAGAATATGGAAAGTATAGTGTCAGGTCTTGAAGTGTATAACTTATAGTTTTTAGCCTTGTAAGGCTTGATAAAGGGTCGTGAGGACCCACAACGTTGCCCTTTTTGTATGTTTTTTTCTGGGGCTAAATAAAACCTTTTTTTGCATAACTACAACTCACACAGTGTGCTGCTGGTCTTCGTTTTTCTATTGATTTATGACCCAGAAGCAGGTGTGGGCTGGCCAGTACAGCACCTGATACCACGATTCGCCTTTTGGGAATTTGAGCTATCCATTCTCATTTGCGGATAAATCTCCAAAAAATGACTTGATTAGAATTAATGGCAAATCATCTTTGTGAGATTTGTCATACACAGTAGCGCAGATTTAACCGTGGTGACACATCTTACAGTGTGCCATTACTCTTAATTCAAGTAAAGATTGGAGAAATGTGTTTGGGATTATATTAAATTTCAGTTCTGTATAAACAAGGACAACACTTTTCCGCAGCTGAGACTGTGTGTTCCATTGGCTTCATTGACAAATTGCAATAAATAATACTTGAAAATTATGCAGTATAGATTCTAACATGTATCCAAACAGAATGTGAAGATTGTTTTACTTCTTTCTTTAATTTGTCCTCGGACATTGCAACTGTACTGGTAAACATTTTATCTAGGTTTTGTAGGATGTATGTCAGAATATTTTGTTTTAAAAAAGACTGAAGTATATAGATTCCTATTACACTGAACAAAGAAAGCCTGCATCTGAGGAAACCCAGACACTTCTGTAACTATTGATGGTGTAGTTCGCCTTGAATTTCAGATGCTTTTTTTTAGCAAGATTCAAATTTGTGGGTTTTTCTTTTAAGTAAAAAAAAAGGACTGGAAAATTTACCAAACTGTAATGTGAGCTTATTTATGTAAAAACTTGAATCTCGAAAACTAGATTAACTAAAAACATGCGACTCAAACACGACCATAATTTTCAAACAACCACAAAAAAAAAAAAGAAAAACACCATTTGAAATATTGCTTACATTTTGCATAGTACGATTTCCACTAACCTCTATATGGACTGAGTTCTGTAAATCTAATTGGAGTTTGTGAATTTTTGCACAAAAAAATCTAAAATTGAGGTAAACACTGAAATTCAAACATTGATAAGTGTGCCCCATAGTTTGACATAGATAGTTATATTCTGCAGTTGCTAGTAGGGATGCACCAAATCCAGATTCATTTTGGGATTCGCCCTTTTTAATCAGGATTCGGATTTGCCCGAATCATTGTGCATAGCAAAACCAAATCCTAATTTGCATATGTAAATTAGGCGTGGGACGGGAAATGATGTGACTTTTTGTCACAAAATTAAGAAGTAAAAAACATTTTGTCACACATTTCCATCCCCTAATTTACATATGCAAATTAGGATTTGGGTTCGTTACTTGGCTGAATTTTTCACAAAGGATTCGGGGATTCGGCCAATCCCAAAAAGTCTGTGCATCCCTGGTTGCTAGGGTCAAATTTACCCTAGAATCCAGGTAGTGTTTTGAGTGAAATACTGAAATCGGGACTGGATTTTTCATTTCCATGGACGGTGACATCTATATGAAAGCAGACAGAAAATAATTAAAACATAAAAATATTAAAGGAGACATATAGGATAAATGAAAAAACCCTAATTTTGTAGGCAGTTATAAGTAATATTTGGTGTTGCTTTTACATGGTGCTAAAAATTATTATCCATAAAAATCTCCCCTTTATTGGAGCTCTCTATAGATGTTTTCTGGTCCCTGTCTGTGTTTCAAATGAGGGTTTGGCATGACCTAATGGTCCCTGCCAGAAGCACAGTAGTAGGGGGACAACAGCCCTACAGTCACACAAGCACAGACATCTCCGTTCCCAACCAGGTCCTGGTAGCTGCTGATTTGTTCCTGTCTTACATTGCAGTGAGCTGAGAGCCACCGGCTCCCCTGCACAACCTGGGAATTCAGGGAGCAAGAAGCGGATTAGGGTTTTTGCAGAAATATTCAATAAATCAACCTGAAACACTACTCTTTTAAGCACAATTCTTCTATAGCTAAATTATTAGAATGCACTGGTACAGTCTTCTTTTTTACACAGTATGTCTCCTTTAAGACAAATAGGAGTAGTTAGCTATATTAGGTAAAGACTGTTGCTTTTATTGCCCCAGTCTTCTTCTCTAAGGATAAAATACTGTAAGCTAAATCCTGCTTATTAAAGGTTTATTTAAAGAAACACTGTGATATAATTAAAAAAAGAAATGTGTTATATTATGATAGAATTACTTTATATTGAATAGTCACTTTTATTTGCATGGGGTTTTATTTGTTAGTTCTGATGTGACTGTCTCTATTTCCCTTCATGCAGGACCATCTTTCTTTATGGCAGGGTCTGTAGATATACAATCAGGATCAGAGCAGATGTCTCACAAAGCACATTGCAGGGTCAGTTACCTTTTTATATTTATTTTTACAACTCTGCTGCCTAGAGTGGTCTGTGATTGGTTTTATTTTATGAGAGCAAAATAGTAGTACCGTAGTCATTTTCCAAACATTCTCCAAAAATGTCAAGTACATATATAGCAAAAAGCAGTAGACAAGATACAGTCCCTCTCCGTTGCCAGTGTCTTGAGTCCATTCAAATGTTGTTACTATTGGGACAGGTCATTCATGGTCAAATAGGTATTCCTGGCCCATTCCACGTTTTCATAGTATAGTATTGATAACCCAGTTCTCTGGGAGACTCGCCTTTCTAGAGGCGCATTGCTGTGTATTTACACTGAACTTTAAATACTCCATTTATAGAATTCAGACCTATAATGCATTTGAAAATATTGCTGAAAATGTTGTTGTAATCATAGTTTCTATTGAAAACCATATGTTAACGTTTTAAATAAACACTGATGCTTTTCCTTTCTCTGCAATTTGGTGAAACAGATTTCCAGTGAACAGATGGAGAAAGAGCTCTGCTGACATTCTTCCTTGGAACCTTTGTTGTAATCTAGTTTTTCCATGTTGTTAAATCCTTAAGTGGCTCACCGATGTACCACAATGGCACAGGAAGCTCAGAAAAAAACAAACTTTTCAACACTTGCTGGACATACCAATGGTCTCACCAAGTCCTCCGCATTGACCTCTAAGCCTACAGCTTCCAAAAAATTAATCATTAAAAATTTTAAAGGTAGGTTTTTTTGTTTCTGTATTTTCAACTTCAAAACTTGCTATATAGGTTCAGTCCTAGTTTATTCATTTTTATACAGAATCCTTACGTCATGTAAACTGATGGGCAATATTATGCATTCTTTTAATAAAGTGCATGTTTTAAACAAGGATTAAAGGGGTGGTTCGCCTTCAAGTTAACTTTTATTATATTGAAGATGGGCCAATTCTAAGAAACTTTTCTATTGGTTTTCATTATTTATTTTTCATAGTTTTTTAATGAGAGATTTTTTCTACTGTAGTTAATTCTTCAGATGTGCTAAATTTTACATGCTCTACTTCACTGAACTTTCAGAAATGCAAATAAATGTGCATCATAATAATAAGTTTAGTAATGTGTTGTCTGCATGGCTGCTCTGACTGTAACATCTGAAATCACAGATAAACCAAAACTGCCTGACAGCTATACTCAGGACACGTGGCAAAAGCTCCAGGAGGCAGTGAATGCAATCGAAAGTAGCACATCTATAAAATACAACCTGGAAGAGTTATACCAGGTATGTCTTTCTCTTTTGTGAAGTCTTCACCAGCCACCCACCCTATGCTGCGCAGTTTATTAATATGGCAACCCAAATTTACGCAGCTCATGGGCACACTTTTGGTCTGGTTCATAACAACATGCAATGGTGTTATGATGAATATTAATAATTAGTGGTGCCCTCTATTATGGTAGCAATACATAGCTAGATTTAAACAGCTGATTCAGGCCCTTCAGACATTTTTTAGTCAAAACTCGAATTTTTGGGTTTAAAAAAACTTCATTTTTCATGATTTATTATACATCGAAGCTGGAAAATTGTCAAAACTGTAGAAGTCAATGGCAGAAGGCCATTTTGTTGTAGCTTTCTTCATGTTCGAGGTTTTCAGTGGGTTTCACTCATAAACTCGAGGGATGCAAGTGCTTTTTTTTTGCCAAAAACTAGCTCAATTTGAGTATAGGTATTTGATTTTTTTATCGCAACTGCACATATTCAAGTTGTTTACATTCAAGTTTTTTCTTAAATTAAAAACCATTGAATTGTTAGTTCATTTGAGGTCTAAAAAAGCTTACAAACCTCTAAAACTCGACTTTTAATAAAGAACGTCCTTTATGTTGTCAGTATAAATAGGTGCTTTTGGTTTTGTTCTCTGGTTTATGGATGTGGCAGCGTAAATACTATAATTAATTGTTATAACAAAATCGGTGCTGAAAGTTGCTGCCATGCCTGTGTAATTGGGTATCCAGTATCTAGTCACTGGTGGTAGATCTGCTACCCTCACCACATTAAGGGGGTTATTTACTAAACCAAGAATTTATCTGGATATTTTTTGGGCAAAAAATTTTTTTTATGGAAAAATTAGCTTTATGCTGCAAAAAGGCTAAATCGAAAATCTGCCATATCAGATCTGTCATGGTCCTGTATAAAGGTGGCCATGCACAGACTGAGTTGGCAGCTTATTGTCCTGTGTTTGGGGCCCTCCGATGGGCTTTCCCAATCTTTATAAGGGCAAAAGTTGAGCAGAAGCGGTACCATGATCCGACAGCCCGTATTCTTTACATTATAATCCAATCATTGGGCCCTAGGGCATATCGGGGAGAGATCTACTTGTTTGGCAACATCGCTGAAAGAGTGGATCTCTCTGTATATGGCCACCTTAAGTCAATGGTAAATGCCCCTTTACCAATTTGAAGCCAATGTGGTTTGTGCTGGGTTTATCCCAATAATCCAATATTTTCAGGAAAAGAACCCAATGGGGTGGGGGGTGTCAGGAAAAACATTTACAATTCAGGTTTTCACTCTATTTTATCAGGTTTTTTATATGATTTTATTTTATTATTACATAAGGCAAAACCAGGGATGGGAGTTTGGTTGACATTTTTTTTCTTTCAATTATGAGATAAATTTGGATTTCC
The DNA here is from genome assembly GCA_024363595.1 of Xenopus borealis. Taxonomy (NCBI): domain Eukaryota; kingdom Metazoa; phylum Chordata; class Amphibia; order Anura; family Pipidae; genus Xenopus; species Xenopus borealis. Next base: position 115,231,779 of record CM044433.1, on the reverse strand, counting down.
ATAAATAACCCCCTAAAACATGGGTATTGTTCCTTTTTATTAATGGGTGTGTTTTTGGCACAGTTAGGGGCAGTATATCACCTTGCTCAACATAAGTTCAATGAATAGGGCTTTTAACTAACCCACTTTTCCATATTGGTTTAATATTGAGCTAAAGGGAGATTGAAGCTAATATACTTGCAAGGTAGATAATTAGATTAGCTCAACACATGCCCTTTTTTTTCAAGGTGAAAAGAGGGTATATTGGCCTTTTAAATATCACAATCTTCCCAAAGTTATTTTAGCTTGTCATTTAAGCAACTTGGGATAAAAAAGAAGAAAATTGCCTGCAACTCTGTGCAAAGCTGGTAGACTATCTTTAATTTAGGGTGATTTAAAAATCTTTTGCAAAATGCACAAGGGATTACAAACTGTTATTTAAGAGATTATAGCTGCAGTTAATACATGGGAGGCATTAGGCAGCATGAATGACTGCTCTGTGCAAGCTATCTACATGAATGTCTTAAGGTGGCCATACACGGGCCGATAAAAGCTGCCGACAGACCAAGTCAGCAGCTTATTGGCCCGTGTATGGGGTCCTCCGATGGGCTTTTCCGATCGATATCTTTGTCGATCGGGTGGGACTAAAATTCCATTGGATCGCAGCTGCATCTGTTCGTTGATGCGGTCCTGTGATCCGACTGCAAGTTGACGATCATTATGAACCGATCGTTGGGCCCCAGGGCCCATGATTGGATCAGCCCGATATGGCCCACCTCCGTGTATGGCCACCTTTACAGTCTTGTGGTCAGCAGTGCATGTCTACTTGTTCATTTGGTAGATCCTATCAAAATAAATATTAACTGTTTATTTGTTTTTCAGGCTGTAGAAAATTTATGCTCCTATAAAGTTTCTCATACCCTTTACAAACAACTTCGTCAAGTATGTGAAGAACACATGAAAGCTCAAATACATCAGTTCAGGGAATATCCTTTTCTTAAAGACTTATATGGAGTTCTATGGGCCACACTGAATTTTACCTTTTTATTATGACGTTGTTCTACTTTGGAAGAATTAAAATGCTATGATAAGTAACTGCTTACCTGCTGTAGATTGTAGAATATACTACAGCTCCTGACAGGATAAATAGGCAGGTGTTTGTGTATGAAAATAAACTGTGTATTTGCTGCAATTCACACAAATCAGTGCAAGAAAAACAGGATTATTGCTAAGTGGCAAGATTTTTTTTTTTTTTTTTTTTTTTTTTTTTTTTTTTTTAAACCTTGATTCTAGGAAAAAATTTAATATTTTCCTGCAGAATTCTAGCATCATTGTATTGCTTAGGCCCCACCTATGTAAATGGCTTCATTTTTCTTTATGGACATGTTATAATCTATAATAAACTTTATACATATTTAAATATAGTAAACATTTAAATATTTCTAAAGTTTATGATGTAATATGTTTAACTGTGGATAGACAATCTCATAAGCCAGTCCACACTCACACTTGTAAGAACAGAACCAGACTGCTGCTGCAAACATTCAGGATCCTGCCATCTTTTTTTATGCAATAATGTGTGTAGTGTGACCAGTTTTATACTACATGCATAGATACAAACATTTTCAATTTCTAAGATAAAAATAAACAAAACTAAAGGCATGTTAAGTATGTAACCTTACATCTGCTAAATAAAGTGGAAGCATTCATATCAAAATATATATTCTAAATCTTGCCTTTAATGCATGAATGAAATGTGTTGCCATTTGAAAGGAATGTATATTCCAGACACCTTAACTCATAATATGTGCTCACAGAATCTCTAGACAGCTTTTTATTTTTAAAAAAGGTTAACAGATGTTGGAAGGATCACTGCAGACAAATGGTAAGTATGCCATTGTATTTTTGTTTGCTTTGATGTTCTATGAAATTCCGTTAGTAAGGGTTTAGTTAATGTGGGTACTGATTAAAAACATTGCTTAAAAATGTGTACGTTTAAACTGTCAAAAAGTTGTATATACTGAAAAGAAAGAGCTGGATATTTCTGTAGCAGAATAAGGAAACCAAGGAAAATTACAGATTTAAACAATGCATTGTGTATTTGAAAGTGATTGATTTTGTGCTTGCAATAAATATGCATCCAAAACTTTTTCACAATAAAATAAATTCAAGTAGTTTTTGACTAGTAGTTTCTCAACCAATTGTTCTTATTGTTTTGTTTTTGGCCAGCCAGTGGAACCAGACAACAGAAAACTGCTTAAGTGTATATAATGTATTTCATGGATGTTAAATGAAGTATTGTTGATATTGTGGGCTAAGTTATAGCCTGGTATACTGTACACTGTATTTGTTCTAGCTAAAGCCATGTGTTTATACATGTATACAAATGCAAGAGGTCCTCTGCACTCAACCTATTATCAATATATTTAAGACATTGAGACATTTTGTGTATACAGCTACTAATTTATGCCTTACCCTTTGCTTCATTATACATTTTACAAAGGGACTAAGCTTTACACACATCATGGTCATGAAATTCCCTATAATATCCCTATAATTTACAAGAGGGGTACTTTGAGTATTGCATCCCGGAACTGTGTTTTGCTCCTCTCCACTTTTGCATGCAAATAAATACAACTTTCTTCAGGGAAAGAAGCAGAACAAGAAAGCTTTTAAAAATGCTAGTTGGCGCCAAAAGCCGTTGCTAGGCAACCCACCCAGCGTGGGTAAGTGTTGAAACAAAATCAAAAGGTGTAAGAAATACATTGCTAAGCAAAAATGCTAAAGGAACGGACACGAGCCATGAGTATCCTGTAAATTATATGATTATAAACCGTGCATAGTGATGTCATCGGTTATAATCGGGGCTTAGTGATGTCACTTTCGTCACATGACTCATTGAAACTTGTGTACTATAATAAATAAAGTATCCCCTGTTGCAAAATATGAGGATATTCAAAGTCACCCTGGATTTCAATGCAATGGCCTTGTGCTTTTATATGGTCACGGAACTCCTCGGTAACGTATAATAATCCTTATATTTTTCAATAGGAGGTACTTTATTCACTATGATTGTCATTGCACCACTGCTAAAGTTCCAGCCTTGATTTTCCATCTAAAATACAGAGCACTGGCTAAGCTGGAAAGCTGAATATTGCTGTAGATGTTTTAGTATAATTTTATACATTCAAGTTCTCTCTTGCTCTTTAGATTATGATCAGAAGTATTTTTTTATTTTTGGATCGTACTTATGTCCTTCAGAACTCAATGCTTCCATCGATCTGGTGAGTTTATATATTGTCAGTAGCAGATTTCATTGACAAACAGATGTCAGTGTGCTTTAAATTTACATATGTTGTTTAGAAGTATGTTGTATTGACTGTCTGATCTGTTGACAAACATTCCAGTTAAGGAATGTTCAAATTGCGTGTCTCATGTAAAACTGTAGTTTTAGCAGAAAAAATCCCTACTGTATACATTTTGCATAGTTCACACTGGCATGTAGTATTCTTTGTCTCAGACTGTGAGATTTTTCTGACTCCTTTCTTATTACTCTTTCATTTTTTTGCACTTACTACTGACTACATCTTAAGTAATTTCTAACTACACCCCCCAATGTCAGACCTTACATCCATGCCTTTTACCATATCCAAAATGAAGATAATGTTCACTTATAGCTAATACAGATATGAAGAGGCGACAAGTAGGGTTACTGGAAGTATATATATGGAAGTTTCACAAGGCAAGCATCTGAGAGCTTTTCTTAAGAGCTAGCAGTTGAAAAGGAGGCACACCATACTGATACACAATACATTAATAATTAAGCATTTTTTGTTGATAACTAATATTTGCTAAAACTTGTATGAAAATAGGTTTACTGCACAATATACACATAGTGGCTGTGCCAGAGTATACAGATTATGTTGATTTGTTTGAATTCTTTTATTCTGCTGCTGTAGAAGAGAAATATTATAACATTGTTTCTTTGTTTAGGGATATGGGATTGGAACTGTTTCGCAGCCACGTTATTAGTGATAGAATGGTTCAGAACAAAATGATTGATGGGCTCCTGAAGCTCATTGAGCAAGAACGCTCTGGTGAGGCTGTAGATCGAAGCTTGCTGAGAAGTTTATTAGGCATGTTGTCGGACTTGCAAGTAAGTGGCTTGTATCAGGTAAGCATCACAGAGTGCTTGTGCTATTTATAGCAGAACTATTAAAGTCCCTGCTCACCTATAAACATTAATTTGTGTTAACTGGGGGAGGGGGTATTAATGCACAATTTTACTTAAGTGCTTCAGAGATTTCAAATATTGGTAAGCTTCAGCAAGAACATAATGCACAGATATTAATATTATATCCATACCAGTCTACCATTATAGGATGGCCTCCCATAGACTATTTTAATTATAATTCAGAATTTTAACAATGATTGCCTTTTGCTCTGTAATAATAAATTGGTAGTTTGTAGTTGATCACAGCTAAGATAAAACGAATCCTTATAGTATGCAAAATAATCCTATTGAATTAGTAGATTTAAGGCATGGAAACTCAAATTATGGAAACATCCCTCTGGAAAAAAACGAGGTCCCAAGCCCTTTATAGATAACGGGCCCCATACCTGTAGAGCTAAATTAATAACCCCTTTGCTAAACCAGATAAGCAGCATGTGAAAGGCTGATTATATCTGTAAAATGATTTATTTTAAGGAACAATTGAAATTTCCCTAAATTACCTTATCAGTCAGACATTTGAGTGGTGTGTAATTAGCAGAACTGATTTCTTGTGTGCGTTTTCTGGCAAATTTGGTTCCACTTTGTATTTATTTGTGAAGCCTTTCAAATTATATGTTCTATATTTTAGTTAAATATTAGTTGTAAATTTGTCATCCTGAAACCGGGAAAAGACCCCACATTATGCTCGTCCTATAGTCCGATTTCCCTCCTTAACACAGAAGAGAAAATACTGGCAAATAGGCTAAAAAGCGTCATACCAGATCTGGTACATCCTGACCAATCTTGGTTTATCCCAGGGTGGTCTACTACTTTTAACATCTGGCGCCTATTTACTAATCTTCAGATAGCACATGCAGAAAAAGGGTCTAGGGTCATAGCCTCATTAGATTCAGCCAAGGCATTTGATTTGGTAGAGTGGCCTTATCTCTGGGAGGTCCTCCGGAGATTTGGCCTTGGAGAGCACTTGATCACTTGGATCGAACTCCTATACAAAGCACCAAAGGCAAGGGTCATAGTTAACGGCATTGCCTACCCCTCATTTACACTGATGCGAGGCACTAGACAAGGTTGCCCACCCTCTCCCATATTATTTGCCTTGGCAATAGAACCCCTAGCTATACTCATAAGAAACTCAAACACCATTAAAGGACTGACTTTCCAAACAGTGGTCGAAAAAGTCTCACTTTTCGCAGACGACCTCTTAATTTACCTGGCTGATGCCGAAGGCTCACTGGAAGCCCTCCTACAAGCAGTTAAGCAATTTGGCCACTTCTCAGGACTGCTTTTTAATTGGGATAAGTCTCTCCTCTACTCCCTGGACAATCTTCACCCTCCACCACTACCACCTGCCACTCCACTTAAATGGGTACCCTCTTTTAAATACCTTGGTAATACTATACACTCTGATTTGAGTCAGTAAGTAACCCTTAACCTTGCCCCATCATCTCCTCACTAGCAACAGACCTCTCTAATTTAGCCAAGCTATCTCTCACACTATGGGGTCGGATAAACATTTTTAAAATGATATATCTTCCCAAATTCCTATATGTTATGCACAATGCTCCATTGTACCTTACAGCAAGAACTTTCAAAGATGTTAACAAAATCCTCATCCCTTTTCTATGGAATGGTAAGAGACCCAGAGTATGCCTGAATAAACTGGTTGCACCTTATGAAGCAGGGGGACTGGCGCTCCCAGATTTTCAAAAGTACTATATGGCATCCCTATTGTACTATCTCCAATGGTGCTTCCTCCCAGTTCCATGCAACCCCAATATGGTTCTCCGGGCCCTACTTCTGGGATCCCTGGAAGGACTTAGAAATTTCCCCTATCGACACATAAAGGACCTACCTAAACTTCCATCCACTCTCACAGTCCCACATAAAATCTGGACATCAACTCTTAAACTAAACAAGATATCTCCCCCACTTCTATCACCTAGGCTTCCCGTATGGGGTAACTCATACCTCCCACACTTCAAGCAGCTCCAAGACTTCACAAACTGGCCATACCATGGCCAAAAATATCTAGGAGACCTTCTTATAGACTCCACCTTCCTTACATATGAACAATTATCTCTCAAATGCCAACATGATAATCGATATTTTCAGCTCAGACACGCATTCCAGGCACAGTTTTCCACTCTGACTCCACATATAACTTCTTTAATCGTAGAGCATACCCTGCATACACCTGACACCCCTAAACTAGTTTCTAAATTATACCAAACCATCCTAGCCACAGTCTCTAAGCCCTTTGAGAAATCTAAAGCCTGTTGGCTAATGGATATTCCTCAATTATCTCAGGAGGACTGGGAGGAATCCACCGATAACAGTTGTAACTACCTAATCTCAGAGATAGGATGTTACAATACAGGATAATCCATCAACTGTACATAACTCCAAGCAAATTGCATGCTATGGGAAGACAACCTGACCCCTTCTGTCCCGGTGCAACACATTACCAGCAAACTTCTACAACATGATGTGGTCCTGCCCCCCAATAACAAGGTATTGGACCAAAATTCTCTGGGCGTTAACAGAGCAATTTGATTTCCCCACAATTGTCTCCCCTCTTATATGCCTACTGGGTGTTCTAGACAAAATTGTAATGTCCAAATATGCTAAAATTAGATATCGCTCATTATTTTATGCAAGGAAAAATATAGCCATGCACTGGATGGGACACCGTCTTCCAACGGTTAAGACATGGAAACAATTGGTACATAAGGCTATCCCTCTAATAAAATTGACCTATGAAGCTAGAGGTACGCAGACCAAATCCGAAAAAATGTGGACACCATGGTGCGAGGCCGATTTAAGATAAAATTTACATTAGCTCTGTTACCTACATATTGTATGGAAACAGACCTGTTTGTTGCTGATGCATAACTTACTGTTGCTTTTACTTTCTATACTTACTGAACTGTAATGGTCTTGGCTAAATGTATGTTATTAAATATCACTGTTCATTCTTAGCTTTCTGGTTAAAAAAAAAATATTTTGTTTGCACTTTGCTCTGTAGCTTCTTGTTTTCAAAAGAGAATTTTCAACAGAATTAACCTTGTTTATTTGAATCCATATGTAGTGTATACGATTAACTTAAGTGTAGGCAGTAAAGCATAATTGCTCAGGTTGTTGTTTGTATCCTCTTGAATGGGGTCCCCAAACTTTTTTCCTGTAAATCACATACAGTGTTGTATTAGTGGGGGAGGCGGGCAGATTTCTACCCTTGTGCAATGTAAATTCTTTTTGTTATAGTTTTTAGTAATAAAGTTGTTTTGGTTTGTTATAATTTAGGTGTACAAAGAGTCATTTGAGGCAAAATTTTTAGAGGAAACAAACTGCTTGTATGCTGCTGAAGGCCAAAGGCTGATGCAAGAAAGAGAGGTTAGTGAAATGGGGAGGACAAATGCCAGTTGTGCTTGCTGGCAACTGAATTGTTTTTGGGCATTAGCTTATATAGTACTCAGGATCTGCTTGGCTGCAGCTTCCTGGGCAAACACTAAAGGCATAAATACCTTGTGGTTAAACTGCATGATTTTTTAGGTACCTGAATATCTTCATCATGTGAACAGGCGTTTAGAAGAAGAGGTAGACAGAGTTATTACATATTTGGACCATGGGACACAGTAAGTTGTATTTCAATTAATGTCAACTGCTAAAACTTCTTAGCTTGTCTAAAGAAGCCAGAAATATAATTGGGATGGATTTGTGGGTTTATTTACAGGTAATAACACTTCAGTTGGGAATACAGAATAACTGCCCAACAAAAAGTACTTGAGCTGCTTAATGCTCCTCTTAAAACATAAAGAAAGTGTCTTTAAAATAAATGTACTTTATTTGCCACTTTAGTGTCTTACTAGCATCAGCTAGCCATTCCACTTCATCCTGACTGCTTGACTAGGATTTGCAATAGAGCTTGTAGCTCTTAGCACTTTGCTACATAGGACAGCAGGCAACTAGCAGTTAGACCTGACAGGGAATCACGGTTTTTATTTTCCCAGGGTGAAAGCATAACTGTGATTTGCTACTCATATACTATTGTGTTGCTAGGGACTACTGTTAGAACACACCTACCACTCATTTGTACCACAGACAGGGATCAGAGAGGATCTTTGTGAAGTTCCAAAAACCGTGTCCTTTTTAAAGGCAGCTATTAATCAAAATACATTATTTCATGGGATGAGGGTATTTTTTTTTTTTTAAATGCTGTATGTCTACTTTAAAGGGACTTTAGCAAAGAGACATGCCTGTCTAAGAATTGTTGGAATACCAAGCATGAAGGATCAGACGCACAAAAAGAAATTTTCAGGTTAACCTGGACAACCCGAAAGCTGTATTTACTTTCACAGTCCACAGCTTGAATGGCTTTATATGATCTCATTTACATAAATAGTAATCATTTACCTGCTCATCTAATTGAGTTTCTTGTCTTCCCAGGACAGAGAAATATTTGCATATGTTAAAAATTAAGAACCCTCAGACCTCTTTTAGCTCAGTTTGTTAGAATTGTTTCACTATTTAATTATACAGAAATACTCTAGTTGACTTCACTTTTGAAGTAAAGTCACATGGGTTAGAACAGTGTTTTGATTGCTTTGGTCCCCATGGGAATGACAGTAGCAATCTATTTGAGAAAATGAAATAAGCTTTGCTTATAACTAGTTTGTCTTTGAGTCAGAAAGGACCCTTTACAGAAAACAGCATTTTACCCCTCTTACTACACACTACCATGAGAATACTTTAGAAATTGGCCTACTCTAAGGTGCAGATTTACTGTTGGTAGAATTTCAGTTGCATTTTAACCCTTCAAATTAGAATATCGTATTTGAAGGGTTTTAGCGAAATTTGATCGATAATAAAAAAATTCGATCGAACGATTTTAACCATTCGACTTAAATTTTTTTATTCGATCTAAAAATGCTTAAATAACCTTATGGGAGCTTCCCATAGGGTTATACAGCAATTCGGTAGGTTTAATCTGGCGAACTAGGGATTCAAATAAAAATTTAAAGGGCAAGTAATTCGACCATCGAATGGTCGAATGATTGAATAGATTTTTATTCGAATCATTCAAATCGAACCAATTTTTTTAATTCAATGGTCGAAGTGCCCAAAAAAGTTTTTTTTCGATAGAATTTTGAATCCTTCACACGAATTTAGTAAATCTGCCCCTAAAAGTCTTTAGGACTGATTTAGCAACACAAACATACCTAAGCATTACCCATATCAGCAAATTTAAAAAAATTACCTGAGTGGGAAACTAGTATTCTGTGGACAAACTTCTGCTGGAGGGTGGGTAATCATTGGGGACCAAAGCAACACCATCCTGGTTGCACATATGTCTTCCATAGTCATTTCATTTCTAATTATTAACATGTACTTCTATAGTGCCAACATATTTTGTAGCGCTGAATCAAACAATGTGGAAAGAATTGCCACTGGACACAGAGACAAATGTGATTAAATTCTGGTTACTGATCAGTTCTACAAATCAGACAACATATACTGAAAATAATGATTTAACCATATTTTCAATACATCTGTTAATGCAACATAACATCATCATATTAAACTGTTATACTGTGTTTCCTTCTGCAGTAAACCACTGATTGCTTGTGTGGAAAAACAGCTTCTAGGCGAGCATTTAACTGCTATTTTACAAAAAGGTAAACAACTTAATAGTGTTGTAGGGTGGAACTGTTGTATCTAGTTTTATAACTGCATTGATAAAATATTAGGTTTCTTCAAAAAATTGGATTGCTGTATTCTTAGAAATTCAGTTATGTTATATAGTGTAGTAATTCTATATCTAAATTCCCACCCTTCGTGAATATTGGTTTACTTGTCCTTTATCACCTTGTGATTTTTTTTTACACATAAAAGATAGGAGGAAAAAAAATGTGAGCGTGTCAAACACCTTATTGCTAGTGATGTTTATGATAATATGATAAACAAGAGGTTAGCGTAGGTTTCACCGCAGGAAAAAAGCTTTTAAGTGTATGCACAAAACGTAACTTAGTGTGAAATTGGTTAGCAACAAACCGCTGGGTTCCTAGTGTCCCCAGTGGTCAGACATACTCACAAGACGTGAGTTGAGACTAGCGTGGTAGTAACTTTTCCGTACTCGGGTACTTCTTCCGTAACTTGTTAAAGGAGATAAGAACAGCGTGTGTAGAAAATTTTTTTAGAGCTCTTGGAAGAAGCCATTAAAGGCAAAACGCGTTAGCGAGACCATACTGAAAGCTGCAGACATCACCCCCAGAAAGGACGCACTTGAACTCCAAGAGACGCCAACGAGTTTCAACTCAACCGGGGATTTTTAATTACTTTTTTGAAATGCGGCTAACAAGAATCTGTTTGTGAGTGTGTTCTTATGTTTTATTAAAGTTTTTAAAAATGTTCTACACACTCTGTTCTTAACTCCTTTTACAAGTTACGGAAGAAGTACTGGAAAAGTTACTGCCACAAGGCCCAGGGTCAACCATGGTAATTACGATGCTGAATATTGGAGTAAATTTTTAAACATCAAACCATATAACTACTGCTATGTTTTTTTTTTTTTTTTT
>CM044433.1:115180280-115202671 GCA_024363595.1 Xenopus borealis | reverse complement strand
TGTCTGATGTCTGGTAACACAAACGTTCCACTAAGAAACAAAGTGGCTAATCTTGATTGGAAGTCACACATTAGAAAGCATACGATATGTAACCCCTTTAGGAAAATAGTACACCAACTGCAAATAATAATTAATAAAAGTATTAATTAATTCCAATGCTTTCTCTTGTCCTGGCCAGAGGATAATGAACTAAGAAGAACACTGCAGTCCCTTGCTTGTGGTAAAGCCAGAGTTTTAAATAAATCACCAAAGAGCAAAGATGTAGAAGATGGAGACAAGTTTTGCTTTAATGCCGACTTTAAGCACAAACTATACAGAATTAAAATAAACCAAATACAAATGAAAGAAACTGTAAGTATCTTCTAACAGACTCCTGCAAGATCTATCTAATTATGTCATTATCAACTTGCACTATACTGTAGAGAATGTTTAAGAAATGTTTAATTTTACTTGTACAGCCAATGGCTGCTGCCATCTATCTTCGACCCGCAGCATGAATGAGTTGATGCAGCAGAGAAAATGTTATTATAGCTGAAGGAGGTTTCAAATAAAGCATTAAAATCAACTCACAAACTAAAGGGAGCAAATTCAATGCCTCTCTACTTGATTTGGATTGCTGTGCAACCGTTGAAATGATCAACTCATAACCCCGTTATCTTCCTGTGTATAGGAGAACAAAACCCTTACAATAAACTAGTGTTTCTAGAGCAGTGATTTTCAACCTTGTGCCTCCAGCTGTTAAGAAACTACAAGTCCCACAATGCATTTGCCTGACTGTGTCTGTCAGACTCCTTCATTGCATTGTGGGACTTGTAGTTCCTTAACAGCTGGAGGCACAAGGTTGACAATCACTGTTCTAGAGTGTACTCTATCCTAAATGACTGGAGCAACTGGTGCCTGAATAATGCTCCATTCCCCTTATATATGTTTACAAGGAGCAGACTAGTGCTGCAGGTTTTCTCAGGTGGCATCTTGCACAACTACATCTTCTCCCAGTGATTGCAAAAACCGATCATATGGAGTTGAAGCCAGGTCTGGAACCTAGCTTCAACTGTGCATACACATTGTTAATAGCGGAAGATGATGCAGCATGAGATTCACATGCAAACTCCCCTGCACTGTGTTGCTTCTTGTTGTGTACGGTGAATGAGAAATTATTGGTAGGACCAGATGGTACAGTCGGTGGGGGGGAGGTTTGTTCTTAAAGCTCTGTTACCCATTAACCCAGGGTTGCAAACATAAGGCGTTTGGAGCCAAAAAGAAAATTGCTCTTTGACCCACCATGCTATTGGTTTTTGAAAAATATACTTAGCTCTGAAGATAACAGATTTTTTTTATTCTATTTAACTTTGCATTAGAAAAAATTATTTAGAAATTTTGAAAAAGGCATTTTTCACTGACTTTTAAACCTTTCAGCTTGTGCATATTGTTGTTTCTTTCTACATACAACTACGCTGATGCATACAGTATTTCTGCAGCCAAGTCCAAAGTGCGTTCCCATGAAAACAGTGGAAACATGCTCCCATTCTCTCCTTTCAGGTAGAAGAACAAGTTAATACAACAGAGAGGGTGTTCCAAGACCGGCAGTATCAGATTGATGCAGCTATTGTGCGCATAATGAAGATGAGAAAAACCCTCACTCATAATCTTTTGGTCTCTGAGCTTTACAATCAACTGAAATTCCCTGTAAAGGTACATACTGCTTTGTTAAGCATAGCCATATGATACATTGGTATATATATTTTATGTAAAGCAAATATAGTTCAAAATTGCTTCTTGTGTGGCCCTAAAATCAGTAAACTATCATCCGAGATTGTTCTTAATTACAGATTTCAGGAAGATCATCATCTCAGACAAATAAACGTTAAACTGATAACCTGTAGATAATAACAACATCTATTTCCCTCTGTATCTTGGTGCATCATGTTTTTTGCATAAATCAAAAATGGGCATGGTCCCAAAATAATGTAACTTGTCTTGGTTACATTTGATCAGTATGCAGGTAAACCTTCCTAGTTATCAATGTAGTTGTTTAGCCTGAAGAGGGAGAGGCTCACTTGGAGTTCCTGTTTCTTGGTTGCACTTAATAATCTGAACTAGTTTTGCTGCACAATTTTCAACGTGCAAGATGGCCTAGTACTGGCCTTTCATTTGACAAATAAAGTAGAACCAGGATCTGCAGGACAGGTGTTAAAACGGATTTTGAGGATTTTGGCAGCTGGACCTGGGCATTCACTGGTCACTTTATGGTGGGAAAACGTGGCCTTTGAGTAAGTTATATCCATTCATTTGAATTCTATCCTTTCAGCCAGGAGACTTGAAGAAAAGAATTGAATCCCTCATAGACAGAGACTACATCGAAAGGGACAAAGACAATTCAAAGCAGTACCATTATTTGGCATGAACAACAAACCTGGACTTTAATAGAAATCAAAGCTGCACCAGTCGCAATAAAGAACCAGCGCTTAATTTTTCTCTAGTGTTCCTGCTCTGAGTGACAAGAAAATATCTTCATGCCCCATCCCCAGTGTACCTTAGGAAATTTGAATTTGTTTTCTTTATCATATATTCTTGTTTGTGTGACGGCTTAGAATGGATTGTTGCTAGTTTAATGGCACAAATACACTGCATTGTTCCTTTTTTCTGTTGTAGCATTTGAACTCACACCATAACAGTCCCTCAGTGCTGCAAAATGTATTACTAGGTATGGGGATTACATACAGTCAGGAGACTCATGTTGTGTTATCTTGGTGGTCAGAAAATAAACCAGCTTTAAAACAAAACTTTCTATGTAGCTGCATAACAGACTGTGCTAGATCTTCCAATATCTACTTGTTTATGTTAATTAGCAATTGGAGTTTGGACACGACTCAGCCTAAGTGATTTCTTAGTGATGCAACATACATAGAAGGAACCCATTCTCTTCAGCAGAGGAACAATGTGTTGTGTTTCTTCTACTTCACCAAGTCTAATCCATATACATATGTGATTTAGGGGACTATTCTCACACAGAAAATTACTTCCCAGTCAGTCACCCAATCATTTCTTCATCCCAAAACACACCAACTTCTGATCAGCCAGACATCCATCCATCCATCTACAATCCTCCCTGTTTGCACTCAACTACATACATTCCCAGGTCAGCTATTCATTGATACACACCACCCAACAACATGCCTATCTAACTGTGCACATTTACCAGCCATATTGCCTGTTAGCTGCTGTCATGGACGCATCACTACCTGAATCCTGCTACACACAGCCATTCCACAATATGCCAAGACAAACATACACAAATCCTGCTCCAGAAAAGGCATCCAACCATACAAAGCCAACTACAAATACCCACAGCTAACCACATCCATTGAAACACACAGCAATCTGCACACATACTCCTCAAACCCAAACCACACATCAGTCTGCCAACACTCCCATGAATCAACACCTTATTCTCCATAAGGCACCACACAACTCAACCCACTTACATCTGTTTCGCTCTATGGCAACACAGTCCCTTAAATCCATTTTGAACTTTCCACTGCAAACACAGCTATGCAACTGCAAACAGATCCTTTCTCCATCGCAAGCATTCAACCTGCCTAACCTGTTTGCAAAATCACCCATACACACTTCTGTCCACAAACCTACCCAATCAAATATGCCGATCAATGTCTTTCTCCCTCTCTTTCTTTTTTTTTTGTATTAAATATTATTAGTTTGCCTTACCATGTGACATAAAGCAAATAGTATTGCAGTAACTGTTGCTGCAATTTCCAGGAACATTCAATATGCAATTTCTAAAATGATTTGAAATTAATTTGCTTGTTTACAGTAAACAATGTAAGCGATGGGCATTTGCTTTTGCTAATAAAATATTTAAAGCAGTATTACATTTTTAATTGCAAATCCCCTTTGCTCCTATTCTTCTCCATTTTCCTGCCTCCTGTTCAGTCCCTCTTTCTCTCCTTCATAAACTACTGCTTTATGTCTGAATGCATCAAATTCTTTTTACCATCCCAACTCCTCCAATACATATTCTTTTTCAAGTGTCCTTAGTTTAAAAAGCTATAGAGGGGCTGAGTCAGTAGCTTATCAGCCTGTGAATGGGGGCTCCCTACAGGCCTACCCAACCAATATCTGGCTGAAAATCAGCTAGCTGTTGATCGGGAAGGTTTGAAAATCCTTTTGGTTGAAGACTACATCAGCTCGTTGATATGGTCCTCAGCCTGTCCTCAAGTTATCACACAATGTAATACATGTTGGGATCATGGCAGCCACAAAGATAAATTACAGTAAATTATGCCTCATGCAGACAAAAAGCTATTAACTATAATTATTATTAAATTACTTATTACTTTATTACTACTAATACATTCAGAAGCTGTTTTGGATGAGAAACTAGGCAGAGTATTGCAGCACACTTGACTTATTGAAATAACATGGAAAATAAATGTAATAACCACTTTCTTATGGGAAACCACTTGAGGGCAGGTAGTTGAACTTCCTACTCCTAGTGCTGTTCTGTAAATGCTCCCAGTACTTGCTGTTATAGAGGGAAATGTATCTTCAAAACACTTTTTGAGACCTTCTGTAGATTTAACCATATATACAAGATTACCATAAGGTACAATTGTATTTGTAAGTGACTCTTGAGAGATTTACCTGAGTCTGCACTGCAATGGTATCTTCCAGCATTCTGATGTCACCAAGTGGCACCTGCACTTCAGCTCACCTACCGGCAAATGACTTGGTGAGAGGCGGCTTGTAGTGGTGAGAGCATAGAGTGATTTCTAAGTGACTGATGTGCAAAAGTGAAGACGATCTATTTGGATTTTAGCAATTTTGACCCTGGACCTTCACTGAAGAGTCAAGGAAGAGAGTGAAGAAAATGAAGAAGAGCGCAAAGAAGAGAGCACAGTGTTCAGAAAAACATCTACCAGAATACCGCCACTCTCCATTCATTTCTATGGGATTTTTAAAGGTGAATTTATCAAAGGGTGAAAGTGAAAATTCACGATTTAATAAATACGCTTTTAGAGAATTCAACCCCTTTGTGCAAAAAACCCTCCCCTGTGTAGGTCCTCCTCCCCCTTGGCCTACCTCCCCCTCCCCCCAGGCAAATGCCCCAAACTTGTTACTTATGCCAACTTTTAGATCCTCTCCAGCGGAGTTTCACAGCAGCCATCTTCTCCCAAGCGCTCTTCTTCCTGTAGTCATCTGCCAAAATTCACGAATCGTCCGAAAAATGAAATCGGAAACTTCATGACTTTCGGGCACATACACAATAGCTCCATACCGGTAAATGCCTCCTACTGTGCATGAGCCCGAAATTCACCAACTTTCCAAAAAAAAGATGGGAAAGTTTGTGAATTTTGGGTGCATGCGCAGTAGGAGGCTTTGTGTACAGAGCTACTGTGCATATTGTGCCCAAAAGTCACAAAGTTTCCAATTTTTCTTTTTGGAAACTGCATGACTTTAGGCTAATGCGCAGTAGATCTGAACCGGCAAATGCCTCCTACTGCACATGTGCCACCAAATTCTGAAGAACACAGGAAGAAGAGCGCTTGGGAGAAGATGGCTGCTGTGAACGCTGATGGAGAGGACCTAGAAGGAGGGGTAAGTAACAAGTTAGGGGCATTTGCTTGGGGGGGAGGGTTTTTTGCACAAAGGGGTTGAATTCTCCTTTAATGGAGAGAGGCAGTATTTCATTGAAGTGGACTGTAGGGATCTCTTAACATCAAATATACCCTCTAATCTCTCAATTAAAGGGACATTACATCCCCAAACATCCTGGACTATGTGGGCCATGTAAGACTATCAGACTTTGGACTGGCCCAGCAGAACTTGGACCTTGAAAGTACCACCACTGGCTTCGCTGGGACATTGGGCTACATGGCCCCGGAGGTAAGAAATAACACAACACTAGACATAGAGGTCCTACTATTAGAGAATCAACACACATTACTGTTGTGCAAGCATCATCCACATTTAAAAGTGTAGCAGATTTTTACACATAGTTTTTGGGTCCAGGCATTTGGCTGTTCCACGCCTCGTTAGTAGGGTTGCCACCTGGCCGGTATTTTACTGGCCTGGCCTGTATTGTTAGTGGTTGCTCCCAATGTTATTAATAGGAAAAAAAGAAATATATAGGAAGGCTGGTATTTTTTTCTAGAAAAGGTGGCAGTCCTACTTGTTAGATGCATGTTACTTTGGCTCTGCAATAGTAGAAAGAGTAACTGCCTCCAAAATAGTAACATTTACGAAAAGAACAACGGGAGAGCCTTTAAATCTTTTTGGTGTAGTTTTATTGAAGCACTACATGTTTTTGGGCCACAAAGGTCCTTCCTTGGATGCGTATTGTGGTAGATTGACTAGGAAAAGGTGGACAAAGGTCACTCTAGCCTTTAATTTCTCCCCTTGTGCTAAGGCTCCAGGAAGGGAGTTTACTTTAAAAAGAGAATGGATTATCTGTTTAACCTTAGGAGCCAGGTACTCCATTCTGCAGACCCAGTCCAGAGATTGGAGTTCACCTTCCACAGGAAAACTGTCCTGTGGAAAGGCTGTTTACAGTTAAATTGGAAAGACACTATGGGTCATTTATCAACACTGGGCAAATTTGCCCATGGGCAGTAACCAGTAGCAACCAATCTAATTGCTGCTTTCATTGTTCTACTTGCAGCTGGCTTTAAAAACCTATTCACTGATTGGTTGCTATAGGTAACTGCCCATGGGCAAATTTGCCCAGTGTTGATAAAAGAGCCCCAGTGTGTGTCTCAGCTGGGCACAGCAGGTAGGAGACATGGCTGCTGCCTGATCCTGCACAATGCAGAGAGAGCCCAGCACAAGTTGGTGACTCTCCGAGAGCATATTGCTAAGAGACTGAGGAAGCCAAGAGGATTCCTGTAAGTACAGGGGTGAGCCACAATATTGCTTTGTTTGCTAGTAGTCCACAAGGGGCCCAGCCTAGTCAGGGACTGCTCCAAAGTTTTAAAGTAGTGCCCAGTGGGCAAGGTTTTATTTTATTTGTATGATACAATGGTCACCCCTGTGTCTGTCTATAACTGACCGTTTGTTTAAAGTGGGAAAATAAACTGCTGATTGTCTTGAATAAGCCTGTGTCCCTGACTTTATGCTCCTTTGTCCTGTGCTGCCTGCCACCATTGACTAATCCTCCCTAAAAGTTACGTGTGCAAGCTGCCAGTCTGCCACAATATACAATTCACTACACTCCATACTCTTAATGGTAGTTTACTGAACACTGACTATTGTTCCAGCAGACGTATCAAGAAGGTTTTATTTTACAGTGATTTTTTTAATAAAGATTCTACAAAATGAAGAGTATGATGCAGAAGTATACTGGTGGTCATTTGGCTTCACCATCTATGAAATGGCAGGTCAATTCTGCCAGTGACTCAGCATCCGTGTGTTGGCCGGTCCTAGAAAAAGCGTTAGGATGTGGAACTTCCAAATAAATTGTTAGATATATAAACTACTGTACCCAAAGAAAAAAGAATAAATATCATTTGTGAAACAGAATTTTAAAAAGGACAAAGAAAGGTATAATTTCTAGGGGGTGCTAAGTGTTAGGCAAACCCCCACTGATCCTTGCCACTTAGCTGCTACTCTAGGCTGGGACATCTCATCATAACAAAAATGCACCCACTAGCATGTGGTAACTGATAGTTATTTCAGTTGGGCTGAAAGAAAGACCAAAGACCATCAAGTTCAGCCCCTCCAAATGAAACCCAGCACACATACCTACATCAGAGGATAAGATGGTGGCATAGCTGATCTGTCCCCTAATCAATTAGTACACAATAGGTCCTTAATCTAAGTATATCAGAGTGAATGGGAAAGTGAAGGCCACACCCTGTGTTTGTTACTGCAGCAGGAAGGAAATGTACAGCTTATATCTGCTGTTAAAAATGTGTAGTCTAAAAGAGTGATCTTCCACCTGTGTCTCCTCTTGGAAATTTAGGCTAAGGCCAGACAGGGAGATTCGGGGGAGATCTGTCGCGACTTCTCGCCTCGGCAGGCAATTTTGAGTGTCTTTTAAAATCGCGCCGCTGCGTGTGAACAAGCGCAGGGACTTTACGCAGAGTGGGTGAGCAGCGCTAGTTAGCTATTCCGGGAGACTCGGGGGAGATTTGTTGCCAGGCGACAGATCTCCCCCGAATCTCCCCGTCTGGCCTTGCCCTAAGAGTTGTTGTTCAGCAACAGCTGGGGAGCCAAAAGTCAATGATTCTGAGTGTAAGACTAATTTCACTAAAAAAAATCTTACCAGTGTTCAACAGCAGGCAAATAAATGGTACCTGTACTATAAAGAAATAAGAAAGTCCAAAATTGCTGTAGCACACTAATCCATTCTTCTGATTGCAAAAAGTGGATTATCAGTGCAAAAAGGTAGAGATTAATTCATGGTTACCTTTTTGAGCCAATGAACCAGTATTGTGGGGATTTTTTTTTCTTTTAAATCCTGTTATAGGGCTAAAGTTTATGGTTTTATGTTCCCTTCCTACTTCCTCCTGAAATCAGCATTGCTTTTTATAGGCAAAGCTTTTTTATAGAAAAGACTTTCTCCCTCATTAACTGCTGCCTCTGTCTGATTTACAGATTATGAGTTTATTATACCAGGCAGGAGGTTGGGAGAAGAGATGGGGATTATGTTGTATGTTATGTTTTGGGTTTCTGTACAAGCCCAAGGCAACCACAGCCCTTTAGCAGTAAAGATTTGTACCTCCGAAGATGCCCCAGTAGCTCCCCATCTTCTTTTCTGCTGATTCACCGCACATGTTCTGTGCTGCTGTCACAGAGCTCAGGGGGGATGAAGCCCATCTAGGGCAGAAATGCTGTTGGGCGAGACCTCACTTCTCCCTCAGGAACAGCCTGAGTAGTTTAGCCTCCCCCACCCCTTCCCAGCTAGCCCCCAGGTAAGAACAATGGAAGGGGGCTAGCAAGAGTTGGGGAAAAGAGGTACGGTCTGGGGGAGGAGGCAGGGGGTGTGTGTGTTTGCCAGGCAGGGTTTTTTTAAGGGGATGCCTTAGTGTTGGAGCTCAGAATTACTTGTTTATTTGTTTCCCACCCTCCCTCCCTTAGGTAAGACAGATCCAGTGAGAAGAAGGTGCTCCAGGGTATTATTACCTGGATGGGGTCAGGAAGGAATTTTTCTCGTAGTGCTAATTGGCTGAAAAGTGCTAGAGTTTTTGCCTTCCTCTGCAGTACCATTATCTGTGGTGTTCAACAGTACTTGCCAGGGTCAGCTGCCGTGTGGTGTTAGGCATCAGTGAGGCTCAAGGAGTACTTATTGGTTACAGTGCAGGCCTACTTTTGGTGAGTCACGAGTGTGCATCAGACTGGGACTGCACGGTCTTATCTGAGGCATGCAAGAGACTGGCTTAGCGCCATTTATGCACAATGAGGGAGTAGGGGAATGGCCAAAAAGGCAGTCACTGTGTGCGCCCGGCCCCATGATCCCTGCTTCAGGTTTGGAAAACCTTTTGGGCATAGAGCCCACGTTTTTTGAGATACCAATTTTTGGGCAACGAGTGCACGTTTGGTGAATAAGAGCTGCAGCTGGGGTCAAGGTGTACCTAGACTTTGATTTAAACTGTTAAATAAAGCCTGTAATCTCCACAGATTTTTGCCATAATATGTCTCTGTGTTTTAATTGAATGGTAAAGGCATAACCTGGGGGTATAGGGGGGGTCCTTGGTCTATGGACCAATGCACAAAATACTGAATATATATATATGACTGTGGTTACCTTCTTACTTTGTTGCCTTTTCCCACAACCTCTGATACCATTTGAAATATATTATTGGTATATAACAGTTATTTTGTGGTTATTGACACCTCCTGTTTCCTTGTGCATATTCTCTGTTTTTAACCCTTTATATTCGCTTCTGCCCACCAAACATGTCACTAAGTAACTGGTCTAACTAACCCATGGGCATACACTAATAAGATACCCT
This sequence comes from Xenopus borealis, assembly GCA_024363595.1. NCBI lineage: Eukaryota > Metazoa > Chordata > Amphibia > Anura > Pipidae > Xenopus > Xenopus borealis. Next base: position 115,192,700 of record CM044433.1, on the reverse strand, counting down.
CAGGCAGTCCTATGTGGGGGCAGAGTGAAGTGCCTACCTTTATAAGTATCCCCATAGTTTAACAGCTGATGGTCCATATATTGCAATATATTTAAGCTGGCCAACTACGTCACAGTCATCCCATATCTGGCCAGTCCTACACTCAACTTGCATCTGATTCATTAAGAATGCACAAAATGTCTCAATGTCTTAAATATATTGATAATGGGTTGAGTGCAGAGGACCTCTTGTATTTGTCTCTATGTATTTTGTGGTCACAGCCTCATTGCACCCCCGCCTAATGGTTTTAAAAATTAGTGGTGAGCACAACTTTCCCTTGTTAGTTATAATATATATATATATTGTTACATTTATTTTATATATATATATATATATATAGCCAAGAACATTTTATGTAACAATAACAAAGCTACTTTATGTTTCATTTTGTATTGAAGCTTAACACTAGAATGTTTCCAATATACTGCTTTAAATAATTTAGATAATGTAGCAATTTTATGGCGAACATAAAGGAACACGAGTGTGGTGAATAGGGATGCTACTTGATGTTTGTTTTTAACTTGATTTTAAACAGTAGTGATGGGCATTTTACTACAGAAATGAAGTACATCCAGCCCTGTACCATCAGCTTATATGAAGGCTTATAGTCAAACCTAATTTTTTTGCTTCATGATTTGGGACGACCCCTAAGCTTAGCACCTCAATAGCTGCTCAGAGCCCAGTGAGCATGTGAGTGTCGCAGGCACTTCTAACAATCCAAGATGGGAAACTCATTTAACAACTTTGAAAGCATCGATCATTACTACTACAGAAATGAAGAACTTTTAGGCTGGGTCAATAAGCTCAGTTTACAAAATATGGCATTTCTAGCTGTTGGTCTATGGGTAAAAGAACAAAATGCTTGAAATGTTCTCCATTCACAAAGTAATTCCTCGACAAGCAAGTTATATACATAAATGATAAAATGGAGTCTATAGGAGAGGGTCATCCTGTTTCTGGATAACGGGTTTCCAGATAACAGAATCCATCCCTGTATATTTATATATTTATATATATTTATATATATATATATATATATATATATCCCTAACTACATGCTCTGTGTACTCTTTCAACATCCTAGCAACAAACATGGTTACAAATCAAGAACCTTTTTTACAGGTATATGAAATGTCATAAATCTTCTTGGACACTGCAGCCAGTTCCTATTTTATACTCAAATATGGCAATTTAACAAAATTAGCAATATTCCGCCCACACTTTTTTTACACACTTGAATTGTGGTTAACTACACTAAATGAAATGCTTCTGCTCAGGTTAACTCAGAGATCCCCAACCTTTTGAACCTGTGAGCACATTCAGACGTAAAAAGAGTTGGGGAGCAACATTAAAAATGTTCTTGGGGTGCCAAATAAGTGCTGTGATTGGCCATTTGGTATCCCCTATGTTGATTGTCAACCTACATTGAGGCTCTGTTTGGCAGTAGACCTGGTTTTTATACAACCAAAACTTGCCTCCAAGCTTGGAATTCAAAAATAAGCACCTGCTTTGAGACCGCTGGGAGCAACATCCAAGGGGTTGGAGAGCAACATATTGCTCATGAGCTACTGGTTGGGGATCACTGGGTTAACTGATTGCACTTTTTAGTGAGCGGTACTTGTCCAAATTCTGGATGTTGCTGATATTTATCTTTAGAAACATTGTCAATAAAATGTTATGCTAGTGTTTGTACGATAGCAATGTGGGTGACAAAACTAACGCTGACTCATACAAACGGAGGTGAAAAAAAGAGATCTGGGAACTTAAAACCATGTATATTCTATTAATAATATACTGAATATTCGACACTACAGATAGAATATTCGAAAATAGTTGGACCAAAATAAAACTATAAAAGAGGGTGTGTCTGGTGTATTAAACCCCAGCTATACTGTATTACACTTTGATGACTTAAGTTTGTCATTTTTATTTGAAATGTACCGCTGAGTTAATAAGTGAGTTTGTAACATCATTTAGACTGTAGGCATTTTGGCACTGAAATCCACTCCTGTTCCTGTCCCTGGGCAAACACAGTGGCTGATGCAACATTAAATAATAGCAGGGCACACAGATTAAAAGAATATAGTTAAAAACATATTTTATTAGCATAATAATAATAATTTGCCCCAAAATCCACGGGGGGGTCTTTGTCAAGGGCACAGAAAAAAGCAGACTGATATGAGTGGAGGGGTGACATAGCCCAATGCACACCTTAGTAAATTTAGCACACCATGGTATATGCAAAAGCAAAAAATATGCTTTAATATGTTTAATACATAAATACAGCAATATACTGTATCTGTATTATAAAAACAGCATGTACATACCACTAGCATTCACAGTGCAAATATGTTAAAGCAGTCACGTGTGCAAAAGGTAAGAACCCTGTTTTGGAAAAAATACTCCTTTCTCAATGGATCTATATTCATCCATACAGGGTCGGACTGGGCTGGCTGAACGCCGGGAGAAAACCCGGTGGGCCCCCGGCGTTTTTTGGTTGCTCTGGCCCAAACCCACTCTTTACTTCTGTAAGGAAGACACTGTGTCTCCCACAAGATGGAGGCGCCCTCCAGGTCTCGCCAGGGTGCAGCACAATGACGTCTGTGCCAGATTATTCGCCAGCGCAAATACGCCTGTGTCACTAAGAGGCGCCAGATTTGACGCCGGCACTGAAACTCTGACGCAGAAACGCCTGCGTGATGAAGTCATCTTTGGCGCCAAACAGAGGGCTATTTAAGGCATAGTTAAGGAGTATTCCACACTTTGCCCAATTATAGGTCTTACTTAGTGAGATCCTGGATGTGACTATATCTGTTTGATTCCTGTTTTTTACTTCGGCCTGCCTACTTGACTTCTGCACCTATTCTGCCTGGATTGACCTTTTGCCTGGACTTTGACCTCTCTCTTGTTTAACCCCTTGGATACCTCAAACCGTGTTTCACTTGCTTCCTCCTTGGTCCGCAAACCTCTTTCTGAGCCTTCGGGCCCTGACAATGTCCCTCCCTGACCCCAATTGCTGCCCCAGCCTCCTTCCCTGGACCTTGCTGCCAACCCACACAAAAAGGTACATGGAGGGGGTTGTGGTTGTGGGCCAGAGGGGGATGGTGTGGGAGCCCCTGAGACTGCAGGCCCTGTGGGCCCTGGTCCCCCCTAGTTTGAAGCCGCATCCATACATCAAATACAGCTGATGATTTAAACTGGAGCTTTACAACAGTTTAACCACAGCTCCCTTGTCAAACATATGTGTGAAAAGAGAGACGGGTAACAGCTTCACATGTCATTTCCTCATACAAAGATCTATAGCACGTAACTCTCCTGATGCATTCAGCTCAGAGCTCCGCGTCTATACAGCCGCACTTTAAGCTGTGGGCCTTCACTCTACCACAAGTAAAATGTAGACTTTTCTGCCCAGGGCTGGACAGGGAGGAAAAAGCAGCCCTGGCGAAAGTATCAAAGCAGCCCATGTATTCCCACGCATGCAAAGCATGATACTGTATACATTTCCAAGGTTAGCTAGAACTAGAGTTAATTAATAGTCCATTACTATATCATCCCCAGCAATATTATACATCCTATGTGCAGGAAGTGGTCCTTGCAACAAATATCGCACTCTAGTTTCTATCACAACTATTCTATCTGATGGATTAGTGTCCCTATACTTACAGTATACTCAAAATTTTCCTTTGTGTGCCCCCAGCTATACCATGTACCCTGGCAGATAAGAGGACTTTAATTACCATGTGTGTCACAGGGCCAAAGTGTGGCATACATGAAGAGACTAGTCTGTCTCATGCAATTAATGCTACATATCACAGTGTAACATATACAGACAGTGATTGTTCTGAGTATGGATCCTCCAGTTGCCAACATACCAATCATAATCATAAAGGATTGGGTATAAAACAAGAAACTCTAATATTACTAACTGAAGTTGGTCAGAATTCCTGGTTCCTCCCATATGTCAGTACTGGCATGAGCACTAACAAATGCAGGCATCGGCTTAGCTGTGGCTGGCTATTATGGACAGCGCATTTATATTTCTAAAGTGATTGGCTCATTTATGTATTAAAGACAGACCTAATTTGCATTTTTAGGTGAGCAGCCCATTTACATTTTAAAGCAAGCCGCCCATTGGGCATTTGCCCGAACCCACAGAATGCCAGTCCGGGCCTGATTCTGCCCATAGAAGATCTTCCAGTGGCATGATGATTTTGTGTTCATTTTCATGTCTATTGGTGCAGGTAGGGAACTTACAACTCACATTCACTTAGAGAAGTTAGGGGTTTATGCTGTCAGACTGAAATGTTAGTAACCGTGGTTAAACGTCTATATACTTTAACTATTTCAAATGGTGCCATAGGTGTTACATAAGCATACAGGTATGGGATCTGTTATCTGGAAACTCATCATCCATAAAACTCTGAATTACAGGAAGACCATCTCACTAGGGGTTGAACTACATGATCGGATTAGGGTTCTGGGTCGTGCTGTGAGGAAATGCAAGTGACCTGTCGGAGGGGCAGAATATAGTGTAAGTTAATAAAGCATCACAGCTATAAACTACATGCATTGAACTGTAGGATGAAGACGTAGGGTGCCGTGTTCACATGTGACAATTGGATGCAATGCTTCATTAACATTATATTTTGCCCCTAGGACTGGTCATCTGTGTTTTCTTGCAGCCAAGCCAGTGCACCTAATCAGATTGTGTATTTCAACCCATAGACTCCATTTTATTTGAATAAACCACATTTTTAAAACTGATTGCCTTTTTTCTCTGTAATAATAAAACAGTACCTTGTACTTGATCCAAACTAAGATACAATTTATTCTCATTGGAAACAGAACCAGCCTATTGGGTTTATTTAATGTTTAAATGGCTTTCTAGTAGACTTAAGGTATCAAGATCGAAATTACAGAAATACCCATTATCCAGAAAAGCCAAGGTCCCAAGCATTCTGGATAACAGGTCCTATACCTATATGTGTTATCCGAGGAGAAAGGTTGTGCACAGCAAATTCGCTTCTGATAATGGATACTGTGCAATTAAATGAAAGACAACATGCATGGCTTTCAGTGAGACGCACCAGCCTCCCCTTCAGTAATTATGGGCAGTCTGCTAATTAGGAACATTCATAGCAAATGTATACTGTTTATATAGCTTGCTGCTGTAAAAATCTGGTAATTTGGTGCTACACAATACAAGATGGGAAGTGTTACATTTCACAGCTGCAGACAAGTTGTATCATCTGAATAAGCTACCACATTTTCTCCATACTAACACATGCATTGGCTCCAGGTGTATACACAGTGCAAGAGTGCTAGTTTGGCATTAGACTTAGGGCTCTTACACACAAGCGTCTGAAGCTGCGCTCCCCTGTGTTCCGGTTTTATGCGGCACTTAGTCCATTGACTCCAATTCCTTATTAAAATCGCCTTTATTGCTTGCAGCAACATGATACAATGTTTTGAGTGGCACCCCACTCTTTATCAAGCTGATGCATTCAGCCACAGGGGACCGCAGCAGTAGACGCTTTCAATTTCTTTTAATGCGGCTATACTCACACAGGTGCATGTGGGTGCCGGACTCAGGTTGAGACGCAACATGCTGCATTTTTCCTGTGTTTGGCGCCTACATGCGCCTGTGTGAGTGTCTAATCCTGCGCTCCCCTGCGGCTGCGCGCATAAAACTGGAACGCAGGGGAGCGCAGCTTCAGGCACTCGCGTGTAAGAGCCCTAATGCTGGCCATAGACGCAACAATCCTCTATTCATATGACTTTCAGACTGAGTCTCTCGACATTTGTTGTGCATTTGTGGTTTAGTCAATTGGACAGGTTAGAAGATTTCTGTTGGCTGCCGATCATATCTCTGCATGTATCGCCAATAGGGTTGCCACCTTTTCTTGAAAAAAATACCGGCCTTCCTATATATTTATCTTTTTTTCCTATTAATAACATTGGGATCAACTCAAATCAAAAATACTGGCCAGGCCGGTAAAATACCGGCCAGGTGGCAACCCTAATCGCCGATCTGACGATTTTCAGTGGGAGACTGTCACCAGATAAACTTTGGTACGATTGCTGTCGGGCTGAACATCACCTGATCTGTTCTTTTACTACTTTACTTGATCTGAAAGGTTAGTGGCAGGTTGGATCTGATCTTTGTGTCTATGGCCAGCTTTAGGCTTCCCTTCACTTTTTCTTCCTGCTTGCTAAGTTTACAGCTAAATGTATTGCTTATAGTAGCACAGGCTACAAAATACAGTCTCTGTCTTGTTTAAACAAAGAAATAAACAGTGAAGTAAAAGATCAGATGATGTAAGACCTGTAAAACAAGCCTGGCCACCTAGTGTTAATGGCTTTGACTCATCACATGCTTGTTTATAAACATAATACACAAGACATAATGTAACAATCATAAAGTGCTTAATCTGTGCCTGAGCGTGTTGTGTAAAAAGCAAACTATTACTGAAAAAAACATGTTTACTGTCACATTTGTCCAGGGCTGGCTGGCTGGGTTTCTTTTTAAGGGTAAGAGTCTGAGAAATTTAGACACCTGGCGAGTAATCGCCTCTTCGTCTTGCCGATAAACTCCCCCCGAATTGCCTTACCGTGCCATACCACCGGCTTGAATGTAAAATCAGTAGCGGTGTGACACTTGCGACACTTTCTTTTCCAAAGTTGCCTGAAGTCGACCTCACAAGCTAACTTTGGGCGACTTTAGATTTTTACATTCAAGCTGGCTGTATGACACGAGAAGGCAGTTTGTGGAGATTGCCGCCCAGATGAAGAGGCGATTAGTCACCAGGCGACTAAGTCTTCCCGAATCTTGCCATGTACCTTACCCTAACTTTGCATACAGGGCATTTATTATAATAATGCACAGCACTGCAGCAACAAAAAGCAGCCACATCTCACACAGCGTGACAATCACAGGTTTGTATCACATGATGCATTGTTTATTTATGTATTCTGCTGTGTATGCCTGCAGTGTTTTAGGCTGGCTATGTTTTGGAAGATTTAGCTGTTACTTGAGGAAGCAAACATTTGTCTAGTTTGGTTGCCAGGACTGGCAATTTGTGGATTCTGGCAAATGTATTTAGGGCTGCTTTACTATACCATATAGACAGTCACTACTTAGTGGGCTGGTGGGGACCAGACCTGTTTGACCCAAGTGGTGGTTGAAATCAGGCTTATCTGGTGATTTGGCATCTCTGGGCTAGCAATCGGATCACATGGAGGGGATACCTGTTTTAGTCTGATCAAGCCCTAACTGAATATCAGCGAGGAAGCTTTTAAACAATTGGTTACTTGAGATAATGCTATGTCTTTATATATTTTTATTGGCTATTGTCATCATACGAAACTTAGAGAACCATTTTCTCATTGGACTTAAATTAAATTGCAGAGTCGGATCCAGCCTAAGGGCTCTTACACACGAGTGTTCTTACCTGCACTCCCCAGCGTTCCATTTTGCTGCATTCAGCCGCAGGGGAGTGCAGGTACAGGGCCGCCATTAGAAATCACAGGGCCCCGCACAACAAAATTTTCAGGGCCCCCTGGGCCCTGCCCACCATAGCACCCAAGCCCCGCCCCTAATCCCTGCCCACTCCACATCAAAGTTAAAAGACCACACAGACATCAGCGCTAAAAACGTAACCCCCCAAGGCTCCCTTCTAAGTTAAAAAAAATTTTGGCACCAGGCCCCCCCCATAAAAAAGCATTGGTGCCAGGGCCGCTCATACAAGTTAAAAAAAATTGGGGTCCCAAAAAATATTTTTTAAAAAAAACATTGGTGCCAGGGCCCCCCGTAAAACGTTTTTTAAAAAATTGTTGTTCAGGGCCCCCCGACAAGTTAAACTCGTGGCTTCACCTGTTTTATTGACTTCGGGTATTTTCGCCGCTTCAGGACTTCAGTGTTGGCTCCTTTCGTGACTTTGGGTATTTTCGTCGCTTCGGGACTTCAGTGTCGGCTCCTTTCGTGACTTTGGGTCTTTCCACCTCTTCAGGACTTCGCAAACTTTTGGCACTTCCGCTTTCTGCCGCAGGAGAGCCAGGGACACTTGTCCCCCCTGTTCAATGCTTTTCAATGGGGCTGTACTCACATGAACGCATGTAGGCGCCGAACGTAAGTTCAGACGCAACATGCTGCATTTTTCCTGCGTTCTGCGCCTACATGTGCTTGTGTGAGTACAGCCTCATTGAAAACCATTGAGTGCGTCTATACCTGCACTCCCCTGCGGCTGAACACAGCAAAACGGAACGCAGGGGAGCACAGGTAAAAACGCTCGTGTGTAAGAGCCCTTAAATTTTGTTTAGGGCCAATCTTTTTAAAGGGGTGATTCACCTTCAAGTTAACTTTTAGTATGCTATAGAATGGCCAATTCTAAGCAACTTTTCAATTGGTCTTCATTATTTATTTTTTTATAGTTTATTAATTATTTGCCTTTTTCTCCTGACTCTTTCTAGCTTTCAAAAGGGAGTCACTGACCCCCTCTAAAAACAAATCCTCTCTAAAGCTACATATTTATTGTTATCGCTACTATGTATTACTCATCTTTCTCTTCCAACTGTCCCCTATTAATATTCCATATTCTCATTAAAAGCAATGCATGGTTCGGACCCTAGCAACCAGATTGCTGACACTGCAAACTGGAGAGCTGCTGAATGAAAAGGCAAATAACTCAAAAACCACAAATAATAAAATATGAGAACCAATTGCAAATCGTCTCAGAATATCCCTCTCTACATCATACTAAAAGTTAACTCAAAGGTAAACAACCCCTTTAAAAAAAACAAAAACAAATTTCATATTAAAGGACGCCAACCCAAAAAATGACCTTTTTGCCTAATAAAAGAAAACACAATTATAAGCTATAAGTTATGTTATTAAATAAAAGTTATTCGTAAATGAAATTGCTATTGAAAGCAGCATTTACATAATTAGCAAAAAATTAGTTTTGGGGTTGACATTTCCTTTAAGGGGGATCATAGAGAATGACATAGGAGGACAGGGAATCATTATGAGTTGTAGAGAAGTGTACTTCCCCAGTCTGACACACAAATGTGATAACCCAGGTGTTGTGGGACTGGAAGAATGCGCACAGAGATGCCAGATTGCAGGGTAGAAGTCAGCTTTATTCCTGGCTGCTCACTCCTCCCCCTTCACTTCCCCTCCTGTGTCCATAACCTTTCTCATTATTCCACCAGTACTAAGCTGTTAATGCATATGAGAATGAACATTTAACATCACAGGAATGGATGGAACAACATTACAGAACTCAGCCGTAACCTGCAATGGTTGGCCAAATTTAACTCAATTCTGCTCAACCAGTGGTCATTGGTCAACCTATGGCGATACCGCAGGTTTAAGGTCAACCCACACATGTACCATTTAGTACACTTGAATAGAGGCACCTATTTTACACGAGTGATGTGGTGATCTCCTGCTATGGGGTCCGTTATCCAGAAACCCCTTATCCAGAAAGCCCCGAATTACAGAAAGGCCATCTCCCATAGACTCCATTATGATCAAATAATCCACATTTTTAAAAAAGATTTCCTTTTTCTGTGTAATAATAAAACAGTAGCTTGTACTTGATCCCAACTAAGATATAATCAATCCTTATTGGAAGCAAAACCAACCTATTGGGGTTATTTAATGTTAACATGATTTTCTAGTAGATTGAAGGTTTGAAGATGCAAATTACAGAAAGATCCATTATCCGGAATACCCCAGGTCCAGAGCATTCTGGATAACAGGTCCCATACCTGTACATGCATTCTAGTATCATAAAACTGCTAGTGGTTTTCTTTCCTATGACATAGTTTGCAACACAGTTATGACACCACACACCTGATTGTAGCCTATCCATTTTCTTGCACATGTTAGCAAAGTTCACTTATGTTATCAGAATTTACTGTTTCATCACGGTTGCTCAACATGTTTCCTTTTCCCTTGTCTGGCTTGAATATTTTGAAGATTTAGCAACATAATGGTCAAAGCAATCAGCAGAATAAGGAGGCGGACACATCACATGCTTCTCCTCCCAACTTTGTTCTGTCATGTGATTTCTGCATGATAACAGGTTTTCTTACTGATTCCAAAGTATATACAGAATAACCTTTGCACTGATAATGCCCTGATTTTTTCTGAATGAGTCTGACTATCTTGACTGGTTGAAAAAGGTGCCATTTTAGATATCAGTGTTATATAAGTATGGTAATAGTCTCCTGTGAAGTAAAAAGAGGTAGCCTCTAATAGCAGGGAATGTGCAGCATTTACTTTGTCACTGTTCATGTCTTTCAGTGAAAGTAAAAACAAAACATTAGCTGATTTTGTGCCCAAAAAGTTCTGTTCTTTATTTATTGTTATTTCTGCATATGATTGATAGATGTCATGTTGTTGCCTCAGCTATTGGCAGCTAACGCTTTCATTAATTTAAAGGAACAGTAACACCAAACAATGAAAGTGTATCAAAGTAATGAAAATATAATGTTCTACTGCTCTGCACTGGTACAATCAATGTGTTTTCTTCAGAAACTCTGCTATAGTTTATATGAACAAGTTGCTGTGTAGTCATGGGGGCAGCCATTCAAAGGAAAAGGAGAAAAGACACAGGATACACAGCAGATAACAGATAAACCCTGCAGTATACAATGGGATTCGTCAGAGCTTATCTGTTATCTATTATTTATCATGTGCTTGAATGGCACCCCCATGGCTAAATAGCCGTTTCTTTACATAAACTATAGTTGTGTTTCTGAAGCAAACCCACCAATTTTAAGCTGTGCAGGGCAACAGTACATTATATTGCCATTCCATTAAAACACATTCCTTTTTGTGGTGTTACTGTTCCTTTAAAGGAGAATTCAACCTGTGGGGAAAAAACCCATACGCCCCACCCCAGATAGACCCCCTCCCTCCTCCCCCCCTAGGCTAACTACAGCCCCAGGGAGCTGCCCCATACTCCATACTTACCCCTCGACGCAGATTCTTTCAGTGGAGTTGTGTGCAGGCATCTTCCGCGATCTCTGTCAGCTGACTGACTGGCATTTCTGCGGTTGGAGCAGTTTGCCAGTTTGCGCAACTGCACATGCATGAAATTACACGGAAATTGTTGATCTCTCAGTCAGCTTACAGAGATTGCGGAAGATGGCTGCGTGCAACTCCGCTGGAAGAATCTGCGTCTAGCGTTAAGTATGGAGTATGGGGCATCTCCCCGGGGGGGGGGTAGTTAGCCTGGGGGGAGGGCGGTACCTGGGGTGGGGGGTACAGGTTTGTTTACCCACAGGTTGAATTCTCCTTTAAGTCCTCCTAGGAACACAAAACAGATATTTTCCTCTACCATCCTCTTCAAATTCTGTCTGTTGTATTTTGTCTTTTTTTTTTTTTTGCCTTTATCTGGGGCTGGAGTGGACCTTGGTCTTATAAACAGGTCGGAATGTCTTAGCCTGCATAGCTATTTTAGAAATATGTGCTAACCATGACAATTTTAAAAGCAACTCTCAAAATAATGGTGTGATATCTGCTGCAGGTAAATTACCTGTATTTTATATATATTGTTTTTGCATGATGTTATCCGTGTGTGGCCAGCATTCCACTCTTTTTGGGCTTTTACCATACTTGCCTCACTTATAGTCAAGATGGCTGAACAGTGGTGGCCCTTTCTGCTTCTGCAATAGCATTGTAAGAAATTGAGCACTGAGGCTAACCACACGATCATTTGACAGATTGGTCGGACTTCCATAAGATCGATTGTTGCATCTATGGGGAGCTTAAGGCTGCCACCTCCTCTGCTTTCTTATTTTTGTCACTATTATTCGCTACTAATTACATTGGCATTAATAGAGCATGTTTCATTTTTATCACCCAGGTAAATTATTGACCAATAAGCATCCAGGATTGATACTAGCAAAGCCATTTTCCTTTTACACGTATGGGATGCTTTATCTGGAAACTAGTTATCTAGAAAGCTCTGAATTATGAAACAGACTCAGTTTTATCAAAAACACATAAAAAAAAATCATAATAATAATATTAAAACAGTACCTTGTACCTGGTCCAAACTAAAATATACTGGGGGTCATTTATAAAGTTCACGCAGTGCATAATTGTTCGCAGATGGTAGTTTTGCCCATGCTTTTTCCTGAACGCTTCAATATTGCACTACTGTGCTCGTCTTTCCAGTTTTTGCAAATTCGCCGTGTGAATTCATTTTCGCAAACAAGACGGGTCTTTGCGTGAGTACAGGCACTTTGCGAGGTTGTTTTGCATGAAAATAACATTAACGGTAACTTAAATTCGCAATTTGCTAAACGGTTTTGCGAATATTTTCTCCACCACCAAAGTTGTGGTGCAGAGTGTTCGCAATTTGTGAT
>CM044433.1:115145281-115157625 GCA_024363595.1 Xenopus borealis | reverse complement strand
GCAGATTTTTCAATTGATTGTATTTAGAAAGTTTATTATTTCAGTATGATGAAGCTCAGAATACATTTTCATTAACAATGCTTAAAGGAGAACTAAACCCATACTTTAAAAGCTTACTGATGAAGATGGCTGCCGTGAACTCTGACGCATGAATCTGCCGTGAGGGGTGAGTAAAAAGTTAGGGACCTTTGCTCAGGGTAGCAAGTTGGCTGGGGTGTTGAGAGGGAGGGTTTTTTTAAAGTATGAGTTTTAGTTCTCCTTTAATGATTTGGGTGGAATTCCCCTTTAATAATGTTATAACTAAAGAGCAATATTAATGTGTACATTTTTCATTTTCAAACATCATTTATTTATTTCTTTCCCCTCAGGAACTGGCTACTTTTGTGTTGCCTTCGGATGCTGTGACGAACGTTGGCAAAAGCTCTTGTGGGGAAGGAAATACCACTGCACCAGTTTTAGCGATTCAGTTTGGATCCAACCACTCGCTGAGCATTCGTTTTGGTAGAAACAACACCCGCTATGAAGTAGATGAACTGGTTCTGTCGTACAACTTGTCTGACAAAAGCTTCTTCCCAAATGCATCTGAAAATGGTAAGCTGCTTTCATTGAACCCTTTTGTGTTTGTCTATGAATCTAGAGAGTGGCGTTTGTGTGACTGGTGCTGTGCCAAAGTGTAGAGGAGCTCTGGGGATCAGTTGTGTAGTCGCAATGTCTGATGCTGGCTCTGCCCATGCACATGGCACAACAAAGCAACTCTTAGGGTAAGGGCACACGGCAAGATTCGGGGAGATTTAGTCGCCTGGTGAATAATAATTGCTTCTTCGTCGTCGTTTTCTGATGTTGTCTCACAAGGATACTTCAATTGACTCTGGAAAATGAAGCTCCGCAAGTGCCATACCGCTAGCGATTTTACGTTCAAGCCAGAGGTATGGCACAGGGAGATTGTTACCCAGACGAAGTGTACCCTTACCCTTGAGATTAGATCAAATGGGCAGGTTTTACATGTTGCTGTATTGCTACAGGAATGACTATTCGCTCACTGATATCAATGGAAATAACCAATATCTAGATTAAGCTAGCACTTCACATTGGCCAGACCAATGGCCGACTACAAGCAAACCGTATTACATTGGACAGTATTAATACTATTTCTAACACCGTCATTTTGTTTATATTCTCTCCATGTTCTATGTATTTCCTTTTGCTGCTTCAAGTGGACCCAGACATAAGAAATAACTATGAAACCCAAATTCTTTTTTTAATTAAAACATTCATCCCTGTTCTAAAGTCTAGGCTGCCAATGAAATGTTGCCTGCCCCACCTCTATGCCTTTGGCAACTCCTTTCACTTTCTATTCTGTACATCCTTGATATCACTGCATTCCGCCCCCTCTTCACCATCTAATTGTGTAGCCAGTGAATGGTGTATCAGATGCTCCTTTTCTGGCACAAAAACAAGCTGTTGGCATGATGCAAGGCTTGCCTTAAAGGAACAGTACCATCAAAAAATAAGTGTTTTAAATCAGAATTCAACCCTACATTTAAAAAAACCCTACCCCCCTCCCTCCTCCCCCAGCCTAAGTGATACCCCGGGCAAATGCCCCTAAGTCCATACTTACCCCTCCAGACTTCACAGGCGCCATCTTCAGTCGCTTTGGTAATCCTTGGAATGAGACCAGCGTTTTGGCACGGGCGAAGTTGGGGTAATTTTCCACTTCGCAAAAACTCGTGAAGCGCTGGCCTCATTCAGAAGATTACCAAAGCGGCTGAAAATTCAGTTCTGGATTCGGCCGAATACTTGTGTGTGGCCTATCTGAATCCTAATGTGCATATGTAAATTAGGGACGGGGAGGGACATCATGTGACTATCACAAAACAAGGAAGTGAAAAAAAATCACTTTCCTTTCCCTTCCCTAATTTGCATATGCAAATTAGGATTTAGTTTGGTGTTTGGCCAAAACCCAAATACTGATTTTGGTGCATCCCTACTTAGGAATTAGCCATTCTATAACATACTAAAAGTTAATTTAAAGGTGAACCAACCCTTTACTATCCATGTTCAGAAAATGGCTGCTGACTGCTTTCTGTGTTAGTTTAATTTTGACTAACTACATCATAAAATATGATTTGGAATTATTTCTTAAGGTGACGGGTGCCCTTTCAGTTTCCTACCACAATACAATGAAATGGTGTCTCGTGACATTGATCTCTTTGTGTCCTTGTAAAATTGCTAACTTTTCTGAACAGTGTCTGATGACACACACATACCCATGTTATATGCCAGGCCTTTATAATACAAGAATGACTGTAATATATACTGTAGCCAAACTCCTGGGGAATTGTCTGCCACCTTCTAGAGGATCCCCATCAATAGTTTGAGGTGTCATCAGTGCAGGCCCCAGCTCTTTTGTATTTGATTTATTTCTCATTGCTCAGGTGCATTCTTTTTGTTTATCCAGGAACTAAAACCGTATCCACAAGTAACACTGCTGTACTGGCTGAGAATGGCACTATGTACAAGTGCATCAGTCCACATCTTATTAGAATGGATAACGCCAATGCAACGTTTCATGATATAAAACTTGAAGCGTACCTAAAGCAGAGTAACTTCAGTCAGAAAGGTAAGAACATTTCAGGGACTACATTGTTTCACTACATTGTTAAATTGTTTCCTTGTTTCAAATATCGACATTTGTCGCCGTCCTACAAATCTATACAATTTTTTCTTGCTTTTAGTGAGCACGTGCAGTGAGGATGCTACTCCGACATCAGCCCCAGCCCCTGTACCAACAACTGCACCAGCCCCTGTACCAACAACTGCACCAGTACCACCATCAGAGCCTCCTGTGGTGGAGTATACAGTAAATGGAAGCTCTGGAACTTGCCTTTTGGCTAAAGCTGGCCTGCAAATAAATATTACTTACAGCACAAAAGATGGCAAGGTATGCTCTTCTTTGTCATTACCCTACAGCTGTAAAAGGAGAGAGTATTCTGGTATCCTATTACACATATGCAGAGAAGTATTCCTGCAAAATATGAGAATCAAATGGACAATCTTTTCCCTTTTTAACATTATCTTGGAAGAATCAGAATCCAGGTTTGAGGGTTGTCCGTCAAGCTTATGGACAACCCCAGCTCCTCCGCTGTACCTCTGGCCTGTCTCATGACTGCACCTATCTCTGTACCTGCCTACAAATGCAGAGATGCTCGGGAAGAGTAACAGACACTGTCTTGTACTGCTTCAAGCCTCTTCTTTGCAAGCTTGTCATAGGAGCAGGCACAGTTGAAAACTATCCAGATCTGACTTCAGTTGTGTATGCTTAAATGAGAAGGAAAGCTACCAAAGCAGTTTATTGCCAATAGATTGCCATAGCTGAGTAAAGTCTTATAGCTTGCACTATTGTGGCTAAAGTATTTTGCAGAATAAATAAACAGCTCTACAGGCTCTCTTTTTGTTTAGGATAGCAGCTGCCATATTAGCTTGGTGTGACATCACTTCCTGCCAGTCTCCCCCTGCTCACTCATAGCTCTGGGCTCAGATTACAGCAGGGAGGAGCAGACTGAGCATGCTCAAGCCCTAGCCGTGGAGGTATAAGCTGAAAACAGGAAGTCTGCTACAGAAGCCCATGTGTATACGGTAGAAGGAAATAAATACAGGGTTTCTTTTGACAGAGGACTCGGCAGCATTATTTGAGTGTTTACTGGTGTATTTATAGAGACCTTTCTTATAAAGCTTACTTAATTTTAGCCTTTCCTTCTCCTTTAATGTCATCAATTGAAAAGAAACCTGAAGCGTTACATGAGATGCCACCAGACAACCCAGCTGTCCTACTTTGCATTCTTTAGCCAGGTACAGAGAAAGATGCAGAACTGAGACTCCCCAGTGGTGCAGTTTGGGAGTGGGGAGGGTGGCCTTTGAAAAGCCCCAACCAACCACATAATTCCTAAACGTTTCCCATCACCACCCACCTGTGAGCCAAAGCAGAGTTACACAACAGGGTTTTGATTGTTGAGCAGAATTGTGTGTACTTAAAATACACATGCTTAGCTCATCACCCAAATTTAGTAGCCAATCACAGTAATTCATTTGATGCTACAACTAATAAGAAATTAGTAGGGATATAGATGTAGGCTGTGACGCAGACGTGACATGATTTGTTGAGGAAACTGCTTCTACCTTAATTATCTGTGATACCACACTGGTACTAAGTGCCAACAAGCAGAAATGAGGGTGAAAGTTTTTGTTAAAGGAGAGAAATGACTTGTGTTGGGGGGGGAAGGTGCTAAAGTGCAACAAGTGCACCAGCCAGTTTGTTCATATGGAATCACAGGGGAACAGCATGGAAACATTTCAGGGGCTGCTGCCATTTTTCCTCCATGCACTGCCAAAAGGTCAGCAACCCTTGAAATGGCTCCAAATAAACCAATTGGCTGCAGCACTTGCTGCATCACATCAGCATTGACTGCGGAACCTTTTTTAAACTTCAAGCGTCTCTTCAAGGTTTTCCAGAAGGTACAATGGAATTGGCACAACCTTGGCCAGCATTTATAGGAAGCCTTTAACTCAGTTGTTTCTCACACAAATTACTTCTGTTAAGCAGAAAATAACAAGGGAAGCTTCCCCTCCAACTGACATTATTAGATGTAGCTGTAAAGAAAAAAATCACATTTGTTTGTCTCTTCCCTCAAAATCAAGTGAATTTTCTGATTTATTCCTTAGAATGGAAGTTATGTGTTTAATATTGAATCCAAAGGTGTGACCGTTGATGGAAACTGCACTAATACAACCGCATTCCTGTCCCTGTCTTCTGGCTCAGCAAATCTTAGCTTTCATTTTACCTTGGTGAGTACATTGGGGGCACACCATGGAGTTTTGTTAGAGTTTACTTTTAAATTAACATTAGCATCTCCAGCAGTCCCAAATATGTGGTATCATAATTATAATATACAGATTTGTTGGGTGGCCGTGCCAAAAGATTGCTATTTTCAGAGTAGTTTTGAGATCCGATTTGGATTGAATGTTTTCTCTGTTCTACATTTTACAGAATTCCAGCCTGGATGTGTATTACCTTGATGGTGTGTCCATAAGGACAGGCTTGCCTGCAGATGCAAATGGTAATGTTATATATATATATGTTTATATTCATAAATGAATTTGCTGGGTGGCTTTTAAATGTGTTTCAGGTCACAGTCACTCAAAGTTAGGATTTTCCCTGTAGAAATGTTGTTGTTTTAATCCTCTAACTACTGGCAGCTGCTTCCTATAAATGGTGTATGAGAAGCTGATTCTGATTGGGAGATCACTTGAGTAAAATTACTTTTTTTTTTTTTGCCTAAAAGTGTATCATTCCTTTTAAAGGATTCTGATTATGGAATTATGCAAAAATATGTATTGTACAATTCACCATAGTAGTGCAGATGTTTGTGTGAAAGGACCATGATCCTTTCTGTGATGCAAGTTCCAAGAGGCTGTTTCAGATGATGCCAACACAAAAACCTGGAAAGTGCCGTCCATTGAAGGTCTTTTTATCCCTACCCTGTGCTTGTTTTCTAGCCAGTTCCTATTTAGTGCTCATGAGAAATAAGATTCTTATACAGTTCTTTATCTATAGATACACATTTTGAAGCGGCGAACAGCAGTTTGAATTACATGCAGACCAAGGGGCATAAATCCTTCAAGTGCAACTCAAAGCAGACTCTCCAGATCACAGACCCGTTTACTGTTAACACATACCATCTCCAAGTCCAGGCTTTTAATCCAGACACCAATACATTTGTATCTCGTAAGTACCTCTTCCTTTACTTTAACTGTTCAGTGTAAAAATAAAAACTGGGAAAATGAATATTCTGTGCAAAATAAAAAATGTTTGTAATATAGTTAAACCAAAAATCTAATGTATAAAGGCTGGAGTGACTGGATGTCTAACATAAAAACCAGAACACTACTTCCTGCTTTGCAGCTTTCAAACTCGGAGTTAGTCAGCGACTTGAAGGGGGGCCACATGGTACATAACTGTTCAGTGAGTTTGCAATGATCATAAGCATGCAGCTCAGATTCAAAAGCAACAGTTATGACCTGTGTAACCCCCTCCTCAAGTAACTGATTGGTTACTGACTGGTAACCAATCGTTGGAAACCAAGAGAGCTGAAACAGGAAGTAGTGTTCTATTATGTTAGACATCCAGTCTCTCCAGCGTGGAAATCTAAGTCGTTTATTTCATTGTTGCCACTAAGTGCTGAATCTCTTCTGTTCTCTCTCCCGTCTCAGCTGTAGAATGCTCACTAGATGAAAATGGGATGCTGGTGCCCATTGCAGTTGGAGCTGCTCTCGCAGGGCTTGTTTTAATTGTCCTCATTGCTTATCTGATTGGCCGAAAGAGAAGTCACGCTGGATACCAAACAATATAGTGGCCACTAGGCATACCTGTACCAGCGAGGAGCAACATAGAAGTGCAGTGAGCTAATATTGGGTTTGGATAAGGATTCCCATCAGTGTGAGCACGTTTTTATACCAAACTATTTCAATGTGAACTCTCTGGCACTGCATATGTTGACTATGCACTGAAGATCCATGATTGAATTAACGATTTCTTTTTATTTTCTATAAGCGATCCTTTCTCAATGCAGGACACATAGCTGTAAGCACTTTTTAATGAAGCAAAATAAGAATTCATAGATTTGGGTGCAGTGGTTTTTCTCCGTGCTCAGTCCAGTAATCTACTTCCTGCAGAATTCTCACTTTACAAAGGGAAATGTTAACGACTAGAGTGAAATCCTGCAGATTTCTCTGCTTTTTCTAATCCGCACAGAACGACTGACATAACATGACTAGGGTTCAGCTGCTCACAACTTTCTTTTTAAAACACAAGCCAATGCCACAGGGTTGCAGGGCATTAACACCGCAGTACTGAAATGATTCTAAATCAGGTTTGCTGTTCTAGGTACTCGTTACTTGCTCTAAAATGGGTGTAACTTATGTTTTCCCTTTTTCATTTCTTTCTGATATACACTGTCTTTTTTGTTGTTGTTGAAATCTTCTTTCTGCACATATGTACAGTACAGATTTGTATATGCAGAATGCTAGCTTCATTCTTTGGTTTGGGGTTGTTCTCTATATAAGAAGTGTGTGTTTGCATTGCCTTAACAATGCTAATAAAATAATTTGTTTTCTTTATGGTCTCTGTGTCATTGCCTACTCTCCCTTAATGCTCTCTGCTGATTTAATAATGAGCCAAAATGATAGAGGCTGTGCTGCAGCAGAATATACAGTGTATATGAATGTGCTCTCCTTCCAATGTATATGATACTGCAGAACTAACATCTCTCAGCATCCTACTGATGTGCTTACTTACCCCCAGCTTTACACGTTGCATTCATATTCAGGGGTTGTATAATGCAGTGTTAAAAACAAAGGGCTAAAAGCATAGTCCTATCACGGTCTGCTTTCAGATCTGTATTTCACATGATTTAATGGCAACGGCAGAAAGAAGCAATCTGGCCTGAATACAGCAAAACACGTGCCTAAAATGTGCATTACCATAACTACACAATGCTTCTTAAAGGGTAGTTAGTTCACTTTTGAATTCTCTTTTTTTGTATCATGTAGACAGCCTGAGAGTTTGCAGATTGTCTACATTTTCTGTGGTTGGAATAATTCGGGTTTTTTTTGTTCAGCAGCTCTCCAGTTGGAATTTTTGGCAGCTGGTTGTTAGGGTTGAATTTACTCTAACAACAAGGCGGAGACTGCAATAAGAAACAGAGAGTGTCTGAATGGAAACCCTAAAAAATGAATGTGGCTAAAAAAGCCATTTTATATTCACATGTGCTGCTGTCACTTACTGAGCTTAGGAATCGACAATATAGAATAGAAATGTCACAATATAAGGCTGATTAGTAATTAATACAGATAATTACTACATGGCAGCACAGAACCAGTGAATTAGCATCAGAATTTAATAATCAGCCCTGTAGCATCAGCTTGTATCATAGGCCAACCTCATTTTCTGCTTGATAATTTGCTACAACCCCTAAGCTTAGCTTCTCAACAGCTGCTCAGAGCCCACTGAGCATGTGAGTGTCAGACCCCCTGTGACAAGTTTGAAGTCCTGAATCATTGCTGCTATTGAGTGTGCAGCCTTTATGGCACATACATTACACTTGTGAAAAGACACTGCATTTCAAACAAACATTTTGGAAATAAATTTTATTCCACTCGAGCTGCAGGCTCCTCCCTGGGTTCTATATATTCGATATGTACAATAATTTAGTGTATGCCATTTGGTCAGATTCAGACATTTGAAATAACAGTACAAAGTTTTTGAAGCACTTCAGAGCAGGTAGATTGGTCGTAATAACAGTGATTAGTCTTCTGTGAAGCACTTACTGCTAGGTGTAGCCTATGCCGGGTGTGCATTGGTTGCATGGAAGGAATGTGTCATGATTTGCTCTGTATTGGATTCACTTCTCCTCATTGGCCAGCATGAGTCTCTGCTTCTCTCTCAACTTGTCAATGGTGCTTCTGGATAGGCTGCCAGGTTCTGCAAAGATTTTCTGCAAAGACAGAAGAATATAATGTACTTTACATACTTTTTTTTTCTGCCCCCTGTGCTTTGTAGATTTAGTATGGGACAAAAGGGAGATGGTGATCAGCTGGAGAGGAGTGGCTTGTGTAATAAACCACGCAACGTGTACTACAAACCTACAGCAATCACGCACAAACTAGTATTTAATGGTCACATGTTTAAAAGCAAACATCTAATTACTTGCTAGGGGTTACAGCGCCTGGGCTATTGCCCACTTATCAATTTTTCTATAATGAGCTCAAATTCTACTGGCGGAAGATACTAAGGAAAGGGGTGGAGGTATGGGGAACCCATGGACCCTTGAACTGTTATAGGAGAAGTAAAGTTGATATACAGAAAAGATCCATAGAAAATGGCAGATTTATTGCATAACAAATGTATAACTGCTCTCTCCACCTGCAATGAGGAATCTTGACCCAAAACCATAATATACTGGATTATATGGTCTTTTTGCTTTTCCCTCTCCCATATCTCTCTCTCTCTCTCTCTCTCCACATATATATTCATACACACAGAGGTACAATTAGGCCCATGCAAACCATCAATGTAAACTTACTTGGTGCTTATCTGAGCACTTTTGCAATCATTTGCATTCATTTTCTAAACAATTTCTGAGATATTTGCGTTTTAAAATTGCTAATACCAGGCTTATGGCTCAGCACTAAAATTAAAGGAAAACTATACCCCCAGAATGAATGCTTAAGCAGCAGATAGCTTATATCCTATTAAAGAACTGGAATATTTCTTTCATGGAAAAGTGACACAAAAAAACGCATTTTAAACAAATGGCAATCTAGTATACGGTTGCCCTGAACTGGTAAAATTGGTGGGTTTGCTTCAGAAAGACTACTATAGTTTATGTAAACATTTATAATGAAAATGGTTTTATGCTTTCTATTCTAGTACAGACTTATACGTTGTTCTGGGGGATATAGTTTTCCTTGAAATAAATTCAGTTATAACCTGATAGTAACAAACAGTATTTGGAATGTCATTGCTGGACTGGTTGATAAGGAAAAGGAAGGAGGAGTAGAAGTGTTGTTGCACCTCATATCAACAGCAACAATAAAGCAACAGAATGGAGGGAGAACACAGACAGACAGATGGACAAGTTAAAGCAGAGGGAGCATATACATCACACATATCCTACCTGCATAAAATAATGACAATCCATAACAAAAGTGCCCTTTGTGATCTCTTTAAATTTGTCGCAGATATCTGGAAAGTTTCTCGCTTCCAATATGAAAGCTTGATATTGCTTGATTAGTGTTAAGGCCACGCGGAAGAGAACTTTTGATCCTTCGAAGAACAAACAGTCCCAAATTCTTAAAACGGTCTGCAAAAATAAATGATCTTTTTAGGTACACAACAGAAATAGGAGTTGTATCGGTTTCCACTGGAACAAACTACAGTAGAAAAACTAATATGCATGTATATCATTTCTATATAATAACTTTCCATCTAACAATGAAAATAGCCGAGAGTACAAGCTGCACAGAGGTGGTGGGAGGAGTTTAATATCCTTTATGGCACTGTGATGGGAAACTAGAATGAAATCTATGAATGAAAGCAGCTGTGTATTGCATTTCTAGCTCTAGAACTATTATTCTTAGTGAAGTAGCTTAAGACTTGTGTATCAAATTACAGGAATGGGACCCGTTATGCAAAATGATTGGGGGGTTTCTGGTTCTTTCCATAATTGCTTGATTGCATTACCTGAAATCTACTTACGTTAAAGTGTATTAATTTGAGTAATTGTTTTTTTTTTTGCCAAAAACTCAATTAATTTTAACCCTGAATTCAAAAATTCAAGTTTTTTCATAAGCTAGAAACCATATGAGTTGTGAGTTTATTCGAGGTCCAAAAAAAAAACTTCACAAAGCTCTAAAATTTGACCTTTGATAAACAACCCCCTAAATGAACCCAATCGTATAGTGCTGCTCCAATAAGGATTAATTATTTCTTAGCTGGGATTAAGTCCGAGGTAGTGTACACGGCCGATTATTAAATTCTAATGCTAATTGCATTGGATTCTATGCTGTCATGTAGTAATTATCCATATTAATTACTAATTAGCCTTATACTGTGACATTTCTATTCTATGTGTACTGTATATTGTGAGTGGGTCCCTAAGCTCAGTAAGTGACAGCAGCACAGAGCATGTGAATCAGTGAATCAGCAGAAAAGAAGATGGGGAGCTACTGGGGCATCTTTGGAGACACAGATCTTTACTGCTAAAGGGCAGTGGTTGCCTTGGGCTGGTACAGAAGCACAAAACATAATGTAGTTCTCCTTTAATGCAGATTAACAGAACCATCCTTCAGCATGGCGTTACGTTGCAGTGTGCATTCATTTATAAGCAAGATCTTGCAATAGATTCAATGAACCTGCAAATCAGTTACTCAACGACACATATCTAATTTCCAATTTGGGAATGTTTACCTGTCGTATATCTATTGTTACATTAGCAGCTATGCATGGCTAACCAGTGAATAATATGGCTGTTCAGCATTTTCTTCCCTCCTGTGACTAAATAAGGGACTGCAGACTGAAAGACAGAAATAAACCCAGAAATATATTTTTCTGCAGCAAAAATAAAAAAATGCAATTTAGGGATTTGTTGTCATCGCATTATAATAAATCAAAATGGTCTTAAAAGAGCTCTCTGCAGAATTGTTCATGTTAAAAAAAAAAATGTTTTGCTATCCCAGACACTGGAGTTAAAGGAGAAATGTATGGTAAATCCAAAACAGCTACTGCAATAAGTAAATGTTTCTATGTGACAGTCACGCACAAATTAACCTGGAGATAGAGCTTGCATTATAATTAGCACATTGGCTAAACACAAAGTACAAAACATATAGAGACAGAATAAACCAAATAACACAATAGTATGTGAAAAAGATGTGTACAGCTGCACTCCAACATTCTTATTGTATTCCAGAGCATTTTATACATTTGAACACTAGGTGGCGATAAAACACAGACAGAGGGGGAAAAATACTAAGATTTGTTTGGGTGGACTGGACAAAATGTCTGTTAACCCCCAAACAAAGAGGTTAACAAACCATCCTGGTGCAATAGTTACAGAAATGTACCTGGGAAAAGAGAAAAATAGCTGTCTCCCAAACTTTTGTTAGGTTTAATACAACTGCTTAAAAGAGGCTGTAACAATGAATTATAGCTCAGATGAGACTTGGCACCATAACTGCATTGTATAATATGTAAATATTAGTTATTTATTCAGCAAAGCAATGGGGCTGTTTTTAGCTGCTAGGGTCAGTGACCCCAATTTGGAAGCTGGAAAGAGGCAGGAGAGGAAAGCAAAACTATCAAATAATAAAACATGACCAACTGAAAGGCTGCTAAGTAAAGGACATTATGTAATGGTGAATGACCCCTTTAAACAGAAGGGATGAGAGAACCTACCTCTACAGGAAGGATATCAATGAACAAGCAAATAAACCAGCGGGAAACCAATAAGGTCCACATCACCCCATGTGTTTCTATCAGCTGTGCCACCGCCGGAGCCTTCTTTTTCACTAGATCCCCCAGAACCTCCTGGTCAGTTTTCAGTCCAGTCATTGCAGGGCTATAGTAATCTGGAAGAGAAATGGAAAGGATAATAAGGATTAGCAAATTTCTGAATGGTGACATGATTCTGTGAAGCCCAGATTATATATAAGTAACTCCAAAAGGTTTAGATCACACACCTGGGTGCTACGCTGAAAAAAGCTGCATTATCCACATTCCACAAGCACAG
>CM044433.1:115105037-115119183 GCA_024363595.1 Xenopus borealis | reverse complement strand
AATGTGTGCGCACTCTGCATTCAGGGGCGTGCAAGTGAGCATCGAGGGGAGCATGGTGGCAAGCTGAGTCACCTAATGCACCCAAAAAGAAACAATGAGGGGGATACAGGACAGGAGCAGGAGAGGGGGTGAGGTGCAAAAATATAGAATATTATAGATATTTTTATATACAAATACATAGAGTGAGGCAGAGGGTTATTAGAGACAGAGAGGTGAGTGTGTGGGTAACACAGCAGAATGAGAAGGGAAAGGGTAGAAAAAAGCAGTGGATAGAGTGAGGCCATGGATAGTTGGGGAATACAATGGAGCAGCAGGACAAGGAACTATAGGGGTTAATGTGCTTTGAAATGAGAGAATGGTTGTAGGCAAAAACCACAGCCCATCTGTACCTTTAAGATTCAATAATGAATATAGTCACACAGCTATACACAGTGTCATAGTCTCTATAACTCTCACACACAGTTTGTCAAACCTTCTTACACACATTAACACTAACAGTTTATTTTATACACAGACATATACACTGGCATTCAAAATATAAGCTTTCAAACTCATCTGCCCTGGGAAAGAAGCTGCATCACCAGGAGAGGATTCTCTACTCTGATTCTCTCATTCTTCACCAGTTGAGGAGCAGGAAGCATCTCACAGAGGGAAGGGGCGTAGCTAAATCCAGACTGCTGCTCTGAGCAGTAGAATAGGCATTGGGATGGTCCATTATTTAAACGGGTGCTGACCAGAAGTCTTTTATAAGCTTATTGCAGGTACTTAATGATAATTTGAAGAAATGCGTTCTAATAAAAAGGAACAAAACAATATATATATATATATATATATATATATATATATATATATATATACATATGGCAAGAAAATATATTATAAAGTACAAGCCCAGGGGTGGCAAGTGCTGTGGACGCCCACGCTAGTGATGCTAGAGCCGCCATAATTATGACTATTTACACCCATTTATTGTACAATGCTGTGAAATATGCTGTTGCTGGATAATAATGCTTTAATATTGTACCTTTCATATTTTTCTCCACTGCTGATGACCGCTGAAGAAGTTTAGACCATTTCAGTGCTCTCCTGGTGAGGACCACACGGTATCTAGCAATGAACTCTTCATAAAACCCATAGTCAAATTCTGCAGGTCTTACAAATCCATAAGCATCAATTCTACAAAGAGATCAAACTTTGACATAAATATACTAGCCAAGGCATCAATATATTCAGTTCAATTCTGGTGTTATTGCTGGCAATTTTTTAGAGCAGTGCTGTCCAACTGGCAGCCCCCTAGTGTGGGCCCCCCACATAAAAGTCCGCCTACTGCGACTGTTTACCTTTGTGTAATATTTAAAGGAGTATTCAACCCTACCCCCTACCCTGGGTAGAACCCCTACCTCCCCCCCAGCCTACCTGCCCCCCTGGGCACATGCCCCTAATGTTTTACTTACCCCTCCATGAAGATTCTGGTCTCAGGAGATCACAGGCACCATTACTACAACTGTGCACAGAAAACGCTGGTCTGATTCCAAAGAAGACTGAAGAAAGAAAATGGCGCCCATGAACTCCTGTGATCATAATCTGCACAGAGGGGTAAGTACAAAAATTAGAGGCATGGGGGTCTACCCAGGGTGTGTTTGTTAGCATTTGGAAATATTTGTTAGGGGTCCACAAGGTGTTTACTCATGTGCTGGGAGTTGCCATGTTATCTACAGGAGGAGGCATATGGATTTAAGGGTATGTCTTAATATAACATAGTAAACTTGTTTCACATATGAGTGATATCCCTGCAATGGGCACCTACCATTTGTTTTTTTAGTGTGCTACCACCATTCATGTGGACATGGTCTTAAAAGTTCTTGTGGTAACATGGGTGTGGTTGAAACCAAGTGGGCTTGGTTTAAAAACAGGGACTGGTTAACACTGGCTTCCATTATTGGCCCTCCGTCATGTAGGCCAGAAATTCCAACCCTCAGTACCACAGAAGTTTGACAGCACTGTTCTACAGAATCAAACTTGAATTGTCTATATGCTGAAAAAATCACTTTTTTCCAGGCTTATCTGCAAATGACCACACTTCACAAGCTCTTCAGCTCAAAGCAATCAGAAGAAATTATTAAGAATTTATACAGGTCCAGCGATACAAAGTAATAATAGTGACCAACATTCTGAGTGCTAGCCAATAAACTTTGAAAAATAGCTTGTTTGTGCAAATAGCAAAAAGTCTCAATGCTTATAAAGTAGTTTGGAAAATCATACATAGTATGTGGCATCCAAATGAAAATACATAGTCTGTCATAATTATTACAAGGTGAAAGCACAGTTCACCATATTTTGACAGAGAAGAACTCGACTGGTCTCTATATTCTAGTATAGGTGAAACTCTTATTTAACCACCCTAATCCCTGCAGCCAAGATACAACCAATTTACACAAAGAATAATGTGAAATGCAAACTTAAGGAACAACAAAACTGTGATACACATTAATTGCCATGTAATATTTTGTATGTGCCTCCTGGGTATTGGGATTGTTTGCCTAGAGTGCTTTGAAAAGTACCGTGTATGGACACCTGGGATTATAATGATACTGGGACTAGTATTTAAAGGGGTGGTTCACCTGTAAATTACTTTTTGTAGGTAACAAAATGGCTGATTCTTAGAAATATTTCAGTTGGTCTCTTTCAGCTTACAAATGGGGGGGGGGTCACTGTCCCCATCTAAAAACAAATGTTCTGTAAGGCTACAAATGTATTGTTTTTTGATACGTTTTATTACTTATCTTTCTAGTCAAACCCTCCCCTGTTAATTTTCCAGTCTCTCTAATTTAAACCCTAACAACAGACATCTGCTGAAAAACCATACTGGAGTGCTGCTGAACAAAAAGCAAAATAATTTTTAAAAACCAGAGTAAAAGTCAGAATATCAAGCTCTACATCACACAAAAAAGTAAATTTTTACGGTGAACAACTCTTTTAAAAGGATGGTTCAATTTTTAATATGTTTTAAAATGGCCAATTCTAAGAAACTTGTCTTCATAATTTATATCTTTTTATAGTTTTTTTTTTTTTTAATTGCCTTCTTCTTCTGACTCTTTCCAACTTTTAAATGGGGGTCAGTGACCCCGTCTAAAAAAACAAAAGCTTTGTAATGCTACAAATGTATTGTAATTCCTAGTTTTAATTACTCATATTTCTATTCAGTCCCTCTCCTATTCATATTCCAGTCTCTTATCAAATCATTGCAGGATTGCTAGGGTAATGTGAACCCTAGCAACCAGATTGCTGAAATTGCAAACTGGAGAGCTGCTGAATAAAAAGCTAAATGCCTCAAAAGCCACAAATAATAATAAAAAATAAAATAAAACTATTGCAATTTGTCTCGGAATATCCCTCTCTATCATCATATTAAACGTTAACTCAAAGGCGAACAACCCCTTTAGCATTAACCAGGGATCAGATATTTTTATTAACTCATTATTTTAGGGCAGTATGAATTATGGCATGTGCAGAAGTGAACCTCTTGGCTAGAAAATGGTTACTGAATATTTCCAGAGACGAATGACCTGCAAACAAAGACATTTTATAAGTTTTCCGCAACCTTAACATGCAACCACCGAGAAGCACAAGATTGTTAGTGAACCATAACACTAACGTCAACCTCAGCCCTCATAGAAGAAGAGCTTTCCTACTGCTTTAGTTGAATAATGCACATTACAGAACAAATGACCAGTATTTATAATAACACAAGAACACAAAAAAAGCAATATGAAAGGGGATATGTGTACTTTTGGAGGTTTTAAAAACATAATCCTAAATATTGCTACCATACAGAGTCTAATCTTGCCAAATCAATGAGTCATTACGCATACTGTAACTGTACTGTATATACAGCTATATACAAAATAATGAACATTCAGCATACATTTGCACAAATATTTTAGATAAGAAATGTATCCATTAAATGTATCAGTTTAGAATAGTTGAGGGGGTCGGCGACCCCCCCCCCCTTCCAGAGCTGCTTTAAAAGGTGAAAAATTATATTTTACACTTCAATATTATAAAAACGGTTACAAATAGAAAATAGACAGTAATTGGAAAAAGTCGTTATTTCTGGTGATCTATCTGAAAACAACTAGTTGTTTGAAGGTGAACAACCTCTTTAAGGGATACCAATTGGAACCAATGAAGCCGGGCGATTGATAGGATATTTGCTTGCTAATGACATTTATGAAATAATTAAGGAGAGGTGGGGTGGAGGTTAAATCCTAACCGGATAGATACCTTCCTTAATTCACCTTGCTGTAAAGCTGTGTTCTGCATCCTTTTGTTATAGTTAAACTGCAATTGTCATAATCACCTGTTATTAAAGGCTAAGGGTTTAGGCTGTATAGTCACAGATTCCTTCAACTAGTTTACTTTATAGAATATTACACAAGGCTGCTGTAAATTTCTCTCCATACCTTCCTTAATACGTTTTTATATATATAGTTAATAAAGTATCCTCTCTTGTACAATATCAGGATATTATAAGTTAGTTACTGAGGTGTTCCATGGCCATATAAAAGCATGAGGCTGAAGGCAGACTGCTTTTATTCAGGTCGTGGGACTGCCAGATTACTTCTAAAATCCTCATAGGGGGTGCTGTACTGTATTTACTATAATACACAAGTCCTGTGACAAAAAAATTACATCACTAGTCACCATTTATAAGGATATCATTTAAAAGATATTCGTGGCTTTTGTGTATTATAAGGGGTTGTTTATTAAAGGTCAGGTTGTATTTGAGTTTTCAAGGGTAGTTTTTAGTAAAAGAAAAATTAAAGAAACCCGAAAATTTTAAGATTTATTATGTCCTGAAGCTGGAAATAGCTCGTATCCAAAAATACTTACAAACTCAACCTTTAATAAGTAACCCCCCATAACCTTTCGTTTTTAAATCTAGAAATTCAGCCATTAATATTTTACCACCTCTTTTTTTTCAATCTTCTTGATTATACAATAATGAGAAAGCCATTGCCATACATCAGCATTACAGCACAGGTGCTTTCCTGAAAACCCAAGCATGGGCGAGGCAGCCCAACCCGTTCTGAAACAAGCATAAACCAGGAAGCCCTCAGCCTTATTGTGCACTCGGTGATTTGGAGCTCGTCACTAATCTTGTAAACCCTGTTACCTTTGCAGCTACTAAATGACTAGAACTAAAGCCTTTCTTCCTGCTCCGATTATGCTAAATGCTCTTAGATCATGAATAAGTCACAAATAGCTACCTTGATTGGGTTACACTGGTAATATTCATGTCTGCATGCCATTATTCACAGAAATACCACAGTATAAGGAATATATATATATCAAAATATTTTTACCATCAGGAAGAAAATTATAATAGGGTGTTATATCATTAGCCCAATGTTTGGCTTTCATAACTTGTGGTCATGCCAGCCAACAATTACAGCAAACCTTATATCCTTATATCAGTTTAGAGCAGTTAAAGGAAGGGCAAAGGTCTGTGAAATTACTTTTAAAGGAAATTAAAGCTAAGCAGAATCCTGTTGCTGCCTCAAGGGAAAAGTAGCATATAAAAACACAAAAAAGGCTAAAAGTATATAATGCAAACATGCATGATAATTATAGTTGTACATCCACAACATCTCAAGGGCTGCAGGTTTCTCATAACTACTCAGCCATTAAACACGGAACAACAGTTAAACATTGGCTTACTAATGTGCTCCAGAGCACATAGCAACCAATCAGCAATAGGATTTGATCAGAAGAATAATGATAGCAATGGTTGCTATGGGTGACTGCACTAGTACAATTTTACCCAGTAAAATGTAAAACAGGACGTGTCAACAAGGCTTTCATAATCTTCCCCTGTATATGATATCTTAATTTTTCCTTCTTAGCCAATATTTTGGTTATAGTTTTATAAATAGTTTAGTGTTGTCTTCTATTTGCAGATGGAAATGACCTCTACAGAATCCAGTTATGCTTGGCTTTCTCCATTTTTTTTCTATCCATAGCTGAAATATATCTTACCGGGGTACCAAGTCCTTTGCCGTCTCATTCACTTCATCCATTGGAGCAGAGCAGATTATTCAGGTCGGCTTGGTATGCACAGCTTTACCTGATGAGATATGAAATACACTGTTTGTTCATTTAATCCCTCGCTTGGAGTAGACAAACCTTAATGACAGCTGGTATTATTGAAAGTCCTGAAGTTCCACAGAAGAACAAAGAAGTTCTTTGGAAGACAAGGAATAACGCCTATTTCAGCAAACAATACCATATATATATATATATATATCTAAATCCTTATTTCATAAAGGAGTATGTGTACATTATTTGATGTATAATATAAACCACCCAGCTAAAAGTATTACTTTGTTTTCTGCAGGTTGCAGGGGGCTCCAGGAGTGTAGAGGGCCCAGTGAGGTTTTAATTAATGAGCAATATCTTGCGGTCATATGTTAACTTAGCAATGTTTTGGGGCTCTAATTTGATTTTACTTTGGGGCTCAGGAACAGGCAGTTACATTACTGGATGTGAAAATCCAAGGCAACAAGCATGGACCGGCTATCCAGAATGTTTAGGACCTGGGGTTTTCCAGATAAGGGATCTTTCAGTAACATTATTAACATAAACATATTTAAAACATTAAATAAACACAATAGGATTGTTTTGCAACTTAGTTGATTTCAAGTACAGGTATGAGACCCATTATCCAGAATGCTCAGTACCTAAAGTTTTCTGCATAAAGGATCTCTCTGTAATTTGGATCTCCATATGTAAAGTCTACTAAAAAACATTTAAACATGAATTAAACCCAAAAGGCTGGTTTTGCCTCCAATAAGGATTAATCATATTTTACTTTGGATCACATAAAAGGTACTGTTTTATTACAGAGAAAAAGGAAATAAATTTTTTTTTTAATTATTTTAAAATATAGCCTATGGGAGATGGCTTTCCTGTAATTCGAAGGTTTCTAGCTAATAAGTTTCCAGATAAGGGATCCTATGCCTGTACAAGCTTATTTTTAAAAATGAATTATTTCACATAATAGTGTGAGAGTTTTCTGGATAACATGGTTCGGGATAAAGGTTCTCACATGTGAATCTACTGTAGGGCTGTCAAAAATGAGAAACTGAAATTATTTACACCCACTTTTACTTGGTTGATCAAACACGGACTGTCCTTTGGTTCTCAGCTATATACAGGTCTCACAAGCAACTGTACAAGGGTCCATAAAACAGCTCTGTATTCTCTGGGGTTTATATTATTCCTATATCCACCATATACTTTGCCTATGACTAGGTAAGCAGGAAACGCGTAAGGCTCCATATGGGGTTTGTTTGATATTTTAAATTATGTATTAATAAAAATTTGGTTTTATATAAATAGCCTGCTGGATTTTTGTATATTTATATTATTCCTATCCAGTGAAACCAATAATCAAAAGTTGTATCTGTTCAGCAGGTGTGCCACATTCTCTTATAGAAGGCAGGGAGGAGCAATCGAGCGCTGGATCGCCTTTTCTGAAGAGGAGCGGAAGCGCAGTATCGCTACGTTATTTCTTAATAAAGACCTTGCAAATTTAACCCTTTGGGGTAGATTTATCATTGGTCGAATTTCGAATGGAAAAAAATTCGACCATGTGAATAGTGAGGGAAGTAAAATCCTTCAAATTGGAATATTGAATTTGAAGGATTTTACCGCTATTCGAATATTCGAATGATCGAACAAAAAGGATTCAATCGTTCGAATAAAAATTTGATCGACCAATTAAAACATTCAAATTGAACGATTTTGACCCTTCGATCAAATTTTTCCTATTCATAGTCGATCAAAAAAAAAAACTTTAAAACATAGGGTTTTAAAGAAATTCGGTAGGTTCAGTCTGGCGAACTGGCCTATTGAATGAGGAAGGGAAGTAATTCGACCATCGAATATTCTAATACAATTAAATTCTAATAAAATTTGAATAATCGAATCGGTTGAATATTCAATATTTGATTTTGCCTCATTTGCATAGTCGAAATTCAAATTAGAATCTTTTTGAAAATTCGATCGAATTTTGAATCCTTCATGTGAATTTGATAAATCTGCCCCTTAATGTGTCTTTAATAAGGATTAATTGTATCTTAGTTTAGATATCAGGTACTATTTTATTATTACAGAGAAAAAGGAAATCATTTTTAACAATTAGAATTATTTTATAACAACCCTGGATAACGGGTTTCCAGACAACAGTTCCCACACCAGTTGTTGCAGAGCTGAACTGTCATCTGGCTGCAAATTTTTTTTGTTCAGCACAAACTGATTATTTTGTTACTGGTCCTTTAAAGTCACATAGAATTTTGGTTTAATGCTGCCATACAGAATGCATATGTCAAGTGTTAAAATGTATAAGCAGGTTATTAAACCATGTATCAGATTAATGTGTGGGGTATAAGGAAGATTTACATGCTGATCCTTGCTAAAACTATACAGTTTAGGCCTTGACTTGCTTAGCCTGAGCAGCATTTAAGGTTAAAAGATTACCCAAACACTCAAGGCCAGTGAAGCGGGGCGAACCCCTGCGTGTTTATGACAAGGTCAGTGATGTAACGTTTCGGGGGCGTACCCCTTCGTCAGATATGCGGATTGCTTTACAGCACAGGTATTTATAATCAGTGACATTAGTGTTTAATTAAAACCACATGTGTAGGAGAACTCATCCCAGAAATCTGGAAGTATTTCATAATTATACAATAAATAGAAAATATGAATGTCCTTGTGCAGGATTAAAAAATCCGATGTGTATTCCAAAAATACCTAAAACACAGTGAAAAAAGCTTATGAAACATAAAAAATAGAATTAATCTTTAATAAATTTAGCCAAAAAGTGATATCAAAAAGTTAAAAAGTTTAAAATTAAAACAGCATATGGCACTATAATGCTGTCAAATACGTAGCTGCCCTGATTCAAAAAGCTTTCCCTGGACAGAAGCTTGTTCACAGAAACAATTACAAAATCGTTACTCACTAAAGATAACCTGCAACATTGTTTATAAATAGCAACTCATATTGAACTCTTCATTTAAACCACGTGGTTGCTTAGTTTGTAACAACCATATCCAGAAACATTCTCTTTGCAACAGTTTCTTTTTAATCTCCCTTGTGTTACTGCCATAAATCTTTTCCAATACTTGCCACCTTAGTTGGCTGATTCTGTGTCCCTGTTCAAAAAAATGGCGTGCTAGGGAGGTTTCCTTTCTCTTTCGCTCTGTACTGGTTTTGCCCTCATCTTTTATAGGTGCAAAATTTCGGATCACTGACTTATGTTCTTTTATTCTTGTTTTAATACTTCTACTCGTTTGGCCTACGTATGCCAACCCGCACGGGCACTTGATGCAATATATTGTATTGAGACTTGTATTTTATGTTTCGTGCCCTTTAGGGGGTGCTGAACACAATCCCCCCGAATGATACCGTTGCAGTGTCCACAGTCCCCACATGGAAAAGTGCCACTTACAGATGGGGCTAAAGTGTTAGCTACCTTCTGTGTGTGTGTGCTACGTCTTACCTGATCACCTACACTTTTCCCCCTGCTATAGGAGAATAGTGGTAACTGGGTGAAGATTTTACCATACTTTGGGTCTGCTTTTAAGACACCCCAATATTTTAACACAATTTTACAAATAGTTTTGGCACAATTCGTAAAATTGTGTTAAAATATTGGGGTGTCTTAAAAGCAGACCCAAAGTATGGTAAAAGTTGTTTGCTTTCTGTACATGTATGGGATCTGTTATCCAGAATACTAAGGGCCTCAGGTTTTCTGGATATGGGGTATTTCTATAATTTGTGTCTCATACTGAAAAAACATTTAATCATTAACTAAACCCAGTGGGATTGTTTTGCCTACAATAAGGATTAAGTGCATCTTAGTTTAGATACCAGGTTACAACACATTAGCACCTGTTAGCTGTTATGGACTCTCTGCCAAAAGCCAATTAAGTTAAAATCTTTGTTTCTTTTTCTGGCTGTTCAGTGCAGAGAAAAGAGGGACTTTCCAGTACAAACAAGGGACTGCAGGTTGAGCTGTCAAAAGAGGGACTGTCCCTCTGAAAAAGGGACAGTTGGGAGCAGTGACATAACTACTCCCTGGTGGGCCCCAGTACAGGATGGGCACCTGGGCCCCCCTGTCGGACCCATACCTCTATAAATCCCATGCTGGAGTGTTGATAGCATGTGTGCTGTAAAATTTCCCCCTAGATAACCACCTGCCATAACCATAATTTGTGATTCCGATGGGCCCCAAGTGGGTGGGGGCCCTTGTGCAATTGCACCCTCTGCACCACTGGTAGTTACGCCATAGGTTGGGAGGTATGCTGGAAGTCAAAACGCATGCAACAAAAACCAGGCAAGCAACAGAAAGTTGGATGGTGCCACAGGGTTGATCTGACGCGACATGACTGTCAGACGAAGACACAGTTTGCAGCATTTTCATCTGAAAGTCGTGGCGCGTCGGATCAGCCCTGCGACACCATCCGACTTTCTATTCTCGCATGCGTTTTGACTCCCAGTGACGGATGCACAGAAAACGGACCGCAATCGTCCATGTAGTTCTGCCCTTAATCACCCTCATGCTTTTCATTCAGATATTTATATGTTATGGTTACATAAGAAATAGTTGTTAAATATACATGTTCCCATGAAATTAATATTTTAAAAAAATCGTTAGCATAAAAAAACAGACAAATTAAACTTTAAAATCGTTAAGTCTATATAAAGAAATAACTTACCGAATCCACTTCAGAAAAGGCGATTAAGCGATCCATCATGTGTCGCTCGATTACTCCTCCCTGAGAAAGCCAGGGAGGAGAAATCAAGCACTGCAAATGGATTTATTGCCCTGTTGCCTTTTCAGAAGAGGAACGGAAGCGAAGTTTCAGTAAGTTTTTTCTTGGTTTAATTTGTCTTGGTGTTTGTTTTTTTTTGCAATGTGTACCAACAAATTTTTTAAAACATTTTTTTGATGTTACTGGTCCTGTTACTGGTATTATTTTCCATGGAACAGAATGCTAACAATTCTTTTATGGATGTAGATCATTATGGGATAATAGTCACTAAAAGTAGACCTCACAGTATGGGTGCTCCTGCCATATAGTATTGCCATTCCGGTGCCCCTTCCTGGCTCCTTTCCCCTGCCCGACCTGCCAGCCAAGTGTAAGAATATGTTACCATATTCCACATAATCCATGCTCACAAGAAATGTGCCATGAGATGTTTGTCCAAGCATGCCTACTGGCACAGCACCAGGTAAAGTACCTGCAGAGGCAGGGGTGTAACTGTAGAACAGGGGTATACAAACTGCAGCCCTAGGGCCAGGATGGATATGATTGCGGCTAGGGTTGCCACCAGTTCGGTATTTTACCAGCCTGGCCGGTATTTTTGATGGTTGATACCAATGTTATTAATAGGAAAAAAGGATAAACCGAAGGCCAGTATTTTTTTTTTTTAAGAAAAGGTGGCAACCCTAAATGCAGCCCAGCCTGAAATGCTTGGTTCCCGAGGAAAACGTCATGACAAAGGATATAGGAGGAGGGGACTCTGCCCATTGCCCAGTTAGTAATAAGAATATAATAAGTTTAAAGGGGACATTTGGCATAACATTTTGCCTGATTTTTTCTTTAGTTTTAGATAAAATGCTAGATTAAAACTGTATGTTTCAACCTAGATTCCAGGGCTTCAGATATATTAATTTGCCTTCATTGTTGTTTTTCCTCATTAATTATGAGTGAGGGCAACACACGAGGTGATAAGGGCAAATATACTGCACCCTCCATAGCCCCACAGAGCTGATTAACAGCAGCATGCCAATTAAATAATAATGGTTCAAAGAATGTCAGACTAAGGGCTGAACTCCACAGACGCATGTGTTTTTTCTCAGCGCATCGGATCACTCACAAATCGTCCATGAAGTTCAGCCCTGAAGGGATGGACCCCACACATTTTCACCTCACCAAATCCAGCCCTCGTTGCAAAAAGTTTGGACACCCCTGAAATAGAAGAAGCAGACCCTGCTGCTGCAGAGGAGCCCAGGAGATAAAGGTGACCCATGAGGCCCTGATTCATATACATTTTGAATAAATACTTGTAAAAAAAGTCAACCTCTAGACATTTTTGCAGCCTGAAAAATAATTTGCTGTGGGGCCCAGTAATATCTAGTTACACCACAGAGGTAAAACTACATTCTCAGCTGGACACTTGCACAGAGGAAAAAAAATAGATAGATTTTGCAGGGCAGATACTACACAGAGCACCACCTCAGGGCATGTTTTCTACAGGTGGCAGCAAGGAAAGCAGAACCAGAAGGCACACAAAGGGGCATCTTTATCAAATAGTGAAAACATAGTTTACTGCAGGAAATTTCTCAACACTCTATTGACATGTATAGGATTTTAAGGGAATATTTATAAAAAAAAAAAAAAAAAGTGCTGTGTTGTCACCGTTAGATACATATGGCATTACAAGTCAGCTGAGAGCTATACAGTGCCCCTCTTGTCATTACGACACCTACAGCAGCTCTGGTTTGATGTTTACAGTGTAGGTGAAGGACTGAAAACCTTACAAAATACATAAGTCACACCTTAGTTCAATCTGCCATTTAATAAACAGATCCCTTTCGTGAGAAATGCAGGAGAGAACTTTGGTGAGTCCCCTCAGGTGACTGGGTGTCCAGGGCCATAAACAAGTCATAAAGACTACCAGTGACTGAGTCTGTCATACCTTCCACGTCCCAAAAAGCTGCTTTTCCATTACTGCTGCTCACTCCCTACTACTCTATGCTAACTAGTCTTGTTAAAGATAATCTGTGAACAATTCATTCTAAGCAACTTCCCAATATAACTATAATAATCATTATTATTATGTATTTATATAGCGCCAACATGTTTGATAACGTCAATGTTTTTAACGTTACATGGAAATGTAATTGCTATTGAAATCGGTGGTTTTTACCCCCTTTCTGACTGTTGAAACAATGCAGACCAAATGAATTCTTAGACCTTTTACTCAGCTGGCTTCTGCTACATTGTTTCAGAAGTCAGTCAGAACCTGGAGGGCAGCCAGTACAAACAGAAAGACACTGCTCCCAGTAGTAATTTACATTAGCAAATACCTTTAGAACCATTTAAAGTAGATTATTTTTACTGGAAAGTTGGTTAGAAGCCCATTTTGTTTGGTTAGGGCAGGGAAAATAAATCAATTTTTGGGTGTAGATCGGCTTTAACCTGTCCACATAGAGGAAAGCACTCTCAGTAGTTCCCTTTTCTGCAGCAAGCAGCAGGGCACATCAGGGGTGCGTATCAGTAACACACAGTTGAAGTGACAGAGCTGAGTATTGGCAATAGACAAGCCATGGAGCAGCAGAGCACACTGAGTTGAGAGGAGGTGGCCAGGCTTAGCAGCGGGGAAGCGAGAGCAACCCTTGCACCTGTCTCTCTCACACGAACCCGCCCCCAGTCCCTGACAATTCCAACTACTTTCGTGCACCTACCGCCAATGGGTTGCTGCCGCTGTCCCCTCAGACACCTACCTGGGGTTGTGACGCCCAAAGCAGTTTCAAGGGCTCAGGAATGAAGTGTTCGCTTCGCTGTCCATTTCCACTCCAGCGCTCTGCACTTTAATCCCAATCCGTTCCAGGAGACGTGAGCTGTCAATCATCCCAGCGGGGCGGGGTCACGCGTCTACTTGTAATTCTACACCGGCTCCTGCTCCTCCAAAAGGAACAAAGCTGGTTAGGGCGTGGCCTCTGTGATCATGGGCGTGCCGATCTGACCAATAAGAAGCCCAGCTTGGGTGGACTGGCAGCAAGTGTTGAGACTGCTCTCGGGTGTTCTCCAGTGTCCGTGCCATTCATGTGCAACGGGTGTGTGGGTTCTCTAGCTGCTTTGTCTACTAACCAATAAACAGGATGGGACAGAAGGAGCTGTAATAACCCCACACTCCAGTGCAAAGATACAACGCCTCACCTGGGAAGCTAAAGTGCAAAATATTTCTTTTCCCCCCCATATTTGTTTAAAGGAACAGTAACATCAATAAACGAAAGGAATGATGTAATGTAATTACTATGAAGATTTTCATTCATCATGGTATATCTGAT
>CM044433.1:115067618-115081341 GCA_024363595.1 Xenopus borealis | reverse complement strand
AGACATTAAAATAAACAGCTATAAATGCACTTTATGGAATTGTATCTAATTATAATAATACTTTGAATCCACAGTGCACTATATCTTATGATATTAATGCATATTGTAAATGTACCCGCCTGGTTATTGAAAGAAAAAAATATTACAACCACTTGAGATCTCAACTAAGTCAATATTACTGCTACCTGTGCTTTCCCTTACCTGCCATGTGGCGAATTGTCTTCTTACAGTACTCTTCAGCCATAGGCAACACCTTTAGCAATTCTCTTCCCCACTGAACAAGTGGTTTTTCTTGGATTGCATAGGAAGTGAACAGGGCTGTGCACAGGGACCCAAGGAATCCTTGAAAGATTTTAAGTATAGACACATGGTAAATAAGAAACTGTCTACATATAAAACATATTGACTATATAATGGGGGCATTACATTTAGTTATCATTTCTATAGGTATGGTTTATATAAATCAAGAGTTGCTGGTCCTTGCTAAGCATTTCCCTAATCTAAAAGCCCAGAATTTCCTTATAAAATAAAAAAAGTCTGCTCTCAAACTGTGTAGAAGGAGAATTTTTCTTCAGTTGGTAAAATGCGCCTGAGGCAAGGTTCTCACTTTGTCTCATGACAGAAGCACCTCTGGGTTTTGCTCTACACATTTTACTGTTTTACACGTTTCATGAGCCAGGCTTAGACTGGCCTGTCAGAATATCAGTGTATACATTGATGTGCTCATAATCCGTTGGGCCCCATTGTTGGACAATTACCATCAACTGCCACTAGTTTATCTAGCATTTCCATATTGTAGTGTCTCCATGTGGATGAATCCAGTGCTGCACACAAACATGTTCCATACTTAGCTCTTACTATTGCTTTTTCCTACTTCATTGTAGTGCAATAAACGCTACAAATTATTTGAATTATGGGTATTTATTTGTAAAGCACCATCAATTGTACCAAGATTCAGCTCTGTCAAACATCTCAGTCAACCTTAACCTTGACTCTTACTGCCAGCCTAATACATGGAATACCATAAAATATACAGATGGCGGAAACCTCAGTAGTACAATAAAAATATACATTTTTTTTTCACCTTAATGGACTTTTTTTTTGATCAAGTTAGAATAGACTTGTTTTTCTATATAGCCATCTCTGAGGAAAGGACTTAATCAAAATATCTAGCTGAAGCCAAAGTAATGCTAAATAAATATTTAAATGTTAATCTACTGTATTGCAGTTTAATATAGCAGGTTTGATAAACATGTACTTGAGTAAGCACAAAGACCATTATGAAATGGTGGCTCAAGCTAAAAGATGGAAAACTGAAATATTTATAGATTTCCTTAAGGAGGTTTAATTCTTTGATAGGTCACGTTAGTATAGAAATGATCTGTTGATTACATTTTCTGCATGTTGTACCTGTTGGATGGTTATGAGTCATTCTCCCACTTTCGATGCTGACTTCAATTAAAGTTTCCAACCTTCCTGGTTTCCAGTATCTCATCCCAATACACATGGCTTTTGTTGCAGCTCCAAATCCTGAACCTAAGAAACAACTAGAGTTAATGGTTATTTTCCCTAAAGAACCCTCTTTGCTGTTTATTAAAATTCTAAAATATGATAAAAAGTCTGAGAGGGGAATGTAATAAAAATTTGTGGAAAAGTATTTCCAATGTAAAAATCAATTCCTTGGCACAGCAAGTATTGTTGTAATAATACTACACTGTGATGTGTCATCTTTTAAATTCTTTACAGCAAATAAAATTTTTCTTTTATTAGACTTTTCCCCATGTGGTAAAGTCAAAATTTTACATATCAAACTGTAACATTCATAATTAAACAATGCAAAAATAATGACTTTTGCTGAAAGAAGTTTTATTACATACACTGAGCACTGGTACAAACTGGTATAAAACTTGCAGTCTTTGTTCCACTGGCAAATGGGTGCTATATAGTTTCCAGGATCACAAAAACATTTTTAAAACTTGCATTTTTAATTATATTTCAGTTCATTTATTACAGTTTCCATATCTGTAATAAATATACACTGTGGGGAAAACAATGTTAAGATGAATAAATGCAAACAGGTTACAAGAATAAATCTTTTGTGAATGAGTAGAATAGTCTGTGAAGGTATATAGACATTCATTTCAAATGTATTTGAATATCTGTTACTATTTTTCTCCTGCCAGTCAAATGGTGCTGTAAAATAAGAAAGAAAGTTGTGTATATAATGTTGCATTTATATGTACATTGGTTGATAAATTATATAGATAGCTCATAGTACAAGTTGATCCAGGGACTGGTCCGATTGCCATCTTGGAGTCGGGAGGAATTTTTTCCCATCTGAGGCAAATTGGAGAGGCTTCGGATGGGGTGTTTGCCTTCATCTGGATTAACTAGCAGTTAGGCAGGTCAGATAAAAAGGTTGACCTCAAAGGTTGAACTTGATGGATGTGTGTCTTTTTTCAACCAAACTTACTATGTTACTATGTTACATAGGATATAGCTCTCTGCTGGAAAAAGGAAAAATATATTTTGTGGTCCTTTTTAAACAAAAATTCACGCAGACATCAGGTTCAGATTGAGGTTCCAAATAAGCCTTAGCATGGTACACAGACGCCCAAACAATCCCCCACAGGCTCCCCCACGTAGCAAACATCTATGATATGTGACAGTAGCCCATTTGGCTTTTGCCAGAATGTATTGATTTCCAGGCTCAGAATCTTACAAACCCTTTTCATTGAATGGGGTGTGCCAAGCAAGCAGGTAGTTATCTGGTTTCAAGTGTGCACATCCTTCAATAGTTGCTGGATCAGGCCGCCGGCCCTGCAACTTGTCAACAACATCAACGTAACGTTTCACCATGTCACGATACAGGTCTTCCAGACTCCAGTAATCTGTTGCAAGAGGGAATATTATAAAATTTTATGGTACATTTATCTGAAGATTTTGAAATGTTTTTGTTTACCTGAAACATTTGAAAAATATACATAGGTTTTAGAAAGCAAACCTTGTTTAATTTGTAATCAATTACTCTTTAATGCTGCTAGACACTTTTGGGCAGATTCACTATAGGGTGTAGTGGCCGTCGCTAGTGACAATTTGCCAGAGATCTCAGGGACATTGCCAACTCACCAACATGTGTAGAGGACAATTCGCTAGTGAACGAGACCATTGCTACCATTCATACCCTATCTGCAGGCGACTTTTCTTAGTGACTCTAAAAAATCACTAAGATGTGAATTTTACTGAACGTCACCTCTTTTGCCAGAGTTTACTCCATCACCTCAGTACAGCCAAACTGATAAAATAAAGCTACATTATGCTCAATCTTATGTCAGTGACATCATATCCTGCATGCCGGAAATGCATTAAAGTTGTAAAAAACCCTGAAGACTTTTTTTTTTAAAGGAAAACTATACCCCCTGAACAATGTAGGTCTCTATAAAAAGATAAAAAACTCATATGTAAAACCCTGCTTCATGTAAATAAACCATTTTCATAATAATATATTTGTTCAGTAGCATGTGCCATTGGGTAATCCTAAATAGAAAATTGCCATTTTAAAAATTAAGGACAGCCTCCTGGGATCGTAGGTGCACACAAACATACCAAACAAACTATAAAGTTAGGTCACATGAACCAATTAACAGACAGAGTTGTGTCTTTTGCTTCCACACTTCTTTCTGTTACAGTTAAAGTTGAAATATTATCTCACTCTTCCTATCATCCCATCTCGCTTATTAACTCAGACTCAAAAATCCTAACAAAGGTATTGACATGAAGTTTAAACCTGGTAACAAAGTCCCTAGTTGCTCCAGACCAAGTGGGGTTTATACCACACAAGGCAGCTGAACTTAATGTCAGAAGGCTCTATACAAACCTGATAGTGGCCCAAGATAACTCAGGCACCAGAGTCATTGCCTCGCTCGACAACGAATAGGCATTTGACT
This sequence comes from Xenopus borealis, assembly GCA_024363595.1. NCBI lineage: Eukaryota > Metazoa > Chordata > Amphibia > Anura > Pipidae > Xenopus > Xenopus borealis. The sequence continues at coordinate 115,077,394 of CM044433.1, read as the reverse complement.
CTGTTGAATGGGCATACCTCTAGGAAACTCTGAAAATATTTGGCTTTCGTAAGAACTTTCTGACAATGGCGATAAACAACAACCCAAGGGTTAAAATACTGTCAAATCTTGAGTTATCCAATCCCATAAACTTAACCAGAGAAACCAGACAGGGTTGTCCCCTATCACCAGGCTTGTAACATGAAGGCCTTTGTAATCAGATACACAGGAAGGCCTCATTCCCTACCAATCTCACCCCAATGATGAAAAATGTGGTCAAAGTGTGGAAATTAAGCTGCGAAGGAGTTGGAAACGGTACCCAGAACCTATCCCCCCATACTCTTTTATGGTTTAACATGAATCAGTCGCATCTTCTTACAGTACCAGATCCTAACCTTTGGGCAAGATATAATGTGAAATATATAGGGGATGTATACTCGAATAATGTCTTATCTTCCTTTCAGCAACTTAAAGACAAGTTTAACATACCAAATGGAATTCTCTTCCGCTATCTACAACTGAGACATGCACTCACTCAGCAATTTCAGCTCAGCGCACCTAGGATTGAAACTTCTTAGCTGGAGGATATACTACGTAAAGAACATTTAACACGACTGCTATCAGCAATACATTCTCTACTCAGCACCAGTTACCAAACCACAAAGCAGGACATGTTTCGGAAATGAATTGTTAATATTCCAGATCTTACACTGGAACAATGGGAATACATACTGGAATATTCCCTCCCCCCTCTAATCAGATCCAGGAATCGACTTATACAATTCAAGTACCTGCACCGGGCTTATTTTACACCTCACACTCTACACAAAATAAACCCGGCATTCCCAGATGAATATAACAGGTGCAAAAACCCCAATGCGGATTTTTATCACATGGTCTGGGATTGAGCTCAAATCCAACACTTTTGGACAGAAGTTGCCAACTACTTAACCTTACTTATGGCAATGCCAGTGGAATTCCATCTCAAGGTACTATTATTAAATTACTTGAAAGACACATCACACTCGAGAACGGAAAGAACATTGCTCACATTTCTTCTATTTCATGCGAAAAGAGCAATAGTTATAAAATGGAAAGATGAGTGTCCCCCTCGCTAGGCTACTGGGTCAGCCTGGTAGAACAAACATTGCCAGTACTGGAGCAAATCTACTACGCTAGGGGTGCCCCACAACGTTTAATAAAATCTGGACTTTATGGATTTTGTGAAACGAGTCATACACAAATAGGTCTGTAACTATAGCGGACCGATCTCTGGACTGGCTGGAAGCCCCTACCTAGACTTAAGGTAGAGGTACTTAAAATGACTCAGGATATTGAAAAGCAATCCAACGCAGAAAGTCAATTAATGTCAATATAATTGTGCTGTAAAATATTCTAGTTCAGGTAGCAAATATGATACTATATGGATCTGGTACTCCACAAGTCTCTCTCACAGAATGTCTACTCTCCTCCCCACCCCTCTTCTTCTCTATCCACTCACCTCTTTACCTTCTTCCTATCTTTTACCTTCTTCTACCTTCTTCCACTCATTATGGTTGGGGATCCCAAGGTTGGATAAAATTAAAGTTGCTTACAAGGATGCAGACCAAACCTGCCTACAAAGATGTCACTATATTTTCAATATGTCACTATATTTGCAATATGACCTCGTGAGATTTAATAAACACCTTCAAAAAGTTGAAATATTTCTGGTCAGGTGATCTCTGAGGCAGCACATAGACCATCACAAAATGGTGGTTCATGGCAAGAGATGTAAAAGGGCAATATTTACTTAAATATATATACCAGTTTGGTAAGATTCTTTAATATGTTAATTTGATATAAACTATATGTTGCTCGAGTATTCAGTTTGGGGGTATAGTTTTCCTTTAAGGTAGGATTGCCTTCAAAAGTCCAAACTATTAAATATGCATGTGTAAAAAATTTTTTAAACTAATTTGAGGGGCATGGCACATTTGTTTAAGGGCTCTTACACACGAGCGTTTTTACCTGGGCTCCCCTGAGTTCCGTTTTACTGCGTTCAGCCACAGGGGAGCGTAGGTATAGACGCACTCAATGCTTTTCAATGGGGCTGTACTCACACGAACGCATGTAGGAAAAATGCAGCATGTTGCGTCTGAACCTGCGTTCGGCACCTACATGCGTTCGTGTGAGTACAGCCCCATTGAAAAGCATTGAGTGCGTCTATACCTGCGCTCCCCTGTGGCTGAACACAGCAAAACGGGGGGCGCAGGTAAAAACGCTTGTGTGTAAGAGCCCTAAGGGTGGGCTCATGTCTAGGGCATTAGAGGATCTCCTCTGTCTTTATTATGGCTCATGTGTTTAAAAAAAGTGGTCACTTCATGCATTTGCACCAACATTACTAATAAAGACGTCCACACGACCTATATGTACCTGCCCCATTCAAATTAACCTAAGCGCAAGAGTGCTAGCAAAGTTTCATTAGGCAGAAATGAACGCTAGGGAAAATCCACTATGAAATGCTCACCCAGCCAATTTAAAGGTATCAAAAATTCATCAACGTTTGACTGCTGATACACAACTTCTCATTTTAGTGAAGTCCTCCTTGCATACTAATCTACTGATATCTCTGTTACCCTTTGTTTCAGTCATTGTCTTCCAAAAACCTTTAAAATTTCTTCAAACAAAGCCCCTCATTAGGAAACTGATTCAAGTTTATGGATGTTTAGTAAACACATATGTCTGGCCTAAAAATGTACAGGGAAGTGTGCTGTTACGTTGCATTTTATGGAATGCAACGTATTGCCTGGCACAGACAGGGTTAATCTTCCCTTGCAGCCAGGTAATTAAATAGCAGTTGAGTTTAGACTTGCTATTGTCTGTAATAGGGGTGTAATCCCTCACCAAGTGGCCTTGGATGGCTCTCGTGTATCTAGGGTTTCCACCTGGCCAGCATTTTACCGACCTGGACGGTATTTTTCATGGTTGATGCCCATGTTATTAATAGGAAAAAAAGGAAATTGTATAAGAAGGCTGGTATTTTTTTCAAGAAAAGGTGGCAACCCTACGTGTATCTGAAGGAGAGACATGGTAGAGTCTGGTCATGAGTCTAGGGGAGACCCTGGGGTAGTCAGAAAGGCTACATTCTCAGCTGTATGATAGACTATTATATGTTTTATGCCATATGAATATAAGCACCTCATTGATGTGCTTTACAATAAAGTAAAAGAAAAGCCATATTTTCCTGCATTTTTTCTGTCCCTGTCTCTTCTTTGCACAAGAAACCCACCTGACTACCATTATAAAAGTGAATCTTCCTACAACGTTTAAAGAAAAACTATAACGCCTCTGACAACACACAGCCTTATATGATACCAAGCTATTTTCTGTGAACCACAATCATAAAGTATATACAAATACAGGAAGTAAATATGCTTTAAGGTGGCCATAAGTCAAAAGACTTAGGGGCAAATTTACGAAATTCACATGAATTTCAGTTTAATCGCATATGCAAATTTGGCCTCTTCGATCATCGGATATCGAATAGATTGAATGATCGGATATTCGATCATTCAATCATTTGATGATCAAAGGAATCAAAATTTTAAAGTTATTCGACTGCCTACTTCGCCAGATTGAACCTACTGAATTGTAATAGAAGCCTATGGGAAGCTCCCCATAGGCTTCTGAGGCTAAGTTCTACTCGAATACCATTCGTACGATCGGAGCGTTCGATCGTTCGATGGTCGAATGCTTATCGAATTGCAAATTTGCTCAAGCTATTTTCCAGGAATGATAGTAAATTTGCCCCTTAGATATTGGTTGGCTCCTCGATTGGGCTGGGCGGAAACTTTTGATTGGATGACTTTGAAGGCACCCTTCACATCGGCCATTGCTAATGCTGAATCATCAGATACAGGAACAATCTATTGTTTCTGCCTGTTTATCTGACGATTCAGCTCTACACGTGTGTATTGAAACTAACAATCTTTCTTGGAAAGATCTTTTCCGAGAAAGATCGTAATTGTTACTTCTATGGCCAGCTTAACAATTCAGTTGCATCCACATTTCAGCCTTTTCCTTCAGGACAAAAATCCTAGCCCTGGAGGATTTTCTCCTTCCTGTACTAAATGTTTGATTAACGGACCCCTAACACTGGTTCAAGGAAATAAAAATGAAAAGGATCACATATCCTAGATTTCAGTTAATTTAGTTATTACCGCCAAATGCTGGACAGATTGAATGATAAATATATATGTTTAAATCTATGAGTGTGTTTAGAGGACAATAATGTTTCCTTATAATTTTTTCATATTGTAATAGACTGAATACAGGAACGACAAAATGTACTTTTACATTTACTTTTAGAATGTTCTAGAATGGCCAATTGTAAGCAACTTTTCATTTGGACTTCATTATTTATTTTTTTTACAGTTTTTAAATTATTTGCCTTCTTCTTCTGACTCTTTCTAGCTTTCAAATTGGGGTCACTGAATCCATCTAAAAACAAACGCGCTGTGCGGCTACACATTTAGGGGCAGATTTACTAAATTCACATGAAGGATTCGAAATTTGATCGATTTTTTTTAATTCGAATTTTGGATATGCAAATGAGGTAACTTCGACCATCGAATTTCAAAATTCAACAGATTCGAATAATTCGAATTTAATTGTATTCGAATATTCGAATATTCGATGGTCAAAGTACTTCCCCTTTAAAAAAATATAATTTGATAGGCCAGTTCGCCAACTGGGAAGCTCCCATAGGTGTTTTAAAGGTTTTTTTAATCAAATAAAAAAATTTGATCGAAGGGTTAAAATCGTATTCATTTTTTCAATTCGATCGTTCAATTGATAAAATTGCATTAGAAACTTTCGAATTTGAATGTTTTTGAAATTCCACCACTTCCCCTTTAAGTTCGAAAATCGAATTTGAGGTTTATTATCTCTCAAATTCGATTTTTAGTAAATCTGTCCCTTATTGTTACTGCTGCTTTTCATTACTCATCTTTCTATTCAGTCCCTCTCTTATTCATTTTCCAGTCACTTGCTGAACTTACAAACTGGAGAGCTGATGCATATAAAACTAAATAAATAAAAAAAACTCAAAAAAATAAATAAAAATGAAAACCTAATGCAAATTGTCTCAGGATAACTCTCTCTACATCTTACTAAAAGTTAACTCAAAGATGAACAACCCCTTTAAGAAAGGAGAAATAGAATTTCCTCTGAGCTATTGTATCTTTTATGCTTGGCTGAGCTTTATTTAGATAGCTAACATTCCCTCTTACTGAATATTGGTGCTAAATTTAGGTCATTCTTCGCTGAGGATTAAACAGTGGCATTAAAACAAATGCCAGAACTTATCAAACAAAGGAGGTTGGACATTCCATTTTGTCCTCTCCCTATATGTGTCTATACATTGCTACATAAGATAACAAAACTCTTTATGTTAAGTATATGTTATGGCTCTGTATGATGACTGTGTGTGTCTGCCTATCAGTGCTATGTCTACACAACAACGCTTTATTACCCTTTATGTTTTCAGCAGTGAATTGTACAAAATGGTTTGTTTTTCTTACATGTAAAACATGTTAATGGCGTAACTGCTTTTTTTTAGGGCTCCTTGTTACCTCTGTGAAGACAAATTTAAGGAGTGGAGCCAGTTTTTAGCTACTTGCGAAGGTTAAAATACAGGCTGACATGAATTCATCATCACATAATGTGCTGCCAGAGGGCAAAGTCACTTTCATGTCAGTCATTTGTCACTATGTCTTGCACATGATTTACAACCCCCTTACGATATCTAGCTAGAATGTTATTATTGCTATTATTCATCCTTACTGGGTTTAGACATTAAAGTTCACCTGTTCTAGAGAAGTTGGATGTTGGGTTTAGAAAGGTATCAGCTCTTCTGTTTAAACCCACTGAATATTATCATATGTTATAGCACACTGGCAAGCCTAAAGCAATCTAACTGTTTAGACAATGGGGTGAAGAAATGTATATTGGTGGCCATATACAGGGTTGGCCAAATCTCATTGTTTTGTTTATCTGGCCCGTCGACTGAATGATCAAGTCTCCATGGAGTTGATGAGAGACTGCAGTTTCTTTCTCTGCCTCATTTTTACATGCCCCAAGAAGATGCAAGGGCACATAGTATATCTGAATGTCACAATAAAGAAGATGTTGTCCAGGGTGTGACTTTTTTAGTCTGGATTGCAATACAGAAGGATTACAAAATAATTTGTCAATCCTGCTCCCTTGATACATGAACAAACGGCAAATCAGCCAAATTGCCTGACCAAATTTAGGCCTGTATTGATTCATTACATATTGCATCAGTATCAGTTACAAACCCAATCAGCTCCTTTAGATGTCACCATGATTTCTGTTCCAATGATACCCAAATTAATGTTTCTTCTTTTAATCGCTTACTGTTCTGGCCTTCCTGACATTCCTCAGTAGATGTCCTCTTATCATGTGAATTGAAACCTTGGCAAACGTCTACTTCTACTATCCTGTTTTGATACCAGTCTCTGCTATAAAATCACCATCAATGTCACCAACAAATAGGGTTGCCACCTGGCTGGTAAAAATTATAGTTGAGCCCAATGTTATTAATAGAGAAAAAGATAAATGTATAGGAATGCAGGTAATTTTTTAATAAAAAGGTGGCAACCCTACCAAAAAACAGGCAGACATCCCAAGTGTAATGTTTTAGAATACCCTTCTACAGTGCTTTTATATTTAAGTCCTCTCCAATTCTTACTGCCTTTACATCATTGATTGATCCAGTGTTTCATAGTGTAAGAGAGTTATACCTTGATTGTAATCATTCTAATGGGCCATACCTTTCTATTCCATCTCCTTTCCATAATTCCCCTAGTTGGTAGACCTCTCATTTATTTCCATAAATATTACTTTTACTTAACTATATCAGACCAGTGCCTTCTGTATATAATTTGCTGGTAGAAATCAACATTACACTAACCTTTTTATTTGCTACTGCTGACAAATATTACTCCAAATGTCCTCTATGTGCTTGACAAAGGAGTATAGCCCCAAAGTGTTGCTGTTTATGCTAATAAACACGCAAGGGTAATCCCTGCTTGCACCTGCCTTGAGTACCAGTGAATCTTTTTGGAATTGGAGGGTGCCAATCCCTCTATCACCGTGCAGCAGGAGTCCATTCGAGAAGGCCGGGGTGTGCGAGTGCTTCCTCGTATTTAAGATTATGCATGCGGTTTCCTTATGTCAGTCCCTTATGTCACTTCCCATCATTTTGAGTTTGAAGACTTTTGTGTTGTATCCATATTTTGGAATTCTTCCTTGACCAATCAAACAATAGCCATAATCCTAATTTCCTAGCTCCCTAAACATGAAATTTCAATATAAGGCTCCCCTCACCCGGGCAAACAATCCTAGATTCTACTCCAATGTACTTCTCTTCCACCTTACAACACATTTTAGTAAACACCATTCAGCTGTTGCCATCCATACTGTCCATGTTGCCATGTCCTTGTTGTGTTGTGGACAATAAAAATTCCACTTGGCACGCACACCAACGACTCAGACCGATGCGGTGAATAAAAGGCTTTTTATTTCCCAAAAATCAGCTCTCCCAACGCGTTTCGTGTGACACCACACGTACTCATGGGATTATTTTAACGTTATACCCATTTCCTTTAAAAAGTCTTTGGAGTTCACGTCACTGTTGACGTATTTCCTCCTCGATTAACCCTTTTGGGAACATAAGCAATTTAACATTTACATACTGAAAAAACACTGCAAACATTGAAATTCTCATATGTTTAAGTTCCTTATCTAATTCATCCGTATTTCAACAAATTCATCTATGTTAACAATCATTTACACATATTCTGTTATAATTCTGTTTTTCAGTTCATTATGTTCAAATCAATTCAAACCAAATCCATTCTAAGTCTTTTCAGTTTTGTTTTATTCTGCAGAGCGATTCGTATTGCGGAGTTTAATATGTATTTTGTGTTTATCTGAATTGCTACACTTCCTTTTCCTTGTAAATAATTTATTTCGTTTGTTACATTTGTTTCTAATTAGTTCACCTCACTTAACGCTTGTTTTTTCTCTCAATGAATACGGAGGAGGAAGAGGAGGTGAAAGAGGACACTATTCCAGGATAGAAATTGGGGGAAGGGAGGGGTGATATTACTCCAACTTGCAGTACAACAGTAAAGAATGACTGAAGTTTATCAGTCTAGACATTTCCAGGGCAGCTGGAAAAATTTCAATATTTAATAGACCCAGGTGTCAAACATCACTATAGCCTGACCAATCTACTTTGGTGCAAAAGCATCCACTTGTTTCGACATCTGTATAATGGCAACTATACCTATGACACAATCATATTAGGCACTGGGCATATTTGCCCATGGGCAGTAACCCATAGCAACCAATCAGTGCTTGACTTTTTTTTAAGGCAGCTGCAAGTAGAACGATGAATGCAACAATTTGATTGGTTGCCATGGGTATCTGCCCATGGGCAATTTTGCCCAAGTGAGTTATGTGAGTCCAATGTCTTGAGAAAACTGCTTCATCTGTATAACTGCAGGAGGTGGTAGGTTTTAAAAAGTAAGGTCATACACCATAGAAGGAGTTCATTAGAGGAGCAGAAACCGTCAGTGTGGAATGGTCATCACAATACTTTTTCTGCAAGTTCATAATACAGAATTCCAATATACAATATATTTTTACCATTGCTGCTTTCCACACAGGGCTGTGTCAAAGCGTGTGTTAGCTACAGTAGCTTCTCTGACCTTAATCGAGAAACGCAATACCGCCAGGGATTACCTAGTGAACTAGAAGGCATTCTGACGGATTTTAATTCTTGTTCATGTCTCCAAACAACAAGTTAAAAATAGTAAGCAAATAATTACACTAAAAGAGGAAATTAAATATCACATTTTTTCCTGCTATATAGTTACCATGAAACGCAGGAGGAGGCCACCACCCTTAAGAATTAGGTTTAACCTTTAAGATCTATGCCACTTGAAAGTTACGCTAAGCAAGTCTGTAAACATTTCTTGTTCACATATTTTAAAAGGAAAGGAATGTATGCTAAGATGGTTTCATTGCAGTGATGTCATTGTACATAAGCTTTATAAAAAAACAAGTTTTCTTTCCGGTATTATTTGAAACGGCCCTGCTGCTTCACTTTCAATTTCTGTTTAAACTGTTAGACACTGCAATGCATTCTTCTTATACACTGGGTTGATTTTACCCTTGTTCCCTTTAATGCATTTCACAGCAAGGAGATATCTAGTCAGTATGAATGAAGTGAAATGCAACTTGTGCTCAATACAATGAGTACAGTCACATTGGAAATGTAGGCCTGTTTTATTGTGTTCCTTTGTACTGGAATGCATGAAAGATCTAGCACAGGGAAACACAGACAAAAATGCTCATTTGGACCCTAAGAGCCTATGGTTATGTTCTGAGATCTCAGAGTAAACGGACAATATAGCTGATAACTATATCTGCCCATTAATTGATTATTATCTGCCTGCACATGTGCAAATTAGGGGTAGTTTACCAATGACCTGGATGCAAGAGCACTAGAGGCCACCATACACAGGCCGATAAAAACTGCTGACAGACCAAGTTGGCAGCTTATTGGCCAGTATATAGGGGGCCTCTACGGGCTTCCCCCGACTCATATCTGGCCAAAAAGCAGCCATATGTTGATAGGGGAAGTTAAACAAACCTGTCAGATCGAGGAACGCATTGGTTTGCTGATGCAACCTTTGCATGGATCTCCTGCATTCCTCTTTGTT
>CM044433.1:115048989-115060189 GCA_024363595.1 Xenopus borealis | reverse complement strand
AATCTATGAAATCATAGAAATATACTAGATTTATACTAGATGGTGTACTTACCAACAAAAATGTGTTCCAAAGATCTAAAAATTTGAATCTTCCAGACAACACTAGATTCCAATAAGCAACTGCCATATCCAAATCTGAAAATAAACAAATGAATGATTGGAGTTAGAAATTACGTAGAAATCTTGAATGTGTACCCTAGTATAATAAAAAAACTGCCTCAATTTTTATTCAGGCTGCTAGGGACAATGATTCTAGTTGATACACAAAATTACTCTATAGCCGAACTATGGCTACAAGATATTAAGGGAGCATAGTAATAACAGGTGCAAAGTATGTACCAGGTTGGCAGATGAATTTCAGCCAGTCAACTAATGCATTCAAACAAACAGATAATCATTAAACCCGCTGTGATTTTGTAGATGGATTTTATCTATTCGCTCTTCCGGCAATGTTGTGATCCGTCAAAAGGAAATAATCATATTTAGCAGAAAAAACAGCACAGACTATACACTATACACAAATAGTTTGACTGGTCTTCGTAATTCTGCTAAATTCATTGAAGCCAGCAAACAATCCTGAATGGATTTATTCTTAAGAACCCATCCCCTAATTATAGTGATCTGCAAGGCTATTCCCAGATTTTACATGCAAATAAATTGTAGATCTACAACTGAGCACATATACCAACAGCATGCTGTTTTGCCAAAGAATTTAAAGGTGAACAAGCCCTCCTGGTCTCCTCCACAACCACAGCAATCTGACTGCCAAACCGACCCTGCTACTGTAAATCTGTGCAGTGGGGTTGGCTTCCTTCATGTTTGCCTGTACCAGTTCCTGTCCCTGGAGCAGATTGTTAAGCAGGTGCACAGGAAGGCAATCTTGTTCTGGCTACTACTACACAAACCTGGAAAGCCTGGAACCAGAACTGAGGTCAAACATGGTGGCTACTAAGCCTGCTGCTCAGCCCTGCACTTGCAGATAAGGTATGAGGGGGGAGTAGGGCTATTTCTGGAAGCTGGAGAAAGAGCAGATAAGCTTGGTGGTTGAAAATATATATGTAGTTCCCTTTATATGCCCAGAGCATGGCTATATAAAAATCATTCCAGTCTGCAGCATGCATTTACATTAGTTGCTAATTAGTAAAAAATTATGAGAATTGCTTGGTTTAAAAGGGGTCAAATGGCAGCATTATTGTCACAATAATTTGTGAGGCTTCCGTTACATTGGCATTTAAAATTTTGTTTTAGAGGGGAACTATCGTGAAAATGAAAATTTAATATAAGCTTCAGCAAACTGGAATAAGAAGCCTTCTAAATACAATCAATAAAAAATGATGTACCATTTCTGAAATAATCAAGTTCATCTTCACTATTTCTCTCTCAGCATCTGTTTCTCTTTATTCTGTCTTCATGCAGCAGTTAGGTGTCAGATAATAACTGACAGTTAGATCCAATATTTCTTATAGGGTTGTTCCTTTTGTCTTAGGGCTCACGCTATTAAAATCACCAGACATCATGTCTCACTACATGCAGGATTTGTGCAAAAGGTGGTTATTTTGTTAGATTTTGTTTGTACTGGAATCAGGAATTTCAATGAGATCTAATACATCTGCTAGGAAAAGAAGATATATTGGATCTAACGGTCAATGAATATCTGACATCCAGCTGCTGAGAGAGGAATAGTGAAGATGAACATGATTATTTCAGAAATGATGCTAAATATTTAATTGATTGTATCTACAAAGTTTCTTATTTCAGTATGATGAAGCTTATATTACATTTTCCCGATAGTTCCCCTTTAAATATGTTAGTATCTTACAGCACCTGTATTAATAGTTAATAAATGTATGCTTCCTCTACTGCCTCTTCCACCTAAGGGAACAGGCAGTGAATGGGCTTTTACCTAAGAAACATTAGAAACAGCTAAATGGCTGTTTTAAACTGGGTAAACTGCTCCCACAACAGGGAAGTAATTCACCATGTTAAAGTACACTTGCGCAAAACAGGAACCACCGGTTTTCTAGCTTACCTGCATGGCCAAGCTGGCCACAAATGCACTGTAGTGTTTGTGAAGTCAAATGGCTAGATCTGACAACGTGTGACCAAAGCATCATGGTTGGGTGGTTGCACTTGCATGAGCAGTTTCAAAATATCATCATATATTCTTTTACCAGCAGTTGATGTAGTGGTATAAATACATACCTAGTCCCTTTTGCCCAGGATTCTTTGCAAAATTAAATGTAAACTGATAGAAGTCTTTGAATTTGAGGGGGTCTTTGAGATCTTGTTCTAGCCGAGGTAGCTGAGCCCTTAATTTATCTGTGCTGTCACACCTGCCATAGAAGAATGGACCATTAGTTTTTCGATTCATATGCGCATCTCTAATATGAAAATACAAAATGAGCAAGAACCATAAGCGCTAATGGTGCTTTAAATGTATTTGCCTACTGATACAAAAACATAGGAGACACAACTTTAGGTTTGTAGCTCACACACATGACAAGAGTTAGAATACAGGTATTGGATATATTATCTGGAAAGATGTTATCCAGAATATTCAAAACACAGAGCAATGTCATTTCTCGTAGTATATATTTCTTAATTTTTGACTGATCTGTTTTTTTCTCTGTAATAATAAAACAGTACCTTGTATTGGAAATAAAAAAGCTTAAAGCATTATTGCACATGAATAAACCTAATATGATTATTTTGCTAAGAGTCTTTTTGAAGACTTTTGGGGGTCAGGTCCGCTGCATAATCCAATGTTTTGGAGTCATTCTTTACTGAAAATAGAGTCCAATGTGAAGATCTGATCAGAATATAAACACCAGTTCCAAAAAATTGCAGTTAATAATCTCTGCCTTTAACGACGCTGAATGTGAGCAAAATATGTTTTATTGTACAGTAATGCGACAAGAAGGTTTTGACATCTTTGGTATGATGGTCAAATATTACAGATGGGGGTAAACACATTCAGAACCAACAATTCTGGCCAAAATATAAACATTTTATGAGGAAGGCAGACATTATTCTAATTAAAGCCCTGTTTAATGACAAACACAATGGATAAATGGAAAACCACAAGAAGATTTAGCTGATCTGTCCTTCCACACTTACCCAAGCTCTGTCATTCCATCAATAAACTCCTTTTTACTAAATTCACATTGTGTGGCCGCTCTAAACTTCCAAGCAATAACTAATACACTGGTACTCGCTGGATCCAGGTGCAAGTCATCACAAAACAACTGAATTCCGTCTATACCTATTTTATTTTCATCTTGAGGATCTGTAACAGAAAAGAAAAACATTAGCTTAAAATAACAGTGTACAACATAAAAAAAAAAAAAACCCGGGTGGAGCTCATTTACTAACTTGCTGTATTGGACCCTTTTGCCATAGCAACCAATAAGCAATTATTTAGAGTTTTAATCAGTCAAAATGTGAAGAAAAGATCTGGCATCACTTGTGCAACTTAGCACCTGCTGGTAAATGCCTCCCTGTTGGTAACAAATTTAAGCAGTTCTGATATATAGACAAATGAGCAGAGCTGTGGAGTTGGAATCAATTTTGGGTAAAAGTAAAATACTTTAGTTCATTTTGGAGTGTATTTAATAGCTATTATACAGCTATATGCCAGGTTTAATTATTATATTAGTTGTTCTTTGTTTTAGGTTTCTCTAGTTTAAATATGATTTTGTTTTACAATTACCAAAGGATGTTATTTATATTTTGGAGCTCTGGCAGTGATAAAATGCTTTGCATGTTGCACTTAACTTTTTACAGTCATCATGGAAAATATATTAGGAACAGTAACACCAAAAACTGAATGTGCACCAAAGTAATTAAAATATAATGTACTGTTGCTCAGTACTGGTAAAAGCTGCATGTTTATAGTTTATATAACCAAGCTGCTGTGTAGCAATGGGGGCAGCCATTCAAGCTGGAAAATGGAGAAAAGGCACAGGTTACATAGCAGATAAGATCCTTAAAATACTTAGAGCACTTCCAAACCAAAATTTGATAAAGAGACCCACATAACACAGAAACCCCTAATATACCCATCACAGTTACCCGTTTCTTCAAAAAGTAGGACTAAATGCCATTTCTATGCTGAAATCCAGCTGTTTAACAGTTCTTCTCTTTCAGCATCATTTGAAATCCTGGCAGGGAAGGAGGGACTAAAACACTTACCAATTGTAAAAACTTCTCCACAGCTTATAGACCCATGGGGCAAATTCACTAACGTGTGAACTTGCGCTAGCAAGGGCTTTGCTAGCATTCGCCGCACTTCGCCAGGCGTAGTTTCGCCAGCGTTATGCAAATTCACAAAAATGCTGGCGAATAAGCACTAGCGTTAGACGCTTTGCGCTTTAGTGAATTTTCCCCAATGTAGGAACTACATAACCCACAATGAATTACACTTTTATGTCCCTTTCCTTATTGAAATCACTTGTGCAGGGAATTGTGGGGTTTGGAGGATGCAAGCCGAGGACAGCTGGCTGCTGATACAAAGTAACAGTAATCAGCCAGCTCAGCAAAGTAGTCAGAAAGATCACCAGGAGAGCAGGGGGCTAGGCTTAGGGAACTGTCAGAAACCATTACAAACCATGAAAAGTCTGCATATTTTTTTTAACTTATGTATTTGCAAAGTTGCTTGAAATTATGTTTACTTTTCAAAAAGCTTAAGTTATGTTTGTGTGGAGTTCCCCTATAAGCATTGCGTTGCCAACTTCTATGAGTCAAAAGTTGACACTGTCTGAAAATACCTTTGAGTTCTCAAACAAATACTCATAAATACGAAACACTTGAAAATAGCATCCTCCTGTATTGTACACACTGGTGATATGGATATCATTTACCATACTTATTACTGCTGCTAGTGCCAGTGTCTGAACTTAATGGTGTAATAGCCATAAGACCGCAGCACACTGACAAAGTAAATGCTGTGCTTTGTGAGTTTTATTGGCCCCAACATTTTGGGGCCTCACAGGGCCCTTTATCAAGGCTTGCTAAAGGGCCCTGTGAGGCCCGAAAGGCCGTTTTTGTCTGCTTAATATGAGTCAATAAAACTCACAAAGCGCAGCATTTACTTTGTCAGTGTGCTGCGGTCTTATGGATATTGCATATGACTTCACTAACCCATGGCAGATTGGGTAATTGACTGCTAAGCACCTGGTCCCAAGGGATAAGACACAGAGGTAGTGCACTTCATTATTGTGTGAACGTAATGGTGTGGCCCAAGTGAATTTGATTCACACAGAACTTTAAGTACTAACGACTCAAAATTGTATTCTATATTGAAGGTATGAAATACTTTATAAGTTATTTCAGCGATAAAATTGGATTTCCACTTGTTCTTGTTTCAAACATCCACAATAGAAAAATCCGTTTCCTAGTAAAGCCCAAAAAGTAAAGCCCAGATAATGATTATGACCAGCACGTGAGGCCAGGGTAAAAAAAGAAAAAGGGAACTCCTTTACTTTAGGGCATGAACATACTTTGCATATATTACTCTATGCACAAATCAGAATATAATTAGGTAGATATATAATCACATCACAGGGAGAGAGAGAGTGTTTGGGTAGTGACACACTGGCAGATTCGGGAAGATTTATTCACCTGGTGACTAATCACCTGTTATTCTGGGTGACAATCTTCCTGAACTGCCTTGGCGTGTCTTCCCTTCCACAATAATAAAAACATGCCTGCACTAAGCACAAGCGGCGCTTTGTTTTCTGAAGTCGTCTCAAGTTCCCTCAGGAGGAAACTTCGGGCGGCTTTGAAAAACGAAGCGACATGTGTGCTTAGAGCACGTGACTTTTCGTTATAGCTGACGGGAAGGTACGCCAAGGCAGTTCGGGAAGATTGTCCCCCAGAAGAACAGGCGATTAGTTGCCAGGAAATCTCCCTGAATCTGCCCATGTGTCACTACCCTTTGTGTGTGAGAATACATTGGTCTATCAGTTTATATTAGAAAAGTCCTAGGGACACATTTCTGAATAATTTATTCTTAGGGGCAGATTTTTTTCAATATTTAATCACTGTGAAGCTCCACGTCACTATCAAACGGAATTCTAAAAAAAAAACATGGATAATTTTCTTGTGATTTCCATTAATAACAGGGTGCAAGAGGAAGTGATTTGTATAAACATATCACAATTACATTTCATAGACTTATTTTGCAAGAGGCACATGAATTGAAAAGTGCTTTGAAGGAAATCAACTTTGCTTGCATTACTGGGAGAAACTCAAGGGTGCAGCCTAAACAGCAAAATATAAAAGAATATTATGGTACAATGTATTGGATTTGCACATCCATGCTGAGGAAGAGTCAAGAATTCTTACCTTTGTATCTGTTATACAATTGTTCTAATTTCTTTTTGTCTACTGTACTTTTCATTGATTCTTTGCAGTACAATGATGTGTTCTGGAAGTAGTTGTCTGTTGCCAGTTCTAATTTCCAGTCATTCTGTGTTAAACAATATATTGCAGTCCTTTCCCCAGCTTGGGTAAATGCCATAAACTGACGCACCTTGTCCTTCTGAGACGATTTAAGTTTATGCTTTAGGAGGCAAAAGAAGCATAAATCAAACAATAAAGGAATTGGTGCACTATGCCAGTGACTGTAGCATTATAAATCAAAAAAGAAGTGTCCAAAACAACAACATGAGTAAGTGCCTCAGTAAGCATGAAATGCGTTAGGCGTGTATGTCCTAATAAATTATTTGAATTTTTAACTGTAACTCTGGTCTTTACTTTGAAGAAAACTCACAACTTGTTGCCGTTAAGCAGCAGAAGTTGTTACATAAATTAGGTTTCTAGTCAGTATTATCTTTCAGAACAGTGCAAAATGACAAAGCTTTGCTTGTCAGAGTTTTAAAATATCTTATCTGCAAACTCAAAGAGAACATCTATACAAGTATTAAAAACAAATCCGAACTTAAGGCTACAGAAAGGAAAGTGTAACATGAAAATACTTCAGATACCTAAATAAGCAACCCTCAAATATGTATACTAAGTATTTCTCTGGTAGGTATAATTAAAAATTGTATTTCCTGACAATTTGAGGTTGGTTGAAATTATTTTATATAAACAGGGTAACTATATTTACATCTACTGACCAACATGGTGAGGCCTATTTATCAAAGGTTGAAAGTCGAATTGAAGTGAATTTTTTTCAATTCGAATATATTCACAATTCGACTGGGAGGTTATTTAAGAAAAAATTAGAATGTCTTCTATTCGATCAAATGGTTAGAATTGTATTCAATTCTAGTCTTCATCTAGTTTTTCACCTGAAAAAATCTCCAAATGGCTCAATGGACCTCTGCCATTGATTTGTAAATGAACCTGGCAGGTTTTAGGTGGCGAATATTCAAAAATATAATTTCCATTGTCACAGGCATATACAAGCAGCATTGCTTTCAGAAAATTTGTATAACACAGGTTACCAGCAAATATGGATACCACACAAACTTATCTATAATAATAATAGGTCTGTGTTCCAAAACAGAAGGGCTCCAGGTTACATGTTATGCCTGTTTCCTAGTACTTGTGACCTGGCACTGTAGAGATCTAGGAATATACTTGTGGCCATGGATTTGTTTTCATGGAATAAAGGTTTGTTTACATATTTGTTCGGGATGGTTGACTTTATCAGATCACCCTGTTCTGTTCAATAAGTTGCTTATTTTGCCAGTGCCCTCCAGTGTTTTCTCTTAAACCCAAGTGTTGCTTAAAGGAATAGTAACAAAGTGTTTTAAAGTAATACAAATATAATGCAGTGTTGCCCTGTACTGGTAAAACTGTTGTGTTTACATCAGAAACACTACTATAGTTTATATAAATCAGATGCTGTGTAGCAAAGCGGCAGCCATTCACATGAGAAAAGTTACACAGCAGATAACGCTGCAGAACAGATAACCTAAAGGACTGATCTCTTCTCCTGTAGTGACTTCAAATAATATGGTATTTAATTCTAATATAAAATATAGATAGCATTTTGATCCATTTATGACTTTTTGGACTTCATAAAACATAAACCCAATACATCAATGTTTCCAGATGACAGTAATTTGTTAAAATAGGATGTAAAGTACAGGGTTTTAAAAAGAAAAAATATAAACAATATTTCTGGGAAACTGGTCATGGATAACACTAGTAATTGAATACAGTTTTAAATCTGCACACCTGTTGTAACTCAATTAATGCACTAGAGGTGCTGGTCCCCCCTATGACTGGGTCCTCACAGTGTATGGAGAGGTAGAACAGAACCGCACACACAAAATTCTGCACAGTCAGGGAGCTTACCCTTTTTATTCTGACCCAACTGCACAGAATTGTGTATGTGCAGCTCTGTTTTACATCTACATAACAGTAACTGTTGGTCAGAGACTTTATCTTGATATTCTTATCCTGTGTTAACTATAGAAGATGTAAGGTGAACTAAGGCACTACTCTGAAATTGAATAGTACCCCAATTAAATAAATGTGGAAAAAACGGTCATCAGAGAAGAAATCTGATTTGGTGTGTTGCTGCTTCCATGTTGTTTCCCGATATGTGCATTAAATCAAAAAGAACTTATTGCACCATTTAAAATCATCTAACGGCCACCAAATCCACTATTTTAGGGCTTGGCCAAATACTTTGTGAAAGATTCAAACAAATAGAGTACAGAATATGAACCCTAATGTGTATATGTAAATTAGGGGGGGGAAGAGAACCACAGTCTGCAAAAATGTTTTGACTTCCTTGTTTGTATGATGAAAAGTCACGTGATTTTTCAGATTCTGATTTGGTTCAGCCAGGCACTTAGATTTGGACGAATCTGAATCCTACTGAATCCAGAAACAAATGCTGGATATGGTGTATCCTTTTGGAGTTTAACTGCATCACTGAAAGAAAACATCCCTTAAGTCTGACTAACCTGTGTATTATATTTATACCATATTAATAGGGTGATATTTAGATATACATAATATTGTGAGATAACTGGTACAATCTTCTCAAATAAATGTAACCCTGATATGAGCAAACAGGGCTCACAACCAAATATAAGAGCTAATTTTTTAAGAGATTTAAGTCTATGAGCAAAGGACTAAATAGAATGTGAAGAAGGTAACCGCCTGAATTTGTAACAATCACACACAAACGAAACTTGACAAGAGTGAATTGGGCAGGCCATTTTGCAAACACAACATTAATAAAGAAAAATGAAGCAGTGAAGTCATATTTTTCATGTGGGACCAGCCCTCAAACAAAAGCAAGTATTTGGCGGAGTGTTTTTACTTTGAATGACTCTGAAGAGAAAAACATAATATAGAAGTGTCATTTGGTTTGAAAAGGAAATAACGCAAAACCTAGTTGCTTCCATGAGTGGTAACAAACCTATAATCCCCCTTGAAAAAAAAAAAAAAGCTGATCCCTCAGGCCCTACCTGTTTCCTTTCATTTACAAGTGCAGAATCCCCCAAAAGTGTTGCAGTGGGAATCTTGGGCCTCTCCAGAAGTGGGACTGTAGTCAAGCTCCCATATCAATACAGCTAATGTGCAGGCCAAAAAAGGCAATGGTGGAAGCTGCATGTGACAGCTCTCAAAATACCAGCAATCCCCTCCTCCAGCCTGTCAGTCTTGTGTGTGTTTCTCTGGCTGTCACATCCCCTGCCAAGTCTAACTTTATAGCAACTCATCCTTTAGCCCAATACCCGGGAGCTTGCCTTTCATACCAGACCCTGAGTGCTTTAGAACCGGAGAACTGTCCAAGCATTTGCAGAACTACAACTTCCAACGTTGGGGCTTAGCTTTCAACAGCAGGAGGAGGAGGGGCGCCGCGGGAAGAAGTCAAAGGGCCAGGCCATGTCACAGCAAAAATAGCGAGGGGAGCGGGAGGCTGTGGTAGCAGAGCACAAAGTTAGCTGCCTCCTTCCCATGTATCAAGCGGTGTCCCTGGAATTGACCTTTCTCCTACGCACATAATAGTATTTCCGCCCTTTCTATCACCACCCTTTAGTCCTACTCCCCTGGAGTGTCTCTGTGTAAGTCGTCCCCCCCAACCTAGTAAAATCCCATAGATTCCTACCCCCTCCTTACCATTTTATCCCTAGCTGCTTGCACCACTTCTCAGCCCGGAGCAGGCGACGCATGCGCAACACCAATCCCGTTCATCGCTCCCTCCGCCTTCCATGGAGCTGAAGTGCCCCGGGGGATGCCGGGAGTTGTAGGAACTGTGACAAGAGTAAAGGCCTTCATCGGGATATGGTTGGAACTGACAAGATGTGTCCCTATGTAGCACCGCCCCACTTATTCACATTTATGGAAACATTTCTAACATGTATCTTAGTACCAGCGTGCGCAGGTAACACACAAATGATGCTCTCATACACGGAGCAATTGGACTTTTATAAAAGGAATGAAGGAGATTATGTTTAGCCATACTACAATCTGACGCCAGTTTTCCTCCAGCTGATTTATGACACTGAATAAAACTACGTCTCCCAACACACCTTGCGAGGCGCAGCACGATGACGAGTTGCCCTAAGTTGGGCGAGTTTGTGCGCGCGCAGGTGCGCTGAGTTTTGATTAGCGATGGCCCCGCCTGGTGACGCTGGCAGTTTAGTGTAGAAGCTGCTGCTGGATATGAGAGAAGAGAGTCAGACGAGCAGTGGTTTCTGTCATTTTTCTGCTTAACTATGCATGACTGGAATGGCGCTTTCTTGCTGGCTGCAGGGAAACGACAGTATGATGGAAGCACTTCCATGTGAGAGGCAGCTGCTCTGTTGCACCGATGCCAGTCTATTTAAAGTTGTATAACGGTGTTCCCTAGATCAGGTATGAATATTTACTTGTATACAATACCTGCTGCTTGACTCTCCCGCTTACCTTCCAATCATTTACAACGTGAAGGCAGCAGCAGCAGCAGCAGCTATACCCCGATTAAAAAAAAAGTAAGTGCTTTGCCTATTTCCTAGGACATCCTTTCCTGAATAGGAAGCAGTTTCCTGAGCTTAGGGACTGACTCACAATTTACTGCATCTAGAGAGAATAGAGAAGTCAAAATACAAGTCTTATTAATAATTCAAATTCTCATGACATGGCAACTCTGATATCAATGCCATTAGTGTAGGCTTCGAATACAAACCTAATTTTCTGCTTGACGATCTACTTTACTTATCACCCCTAAACTAAACTTCTCGCCTGTCCA
>CM044433.1:115027072-115047169 GCA_024363595.1 Xenopus borealis | reverse complement strand
GCTAAGCAGACAAAAGTATCTGGACTCCGCTTTTAATAACTATAATTCAAGCCAAACCCCTTGCTCACACAGTTGTATAATTAAACACACAGTCATCTCTAGCAACAAACATTGGCAGAAAAATGGGTACACCTGAAGAGCTCAGTAACTTCCAACGTGGCACCATTGTAGCATGACTCCTTTCTAACGTGGCACCATTATAGTATGACGCCATTCCAACAAGTCATAAAAAAAAGTCATCTAAATATATTGTAAAGGCAATAATTTAGACACAGTGCAGAAAATATACAATTAAATGAAATTTTCACCTTTGTACTGCACAAATAAGCTGTGATTGGCAGAGTAAGCAAGTGCAAGAAATTACATGTACAGAGCAGAATAAGCTGTCAAAAATGTGTGTCCCTTCTATATCTGATATAAGTAATTGTAAAACAACTGGACTTGCTGAGTTAAGCTGGCCATAGACGTAACAATTACGATCTTTCTCAGAAAAGATCTTTCCAAGAAAGATCGTTCGTTTCAACACACACATGTAGAGCTGAATCGTCAAATATACAGGTAGAAACAATAGAATTCTACTTGTATCTGACGATTCAGCACTAACAATGGCCGATGTTAGGGAGCTTTCAAAGGCATCCGATCAAAATTTTCCGTCCAGTCCGATCAACCAGCCGACCGATATCTTAATCCTCTGACGATGTCGGTCGGCTCATTTCCCACCATACACGCACCGAATATCGTACGAAAATTCGTTTCGTACGATATTATCTGTGCGTCTATGGCCACCTTAAGTCACTACTCATCCGAGCAGCTTCTTCAGTTCAACTGCTGCT
The DNA here is from genome assembly GCA_024363595.1 of Xenopus borealis. Lineage (NCBI taxonomy): Eukaryota > Metazoa > Chordata > Amphibia > Anura > Pipidae > Xenopus > Xenopus borealis. Next base: position 115,046,336 of record CM044433.1, on the reverse strand, counting down.
CGGATGAGTAGTAAAACGTCTTCAATAATTGCTCAGCAAGTCCAGTTGTTTTAGAATTACTTATATCAGATATACGATGACCTGGATAAATGAAAATCTTCATAGTCCTGTCCCTTCTATAGTCATACCACCAACTGCATTCCTGCTTAACCCCTATGCTGATATCCCTTAAAACAAGGGTGTCCAACCTGCGGCCCAGGATGGATATGAATGCGGCCCAACTTGAAACTCTTGGTTCCAGAGGAAACGTCACATTGCAAAGTATATAGCAGTAGACAGGAGGGGTGACTCTGTCCATTGCCCAGTTAATAGTAAAAATTATATAATATAATAATAAGTCTATTTAATATCCAGGTGTCCCATAGTCTAGTGTATAGCTCCATCTGGTTATCCAACTGGTATTGTAGTTCTTTTCTGTGCATTTTCTTTACTTTTACAAATAAAAAGTGTTTGTTTATTTCATGTGTAGCCCCAGACAATTTTATGTTTTCCAGCGTGCCTCAGGAAAGCCAAAAGGTTGGACACCACTGTTCTAAAGCAGCTCGAGGGGGTTGCAGACGCAAACTCTTTTAAATTGATACATTTAGTTGATGCAGTTGTTATCTTTGTCCCTGCAGAATCCCTGATGTTATTAAAGGCAGGTGTTGGAATTGATACAATATTTGCTGCTATTTCACAGATACCGGTGAGAAATGTATCAACTAATTGTATCAACTAAATGTAGCAAATTGTAACCATTCCGAGTCTGCTCGTGGATTGCTGAACAGGCCAACATGGATATTGAAGCTAATCCATGGTTAGTTTTGTGTGGGAGATAATTATATTACTAGTGCACAGATAATCTTCCTGCATAATAGACTCATTCCTTTCCCTGTTTAGCCAAGCAATAACAAAAACATAGATTTTTCATGATTAGACCAAAAGGTTTGTTCAGCACCAGCCATTTTTATTGGTCGTCTTTTCAACAAGGGTTATAGTGCCCATTTAAGAGAACTGCACAGTGCATTTACTAAATCCTCAAATCATTGTACTCTTTTTATACCATTGCAGTTTTGCAGCTTTTCATGCACATTACAGTATCACATATTGCTAGCCAAAGATCTGGAAGGATATGAATTTGATCAAGTGGAACACAACAGTCCCTGGCAACCAAACAAGGACTACCTAGTTGCAAATCTTTCTGCATTGCATAAAAGAGTTTTTAACACTTCACTTTCTTTGGTAAAGGGCACCTAATTGGACCAGATAAGCCTATAAGAAAAGCTAAAGCCTGAAACAGGCACACCTATCTGCTTCAAAAGGACAGAAAGTACAATCCTTAATGGAAGGGGTGGTTCTGTATATATAGGTGTAGTTATATATATATATATATATATATATATATATATATATATATATATATATATATATATATACATATATACACTTGCTTTTTTCTTCTGTTTTGACAGCTGTCACGAGGGTAAAGATATCAATGGACAAATGCTGACGTACATAAAATTGAACAAGGCAATTAAGTGCAACACACCCAAGAGTTGAAGGTTACACCCAGCAAATAGCTAGGAATAGCCCTGTCTTTCATTATCCTTACAATAAACCATCTGGTTGCTAAGTGGGCATGACGCTATTTCCAACATGGCCTGTCAGAAATAGAATTCTTCATTTCTTTATAGTATTCAGAAAGATATAAAGCCATACTAAATTTTGTACTTCCCTGTGCTTTGCACAGTTGCACAGAAAAAGAAGTAGGAACAAATATATTGACATCTGAATGATTTCTTAACAATAGAAGTAATGAAATTAAATAAAAGCATAAAAACAAACCCGTAGAACTTGTCGAGCAAACTTTGTAGAAAAATTGACCACTGGACTAACATAAATCATAAAAAAATCCACATGTTTCACTATGGGATGAAGAGGTTTGGGTAAAGTGCATAGGAGGCACTTGCTCTTAATATTTCTGATGATCTCAGATAAAATCTTAATAGCTTTTGTTTTGGCAGAATAACAAGGAGAAATTGCAAAATAATACATTTTGCAGGAAAACAGACTTAATTTCTAATAATATTTGAATGCTTTCTTCTCTTTTAATATATTTTAAAGCCCAATTATCTGTGCTTTTGACCCTTTTATATTACAGCTTAAAATGTGCAGTGGAAATATCGGCAATGTTTGACAAAGGGACCTGAGTCATTCATGTATCCAGATACTTCTTTCGTGCTGCTCTGCCCCCTGTGATGAAACCAACCATGCCAACCAACATCCTATGGATTCTTACATTACAGGTGTCATACCACCTAGTATGCGCTGCAGAGCATGATGGAGTAGCTCAGCATGCCATAAAGCTACATCGAGGCAAAGGAGTTACAGTTAGCCAGCGAAAGGAATGGCTTCTGAACAACTGCCGAAAGCTGTCTGGCCTCCTTCATCAGAAGAATGTGGTGCTGAACAAGCTGAATAATGCTATTAAAGCCGTAGAGAAAGATCCAGGGTTGTCATCTGAAGAGAAGTTGTTTCAAGTACACACATTTGAAATTTTTCAGAAGGAACTAAATGAAAGTGAGAACTCGGTATTTCAGGCAGTTCATGGGCTGCGCAGAGCTCTGCAGGGAGATTACAAGGATGTTGTGAACATGAAGGAAAGCAGTAGGCAACGGCTGGAAGCTTTAAGAGAAGCAGCAATTAAGGTTAGTGTTGATTGTAACATATTCCCTTTTGGCATAAGAATATTTGTCATAACACTCCATGTCCCTACAGGGGGCTTATATCAGAGTTTCTAATTGCCTGTTGTAACAGGTTGGGTTTATGAACTTCTGTGACACTAGCCCCTATTAGAGACATGGCCACTAGACTATGCCATAACACAGAAACCCACAGCCTCCCCTGGTAAATTTACTCCAGCTGTTCTGCTGCAATGACTCCCACCCCATCCAGTCCAGAAAAACATGATGAGCCCAACATGAAAAGGCACAATGAAGACCACAGTCTAAACTGGCACAGTGGCCCACCTCCACTGGTGACTGCAGTTCCATTTGTTTCAGTGAAACACAGCTGAAACGGAATCCATTGATTTTCTAGCTGTATTGGACCTTGAATGGCAAATCATATGACTTATTGGACCTATCCCACAGAAATTGTGCCTTCTTACTGTAGTTGAAAGTATTATCAGTGAGATTTCTTTGATCAGATTATATAGACATTGCAAATTAATGGCAATGGCAATCATACATAAACTGACCAAACTCATTGGGGGGAATTCACAAAAGTGTCGGGAAGGAAAAAATATCTTTAAAATGTCGCAGCAACAGACTTCAAATTCACAGAGCATTTCCCCGCCAATTTTCCGACACATACGACACTTTTGAAATAGTGTAGTGAAAAGTGGGCGGTGCCACTTTCCCCGACATTTTTATGAATTACTCGTAAACTAATTTTTTTTGCCGACAATTTTTCCGACACATTAGGCTCTCCAAAATGAAAATGTCGGTCAAATTGTCTTTTAAAATGTCTTTAAAATGTTGTGTAAAATGTCATCTGTACGATGAAAAGATATACAACATTTTAGAAAATTTTCGGACTTACGAGACATTCAGTGATGGTAAAATCTGCCTTTGTGAATTTGCCGTTTGTACGACATTTTACAAATTTGTCGACCTCCACTTCTGGGTTATTTATTTTACCGACACTATTGTGAATTGGCCTGTGTATGGTCACCTTTACTAGCTTGACAAAATCAGTTGGGCCTCTATTCTGCATGAGAACAGCTGGGTTTAAATTAATCACACAATATTGTATTGGGTCATTGATAACCCCTTCTCCAGATGGGTCTGTGAAGGCCTGTAATACGATCCATTCATTAAACCATGGTCAGAAGCCATCGGATCTGCTGATTTCTCACTTTTTCTGAGTGACAAGGCGAGAATGAGACATATATCTGGTCAAGTGGCAACCTCCCCAAACAAGCCATTTGAAGATTCAGCTCTGTTTGTAGGTTACTGCTGAAAGTACATACTATACAATACCTATATGCAATAGGTACATGACTTAGTCTTACCAATAATTTAAAGTCTCTGCCACTGGGAACTTTGGCTTTCTTGCTACAGCAATTTAACAACTGACCTTCCTTAAACTTCAGTACAAATTATAAGTGCATGATTTTATTGCTGTAAATTATCTGCACTTGATTTATACAAATTTGATTTTAGTGTTACCATATGCCCATGGAGAATGTATGCTTACTGGCTTCCTTAAAGTGAATTTCTTTAAAAAAAAAAAATTGCATTCCCTTTTTACACATCACATACTTATACAATTCTCTTCTTCTGGGTTGTACTTCAGGTTAGAGGCAATCGAATTACCCTATGTGCTAGAAGCCACAGATAGGATGGTCAGCATTCCACTAACAAAACATTTCAAATAACTGCCCAGCATACACAAGCAAACTCACACAGATATACAATAACCTGGACCACTGCTAATTTAATCAGATTTTATAGAATCTGTAACTCGGAATATTAATGTAACTTTTTTTGTTTTCAGGAGGAAAAAGAATATGTAGAACTTCTGGCAGCTGAAAAACACCAAGTTGAAGCGCTCAAAAACATGCAGCATCAGAATAAAAGTCTGTCCATTCTTGATGAGATACTTGAAGATGTTAGAAAGGCTGCTGACCGACTAGAGGAGGTGATAGAAGACCATGCTTTTGATGATAATAAGTCTGTAAGTCACTACTGTGAATACTCCTGTTGTTCAGTTCTGACACTTTACTAGAATTCTAGATAGTGTTTCAGTGAAGTTAATACCATTCTACGATATCTATTTTTGAGGGGAATAGTGGCTTTAGACTGATGGAAGTTAATAGAGGGTTCGAATAAAATATAAGCATTTAAAAATAAAAACATTTTAGCTTCCTTGTTATAATCAAAGCATTTTTAGTTGGAGGCTGAAGAGATGCTAATAAAAGCAGAAACTGTTAAAAAAGAAAAGACCTGTAGAAAAGTTACTGCACTCAGGTCGATGCCAGTCTGTCCGTGCAGCTAAACACGCAAGCATAAAGTAGCAAATCTGCTTCTCTCCACCTGCCTAAATGCAGGGGCACATGAAGCTACTGGGGGAGATTAGTTGCCCAGCCCAGCGGGAAGGCAACTAATCTCCCCTAAATGCCTTCCCACTGGCTAGAATGTAAATCGCAGGCGGGATGGCACTCTGATTGCTCCTGCTTTACGAAGTTGCCCGAAGTTTACTCATGATGCAATGTTTTCATGCCAAGAAAATAAGGAATGAAGCAGCTGTTATATTATTTTTATATTGCACTTCACTCAATGTAAATAGAAATAATGCATTTGCATATAATGGTAGTTTACCAGGTCCACTCTGTTTTTATTAGTAGACTACAGGTACACAGTGATACAAACTCACAGAGAGAATATTTTATTGGTTGGAAAGGGTGACTATAATGAGGTATACTACATTGAAATAACATGCGAAAAAGCATAGAAAACTTGATTTTAGCAAGCAATGTTCTCTGTTCTAATTTTCCTAAGTATTGTTCTAGAAAATAGAGCTTTTTTTAGCTAAAGGGTTTCTTTTGTTTGAATATAGGCACATTTATACAAGCATTGGATACAGTAGCACAAACTAACATAGTGTTGCCAATTATTTTTCATTTGATGTTTTTAAATTACAATATTGTGTCCATGGTTAGTGGTTGAAGGGATTCTGTTGCAGGTTAACATTTAAAAAAAAAAAAAATGATCTGTTAATACTCCTGCTTCAGCATAATTCTGCACTGTAATCTATTTTTCAAAATAGCAAAGAGATTTCTTTAAATGTATTTCACGTTTAATCTGACATGAGGCTAATACTAGACATGTTGCCAGTTCCCCAGGTGCCCTCCTTCATGTGACATGTGCTCTGGTAAACTTCAGTCGTTCTTTACTTCTGCACTGCACATTAAAGTGTTATAACCCCCCCCCCTTTACCCCACAGCTGTCCACCTGCAGAACAATGGGAAGGAAATCAGATAGAAACTCCCTGACACAAGATAAAAGATACCTGGTTGATATGTGAATAGCACTCAGTAGTAAAAATCCAAGTCCCACTGTGACTCCTTCAGTTACACCGAGAAGGAGAAACAATAGCCTATCGGAAAGCCGTTCCATTGTGGAGCAGTGGCTCTTTCTGAAAGCACAGGATCAGGCACAATGACCTGAGATGGCTGCCAACACACCAATGTTACAAAAATATACACTTTTTGGTTCTGGAATACACCATATAGCATAGTGAATTATTTGTAATGTAAACAGAAATAAAAAAATACACCATAAATGTCATGACAGAATCCCTTTTAATAAGTTTGGTGAGCAAACTTTCATACAAAAGTTCTTCCAGGAATATGTTTGTTCTGAATTTAAAACTTTTTGAACTCTGACTTTTCTAAAACTCTGGGTGGTTGTACTTTGGTCCTAGACTGCCCGTTCCATACACCAAAAAAAGGCTCTCACAACCTAATCAAGGGTGCTACAGATGGGGTTTACACTATATTGTAATTACCTGATTTTTTTTTAATTTTTTTTAACAAATCTGATGGTGGGATATTGTTTTTTTTGTGTGTCAGATTCGAGGTGTGAATGTGGAGGCAGTCCTTAGAGTAGAAGAGGATGAAGTTAAAAGAAATACATCTCACCGACAAGTAGAGGATGATTTGGGGCTTAGTATGTTAATTGACTCACAGAATAACCAGTATATTTTGACAAAACCAAGGGATTCTACCATCCCCCGTGCAGACCACCACTTTATAAAGGTATGTATGTGTGCTGCTTCTTTACACAAGGTAAAGCCTTAAGCCCTGTATTCTCCTATTAATTGTCCTGCTGCAAATGTTGAAATTATTTAACTAATTTACCTTCTCGCTGCCAGCAGTTGAAAGCTTGTTATATAAGTAAAGATCTTTCTCCAATATGCCCACATTGAGCTGGGTGATATCAGACTGATTCCATAAAATCACAATGAAAATAATGCCGGCGATCAGGGTGAGGATCACAGGCCAATGTGCTCCCTAACCCCATCAAGATTTTTAAAGCTAGATAGATATCTTGCTAAATTGTGGACAGATATTAGACGGCTCATAGGGTAGGCCCCATACAAAAGTCAATGTGGAGGCTGTGGTTTTGAGAAGGTGCTTTGATAAGATCTTTTTGTTTCATGGTTATGGAACAGATCTACCATATATCGATGTAGTTTTTGTTCTAGATTCCAGTGTAAAAACTGTAACATGAAGAACAATCTAGTGCCATCCTTTACATAAGCTCAAATTGCACTAGTATAATAACCTATAACAACCATTCAGCAATTCTGTTGCATTTAGGCTAATGGAAACAAGTATTTGGTTGCTTTAGTCATTACGTTGATATTATTTTTTGCTGTTGCCTTATTTTCTTCCCTTGTCTTCAAAATGTTTGTATGGAGTTGTATGTACATGCATAATGCATAACATATGTGGAAACTGAAAGGTCCAGTGATCTTTACAGAAGTATAGTCGAACATTGATATGGTGAAAACCCATATAGACACCTCTCGTTTTGTGCTGAGATCTCTGCTTAGATGGCAATAATAACTATTAATCACAAAATTGGTAATATATATTGTAAAAATATCCTTCTTCATATGGAGAAGGATACTACATCCTGGTGAGTATTACTGCTTTCAGCCTCTCTTATCTCACACCCACTCAGATGGTGCTTTTAACGCATTCCCTCTTACTAGGTTATATATGTGTGTCCCTTTTCTGCCTGCTTGACTTGTCCTGCACTAACGACCTACTCCAGCTCTGGGGGTTAAAATCATAATCTTGCAAGCATTCTGTTTGTGCAGGGAAGGCAGACAGGCAAGTGCCACACATAATCAAGAAGAGGAGTTTTGCAGTGCATTGGAGGGTGGAGAAGCAGAGGATTGTTATTGTTTAGTCACATACCTTAAAGGGGAATTCAACCCGGCCTGCGCTAATCCCCCTCCCCCCAGCCAACCCCCCCCCCGGGCTATTGCCCCTAACTTGTATACTACCCCAAAGCGCAGCTCCCTTTGTGCAGGGTCATAGGCGCCATCTTCGTCCACAACGTCTTTCTTGATCGGCGCTTGGCACATGCGCAGTAGGACACATTTGCCGGTTCGTACTACTGCGCATGCACATAAAGTTCACCAGTTGAACTTCCTGAACTTCCTGAATTACAAGCCCCAAGGGACCATAAGAACGTGTCGGAGTCCAGCACTCTCTTAAAGGGGTTGTTAACCTTCAAACAACTAGTTAGATAGATAACCAGAAATAACGACTTTCTCCAATTACATTCTACTTTCTATTTGTGACCGTTTATCTAATATTGATGTGTAAAGTGTAATTTTTCACCTTCAAAAGCAGCTATGTTCTAAACTAATACATTTAGGGGCAAATTTATCATTCACTTATTCAAGGGCTAAATTCGATAGTAATTCGACTAGTGAATGCTTATCAAATAGTTTTAGGCAATTTTTTCTTCGCTATTCGATTTTCTTGACAAAATCGTACGATCGAATATGGATCGTTCGATTTCACGAAAAAACGTATTTCCTTATTCAATCGTACGAATGGTATTCGAACAGGTGATAGAAAAAAAAAAAGCCTATGGGGGGATTCCCATAGGCTTCTATTGCAATTCGGTAGTCAGTCGAATAAAATTTTAAGGTTGAAGTACTTTGATCATCGAATGGTCGAATTATCAAATATTCGATCTATTCGATACTTTGATTCGATACTTTGATTCGATACTTTGATTCGATACTTTGATTCGATACTTTGATTCGATATTTTGATTTGATATTTGATTCGATATTTTGCATATTCGATGATCGAAGTGGCCAAATTTGCATATTCGAATGTCCAATAAAATCGTATGGTCGGCATTCGATCGAACTTCGAATTATTCACGTGAATTTAGTAAATCTGCCCCTTAATGTATACATTTCTTATCTTTGTCCCTGCTGAGCAGAATCCTTGGATTTCATTACAGGCAGCCGTTGGAACGGATACAATAGTTCCTAATACTACAGAGATGCAGCTTAAAAATGTATCAACTAAATGTTGCAAAATTGTAACAGCCTGCACCTGAATTACTGAGCTGTCAGACTCAAACACCAGAGACACCAACATTCAACTTTAAACTTAGATTTTGGAAAAACAGTAAAAAATAAATAATGGAAAGTAATTAAAAAAAGTTTAAAATTTTTTTATTTCTGGTGAACAATTTGAAAACTGAACTGAAAAAGTGAACTGGAAGGTGAACAACCCCTTTAAAGGAGAAGTGAACTATGTCGAATTTACATAAAAAGAGGTCACGTTGTGGAAAATGGTCTAAAGTACATCTAGGCATATTTTGATGAAGAACTAAATTATGTTAAAACCTGGGAAGTGTCACTATCCCTTTAAATATATATAATTCATTTTAGATTGTTTTGGCAAGTACCAATTAATGTAAATTTTATGTTAGTTTTTAAGTCTAATTTTGATTGATAAGGTTATTGCTACAATTAAAATTTTCTCCTCTCTAGGACATTGTTACCATTGTTATGCTGTCTCTTCCTTGTGGATGGGTGTGCACAATGATTGGCCTTCCAAGCATGTTTGGATATATTGTGTGTGGGGTACTGATGGGTCCTTCTGGATTAAACAGCATCAAGGTAAAATTACTAGTACAAAATATGTATTGAGTATTAAAGAGATACTGACACCAGAAATTAAACCTTTTTTTTTTACACCTGTCATAATATTGTCTTTGCATGATATCTTTTGTCATAAAAGTATTTGCAGATGCTTTTACATTAACCATCTGATCCCTCATGTTCCTCTATGAGGGGGCTGCCATATTTGAGCTTCAACAGTCTGTCTGCATTAGAAACTGTAACTGACATGTTGTGCAGGGACAGTGAGGCTGGCAAAACAGTCTGATTTAGGAACTTCAGGTAACAATTACTTACAAAACCAGCTTTATCAGTGAAAAATGATCAACAAGGGCTATAGGTAACTTTTGATGTACATTAATATTTTCAATAATAATTTTTTACTGTTCATGTCACTTTAAAAGTATAAACATAACTGTTTATATTTAATTCCTTACTTTTACAATGTGTTGTAGGGCTTTTCTGTAAGGTTAAACATTGTTGCCAAGTTTTTCTACTGTGGACCTCTTACCCCTCTATTTCTTTGCCTTTATTTCACAGTCTATTGTACAAGTGGAGACCTTAGGGGAATTTGGAGTATTCTTCACCCTTTTTGTTGTTGGCTTGGAGTTTTCTCCTGAACGGCTCAGAAAGGTAAATGTTGCATTGTTACATTTGCTCACACATTTTCTTTCTTTCTCTAACTGTATGTTACAGCAGACAGTCGTCAATTTAAAGGGCATGGAAAGGAAAAAAAATAAAAAATTCTTTAATGAAAAAGAAACCTATCTCCAACATACTTTAATTTATAAATGTGTACCGTTTTTTATAAGAAACCTGACTGTATGCAGTGAAATTATCCCTTCATTTACTTCTGTGGATAGGAATTGTCAGACGGTCCCTAACTGATGTGCAGTGAAACAATCATAATTATGAACAGCAGGGGGAGCCCCTGCCTTACTTCTCAGCCATGCAGAACTCCAGAAGCTTTGTTTCCCTGTAGAGCAGTTGGCGACTGTGTAGAGATTTGTATTGGATAGAAATTAATTTTTTACATCCCCTTTTACTGGTTTTTAAAACTAGTTTTAAAAATATTTTCTTACCTCCCAAAGGGTGCACTGGTGCATAGCAATGATAATTTAAGGACAACAACATTTTTTTTTCTTCCCTGACACCAGTTTGTGAGGGTGATTATTTCATGAAGGGCACTGCAGGTTGACCTAATGAGGTGTAAATACTTGGGTCAGGGGAGGGATGATGGAAACTATAGTTCACAATAACTGAAATGCTACCCCTTCCATACTTTACCATTATATTTACTTTTACTATTTTATAGATGGGCCTTTTATATGCAACTTTTTCATATTCTGAATTATCTTGTCAAATCTGGATATTTCTTCCCTGCTGTTAAAATTGGTTGGGTCACTGGCCCTGGCATCCAAACAACAGATTGACTGTAAAGCTTACATTAATCTTTTATTTAAATTTTGAGGTTAGGTAAAAATGTGTAAATGAATCAAGTAATTAATAAACAGAAACATGTAACGCTGATAAGAATGAGGTTAAAAAGCGGTTAGCAACATTTCAAGGTACATGTTACTTTGTGACTCTGTTTCTTTAGGTATGGAAAATAGCACTTCAAGGACCTTGCTATATGACTGTCCTAATGATTGCATTTGGCTTGCTTTGGGGATACTTACTGAGAATCAGACTAACACAGAGTGTCTTTATCTCAGCTTGTTTATCATTGTCAAGCACACCATTGGTATCCAGATTCCTTGCCGGAGGGTCTCGTGGAGATAAAGACGGTATGTTTATGAAAGAAGCCAGTATTAAATGATATACTGCACACAAGTAAGAATGTACATTGCAACAATAATTTGGCCTCTCCATATCTACAAATAATCACAAGATTTATATGTTGGGGAAAAAAATTGCACACCCTAAAATGTCCTTTGAAATTATTTTCACCCTTTGACAAAAAAAGTCTATAAAAGTAAATAGAGAACTGTGCAGTTTTCCTCCAGGGGAACTGTGGTCAATCCTAATCTGTAGTGTTTTGGTTAGCTATGGCTGTGTTTTGGTTGCAAGATATCTGCATTGCCCTTTCCATCTTGAGGTGGACATACATGAGCCAATAAAAGTTGCCCCTGTGTATGGGGCTCTACGACGGGTTTCCTTGATTGATATCTGGACGAAAGTCAGGCAGATGTTGATCAGACTGGACTAAAAATCCAGTCGGGTCGGGGCATCTGTTTGTTGATGCGGCCCATGATCGGATCAGCCCCATATTGTGGGCGTATCAGGAGTGGGCATATCAGGGTGAGATCCGCTCATTTGGCAACATCGCCAAACGAGCGTGTTCTCCCAGTGGTCTTTACTGGAGGAGCCGCCAAAAAGGTTTATGATTAAATTATCTTATATAGCACTGTACTTACAACATCCTGCCCAAGTGCCTCTCCGGGTGCCCAAGATGCCAGGTGCCAGAGGCATCCTTTTTGCAACTAGCATGACGCTGCCCCCAGTACAAAGTTTCTGAAGGGAGGTGACGAGTCTGGAGGGAGGTGAGGAGTCTGACAATCTGGCACTTCACAATGTGTGCGGCCAGCATACATGCATATACATAAAAAATAGTTATTGGGCGTCCTGCAATTTTGACCAAAATAGAAACTATAACTTTGCATATTGTCTTCTTTTAATAAAGTTATTTTGCTGCAAACATGCCTGAACCTGTTTCATAAAGATGAGATTTTTATTTTACCAAAATGAACTACTAGATCTATAGATTAACTAGTTTATCCATATTTAAATGCATTTAACATTGAGTAGTTCCAAAATCTTTGGCTCAAATCATTCTGCAATAAATAAACCCCTCTGGAACATGCTCAATAGATGAAAGGAACACTACACTCAAAAGCCAACATGTTTGTGGTGGTGCATATGACCCACATTCAAATAAGCCAGTTGATCAGCCAGCCTCTAAAGTGAGAGAAAGTCACACACCACCATGTTTCAAAAGTTAATAAGCAAGATCATAAAAAACTGGTGTTAATTTTATGTGCTGTCGCTTATATGTAATGGCAAAACAATGTGAAGGTTTATTAATATTTTGTAGAGCCACCCTTTGAAACAATAACAGCTTTAAGTCCATTGGCTGAAGTTTATTCTTCAGCTTTCAGAAAGAACCAGCTCTTCACAATGGAACTGCTTTCAGATAAACTATTGTTTCTCCTTCTCTATGTTCTTTCTCAAGTCTTTATGACTATTTAGCATGTTTTCCTAATGCTCCTGTGTGGGTACTAGGAAGATTATTATCACCTTAACTTGTAGTGTAGAAGTAAACAGTGACAGATGTTTTTTAGAGCACAAGTCACATGGCTGCATGTACTTGGGATAACAACATGTCTAGCCCCATGTCCAATTTCAAAATTAAATATAATATGTTTGATCTTTTTAAAAATGGATTTCAATACAGGATTCTATGCTGGCATTAGCCTCTTCTGCCAGCACCTGAAACCATTGTGTCTGCTTCTGGGCAGGCACATGCTGCTGATGTCAGGAGAATGCAAACTCTTTCATTTCTTCATTGAAATCTGATGCGTGTGCCTACAGCCGAGTGACACAACTGTTCTGGGTGCAGACAGGAGAAGATTAGAATCTATGGCACTGTTGTACTATTGTATGAAACATTCTTTTGATATCCAACCATTGTTATGTCCTGACTTATCCATGATTAAGGGTTTAGCTGTAAAGAAAATGCACAAGACACATCCTTTTCTCTGTGGTTTAATGTTCACAGCTATAAATACAGTGTGTTTTTTTTTTACCAATGACACTGGGTAAAGCTGGGTAAAGCTGGGCAAACATGAAGAGATCTGCTCGTCTGGCGACATGGCCAGATGAGCGGATCTTTCCCCGCAATATGCCCATTGACGGCAGGACTACTGTATATAAGGGTAATCCAAACATTCAGGTGGGCCCAATGAGTCGGATTACGACGAGGAGCAATGGACTCGTCGGAATCTCTCATACACCTAATTAGTCTTAAGGACCAATATTGGCTGCTTTATCTGCCCGAGTATGGCCACCTTTAGCCTTAAGGAAGTCAATGCAAGGATGCATCTGTGTTTTACTGGTTGGATATCTTACTGTGCTTCAGTCATTTACAAGTTATGTGCATATATTGCATTACAATACATATAATTCTTGATTCTACTTATGCAGGGGACATGGACTACAGTAGCGTGCTATTGGGCATGCTAGTAATGCAGGATGTTCAGCTTAGCTTATTCATTGCTGTTATGCCAATGCTTATCCAAGCCAGCGGGAACACTAATTCAAGGTAGTACTTTTTAAATTTATTTTTCAAAAAGTAAATATTTTGTAATAGCTTTGAATGTTCAGTTTATGTTCAGCAGTTAATCTTTATTAGGCTTTGCCAGTGGGGAGATTGGAAACGGACCCTGCAGTGTTCCTCTTTAACGGCTGTTGGTTATGACACTCACTGGCAAACACTGGAGATGGTATTTCCAATGTGAAGGTTGCAAGCTGCTCAAGGAACACTGTCATCACTGAATATCCTATAGGTCAGCAACTGACTGCCATACTGGGCAATAGAGTTTGTTGCCATGTTGTCCTAGTCCAGTACAACCTGATTGGAAAGTAGATAAAGCAAAATAATCTATTTGGTGGTTAAGCATTACGTTTAAGATTGGTTCTAAGAGGCATTCCTGTGATGTCTGGAGTAACCTCATATTTGCTTCAGTTATCAAACCCTTGATAACAATACACATGCAGTCCCAATAAAAGATACACAATCTTTTATTGGGACTGCATGTGTATTGTGTTGTTGCTTTTTATTTTCTTTTTTAAGTTTAGAGGCACATATTTCAAAGTTCAAATTTCAGTTTTGTGAGTCTTTTTTTTAAACTCTATAATACATTTGAATATACTTGAAATTCAATTGGGGGGGTTATTTGGTAAAAAAAATTGAATATCTTAAACTTAGACTCGAAAACTCAAATCGAATTTGACTATATTCAAAGTTTTTTTTCGGACAAACAAATTTAATAATCAAGAAGGGTAGTAACATGTCCAAATTGGTCCCTGGACCCTCTCCCATTGACTTATACATGAAGGTTTTAGGTGGCAAATAGTCGAAATCGAATTTTCAAAGGGGCAAGGTTTGATCTCAAAATTCTAATTAAAATTCGAATCTAGTTTAGATACTTCACAATTTGAATTTGAGAGTTTTGATCATAAAGAAAAACTTTAATGTTCTAATTGACCCTTAATAAATCTGCCAATTAATCTTTGTACATGTGCTATCCTTTTGACTTACTAGAAATTCTATAAAAATGTCATTTTCATTGTATTTTTCCAACTCTAGTATTTTCCTCGAATTACTGAGAATCCTTTCACTTACTGGACAAATCCTCTTTTCCTTGGTTGCCACTTTTCTTGTATGCGTCATTATGAAGACCTATCTCATTGGACCATATTATCGTAAACTGCATACAGAGAGCAAGGGGAACAAAGAAATTCTTGTTATGGGGATATCTGCATTCATCTTTCTCATGTTAACGGTAACGTTTACACATCAGTGTATTTCATAAAAAAGATTGTTCTCAAAGGGTTTTTGATATATTCTTTTTAATCCTATTACATCTATTAAGACAGACAAATGTAGATTTATCCAAAAATGGTGAAAATGAGACAAGAAATACATTTCATTCAATATTTTAACTGGCCATATTGTGCAGAACTGTGGGCATGTTGTAAGTTGTAAACATTTCTGCATGTAGAGAACTCCTAACATTTCCTTAACAGTTATCCCCATAGATCAGTTTTGTAGAAAATATGCAGAGATTTGCATAATTCAAAGCTTGAGCTGAATAAATTAGTGTGAACAGTTGTGTTTTTGTCCCTCATAGCATTGCTGGTCATGATGTCATTCAAATCAATTAGCTCATGTCTTTTCACCTCCTCATAAAATATGGAATAAATGAACATAAAAGTGGGAGTAAACCACATGAAAAAAAAAAGCTTCATCTGCCATCATCTGTTGTACTCACTCACAACTGTAAATGTATATGTGCTTAAAAATGGTTTGTTTTGGACATTTAAAGGAAAAATATAAACTTTTGGCAATGAGCTCATTCAGTTGGGATTATGTAGAAATGGTGCATGCATACTATCTACTTTCAAAAATAAATATAAATGTATTTTTTTTATATTGCTATAACGGATTCCACAGATTGAAATGAAATCATTATAGTCTGTCTGTGTTTGCTGGGACCAGTGTCTCACCCCACTTAGGCTCACAGTGTAATGCTGCCCCAACATCAGTTTGTTCCATCGTGCAGTGGTATATTCTTGGACTAGATTATCATGGTTTCCTTTCAATCAGTGGAATCTTTCATCAAAAGAAAAATTCATTACCATTTATTTTGGCAGTTCAGAAAAGAAAACAGGAGATATATTTTCCATTAAGTGATTTACATATCCATTGTGAGAAAACATAGAATTATATCTGCATAGTACTTTGATGTAGCTGTATTCATCCATTTTACCTTAGAATTGCATTAACTTTACATAAATTAATGATGTTGAAATATATACTGTGAGTGTAGCTTTATAATTCCATTTTAAATAAAAATGAGACCCGGTCATATACTAACACGATAAGCAACATTTTCTAAATTTTTTATGTTTCCCAACAGATTACAGAGTTACTGGATGTGTCTATGGAATTGGGGTGCTTCTTAGCTGGAGCTCTCATCTCATCTCAAGGGCATTTGATCACAGAAGAAATTATGTCCTGCATTGAACCTATACGTGATTTTCTAGCTATCATTTTCTTTGCATCTATAGGTAATAAACAGTACAAGTGCACAGAATCTGGGCAAATGTGCACTTAAATGTGTCTAACTAGCGTTCAGATAGATTGTTTTTCCAGCCTAAATTACTGTGTACTATTTCTGTAGTCTTTGTCTGTCAGGGTCGGACTGGGCCAGCGGGGCGACTGGAAAAAACCTGGTGGGCCCCAGCGTTTGTGGCCCCCAGTGGCCCAAACCCTGCTTTTGCTACCCCAATAGTCTCTGGTTCTGGTCACTTTAAAAAAAAATAAAAAAGGTACGCACATGCGCACACAATGGTGAGGATCCTGGCCGCTTCAAAAACAGGTGCATGCGTGTACTCCAAGGGAGGACGTAGTTGCTGAAGGTAGCTGCACCCGGGGTAAGGTGCAAGATTTGCAGCAGGGTCTGGGCCCTGGGACAGCAGTCCCGCTGGGCTCTCGGCCCCCCCGTCCGATCCTGTGTGTCTTTATCAGTAACCCCACCCTCTGTAGCAATTTTCTTAATGGCTGCAGCCAGCTACAACAGTGCAAGACCTCCCGTGGGACCCTAAGGGACGTGGGCCCTAGTCCAATCGCACCCCCTGCTCCCCTAGTAGTCCCACCAAAGGTCTTTATCTACATCAGGGGTCCCAAACAGCAGGGCCGTGGACATAACTGAAATGGGCTGCTTAGTGCAGTGGCATTTGAAGCTGACGCACTAAACTTCCTGAATTTGCCATTGCACGCACAATATTTGATACTGGCATGCTCGAATTTGACGCAGCATGTGCAATTGAATTTTCGCCATCGCTACGCAAATTCACTAAAGTTACGCTCAGGTCGGCGAACGGTAGCGTAGTTGCGCTAGTGTAACTTCGCCAGGCAAAGCGCAGTTACGCTAGCGATGCCTAATTTGCATACGGCGGGAACTTAAGGTTATAATAGAAGTGTATGTTACAGCCACTACATTCCACTACACAAGCCCAGGAAACCTTAGGAAATGTAGGGGGGAAGGAAGGAACCCCCCCCCCAAAAAAAAATACCATCTTTTTCAGACTATCGCCCTCCAATGGTAAAACATGCCAGTGGTTTTTTTTTTGGGGACTTAGAAAAATTTTACCAATTTTTTTTCAAACTCCTATCTATTGTATTGAATTTCGCCTGGTCTGACCAGGCAAAGTAAAGTCTAACGTAAGTGGTAATGTTCAGGAAAATGTTGATCTTAGTGAATTTGCGTAATTACGATCCTTCGCACCCTTACTCCAGGCGGAGTTGCGCATTGACGAAGTTGCGCAAGTCTATCTACTTAGTGAATTTGCGAAGTTATAAAATGATGTCATGCTGGCAAATTAGCGCTACCGTTAGACGCTTCGCACTTTAGTGAATTTGGGCCCATGTGTCTGCACCGGGAACAATACAATTCCTCCAAGTGTAGGCACATGTGAAGGCTGATCTGAGTGTAGGGTCAGATTCTTGACCTTAAGATAAACTTGTGTCCATAGCCTAAAGGTAATCCACTTTTAATGTATATTTTGTCTTAAGAATCTAGTTTTTTTTAGGAATGCAACTTACAACTCCTTATTATGTGTAATTTTACCTACCACAATTTAATAAATTAGTAGAAAGGTTATTTTGATATACTATGGAACAGACATATAGGGGCAGATTTACTAAATTCGAAATTCGATCGAATTTTCAAAAATCGATTCAAATAAAAATCTATTTGATTATTTGATGGTCGAAGTACTTACCCTTTAAAAGAAAACTTGATTGCCTAGATCGCCAGATTAAACCTACCGAATTAATGTTAAACCCTATGGGAAGTTTTCAATAAATCGAATAAATAAAAAATGCAATCGAATAGTTTAAATCGTGCGATTCGAATTTTTTCTATTCGAATTGTGGTAAAATCCTTCTAATTTGATATTCGAATTCGAAGGATTTAAATTTTCCCAAAAACCCTCGAATTCGACCCTTGATAAATCTGCCCCTTAATGTATGACTTGTGTTTCTGTTACAATGTTCTACTTTGGAGCAAGGGTATTTAATATCAACTTTTTGCACATTTTTTTTTTCAGGACTCCACGTTTTTCCCACATTTGTAGAGTATGAATTAACAATACTTTTGTTTCTGACCCTGTTTGTGGTGATCTTGAAGGTTAGTTTGTTTATTTCTTTTTGTATGTCTAAAATATGTATTGTCAATTATATACAAGTAAAGATTTAAAATGAATGGTCAAAATTGCCATATTTTTCATACTGTACCAGCCTAAAAGTTCAGCTTGTCACTAGCAGAAGTGACCCAGGCCTTCAAACTTATCACAGGGGGTCGCCAACTTGGAAAGTGTCTGTGACTGTTGAGAAGTTAAAGTTAGGGTTTTTTGCAAATTATTAAGCTCCCTAAATATTTTCTGACTTGGAACCAGAGGTATGTGCAGAATAGTGCATGGAGCAGGAAGATGTGGGTGCAGGTTAGGTGCTGGTAATATAATGGCAACATTTTCCAGGTTATGGACCTACCACATTGTCATACCATATCCACTGTTATATCAGCTTCATCTGTGCTCTCCTTATTTATTAAAACTTCTGACTGGGAAGTAAAAAAAAGTCTCTAGCCTTGGACTCTCTAGCCTTGGACTTTTTGGGGTTCTGTTATGACAAACTGGTGAACTTGTACAACTGTAATGGCACCTGTCCTTTAGTAGTGCTCCAAGCTAGAACAATCATTTGTAAAAAAAA
>CM044433.1:114970421-114983118 GCA_024363595.1 Xenopus borealis | reverse complement strand
TAGTCGCAGATCCGACTTGACAGCCCCCTAGCATTGTTGCCTAGGGGCTGTCATCCTTCCCCACTCTCTGCGGGGGCGGCAAACAGCCGCCAAAGCAGATAGTTAGCTCTGGTGCACGACAACGTACATGGTACGTTCTTGGCGCCCAGAGCCTTTAACCACCAGCACGTACGCCGTAAAAGGGTTAAAGGAAAGGCAATATAATGTACTGTTACACTGCACTGTTAAAATTTGGTGTTTGCTTCATAAACACAACTGTAGTATATATAAACAATCTGCTGTGTAGCCATGGGGGCATCCATTCAAGCACCGAATACACGGTAGAGAACAGATACGTGCAGAAGAATCCCATTGTATACTTACATATCTTCTCTTTTGCCTCCTATGTATCCTGTGCCTTTTCACCTTTGAATGTCTGCCCCCATGGCTACACAGCAGCTTGTTTATATAAACCGTTTGTGATGCAAATACACCAGTTGTACCAATGTAGTGCATCCTGTGACAAAGTTACAACTTTCACTTTTTGGTGTTACTGTTCCTTTAAAGGGGATGGCTACCCTTTTACTATGCTATATAATGTCCTATTCCTAGCCACTTTGCAGTTGGTCTTCATTATTTGTTATAGTTTTTGAATTATTTGCTTTTTTATTTTTACAATTTTCCAGATTTCAAATGGGAATCACTGATCCCGGCAGCAAAATTACAATTGCTCTGTAAGCTTACAATGTTGTTGTTAGTTTTTATGTAGCTTTTTTTTCAGTCCCTCTCCTATTCTTATTCTAGTTTCTCATTAAAACACATGCCTGGTTGTGAAGGTAAATGAGACCCTCGCAACCAGCTGCTAAAAATCCAAGCTGCTGAACAAAACGTTAAACGGAATAACCACAGGTTGTTTCAGAATTGCAATGTCTGGAAAGGTGAAAACCGATTTAAAGTATGGAGATCCAAAAGACAACTTATCTATAGTGATGAACGAAAATATTTGCAAAGTTTTGCTGCAAAAATGACACCCATAGTTTCCACACATCACTATTCCAAGTTTCCAAGCATTTTGGATAACTGATCCTATACCTGTATTTGTAAATGTAGTTGCTTACTACAAGCAGCATCTGTTCTCTACAATGGCATCAACTCTTGCTACAGACAGGGAGAAGGTACATTTACTAGACCAAGATTTCTGCTTTGTTTCAAAAGTCCTAACCAGAAAACAATTGCTTTCATTCAAATTTTCATGCTTTATAGAAATTGCAATTTACTTGTGATTTTTGTAAAAAAAAAAAAAAAACTTTTATATAAAAGCATCACACATTGCTAACTGTGGAATAGCTCTCATGATATCAATTGCCTGTCGCTAATAGACTTAATTGAAACCTTTAATAATGGCAAATACATTGGGAGATGCTATAGCTGTAGAACACCTACATATGTATACTTACATGTTACTGCGTTAAAAGATATATTCCAGATCTGTCTTTATTGAAAGGGAAATACTAATTTATATAACTACTATCTTAGAGGAGTTGAATGTTTTGTCAACCTGATTTTAGATGTTAACATTGAACGAGGTCACCTGGACTTAAAGAAGATAATAAAACAAATCCTCTCTCAGCATTTAATAGGGTGATGGTAAGTAGTATGTTTATCCAGTTAAGGAGGAGAACAAAAGGGTAGCTTAAAATAACTCTTCTCTGGACCTGCACCACACTTACAACCTTGTTCTGTGTGGGCTCTGAAATTTTATTCCACTATTTGTAATTCATATATGTCCCTCTACTTTGAATACTTTTTTTTTTGTTTTTTTGCTTATGTTTTCTACCTGCAGATCTTTGGATCTTGAAAAATAGTGCTACATTTTAAATTTTAAACAAAAGGATTTTTATTACTGTAGTGTTGTTGTCGCCTGCAACACTTAGAATAGGAGGATACACAATACAAGTTTAGAAGTACAAACTTTCTAAAGCTGATGCACATACAGGTATGGGACCTCTTATCCAGAATTCTCGACAGCTGGGGTTTTATGGATAAGATATCTTTCTGTAATTTGGATTTTCATACCCTGTCTATTACAAAAGCATGTAAACATTAAATAAACCAAATAGGCTGGTTATTCTTCATGTAACAATTAATCATATCTTAGTTTTGATCAAGTACAAACTACTGTTTTATTACTACAAGGAAAAGGGAAATCCTTTTTAAAAGTTTGGATTATTTTGATAAAATGGAGTCGATGGGGGAAAAACCTTTCTGTAATTCAGAGCTTTCTGGATAATGGGCTTCCTGTTAATAGATCCTATGCCTGTATTTGCATAACTTTAAAAGTTAGGGGTAAGGCCCTGCATGTATAAATTGAACACTGTTTTGACACTTATTAGCTCATTTCAGTAAAATTAGAGTTTGCAGTATTAATTACCCATATTGGCTGCCTTATGATCCGAAAGTTGGGCCATTGGGCCTCGCAATTGGATCAGCCCGATATCACCCACCTCAATGTAGGCACATCGGGAGAGATCCGCTCGTTTGGCGAAATCGCCAAAATAGAGCGGATCTCTACTTGTATGGCCACCTTTAGACTTGAACAATGTAAACACCAGGACTCCTGCAACCTTATTCGTCAGATGTAACGTTTCGGGGGCAACCCCCATCGTCAGGTTGCCCCCAAAACATTACATCTGACTAATAAGGTTGCAGGGGTTCACCACGCTTGAATTGGCCTTCTGAGTCCTGGTGTCTACATTGTTCCTGTATTTTGGAGAGTGGCATATCTCTCTAGCCAGTGACCAGGCCGACCTGCTGGAAAGGCAGTGTAAAAGTGGTTAATTGTGTGTTGCAGTCACCTTTAGACTTGCTCATGGTCATGCACAGTAGAGTAAAATTTCCAGAGGACACGTGGAAAAAGATGAGAATGGTGTTATGATGCTGTGGTAAGTTACCTGGGTCAGTGATGGCTTTATCATACATGTAGATGCCAATGTTAGGCATCACCAGATATTTTGGCTTTTCTTGTATGTCATCTGAATGGGAAACATTGGTGTATTGTTGATATGAAAATTTGACTGGTTAACTTGAAAACTGGTTAATTTTTTTTTAATTTAGATCCTCTTAAATTTGTAATAAAATACCCTAACTGGTGCAGTATTGTTCTAGTAACTCATAGAAACCAGTCAGCAGGTAGTATTTAATGATCTGTTTGATAGCTAACATTAGACTCATGGGTTACCAGAATTATGAGTAAAGCGTACACATTTCAACTCCTGTATCTCCTCAACCAAATTAATATGGGGCCTGCTCTGTGCCAGTGAAGTGATGATTAAAAACATTTTGAGCCTTAGAGCTGTAAATGCTGCTAACCCTGTATAAACAGTTCTGTTTTGCACATTTCAACTGACCGATTTCAGTAGATAAGGTAGCATAATGAACTAACATTTTTTTCTGGTTTCATACAGATTAAAACCTTGTAAATCCACGTATCCATTTGTACAGTAAATGCTACCAAAGTCACAGGCCTGCTACTCAGTCTTGTCCTGTTTTATTTAAGTTGTGTATCCGTTTGTTTTTTAAACATTGTGACCGTTTACTTTATTTGACGTAGAGTGGACACAAGGTTGATGCCTTCATTTTACCAGAATAATCTGAGGTTTATGCTTTTTATTTATAACTTAACTCTCCTGATTTTTGAAGATTGTGTTTTGATGACTACAACGCTTGAATTGTTTAACATCTGGCATAATATGATTGCAGGTTCTTGGGACACCACAGAGACAATCTGCACCAAATACTATCCTTATAGGAAGCCCTCACACGCCTAATACACATTTTATATCACAGAACCAAGCTACAGACTCTTCACCATGGTCTGCTGGGTAAGACAAATATTTTGTGTGATGCTCTGAATAAGTATCAGAGCATCAGTAGGTGGTTCAGATGTTTACAATCTATATGTTGCACGTATCT
Organism: Xenopus borealis; assembly: GCA_024363595.1. Classification (NCBI taxonomy): domain Eukaryota; kingdom Metazoa; phylum Chordata; class Amphibia; order Anura; family Pipidae; genus Xenopus; species Xenopus borealis. Next base: position 114,979,167 of record CM044433.1, on the reverse strand, counting down.
TATGCCTATTGATTCTTGTAGTGGATATTGCATTTTTTTAAAGATAAAATGGGAATGCCCCCCCCATTTTGCATGCATCTGTAATATGCTTGTGTTGGCGGTAGGCCATGGAAAGGTTTGGAATGTAAACTGGAGGAAATGCTCTCAGGAGAATTGGTACACTGTTGGCAAGAAGGACTTCTAATCCCAGACTCTTATCACGACAGTGTGTTGTGGGTGTGGTTGAATGCCATTTTAAGGTGCCATACACAGGTACATCTGCTTGTTTGGCAATGTCACCAAACAAGTGGATCTCTCCCAATATGCCCACATTGAGATGGGTGATATTGGGCAGATCAAAATAGAGGCAAGAGAGTCCAAAAGGATTTTTAATCCTGCCAATTTTCGGCCAGATATTGATTGGGGAAGCCTGTCGGAGGGCCCCAAACATGGGCCAACAAGTTGCCAACATGGTCTGTCTGCAGCTTTTATTGGCCTATGGAGGGCCATTAAGAAGGGCTGGGAAATGGTCTGTGCAAATTTAGGTTTCCTTGGCTTTAAGCGGTTTTTTGTAGAGGTTGCTCACATTTTGATTGAATTTGGTCATTTAGGACAAATTACGTTTTTTTTTTTCTTTAAGGAAGAGAAATAAAAAAGGGGAAAAGAATGGCAAAGGGTTGCGTCATTTTTCCATGAAGGTTTGTGAGAAGGTACAGAAGAAAGGCACAACATCCTACAATGAAGTGGCTGATGAACTGGTTGCAGAATTTAGTTCAGCAGATAATCATATATCTCCGAATGAGTCTGTAAGTATAAGAATGGCACTTTTTTTTTTTAATTTTTTTTTTTAGCAAAGCTGGCTTTATAACTGTGTACCCCCTATTGTAAAATATAACCCAATACAGATCATGGAACTTCTTATACATTTCAACAGGGGGTTCTTTCAAAGAATTTTACATCACTAAGCATCAATTATAATTGAGGACACCACTAAGCATGGCTTATAAGGATTACTTTACATACAGACACACTTGTTCAAAATTGCAAATAACTATCTTTTACTCTAAAAGTTCTGTTTATTTTTTTATTTAACCATAAAATCATCTTATGTTCTACTTTTAGCAGGCATATGACCAGAAGAATATTAGACGACGAGTCTATGATGCCTTAAATGTGCTAATGGCTATGAATATTATTTCTAAAGAAAAAAAAGAAATAAAGTGGATTGGTTTACCTACGAACTCTGCTCAGGAATGTCAAAATTTGGAGGCAAGTATATTGCTCATTGATGGCAGTGGCATTTTTTGTAAATCTATTTTTATATTGATAGTGTGTAAAATGTTTTCTACAAATGTTTATATTCAGTCAGCAGTATTATGTCTGCGAGAGATGTTTGCCAGATGGTTTTTCAGTTTTGTGTATCGTGGGTGGGGGGTGGAACAAAACTATTTATTGGCTTATGTGTTTGTTGTGTGGGTTTGTCACACAAACAATTTCATAACTTCATAACTTATTTTCAGTGGTGATCTTCTGCACTTGGGTAACACTAATTGGTAAGGCAACTGTCAATAGGAAAATGCAGCGGTTTCCTAGCCAGTATTACCTGGCCTCCAAGTCCAAAATATTTCTCGTAAAATTACTGTGTTTTACCACCCTTTGAAAATCATTGGCCTGTGACCTAAATGCCATTGCCTGTTATCGTTCTGTTTAAGCTTAGTTCAGTTCCACTTAAAGAACATTCGTTGACATTTTTTGTTTTCCTGATCACTGCTTAAATGTAAATATGTTTGTAGGATGAAAGACAAAGAAGACTTCAAAGAATAAAGCAAAAGCAGTCTCAGCTACAAGAACTTATACTACAGGTAACTTGCCACAAAAAAAGTCTGACATATAAAAAATTACCTAATTAGAGCAAAGCTCTTGTGTAGTATTCACCTCCAACAGATTCTACATATTCTAGGAGGTGCTGCACCTTTTGTCTGATGAAAGCCAAAACTGTTTGATGCAAAGTACTTTTAATACTATGCTCCATAGTTTGCATTTTAGTTTCTAGCCTCACTAAGCTTTATGTAGGATCAACTCGGCCCTATAGAATTTTATCGAAGAGCTCTGGTATAGGCTACAAGGTGTGATTCTATTATGTTGTCACCGTTAAGAAGAAGAGCAAATCTCTAAAAATGAGTAAGGCTTGACATCCCATATTTTAGTTATGGAACTTATAGCAGCCTAAAGGTTCAGCAACTCTACAGTAGGAATGATTCAGGCCTTTAAAGTTGTCACAGGAGCTCCCTATCTTGGATTTTTCTATGTGACAGTATGCTGTAAGCAGCTGTTGAGAAGCTAAGCTTCAAGGTTGTTGCAATTTGTCAAGCACAGGCTTGCCTGAATAAGAAGGTGGTACAGGTCTGATTATTAAATGGAAAATCTATAGGAACGTATTTCTAAACAGTCATGAAAATGCCAAAAGTGCCCCAATGCCCCCCCCCCTACCTTGTGGTACAAAGCAGAGGGAGCTGTGCTTTTTTTTTCCTGTGTCAAACAGGGCAATAAAGCTAATCACAAAATAATATAGTACCCTGCTCTATTGGAGGATTTTGCTGCCTCCAGCCCTGTGTGACTGACCCGACTGCAGAGGATGATTTTTGTGTCATTATTTCTACTGCCAACTGGGGAAAAACAAACTAAACCACAGGCAATCGGTCAGTCTGCTAGTGCTATACCTTAGCAAAGTTCACTGGATGATACCACACTAAACTTCCTATCCTTTAACATGAGGGGCCTAAATACATTTGGTAAGCAAAACAATTTAAAACTGAGCTAAAACACACAAAGATCGGAAACGCTTTCCTGCAGGAAACTCGCATCAAAGCAAACCTATGCCTAAACTTAATTTTAAATTATTTAGAGAAATCTACATGTTAAAAACTGACCAAATTCAGAAGTACTGCTATCCAGATCCTGCTCTCTGTTAAAGGGGTGGTTCAAGTTAACTTTTAGTATGTTCTAGAATGGCCTGTTCTAAGAAACTTTTCAGTTGGTCTTAATTATTTATTTTCTATAGTTTTTTTTTTTTAATTTGTCTTCTTCTGACTCTTTCCAACTTTCATAGAGGGGGTCACTTATCCCATCTAAAACATATGCTTTGTAAGGCTTGAAATGTATTGTTAAATTTTTTTTACTCGTCTTTCTATTTAGATCTTTCCTATGGTTGCTTGTGTATTCTGGACCCTAGCAACCAAACAGCTGATATTGCAAGCAGGAGAGCTGCTTATTAAAAAAAACTGAATCTCAAAAAAATTAAAAACAATTGCAATTTGTCATACTATCCCTCTCTACATAATACTAACCTTTAACTGGTCCCACATAGATCACATATCTGACAAATTAGGCTACATTATAGCTACAAAAGGCATGATTAACAACACACTCTTAAATATTCTCCACCTTCTAAAGCAGTGGTTCTCAACCTTCCTAATGCTGCGACCCTTTAATACAGTTAAAGAGAGAGATTAACCTGCTCCTGGAACCCCTTAAGTGACCCCTGTGAAAGGGTCGTTCGACCCCCAAAGGGGTCCCAACCCCCAGGTTGAGAACCACTGTTCTAAAGGATTTCACAAATGGCACCCTAATCATAGGAGGTGCTCTGAACTAGCCTTAGACTGCTCCTTGGAGAGCACAATCATTCTGCACACATAGCTTTCAGCAGTTAAATATACAGTTCATTCTCAGTCATACGGACAGATGTAGAACACTAAATACTAAAGCCAGAGACTACTCAAATGTTCAGACTTCACTCGTTCATAAAAGCTGACATGGGATCTATAACCTGATCAGACCACACTCCAGTTCTATGCTCACTGGAAAAGACAGAAACCATACATTGCCTCGCACACAAAACCATGGTAACCAACACGCTGATAAACTACTTTTCGGAGCCAGCAATAATTAATATCTTTCAGCCAATATGAGCAATTTCATGCCAGAAACCCTAAGCCTAAATACACTTGTGAAAGTGGTCCAGAAAAACCTACAAAGCTAGGCCAAACCTGGATTTTTATAGTCTGACATAATCGAGACGGTAAAAATGGATGTTCTACATTTTCTTTACCAATTCCAGATCCATTTGTATGGTATCCTTAAAACATTTTTCCATAACTTAGTCAATCATCCTTTGTGTAGGGCAACAAAAATGCATGACAAAACAACTTGCACAGCTCAAAATCAGAGGAGGCTTGGAGCTGTCTGATCTGAACACCTACTACGTAACTTCACTGCTTCAAAGAATGCTAGCCATTTCTTTCCATTATTCTCCCCAGTGGAAAAAAATAGGCTGGGTGATAGGGGCAAAAGGAGCAGCCCAAAAAGCTTTCCACTTCCCCCACCACTCAAGCTGACACAAGTGTTCTTATGGAAGCTGATTCGATTGTGTGCATTGGCAAATACAGTGCACAGTCCTACCAGCTTGTGTATTTAGTTTATTCATTTTAGTTAGGTCAGAGCTGGATGGCCATAGAACATTCTCAGTTAGTTCAGCAGAAAAACTCCTGAGGTGAACTTGAATTGTGGGTTCCCATTCAGCATCAAAACCTATAAATTCCTATAGAATTACTCATATGGCTGCCAACCTCAATAGTACACAAAAGATTGAACTGGGCACTGTCGCATATGGAATAATTAAAACATGGGACACATTCAAAAGCTCCTGACTAACCCTCAGACTAGGATCTTGCCTTTCCTACAAAACCCAGAATTGGTCTACATCTAATCAACTTTAAAAACTGGACTGCTTCATAATCTCTAATGGCCCTTTGCTTTATGTAGGACAGAAAAGTTAACTACATGAAATTATTCCACCGGAACCAACTTCAGCCCTCGATAAACTGTAGATGTTTCAAATTCAGCATTTTCTTAAATCGATGATATTAACACTCCCCTCCCTGATGCTTTGTTTGGAAACCTTCTCACAGTACTATAACAACCAACTTCCGATTATAGCTCTGATATACATGGTCCTAAATGAAACTAAAGACCCTCTTTTTGAAATCCCCACAAACCAAGAACTTGACAGGGCTTTCACAGACCATGAATGGGATTTCATAACAGAACATTTAAAACCAGCACATTTCAGGTTACAGGATTTTAACTACAAAATTGTCTCACCTGTACATTACTAAAAATCTACTCCAATGTTTTGAACATCACTGTGAGATGCAGCCAACCAATTGGAAATATATTGCACATCTTCTGGTATTGTCCCAGCCTGAGGCCATAAAGGTCCATAATTGAACAACTTGTACTGAAATTAGACATGCCAGTTTCCTAGGTACCCTCATTCATGTGACTTGTACTCTGGTAAGCTTTATACAGTAAAACTTTACTACAAGTTGGGTGTGGTCACCCCCCCCTCAACAGCCCAACAATAGAACAATGTGAAGGTAAACCGAAGAAGTCCCTGACACAAGATAGTAAATCTGAGAATAGCACTCCATAGACAAAATCAAACTCCCACTACACCTCCTTCAGTTACATTGAGTAGGAGAGACTAGCATTTCTGTAATTGGTTCCATGATTTGCTGGGCACCCCGGTGTAAACCATATAATTTAGATATAACTACACCTTAAAAATCATGAAAAATCCATTTTCACTGCACTCTACACATATGGGTCCTGTTATCCAGAATTCTCAAGGCTTGGGGTTTTCCGTATAAGGGGTATTTCTGTAATTTGGACCTCTATATTTTGCTTCTACAAAATTCAGATTCATTGTATCTTTGTTGACATCCTTTACAAGGTACAGTTTTATTATTACAGAGAAAAAGAAAATTTAAAAAAATTATTTGATTAAAATCAAGTCTATGGGAGATGGCCTTGTCATATTTTTACACTTTCTGGATAACAGATCCCATACCTATACAATAAATTGGGGCATACATTGAATTTACAGATTTAGTCACAAAGCAACCAATATCTTGGCAAGATGGGCCCTGCCAGAATCTTAAGTTACTGCTGGGAAAATTAAAAATGTAATGACAGAATTGTTTTAAATACATTTCTGAAAATGTTGCATGCATTTCTTTTCAAACAGAACTTTTCTTTCCATTTCAGCAAATCGCCTTCAAAAACCTAGTTCTGAGAAATCGTCTTACAGAACAAAAAGCAAATCGACCACCCCCATCAAATTCAGTCATACATTTACCCTTCATCATTGTGAACACCAGCAAGAAGACAGTGATTGACTGTAGCATTTCTAATGACAAGTAGGTTAAAGGCTGTCCTATCACAACATTTTGTTGGTACAGGCCATGACTTTTGATTAACCTCTTTGCATTGATTGGATGACTTTGCACAATCTGTTTTACAAGTGTTTTTACCCTCTTTGCCCACAAGGTCACTTTCTCTTGGCAATGTTAAAAAAAAAAAGGTTTGTCTTTTATCAAGGCACAAGTGTGTGTGTGTGTGTGTCAGAAACCATTTCAAGGTTCAATATTTGCATTGCAGACAAGCCGCTTTGATAAGACTGTTACAAGCTGGAAAAAGGGATCATCCTTTGAAAGATTGTTGGGGGTTAGTTACAGGGTGGTGGCATTAAATGTTGATGAACCAGTACCACGGTATCCGTTTGGTAAAATGTTTGCACTCAATACTTTTATAGATTACAAACTTTATTTGATTAATTGCTGAAAAACACATTTGGAACATCAATGCTACTGCTTCTCCCCTTTGAAATGTTGTATAATTGTGAATACATTTTTAAAATGTTCAAGGCTGGTTAAAGGTCTACTATGGAGTTCATGAAGTAGAAAACTCTCGTTACTACAGGTGATCTTTGTTTTAAAATTGGCTTTCCATTCTACCTCTGTAGCATGATCCATAAAATGCTATATGGTAGATGGGGGTCACTGATGACAGGTTTATTCTTATTTTCTTTATGCTCCTGTGGTAAATGAGACCCCAGCATTACAGCCTAATCTAAACTGGAGAACAACCAATAAGCTTAAGTAATCACAAAAAGGCAGTTTCTCTTCAAAATACCGTTATCCTTGCATGCTCAAAGTGTAAATAATGTTCTATTCCCCTTAAGGAAATGAAAGAAAGGTGTATTCTGTAAGTGTGATAGTGGTGTTGTAAATGGTTGTATTGGAAATGACATACGGTTTGCAGAAATGATCTGTTGAAATTCAACAGTTAAATTGTATTAAGTGTATGAAGTGAAATTTGCATATTCAGTGCTGGTTTTATTTTTATGCTCAGCTGGTCCTTAAAATGCACTTTTCTGTCTGTCCTAGGTTCGAATACCTATTTAATTTTGACAACACATTTGAAATTCACGATGATATTGAAGTACTGAAACGAATGGGAATGGCTTGTGGTCTAGAATCGGGAAGCTGTTCAGCCGAGGACCTTAAAACTGCAAAAAGCTTAGTGCCAAAAGCTCTAGAACCATATGTGACAGGTTAGTGGTTTGCATGGTTTCTTTCAGAATAATTATATCCAACAGAATTCCTGTATATGAAAAAGCAAGTACACGCCAATATTTTTTAAAAATAAATATGTGGACATATCAATAATTGATCTTCACTCGAACTCTATTTAAAGGTAAAGGTGATGTAGTTAAACAAAAAATAATTTTACTTTGCAATCAAGAATTCAACAAATCAAACCATTTGAGTATCCATTACAAGTAGGCCTGCTATTATCCAAATAATCACTAAGGGATAGTTGGCGCAATGCATCTTTACTTTTTATTTTTCAAACCCCAGCTATGAATAATTGAGTCTTTACAGTGAATGTAGTTGTAATACTGTGTGCAATTACTCATTTTGTATGCTTTTGATTATTAAGTTTCCAAATCTATACAATTCTATATGGTGGTTCTTTTGCAAAGGCAGCAGTATCAGAAATGAAATTCCTTTGCGAAACATTTAGTGCTGGATTGAGCATTATTGGGCTTTTAAAATTGTGAGTTGTGATGCATATAAAAATGTTTAAAATTTTTCTCTATTCTGAAATGTTTAATATTTAGGGCTGGGGCCCACTGGGCTTTTTCCCGGTGTACCGCTGGGGCCCACCCGGTTTTTTCTTGGTCAGTCTGACCCTGATTCCACAGGTTAAATGAAAAGAGTCTGCCTCTGAATAAGGAACAATTTCCCAACTTCCATTAGCCAGACTTGTGGACCAACTCCTCACTCATCTTGTTCCATGTTGAAGTTATGGATTGAAATCTTAAAGGGATCCTGTCATGGGAAAAATTTCAGTTGATAGTGCTGTTCCAGAAGAATTCTGCACTGAAATCCATTTCTCAAAAGAGCAAACAAATTTTTTTTTATATTTCATTTTTAAATCTGACATGGGGCTAGACATTTTGTCAATTTCCCAGCTACCTCAAGTCATGTGACTTGTACTCTGATAAACTTCAAACACTTTTTACTGCTGTACTGTAAGTTGGAGTGATATCACCCCTCCCTTTCCCCCACCCAGCAGCCTAACTAAAGAACAATGGGAAGGTAACCAGATAACTGCTCAATAACACAAGATAACAGCTGCCTGGTAGATCTAAGAACAGCACTCCATAGTAAATTCCTTTTCCCACTGCGTCCTATTCGGTTACATTGAGAAGGAAAAACAGCCTGCCAGAAAGCAGTTCCCTCCTAATATGCTGGCACAATTCACATGACCAGGGGCAGCTGGGAAATTGACAAAATTTCTCGCCCCATGTCAGATTTCAAAACTGAATATAAAAAAATCTGTTTGCGCTTTTGAGAAATGG
>CM044433.1:114934875-114955421 GCA_024363595.1 Xenopus borealis | reverse complement strand
CAGCATATCACTCTCTACATTATACTAAAAGTTAACTCAAAGATGAACAACCCCTTTAACTGATGCATTTTGAAAATGTTCCCATGACAGGATCCCTTTAAAAATTCAACTATTCACCATCTAAAGCCTGCCGAATTGCTGTTTTAGCCTATGGAGACCTCCTAGACCTAGAACCTATTTTGAAGTCACAAAGTTGTTGTTTTTTTTTTTAAATACTTTTAAAATCTAATTCGATTGAATATGATCCAAATTTGATTGGAACGATCAAATACAGCCTATTCACTCAAAGTTAAAAAATTAGATTTTTAAAATAAATTTCAGTTGGTCTTTTTTATTTGAATTTTGAGTTAATTGCTGTTTAAAAAACTCCCATCACCTCGAAATTCGACCTTTGATAAATCTGCCCCTATATGTTCAGTCCCTTACTTATGCAGGGAGTTATATTTATCAGAATAAGAATGTGCAAATAAACGAGTGCATTGAATTTGTATTCTATTCATCATTTTCTCCCAACTACGCAAAAATGCTGCCAAATTTTTACGTAAGATGTGTCTAAAATTTTGAACTTTTAACTTTAAACGATACTGGGTTATAATTTGGAACTTGTACAAACCTCAGATGAACAGTTCACAAGGGGAACGGTCTTGTTGCCTGGAACAAAATTTATTATCTGAAATGAAAGAAACGCATCTTCAGCTCTTTCTGCTAAAGTGTTAATGGAAAAATAAATAATAAAAATTAGACCATGAGATAGAAAAATAGATGCTATAATTGCAGTGGTGTTTTTCCTTGGCAAGCAATTATTATTATTAACATGGCGCACTGGATGAAGAACGTGCCCAATCATGAACCCACCAATATCTACGCAACACAGATCTTTTTCAGTATACGGTGTAACTACCAGGGGTGCAGAGTGTGCAATTGCACCAGGGCCCCCTCCCCCTTGGGTCCCATCGGAGCCATGAAAATGGTTATGGCAGACGGTTATCTAGAGGGAGATTTTACAGCACACATCAACACCCAGCATGGGATTTATAGAGTTAAGGGCCCAGGTGCCCGTCCAGTACTGGGGCCCCCCAGGGAGTAGTTATGCTACTGAGTTAGCATACCATAATATTGTAGAACATTTCATTTATGTTTCATAAGATTTTATTTATTCATACAATTATTGTATTCATTTATTACATTATTTCATTTGTCTCTGTAATAATAAAACAGTAGTTTGTTCTTGATGGTAACTAAGCTGCATGAATCCTATTAAAGTATGGTGATCCAAATTATAGAAATATCCCTTATCTGGAAAGCCCCTAGTCACTAGCATTCTGGATAATAGATCCCATACATGTACATGTATGGCCAACTTAAGACATGACTGAACAACTGATATGTGTGCAAAAAATATTTGCATATCTTTAGTAAGAAAGGATTTTTTTTTTTATGAGTGGATAAAATCTGAAGGGAGTTTATTTTTGTGGGCCTAAGGATAAATTTTGACATAGCATCATCTTTATTTTGTATCACAATTAATTTTGCTGAATGCCTGGTCCTAAACATATTACCCCTATTTTTACTACTTTGTGTGCAGAAACTGGAAATGAAACCATACTTACTACCAATTGCCTTTTTACATATATTTGGCTTAAAGAAAGACAGTCCGGGAATGTTGATTTCAAACATAACTGGACTGGTCACATTATATAGTTTCTAGTGCTGAAGCTACCATATACAGAGGGGGTGAGTAGGGTAGAGCAGGCGTGTCCAACCTTTTGGCTTCCCTGGGCCACATTGGAAAAAAAAAATGTCTGGGGCCACACATAAAATACACAAACACACTTGATTTGTAAAAGTAAAGAAAATACACAGAAAAGGTACAATACTAGTTGGATAACCAGATGGAGCTGTACACTGGAATATGGGACACCTGGACATTAAATAGACTTGTTATTATGTTATTATTATTACTACTAACTGGGCAATGGGCATAGCCCCCCTCCTGCTTACTCCTAAAGCCTTTGTAATATGAAGTTTACTCGGGAACCAAGTGTTTCAAGCTGGGCCACATTCATATCCATCCTGGGCCACATGCAGCCCTAGGGCTGCAGGTTGGACATCCCTGGGGTAGAGGGAATGACTAAAAAGACCACATTTTTATGTACTGACTATAAAGAGCATTGAGGGTAAGCAAGTCTTTCGTAATGTATAATATCACTCATTATAATTACAAAGGTCTATTTACAAAATGAGTGATAATAATTACCCTATTCATCTTTATAAAAAGACATGGTGTTCCAGATTTATAGCCAAATGTGTGATCATGCTCCCATGAGCAATTTCCCAGCATATCTGTGGTAAACTGGCAGGACTTCGTATTCTCCTTTTTATGGGCACAAGAGATTCTTGTACTGTCAGAGCAGTTTGCATTCATCTTTTCTTGAACTGATTTGTTGTACACTATATCATTGGAAAAAAAAAAAGATGAAAATGAAATTCACTGTTTTTTTTCTCCATACAAAGCGTACAATAACAAGTGTCTGCTCAAATTGCATTAAAATAACTTTTTTTCTGTACTTTTTTTCTTCTGTACTCACTTTACAAATTTCACTTATTAAACCTTTTTTTTATATGTAGGGTATATTTTCTCTTTAATGTTATTGCATTGTAATTATGTACTTACCTGAGAGAAAGTCACACAGGCTGGTTACAAGTGGGAGGTATGTTGAGTTGTCAGCCATGTTGTAAAAGAGTTCAATAACTTCATCGCCATATGGATCTGGTCTCATTGTCACACCTGTCAAGTCATATACAAGTTGTAGTAAGTTTTCAATTTGTTTTCAAAGTGCTAATATATCCTGCAGCTCTGTACATAGGGACACTGAAAAACATTCGACAGACTGGAATATCATTAATATAAATATTTTTTTTTGCTTTGTCTTCTACCAAAATAGTTTTTTTTAATACACTCCAAAAGTGGTCTTCTGTATTAAACTAGCTATATTTAAGAACAAAACATCGCTAATATTACTTGGCATTATCTAACTAATGTAGCAGAATAATGGTTTATCATACTACATGTTTGATGGAAAGTTCTATGTTAAAATTATGTGTATATATATATCCAAAAATTCTTACAAAAAAACCTATTGCATGCTCCCAAAGACATTTGGCAGGGTTAAAATGACTAAACTTGTTCATGTTTTCTTGTGCAGTGCACACAAAATTATACCAACGTTACTCTTGCATTGTTTTACTATGGAAAACAAAGGAGGTATTGCATTGGTATATATAATACCCCCATTGGTGTGCCTATACCTAGGGAGTTTTCCTTGCTGTGGCGCATTACATTCCAGTCCCTGCACTTCTTATAAGTTGAACACAATAGCATGGCTATGAGATAAGGAAGGTTGTGGCCACTTCAAAATAAAAGCAAGAAGGTATAGGAAGCAATACAAGCATGACATTATATATGTGCATCATAATATTTCCATTTGAAAAATGCAAAAAATAAATACATACTGTATATGAAAATGAAAGTGGCTCTTTAAAAGTGAGCAACGATTTGCAGTAATGACATTTCTGAATGGTCCTGCTACCTGCATTTATAAGATTCACTTATTTGTCTACAGAACACTTTTCACATGAAGGATTCGAAGTTCAATCAAATTTTCAAAAAGATTCCAATTTTCAAATGTTTTTGAAAACCACTTCAACCAGTGAATTTTGAAAATTACATCAAATTGAATGACTCCAATGATTCGAATAATTCGAATTAAAAATCTATTCGACTTCTCCTTTAAATTTTTATTCAACTGCCTAGTTCGCCAGATCAAAGCTATCGAATTGGGTTTCATTATTTTTGATCGAATAAAAAAATTCAATCAAATGGTTAAAATTGTTGGAATCGTTCAATTTGAACGATTTTACCCAGGCCCGGATTTACAGATGGGGCGCCCCATGGCCTTCACTGCACATCGCCCCCCCCCCTTTGTCTGTGTCCCACTTCCTCATCCCCTTCCTTTCCTCATCCCCCTTCTCCATCAGCATCTCTATTCCCTTGCTTCCCCCTCCCCTTCTCCATTAGCGTCTCTATTCCCTTGCTTTCCCCATCTCTTCTCCATTAGCATCTCTATTCCCTTGCTTCCCCCTCCCCTTCTCCATTAGCGTCTCTATTCCCTTGCTTTCCCCTCCTCTTCTCCATCAGCGTCTCTATTCCCTTGCTTCCCCCTCCCCTTCTCCATTAGCGTCTCTATTCCCTTGCTTTCCCCTCCTCTTCCGTGTCCCCCTCCCGTTCTTTTCCTCATCCCCCTCCCCTTCTACATCAGCGTCTCTCTTCCCTTGCTTTCCCCTTCCTCGTCCCCTTCTCCATCACCTTCTCTCTTCTTTTGCTTCACTCTGCCCTTCCTGGTCACCTTTCCAGTTCTGTCCTGTCCTGTCTGCGCACACTGACTATGCACACACCGCGGCTCACACGCAGGCAGCACGCTCAGTCAGAGCAGCTCCCCCTCCTCCCTGTTAGTCCTAGTGAGGCCGAGGCCTGCGCCGCTTGCCGCCCCTAACATCGTGCCTCCCTAGGCCCGGGCCTAGGGGGCCTTTCCCTAAATCTGGACCTGATTTTATCGATCAATCGAATATTTTCTATTCGATCGTTCGACGAATCGAATTGAAGTAAAATTCTTGGAATTCGATTTAAATTCGAACTATCTTACTTCCCACACTATTACCAACTAATTCCCATGGTCAAATTTGAGGGTTTTTTAACCCTCGAATTCGACCCTTAGTAAATCTGCCCCTTTGTCTACAGCAAATGGCACAATCAGAACCTCCCATGCCTCTTCCTTATGGAAAATACCTACTACTGATACATGGGGTTTATGCCCCCCAAAAAATGAGCATTGGTGCTTTTCCAAGTCCATGAGCTCACATGCTAGCAGTGTGAGGTGATTTCCATTCAATTCAATGTGAATAGGCAAGAGTGATTTTGGCGTTTTCCTTGCTTGAGCCAGCATTGCTTGTGTTAGTATGCATTATTTAGCTTAGTAAAAATAATATTTTATTTCAATACCTATCGTTCAACCTGCAGAAAATTTCAACAAACATTATGCCCAAGGTTGAAATTTTTAATTTAAGGTGACATGCTGAAATACCACCGAAACAGGTTTGTTTCCTTGGCACTAAAATTAATTGTGCTTTTTCTTTTTTTTTGCACTGACCTTGAACAGGTTTTTAGATTGTGATCATATCTTCTTATAGTCACTTTGCTAAAGTAAACACACCATCTAACAAACTTTCAAACCTTGGAATTCGACTCTTAGTAAATCTGCCCCTTTGTCTACAGCTAATGGCACAAAACCTCCCATACCTCTTCCTTATGGAAAATACCTAAAACTACTGATACATGGGGTTCATGCCCCCCAAAAAATGAGCATTGGTGCGTTTCCAAGTCCATGAGCTCACATGCTAGCAGTGTGAGGTGATTTCCATTCACTTCAATGTGAATAGGCAAGAGTGTTTTCGGCATTTTTCCTTGCTTGAATATTAAAGCCAGCATTGCTTGTGTTAGTATGCATTATTTAGCTTGATAAAAATATTATTTTATTTCAATACCTATCGTTCTCCCCGCAGAAAATTTCAACAAACATTATGCCCAAGGTTGAAATTTTTAATTTAAGGTGACATGCTGTAATACCACTGAAACAAGTTTGTTTGCTTGGCACTAAAATTAATTGTGCTTTTTCTTGCACTGACCTTGAACAGGTTTGTAGATTGTGATCATATCTTCTTATAGTCACTTTGCTAAAGTAAACACACCATCTAACAAACTTTCCTCCAAATGTTTGAAGGGACCTCTTCCATTGACTTCTACATAAACTCCAAAGGTTTTAGCTGGTGTATTTTTTGACTCAAGCTATTTTCAGCTTCGGGGAGTAATAAATCTAAAACAATTTGAATTAAACAAAACAAAAATTCTAGTTTTGACTAAAAAAATACAATTGAAAACTGGGTAAAATTTAACTCGACCCTTGATAAATAACCCCCTAAAAATTTTTTGAATCAAAAAGATGTTATTAAAAACAGTTTTATTAAATCTTCCCTTAAATTCAGGTGGACACTCCCTTTTAAGCAGAGACGTTATTTACCTGGTGATTTCAGTTGATCCTGATAATCTGGAACATACGGACTCAAAGTTTTCATCAAGGAATATATAGACAGGGCAAAGATTCCAATCATAATAATGTAGAATGCAGCATAGTAAAGACTGATGTACACTATAGAAGAAGAAAACAGGCAAATTTATTGTGCAAATAAATCTGAGCATATATTTCACATATATGCATATATGTGTGTGTGTGTATGTATGTATATATATATATATATATATATATATATGTATGTACATATATACAGTAGCTAATTTAGACCTAATAAGTGAGTGATTTATCTAAACAAATGTTGTTTGACTAGTTCTACATTGCCCCTTTATGTTTTCTGATTTTTTCTATGTAGTCTAATCCAAATAGGATATCACTCCAACTTGCAGTACAGCAGTAAAGAGTGGGGCAGCTGGGAAATTGGCAATATGTCTAGCCCCATGTCAAACTTCAAAATTAAATATAAATACAATCTGTTTGCTCTTTTGAGAAATGGATTTCAGTGCATAGTTCTGCTGGAGCAAGTACAAAGTATTATTTTATTATTACAGAGAAAAAAGTAATTTTTAAACATTTTGATAATTTGGATAAAATGGAGTCTATGGGAGATGGTCTTTAAGTCAGGGTTTTCTGGATAATGGGTTTCCAGATAACAGATCCCATACCTGTAGTTATAATTATTCCTGGTTATTAAAGGTGTGGTATGTAAAGATATTAAATCCAGGAACATTGTCCATAGAATTCTATTTAAGCAAACAATTCATAGGATTTAAAGTATAGATGTTTCTAGTAGCCTTAAGGTATATTGAAGCAGATTGATATTGATGCAGATTAAAGAATTAATGTAACAGGTCTCATTCAACAACCCATTAAGAAACAAAAACAATTTATCTCAGCTGGTTCTGTTTTTTAAGTTCCAAACAATATTTCATTACAAAATATTACATTGAAGCCCTACCCCACTTGGCAAATGTTCTTCCCATAAACTCTGAAGTATCTGGATTCCACACAAAGCGTCCAAAGTTTTCCATGCGTTGACTGCAAGTCTTTTTTTCATTGAAAGTTGCCATTTTTCTCTAGCAAGTTAGAACCCCCTTTTACAGTATGACACAGTCCGAGCAGCCTCTAATGAAATCTGTACTCTCTTATATACAGTTTCCGAAGGTTGTTTTGATGACATTGAATTCTACCATCAAATCAGAACAAATACTTCTACATTAGCACAGCACCCCTCCTCCCCCATGCACTCTTTAAAACATTTCAGATAGCATATAGCAAAGAATTTGTGAATATCACATGCCCGTAAGTCACCATTAAGTAGCCTTACCCATATTCTGTGTGTATGGAGCAGCTTCTGTGTACACTGTGATTTTTATATTTACTTTGATAAGGATGTACCTGAACAGGTATCAACTCATTGCCACTGTAATTGCAATTCCATGCTTCAGCCCTGCTATTAAGTTGTATGATTCAAGACAAAAGGAGAGTGGAAACTTGAAGTACTTTTCAGCAGATGATTTATTGGCTCAAACCATATATGCAGACCGTAAGTGGCAGCGTTTCGGGCCTCACAGTGGGGCTCATTTATTAACACTGGGCAAATTTGCCCATGGGCAGTTACCTATAGCAACCAATCAGTGATTAGCTTTTTAAAACCATCTGCAAGTAGAACAATGAAAGCAGCAATTTGATTGGTTGCTACTGGTTACTGCCCATGGGCAAATTTGCCCAGTGTTGATAAATGACCCCCAATGTCCTTTATCAAGCCTTTATAAAGGGCACTGTGAGGCCCGAAATGTTGCCACTGATTGTCTGCATATATGGTTTGAGCTAATAAATCACCTGCTGAAAAGTACTTCAACTCAGTGTGCTGCAGTATTTTGGACTCTTATAAGGCCTGGGAAGAGGCTGGAATAAACCTAAGTATAATTCTACTGAGCACAATTTGTGCAGGCTGCAATAGTCGGTAAACTCCCAAAACAAGAAGGACCACCAACATTAACAGGTCTATGCTTTACTTGAACCTAGAATTTCTGATAATTCAAGCAAAATAGTTGGCACACTATGGGGCAGATTTACTAAGGGTCGAATTTGAGGGTTAAAAAACCCCTCAAATTCGACCATGGGAAGAGTTAGGGAATAAAAATTCTCCAAATTCGAATATGAAGGATTTTTAATGCAATTCGATTGGTCGAATGATCGAATATAAAAATTAGATTGATAAAATCGTTCAAATCGATTGATTCGATCAATTTTAACCATTCGATCGAATTTTTTTATTCGATCAAAATTTTTTAAATCCAATTCGGTAGGTTGAAACTGGCGAACTAATCGAATAAAAATTTAAAGGGTAAGTACTTCGACTGTAGAATAGTCGAATATTCAAATAGATTTTTATTCAAATTATTCGAATCATTCGATTTGATCGAATTTTCAGAACTCACTGGTCAAAGTGGTCTTCAAAAACAGTCGAAAATTTGAATTAGAAACTTTTTGAAAATTCGAACTTCGAATCATTAATGTGAATTTAGTAAATCTGCTATTAGTTGCATCCACTGCAATTGCACCTGATGGGTCAAAACAGACTCAATTGTGCTTGCATTTTTACTCAAATTGGGTGCAAGTTATGCCTAGTTTCTTCAGAGTTTAGGTTCTGTTACTTCTTGAGCACGTATTAAAAACAATATTTGCATCAAGCTCGCTGAGTGAAAGTTTGGCTTGTTGATTTGACGCAACCTGTTGCGGGAACCCAGGAACTACTGCCAGGTTCTGTATGGAAGTGTCTACGCAAAAATAAAGGAAATCTAAACCCCAAAAACAAATTGATGTACTCTTAGTGGCATATTTATTAACATTGGAGACAAAGATAACCAGTGATGTTGCCCAAAGCAACCAATGAATTGGATCTTTGTTTTTTTTCCTAACTTTTAGGTGACTGTTTAAATGTATAAATCAGTAGATGTGGAAGCACCTTCCGCCTTAGAGAAACTAAAAAATAGGTGTGCAAGGTCAAATTGATAGATATGAATAAAAAAATTGAGAAAGAGTGACCTTTGAGACTACCGCCCCTTTTATTGTATCATGATTCCCTTGAACAAACGAAGTTAAAAGATAACTTTTGGGGCCTGATTTACTAAAGGTCGAATATCGAAGTTGAAGGATTCTTCACTGAATTTGGCATTCCTGTGGTCGAAGAAAAATCGTTCGATCGAATGAAAAAATCCTTTGAATCAAATGATTGGAAGGATTTTAGCATATGATGGAATGATTTTTCTTCGATAAAATAAAACCTAGAAGGTTCTCGTAGGCTAACATAGCACTTCGGCAGCTTTTATTTGGGGAAGTAAAAAAAGTTAAATCTAAGTTTTTTTTATGAGGATTTTATTATTCGATTGTTCAAATGGAATGGTCGAAGTAGCCTATTCGATGGTCGAATTTTTCAAAAATTTACTTCGAAATTCAAACTTTTTGCATTCGAATATTCACTTCGACCCTTAGTAAATCAGCCCATTTATGTGATATTGTTAAAATTTAAGTCCAGAGCAGTCCTTTGATAAAAATTACAATTAGGGCAGAGCTTAATATGAGTTGAGTTCCAAAGTGCAGTCCGGAACTGTAGGGTTAATCTCGACAGTTTACAAAAAATTACTGTGGAGAAACTCCTCCGAGACTCACTGCATCTCTATCAATTGACCAAGAACAGCTTGCTCAGATCACCTTATAAATCCCACCTCCCTCAGAAAGTGTGGAGGTAGATAGGAAGTAACCCACCCACCCAGTTTGGTATCAGCTGTGTAGTAGAGCCCTGCCTAATTGAGCTAAAAGAAAATCATGCACCTGACGCGCATTTCGCTTCCTCAGCAAGCTTTGTCAAGGGTCGCTGAGTGAGCGAAACACGCATCAGGAGCATGATTTCCTTTTGGGTGGGTGGGTCTTGCAGGTGGCTTGGTCTGTTAGAGGGTAACCTATACAACTCAGCCAGTAGATACTGAATAATGAGGGTGGTACTCCCGGGTGGTCAGGGCTGTTAAAGGGTAACCTGGGTACACCAGACAGAGCAACTATACTCCATTCTTTCCCCGCGTGTTACTTCCCATCAAACTCAACACAAACCTCTGGGGGAGGTGGGATTTATACGAGGATCTGAGCAAGCTGTTCTTGGTCAATGGATAGAGTTGCAGTCAGTCTCAGAGAGGTATCTCCACAGTAATCTTTAGTAAACTGTCGAGATTAACCCTACAGTTCTGGAGTTGGAACTCAGCTCATATTAAGCTCTTCCCTAATTGTAATTTTTATCACACGACTGCTCTGGACTCAAATTTTAACAACATTACATTAAAAGTTATGTTTTAACTTCATTTGTTCAAGGGAATCATGATACAATAAAAGGGGTGGTGCATTCTCAAAGGTCACTCTTTCTCTATTTTTTGTATTGACTGTTTAAATGTAATTGCTGATGGTTGCTATGGGAAACATCACCAGTAATCTTTGTCACCAGTGTTAATAAATACACCCCTTAGAGTTCTCCCCTAAGAACATTTGTCTATAAAGATTTTCATTCATCCAGGTCATGATATAGAGTAGTAGAATTAAGTCTAAAGCAACTGGACTTTTTGAGTTTTCTTCATATTTGTAGATCCTGGAGGATCTAGAGCAGGAGTGCCCATACTTTACTAATGCTACTTTTAGAGATGTTGTCCCAATGTGAGCTATTGTTAGAATTCTGTCCCATGGAAAATATTACTTAAATGAAAACTCAGGAAGTCCAGTTGCTTAATTCTCCTTGACACTGTACTGACAAAACTTACATTTTTGGTGGGAAAAACACCCACATTTGAATAGAATAGGGGGTTATTATACCCTAATGCTCAGAATCCAAAATCTGTCATCTAAGACCTTTTGAGGTCCTGTATAAGTCAATGAGATAGGCAACTATCCCAATTTGAAAAAAAATTCTGACAATTCAGGGTTTCTCTTGATTTTATCGAGTTTTTTCATGATCCGATTGAATCAAGGTTTTTTTTATTAATAGATAAGGTAAAATTGGGCATGGGCGCTTTGTCGAACTTTTTATAATTAATATTGTGAGATAAATTTGTATTTTAGTAAATAACCCCCTAAATGTTCCATAAAGTGTATTTCCAATTTGCAATGAACGCAACAGAAAAATTTCCACTAACAAAAAAGCAATACAATGTTTTAGATTGAGGTTTAAAACTGGGACTTTTTAGCAAGAAAATTTAGTTGATTTCTGAAATCAAATAAATAATCAAACCACTTTTGGTTCCGGCGTATGTATAGCTGTAATAGGTATTTTACCTCTCAAGATTGACACATAATATTTAGCAGAGCTAATCTTTATGAGTAATATACTATTTTACTCTTTTAAGAATACATTTTTTATAGTATTCTAAATTATTCTATAAATGTACAGTACATGGTGATTCCAGCGCACATACCCACACACACACCCACTGAAACTATATATTGTATATCAATGTCTATTTTAATTCCAGATTTTAGTATCATTGTACCCTTGGATATTATGCTTGTCCAAGAAATTATCCAAGTCCCTCTTAAAGGGGTTAACAGAATCCGCCATCACAGCATCACCTGGCAGTGCATTCCACAGCCTCACTGTCCTCACTGTGAAGAACCACCTAAGCTCCTTAAAATGAAAGCTCTTTTCCTCTAGTCTAAAGGGATGGGCTCTGGTTCGATGATCCATTTTATGGAAAAATAGATCTCCCGCTAGCGGTCTTTAAAACAGTCTAATATACTTTTCCAGAGAAAATAACCCCAACCGTGACAATCTACCTTCATAGCTTATGGGGCAGATTTACTAAGAGTCGAATTTTGAAGCAAAAACAAACAAAAATGGACTGAATAGGTCTGTTTTTGATCAAATAAAAGTGTTGAATTCAAGGTTTTTTTAAAGAGACAGTACTTTGAAATTCGAATTTTCAAAATTTTTCAATTCGAATTGAATTTTGGGAAGTTTCACATTGACCCTTAGTAAATGTGCCCCTAAATCTTTCACCCCCTTATGCACTCTCTCCAGCTCATTTACAGTTGAGCTCATAAGTTTACATACCCTGGCAGTATTTATGATTTCTTAACCATTTTTCAGAGAATATGAATAACACAAAAACTTTTCTTTCACTCATGGTGTCTGGCTGAAGCCATTTATTGGCAAACAACTGTGTTCACTCTTTTTATAAATCATAATAACTACACAAACTACCCAAATGACCCTGATCAAAAGTTTACATACCTCAGTTCTTAATACCGTGTATTGCCCACTTTAACATCAATGACAGCTTGAAGTCTTTTGTGGTATTTGTGGATGAGGCTCTTTATCTTCTCCAGTAAAGCTGCAAAAAGCATCCAGTTCCCATACATTCTTTGGCTGTCTTTCATGAACTGCACGTTTGAGGTCTCCCCAGAGTGGCTCAATGATATTGAGGTAAGGAGACTGAGATGGCCACTCCAGAACTAGCCAATGACAGGTCAACTTGGCCTGTGTTTTGGATCATTGTCATGTTGGAATATCTAAGTATGTCCCATGCTCAGCTTCCGGGCTGATGAGTGCAAATTTTCCTCCAGTATTTCACCTGAAGTTATTTGTGGGGTTTTCCTTGCATCCCAAACTATTTTTCTGGCAGTTGTGGCTGAAATTTTAATTGGTCTACATGACTGTGTTTTGGTTTCAACTGAACCCCTAATTTCCACTTCTTCATTTCTGATTGTCATTCTCAAAGAGTAAACACAGAGTAAAGACAGTTGTTTGACAATAAATGGCTTCCGCCAACCACTAACCATGAGTGAAAGAAAAGTTTTTGTGACATCAATGCATCATTGTTTTTACTATTAACATGTTTAAAAATAGTAAAAATCTGTAAAAATGCATACTATTGCAGGTAATCAAAATGTGCTTTGTAAGTGAACAGTGGTTTAGTGGGCAGAACCTCTGCAGCACAGTGCTATGGTCCTGCATTCAATTCCATCTTTGGTACTGCATCTGCAAGCAGTTTATATGTTCTCCCTTTGTCTGTGTGGACACTCGCTATGTACTCTGTTTTCCTCCTACATTCATACCGGCAGGGTAACCAGAACTTGACAAAAGTGACCATGTTGTGTTAAAATAGGATAGGGTCTTTGGACTGTAAGCTACACTGGAGCAGGGTCTAGTGTGAATGATAATATGTTAAAGGGCTGCAGAAATGTGTTGGTGCACTCCTCACTTTCTCTAAGAAGCTTCTACACTAATGTGTAAAAACAAAAGGAAATGAAGAGCACACTGCAAAAGTACTGCTATAAAACAATAGTATACAACTACATGTTATCTCACTCATAAAACATTTGTTTATGTAGAATTTTTATTTCTTTAAAAGCAGCATGTCATTGTTATAGTGGTATATACCTGAGTTAAAAATAAGACTAGTGTATTTGTAAAGGATAATGATGCAGAGAGATGGAGAGAAAGAATGGAATTATCTGCTTAACTGGATAAAGAGTTTACCAAGGTGTTGACTCAGGAGTATTATTCCTTCACCTGTCATTAACTATCTTTTGTAATAAATGTTCCTGTATTATATCGAGATGTGGATTACAATTTTATGACTCATAATTCACCCTGAGTTTCTACAAGGGCACTTCATGAACTTTTTGAGTTTTATTTGTGCATTTATCTGAGGATTTTGTATGTGTGTATTTTTTATAGTACTATTGTTTTCTCTTATTTTTAATGGTGCATGGTGAACATGAATAGGCCATACCCATTTGCAGACCGTAGTCTATAATTCTATCTCAAGCAAAGGGATTTTGCTAAGCCTGTGAAACTCTGCACACTGTGAACATAACGTCCATTCAGTCAACCAGTGCAGTTGCTAGCTGCCCAATTGTTCATGTTTAGTTCAGTAGACTAACAATCAAAGATGGATTTTGGAGCACTGGAAACAGTGGTAGCCAATTCTGCATATATTACAGCACGGGGTAGTTTTGATGGAGGCTTCAATCCACAAATTACAAGGAACAAGAAATATCGAGCAAGGCTCAAGCTACCACCCCTCTCTGAGTGTGAACACTTGAAGGAAACACTTGATCTGCAGTTTGAGAATATTTGTGTCAAGCAACCTATTGGGAAAAAATTATTTCAGGAGTTTTTGGAAGCAACTGAGTTTGTTCATGTAGTGGAGATTTGGAATGACATTGAAGAGTATGATGTTGCTGAGGACGAGGATCGTTTGCAGAAAGCTAGGGGCATCATTAACAAATATCTTGATTCTGATTCAAAGCAATTTTGTCACTATTTAGATGAGAAGGCAATTATAAAAGTAGTACAGGACTGTAATAAAGTCTCAGACATGCTGTTTAAGCATCTACTTAAATCCACAATGGATTATTTGAAAGAAAATACATTTCAGCAATACAAAGAAAGTAAATATTTTTCTAAGTTTCTACAATGGAAAAAGCTTGAAGCTCAACCCATTGGAGATGACTGGTTTATGGACTTTAGGATCCTTGGGAAAGGGGGATTTGGAGAAGTATCTGCTACGCAAATGAGGGCAACAGGTAAAATGTATGCTTGCAAGAAACTCAGCAAGAAACGATTAAAGAAAAGGAAGGGATTTGAAGTAAGTTTTTTATTTTACTGTATTTTAACTGTCCAAAAACCATGCAGTTGTTTCATCCTGAATTGCTGTTGTAAAATACAGTTGTAGCATATTTATCATATTTATAAAACTTCATTATATTCCTTACACTGCACTCACTATACCAGTTGCAAGAAATTGCATTTAATTTGACATCAGAATATCACCTAAAACTATGCCAATAATTTACATAGAACTTGTGGCATGAATTTGGTATAGAATGCTGGGTGAGGCTGGCATTAACATCTCTTTTTACATCAGTATTTGACTTTTAGTTACATACTATTCTTTAATTTTCTTTACCAAAATTTACTTCTATGACTGGGGGTTGCTCTGAAGGAAAACGTACTTACAAAAACAAAGAATTTCCTGTGAATTTTATGTTTTATCAAAAACAAAAATATAAAATGTCATTGGAAGCTTTAGAAAAAATTAAATGTTTTTGTTGGTTAATAAATGGAAGCGTTCATGCATCTGGTTTGGAAAATAAACATAAGATGTATAAAATAAAATTACATTTGTTAAAACTATAGTTGTTTTACATTGACAGAGTGTTAGCTACTTCCATGTCTTTCAAAATATTACAGTAAATAATCCCAAAGCATGTAATGGTTATAATAATTCTTCTCCAGCAGAGATTTGATTTGTAGCAACCATTAACTTAACACAACCTATGCTTTTTGGGGTTCATTATACGTTATTTCTATATTGTTTTGTTGATTTTTCTCATTAAAATCTTATCTCCAGATTAAGTAATTGTAATGAATGAATTAATTAATTAATGTTAAAAGGTCAATGTTAAAAATTATTAAATGATTTGTCTGCAATAAACCAGAAGCATCTTCCAAACCTTACAGCAATTTAAAGGTAAATGTCCACTTGTGTGACAGGTTTTGCAGTTTTGTAGGTAAAGGTCTATTTATTGACTTGTAACGTCTCGTTTTGGACGCCAGTATCTGTTTTTGGACGCTGGCGAAATTTAGCTGGTGTTTCGCGAACTTATTCGGCTGCGTCGAATCATGGGAGTTTGCCACGAATTTGCCTAGTCTTGGTCACAGCAGTGTGTTGCAGGGATACTGTTTATCCTGTGTTATATAATGGAAGAATACTTGGAGTTGAATACTGTATATTGCAAGTAAAATTTCTGGGCTGCACAATAAATAGTTTGCTGGAACACAAGCTGCTTGCCAATGTAATAAAACAGTAAAAGGGTACTAGTACATGGTTGAACATTCCACCCCCTACATGTGGATGGCAAACAGACAGGACACCATTTACATGTGTGGGGCTCAGATACTGCTCACTGCCTGCATATTGCTATTTAAGAAAACATTTTGTTAATGTTTACTCCAACCAAACTTTTCATTTGATAGACTTTTATACCCGGCCTGTATTTAGGTGATCCCTGCATTGGCACGGCATCCAACTCTGTAATTGTATTTGATTTCATATTTAAACATGCCCTCACTGTACCCTTCTTCTAATAAATTCTTTAAATTGAATATGTAGATAAGCAGATTATAGTTGGT
Source organism: Xenopus borealis (assembly GCA_024363595.1). Taxonomy (NCBI): domain Eukaryota; kingdom Metazoa; phylum Chordata; class Amphibia; order Anura; family Pipidae; genus Xenopus; species Xenopus borealis. Next base: position 114,939,092 of record CM044433.1, on the reverse strand, counting down.
CTAATACACAATTTCCTCAAGCAGATTCATTTAATTAAGAAATGAAGCCTAGCTAAGAGTAAAGTAATATATGAATATGCAGCTGAGGAATTGGCCACAATGGTGCTATCTTAATTCATTGATAGGACATTAGCTAATATTCTCAGAATCTATAGGAAACAATGGGGACTAACAAAACTAAAGTATTTGCCATAGTCTGATGTAATGCACCAAATAAACTTAGAACTTTTCAGTTGTGCCTACATTAATTTAAAGCACTGTCTATAATAATATTTACCAACAGCATGTCAGTGAAAGCTCAAATCATATTATCAAATGGAATAAAAACAAATACAGTACAAGCTCATTCAAACCTATTTTAGTAATGCAAACAACTCCCCCTGTTATTCAGGTTAAAATTCTCATTTCCTCCGCTCAGTTTGCGTTATTGCCTGAATGACCTATAACTCTGTTTGGCTTGGAGAGTTTCCCAGTTCAGTGTTTGGATATAGTCAATTTGAAAAAGTGATGGCTGACCTGTTTTTAGGAAATACTATTCAGAATGTTCTGTGTATTTACATAACTTACTGCTCAAATAACTGCTTTTGCTTATAAGGCATCTATTCAATTTGATGTAATGGGGATATTTATTAAAGGAAAGTAATCAAGAAATTAAATTGTTTTAAAGTAATAAAAATATAAAGCAGTGTTGCCCTGCTCTGGTAAAACTGCTGTGTGCTTCAGAAGCACTAATATGGTTTATATATATGGCTGTTGTGTAGCCATGGGGGCAGCCATTCAAAGGAGAAAAGGCTAAAGTTACACAGCAGATAGCAGTTAAGCTCTTGTAGAACATAATGTTATCTGTTATCCATTACTTATCCTGTGCCATATAGCCATTTTTCAATTTCCGCCATTGCCACTTAGCAGCTTGTTTATATGAACTATAATAGTGTTTCTAAAGCAAAAACATTAGTTTTAACAGCGCAGGGCAACACTACATGATATTTTCTTTACTTTAAAACACTTTTATTTTTTGGTGTTACTGTTCCTTTAACATACAGCTTTGTAGTTTGAAAAACGGTCCGCACACACCAGTATTGCAGTCGGGGATTGTGCCCCTTTTCCCCGACTGCAATACTGGTGTGTGCGGACCGTTTTTCAAACTACAAAGCAGCTAGGAGACCTGGCCAGGTCAACGGAGGACCAGCACCACCATGCAGATTAGTGGAAGGAGGTGTGCGGTAATAGAAACTACTATTGTTCCTTTAACATACAGAACATTTTTTGTGCAAATCAACTAAAAATAATTTGAAAACTATATAAATCAATACACTGAAATTTTTGAGATCCAATAAAGAGTATTATATTTTAGTTAAGATCAATTACAAGGTGCTGTTTTATTTTTACAGAAAAAAGGGAAATATACAGGAGGTGGCCTTCCCATAATTAGGAACTCTCTGGATAAAGGGTTTCCGGATATTAAATCCCATACTTTATATATTTTCAAATTATGAAAAGTCTAGTTTTGGCCCAAATTGTTCTTGTTTCTTTTTCACTAGGAATTGTTTTGTTTGCTAATATGATATCTCCTGCAACTTACTAAAGCATTTTTTACATATGTCACTCTTCCCTACCTAAAAGTGTTCACCTGCTCTCATAAACCATTATGATCTATGGCAACATTTTAAGAAGTCCCCCATCATGCAGTTAAACTATAGTTTTTTTGTGTCATGTGATAGAATACATGATTTTTATAATGGCTGAAAGTCTAAAATTTCCACTGCGTTTGCACATACTGTCCGCCTCAGTGTCATTCAGTCAAAGGGTATTGGTACCCCTCCCAATATAATAGAAAAGACAAACAATTGACATACAGGGGCTATTTGTGTTCGTTGTGTCAATTTGCAACATTTCAGCTGTGTACCCCAACCTGATGAAATGGTGTCTGTCAATTATTCTTCTCAATCTTTAGATAGTACAGAAAGTAAAAATTTGACACAAATAATAGAACATTAGGAGAAAGAACATTTATTTTCAGTACCAATATGGGAAGCAAGCTGACATTCCATACCATCTACTTCCGCAAGGCCAGTGCAAAGATGCATTTATTCTATATCTATATATTTGATTAATGTCCCAGTATGTGAGATATAATTTAGGAGCTTAAACAGTTTTCTGTTTTATTGAAAACCATTAATTGAAATGGTACAGTATGTTGAAATGTATTTCTATTCACAATTAATAATGTATTATTTTCATACATACAGTGGCCCAAAACATACAAATAGAAATACAGTTAATGATATTGAGAAATAATATTGAGAACTTGAGGTTTGTAATTTATTAAACCTACCCAACATCTCTATTATCTCATAATAACCAGTCAACTGTGATACTGGCACAGCAAATGTTTCATTCGTAACTGTCCTAGTGCCCTAAGTGTTCCTAAAGCTTATTAGAATCATGTCATACCAGACACTTTAGTCTCAACATCATTATCTACTGCCATGTGACAGTCTTAGCTATTGAACTCTCATACTAATTGCATGGTTAAGCACACCCTTAGATTACAGATCCTCTTAAAAAATATCCTGGTATATAATATATTTTCTGAATAACAGATTCTATACCTGTAAGTATTTTTACAGTTTCTGAATTACAGGAAGGCCATCTCCCATAGACTCAATATCAATCAAATAATTCAGATTTTTAAAAATGAAATGATGTCCTGTAATAATAAATCAGTATTATTGCAGCTTGTACTTGATCCTAATTAACATTCTTATTGGAGGTAAAACAGTGCTTTTGGGTTTAATTAAAGGGATTCTGTCATGATTTTTATGGTGTAGAATAGATTTTATTTCTAAATAACACTGTGTTCATTACAAATAATGTACTCTTCCATGTAAAATTGTATTCCTAATTCCTATAAATATGAAGTGACTTGACCACCTTTTTCAGCATTAATAACGTTAAATATTTTGCATACATTATCTTTGCACACTTGCTTGTGGCCAATTTTACAAGGCTGGTTTAGGTTAGTCAAAAGATATGTGTACTGCACCACAATTTTTCAGACAGAGCCACAGATTCTCACATGGATAGAAGTTAGTGCTTTTAATTGGGTCATTAAGAGACCATTCCTTCATAATAGGTCTGTTTACAATTATGTGACATTGAGATCAAATAAATACACCAATCTCTTACTCAGAATAAGGGGAGTTGAAGAAGCAGCAGTTATAAAAATGTAAGTGTAAAAATGTAATGTAAACTTAGTTGTGTAAACATTCCGTTTATATGTGTAAAATTCCACGATTAAAAAAGAAATTAAATCATTGAAATATTTTGGTAATTTATACTTTTCATAACTAAAATGGTAAGATAGAAATGGTCATTAAGTACAGTCTTCCTGTTTAATTTACATGAAATACTTCATAGTGTCTAAAAGCAAATGTAATTTCATTTAGTGCAAGTATGGCCTTTCCTCCTTCTTCATTTTAGGAAGAAAACAGTAAAAACACTGGACATAGGGGCTTTTGGTCCAAATTATGGAAAGATTCCTTATCTCAAAAACCCCAGGATAATAAACAACATATTATATAGTGAATAAAGTACCTACTATTGTAAAATAGAAGGATATTATAGGTTACCAAGGAGCTCCATGACTATATAAAAGCACAAGGCCAAAGGCCTTCTCACATTTTACAACTTTATTTATTATAAAACACAAGTTTTAATGAGTCATGTGACAGAAATGATATCACTAAGCTCTGATTATAAGCATCACTAAGCACCGTTTATGAGAATATAATTTACAGGATATTCATGGCTCTGTGAAAATTTTAGTTAATTAATCTTTTAACCAAAAATCTATTTCTCCAGGTTCTGACTAACGAATACAATTTAGCTACATCCTCAACATTATTAATAAAGTGGGATTATGTTTACAAGTTGTAACTGTTAAATATATCTTATTTAAGCTTTTTTAACATTTGAAGTTCATGCCACATTTGATTTAAGGTGGGCTCATGGCCTTTGACAGTACAGGATATCTGTCTTCATTTTGCTTCCTTGGACATTTTTAATAAAAAGTGCCCGCTTTCAGCAATTTCACCAGCATCACTAATAAATACATACATATGACCTTTATATACCCACTAAATTTAAATTGACGTAAGTGTAACTATGAATTCCCCTTGACAAAGACTTCACGCCGAAACGTTGGGGTGATTCTC
>CM044433.1:114908360-114921285 GCA_024363595.1 Xenopus borealis | reverse complement strand
GCACAAAAGGATATTATATTACAAACTCCATTCTTTAAATCTTAACAAGCAATCTGTCTCACAGATGTATAAATATTTCTATTCAGCTAAAACAATTCGCAACAAATTTTTGGTGAATTGAAACGGGTCAAATTTGCCCATCCCTACATATATGTAATATTCTAATTTACAAAATGCATTAACAGAATTTCTAAAATGTAATTGTGTATTCCTTTGCCTACATTCTCCCACATCTGTCCCTTATCCTGCCTTTTTTTCAGTGAGGTATTTACAGAAATGTAAAGGTTATAGAAATGTAACTAGTGCTTCTATATAGAAGTCTTCATGTATAATAGCATACTAAATATCTTTTGATAAAAGATAATTTATATATTACAAATACATTATTAATTGTTGGAGATTTACCGAACCTCACTTCTGGCTCAGAGTTGAGCTGCTCCAGTTTTGATTAAATGGATTGCACTACCCTCTTGTGGCTGTTGTTAATAATTGAAGAAAAATGCCACTATTATTATCACATTGAAATGTTTGCTACTAGACCAATCAGTTTCACTTTGACTATAGAACTCAATCAGTCTCCTTGGTGATACTTTCAGCATTTTCTCTATATGGTTCATATTTACACTTTTCTAAATGGAATGATATAGCATATCTTTCTTTTTGTTCAAATCATGCTGCTCTGCACAACAAATGATCTCTCTTTGTGCAGCACTGTAGAAAGTTATTGTTCTTTATGACATGTTGAATGTATAACCCTTATGTAGAGCTTTATAAGATCCCTAATTGACAGCCTTGTTCATTGTAGTCAGTAACCATTAACCCTCCTGTTATTGACAGTTTACTACTTTTCACTGGACTCTGACACCTACCTCTTGACTTGCATTTATCCCTATCTTTCAGTTGCTTACCTCTAAGCACTATTTCTGACATACACCCCTTTGTTCCACCCATCAGGACTGACATCAGACCAACCGAGTGTCAGTCTTAATGTTTTAGAATTGTTCTAGAACTCTAAAATATTTTAGAATTGTGATAGGGACCTTATATTGTAAGATCCACTAAACCAGGACCTAATGCGAGTGATGCATAATCTTTGTAAAAGCTCTACAAAATATGTTGGTGTTATAGAAATTAATGATGAAAATAACAGTTAGAAGGCATTAGATATAGAGATATAGAATTTATGATCCACTGAGTTTCTCTTGGAAGAATATTATTAAATAACAATGTGCCAGAGAAGGAGATAGAAGAGTTCAATACATACCTGCATCTCCCCTGTTTGTACAGATTGTATTAGTGTAGTTTGTACCCTGTTAATTTTTGTAAAACAAATATTATGAGGTACACCTAAAGGGAAAATAACTATTCTAAATATACAAATGTGAAAAACCTACCCTATTTGATGCCATTAAGCACCCACGGCATCTTCGCAGTAAGATATTTGTTATTTTATTTCTGTATTAAGGAAAACGAATATATATATATATATATATATATATATATATATATATATATATATATAAAATAATGTGCCAATTTCAATGTTTTTTGTCAGGTTGAAAACAAGGAGTTAAAGAATAGGATTCTGAACGACTCAGTGACCTACTCAATAAAGTTCAGCCTAGACTGCAAGTCTATCTGTGAAGCCTTACTAGAGAAAGATCCCAAAAAAAGGATGGGATTTAAAAATGGAAATTGCAATGCTATACGAGTACACCTATTTTTCAGAGGAATAAACTGGAGGAAACTGGAAGCTGGTATGTGACTTACATGAACAGATCTATAGAAAATGTACTAATGGACCTTTAACTATTACAGTAAAGTTTCTGTTAAAGTTTCTATGTTATGGTTTGCGCGGGTCTGTCAGTAAAAGTCAGGAGAAGAATTTCAATGAACAGAGGAAGTGGAACAGCTGTACACAGTAGTATGGTGATGTCCTCACTTTGTTAGTAGTTTTGATCGGTTCAATCAACAGGAATAGTGGCTCTGTCGGGTCACTCAGCTTCAATAATCAAAAATAAAAGGATCCTGGAGAACCATATTCATTAATGTGCTGTATTTATTGGCATTCCATGCACGACATGTTTCGAGTCTAGTGACTCTTCCTCAGGTGCTTCATTACAAATGTGCAAACAACTATTTTAAGGGTGGGTTGTTTGCACATTTGTAATGAAGCACCTGGGGAAGAGTCACTAGACTCGAAACATGTCGTGCATGGAATGCCAATAAATACAGCACATTAATGAATATGGTTCTCCAGGATCCTTTTATTTTTGATTATTGAAGTGGAACAGCTGGGTGGAACAACTGGATATGGGCCTATGAGGCTGTGGCTACTCACAGATTCATCACACATTCATGTTTTTTAATGCTTTTCTTAAAAAAGAGTAATATATTTTCTATACAGCAGTCAAAACTTTCCAAAACACAACTTTTTTTTTCTTACACTGTTAATAATTACCATAGTTATAAATAATGAATGGCCTTCTCTTAATTTTGGGTATAATCTACTGTTCCCCGTGACAATCTATTTAAAAAGATTTTCAAACCATTGCATGGCTAGTCTTTGATAGAAATCCAAGTATATATGTTTTCACACTGACATGGCTGCATCATATATTATAACTGAGGGTCTGGGGGCAGATGTCTCTTTCCAGTAGTGAAATGGAATAACCGTTGACAAATTTTTCAATCTCTAGTAGTAAACAATCAACAGGTAGCAATTGTTGCTGTTTCTGTCTAATGAGATGCTTATTAGGCCAAAGCCTATAAACAAAGGCTGTAGCTGGGAGAAGGGAGGGTTTTGTTTATGCAGAGCTTTTTAGAAGACCGGTCATTTGTTTTCATTCTTTTTGTAAGAACTGGAACTAGAGTTTGACTTTATTTTCAATTTCAGATGTTGGCCTGTTTATTGAAAGAAATAAGAAAAATACATATTTCCTAATTAAAACAATAGGCAAGTAGTATGTTATACACAAGTCCTATTCATTATTGAAAAGGAGGCTATACACTTTATGGGTTGCTTTACTTGTAAGATTTTGTAAGTTTGTAAGATACCTCTAGTGCTGTTTGGAGTAACAACCAATCAGGTCTTAGTGTACGATAAGTTATACAATTTTACCTTGTCTTTATTCTTTTGGTTTACATAAACAGGTATCCTTCCACCACCTTTTGCCCCAGACTCCAGAATGGTCTATGCAAAGGATATTCAAGATGTTGGAGTCTTTTCAACAGTCAAAGGAGTTGCCCTTGAAGAATCTGACAACATGTTTTTTGATGAGTTTGCTTCAGGCAACATCCCTATACCCTGGCAAGAGGAAATGGTTGAAACTGGAATTTTTGATGAAATTAATTCAGATTTTAATGATGTTAGACGGGAATCTATTCCAAATGACAACTCCGCCAAGTCAGGAGTATGTCGAATCGCTTAGAGGACGAGGCAGCGTTTTCAGACCAAGATGCTCCTGTTGAATATTCTTTGTTGTCTGTAATATTTTTTCTTGTTAAAAGATCCCATAAAAAAAGATACTTTACTTGCGACAATAGGTCTCTACAGGTGTTGCTGCTCATTTTATTTCTGTACATATCTGAACTGCAATGAGAACTTGGGTCACCAGCTGCCACTGGCAACATCTTTATGTCAACTTGCAAGAAATTCATCGTGGACATTAAAAAAAAAAAAAAAAAATTATATATATATATATATATATATATATATATATATATATATATATATATATTAGACTAGGCAATAATTTTTAAACTGATAAAATCTGATCCTTGTCAGAGGAAAGGCAAACATCTGCATAAGCACAAGTCAGTTAGCAGATTTTATTCTAGAGACTTACAATATTTTAGTGTGGCTTATTTCATAGAATTAGCATAGAACTCAGTCAAGTCATTGGTGGTAATTATGATGTTGTAATTTTACAGCAATATCTTATTGTTATATTTTATTAATAATAATAATAATAATAATAATAATTGTATTCTAAATGTATTCACCTTTGTGTTCTGGGAGAGAACCTTGCATGATATCCACATGTTTGTTTCCATACATTGACAGGACACTGAAAATTCATGTTTCACAGCCGATTAAACGAAGCAGCAACATTATAGCCTACTTAAAGGGAAACTGTCATGGGGAAAATGTTTTTTTTTTCTTTAAATGGATCAGTTAATAGTGCTGATTCAGCAAAATTCTGCACAGAAATCCATTTCTCAAAAGAGCAAACAGATTTTTTTATATTTCATTTTGAAATCTGACATGGGGCTAAACATATTGTCAATTACCCAGCTGCCCCAAGTCATGTAACTTGTGCTCTGATAAACTTCAATCACTCTTTACTGCTGTACTGTACGTTTGAGTGATATCACCCCCCAGCACCCAACAACAGAACAATGGGAAGGTAACCAGGTACCAGCTCTCTAACATAAGATAACAGTTGACTGGTAGATCTAAGAACAGCACTCAATAGTAAAAACCCATGTCCCACTGTGACTCCTTCAGTTACATTGAGAAGGAAAAACAGCAGCCTGCCAGAAAGCAGTTCCCTTCTCAAGTGCTGGCACAAGTCACATGACCAGGGGAAGCTGGGAAATTAACAAAATGTCTAGCCCCATGTCAGTTTTCAAAATTGAATATAAAAATCTGTTTTTTCTTTTGAGGAATGGATTTCAGGGCAGAAATCTGCTGGAGTAGCACTATTAACTGATGTGTTTTGAAAAAACTTGTTTTCCCATGACAGTATCCCTTTAAAGCTTACCATTTGGCAGAACCCCAACTGTCACTGTAAAGGAAATTGGGCTGATTGCCAGGTGTTAGCAAACATACAGGAAGCTGGACTATATTTTCACAAACAGCAACCTCTGAGGGGAGTTTCCAGATAGGCTTTTGAAAAATACATCTTAGATCACCCCATCCCTTTCCACACACAGTTTACTGAGAATTCAACAAAAGTAGGCCCTCAAAGTTTATAAAAACATAATCTGAATTATAGTCCCTGACATTTCTTGGAAGCTTGAATGTATAGGTTACAAGTTATAATAAAGCATCACTAATGAATCATTTGTCAATGAGAACACAAATGACTTGTGTTTATAGGTGGATACCCCATTTAGGATTAATAGGAATACAAGAATGTGAAGCTTGCAGTCATGAGTTAAAGCTTACTCACATACCCAGTATTCCACAAATGAATTGAGTGCAGAGTCACAGTACATATAGCAGCACGCAGTACTTTATTTAGGAAGCACAGCACGGTTAGATTTCCAGATTCCCCAGCTTCAGAACATGCACTATACGGGGTGATTCTAAGCAACTTTTCAATTGGATTTCATGTTTTCTTTTTTTTTTTAATTGTTTTTAAATGACATGCCTTCTTCTTCTGACTCCTATTTTTTTTCCAATCTCTTATTCAAATCAATCCTTGATTGCTTTAATAACTTGGACCCTAGCAACCAGATTGCTGAGATTGCAAACTGGAGAACTTGATGAAGAAAAAGCTAAGTAACTCAAAAAACACAAATAAAAAATGTAAACCAATTGCAAATTGTATCAGAAAATCACTCTACCTCATTCGAAAAGTTAATTTAAAGGGAACAACTTCTTTTTTAAAAATAATGTGATGCTGGAAATCTCTGATTTGCGGATTGCTTTTTAATTAAGTCTTTATATACTGCCAATTAGTGATGGGCAAATTTATTCTCCTAGCTCGAATTTGCGGCGAATTGTTGCAATTCATCGCCGGCGAATAAATTCGCGAAATTCTGCCATCAATTTTTGACTTTCACGAATTTTTAATGACAACGTTTGAAATTCACAAATTTTTCGAGTAAACATTAGAAATTCACAAATTTATAGTGAAAACGTTCGAAAATCACGAATTTATAGTGAAAATGTTCGAAATTCACGAATTTATAGTGAAAACTTTTGAATTTCACGAATATTGTGAAATAGTTCAAAATTCACGAATTTATAGTGAAATTGCTTGAAATTCACGAATTTATAGTGAAGTAGTTAAAATTTCACGAATTTTTCGTGAAAATGGGTAAATTTCACAAATTTTCCCCGAAAACGGTAATATTCACATATTTTTCGTGAATTTTCCGATTTTTACATTTTTTGCGAATTTTTTGCCAAATTTGGCAAAGCGAAATGCCCCAGATTCGCCCATCACTACTGCCAATTACAGATTGCATTTTATTGCCTACAAATAAGGGAGGCAACATACTACAATATCAGCAGCGGTGTTTCTGGGGCTGCCGCCGCCTGAGGCAGCAGCCCTGATGCCGCCCCCCATCCCGCTCCACGCTTAAAAATCTGCATCGGATCTGGTCAAAGGGGGGCGGTATCGTTAGTGCATTGAGCGCAATTGTGCTCTCTGCATTAGCTGAGATGAATTTCCAGGTTAAAACCTGGAAATTCGGCTCTTAAAGTTACAAGATGCAGCTTTTTGCTGCCCCTTGTAATTGGCTGCTCTGTGCCCCCTGAGGCAAGGTTCTCACCTTGTCTCATGGCAGGAGTGGCCCTGAATATCAGACAAACCCTTGGGGGATTAAATTATTTTCTATAGTTTGAAGTCTCTTTATATTAGTACAGAAAACTAATGAACAGATTTCATCAATTACTCATACAGTGAAATTATTTTCCATAGAAATGTAACATACGTTAGGTCACCTATAAATAGATATATGATTCTCAGAAATATTATATCATGCCCCTAAACCCACCACCCCTGCAACTGATGCTGAAAATAACAAAGAAAATAATTTCTTCTATGGAGCTATAAGGATGATGTAAACTTCTCTTTTAAACACCTACAGAATACGGCACAAGGGCAGGTGTCAAAGTTATAACAATCACTTTGGTATTTGGCCAGGTCTTTTCAAAATGCCTGACCTTGTTGTAAAAAACACCATCATGACTGCTGTGAATCTAGAGAATGATACCTAGCAGTACTAAGGTAGAAGTAAGACTGCTCATGTAGTTCTCAAACTGATTATAACTGATTTATAACAGGAAAATGTCAGGAAACCTTTTGCTCTTTCATGTATTTACAGAGGTTTCAGTAACTGTGAAACACTGAAATCTGTCAAACTTGCTGAGTTGTGTTGCTTATCTCTAAAGTTACATCACAGATAACAATATCATTACTCATCCAAACACGCAAACACTCAGTATTTGCCTATCAGTCAGATCTTCCAAATATATTCTCTGAACACATTCCCTCTGCTGCTGTGAGACCTAGCAAGTTTGTGAGCAGATCTCCAGACAAGCAGACTAATTCTGAATTTCTCACTTTTAGGGGCAGACTTACTAAGGGTCGAATTTGGAATGGTAAAAAATTCTAAATTCGACCATCGATCGTATTCGATCATATTAAAATTATTCAGTTCGAATGATCACACAGAATCAAATGATTATTTTTAAAAAATTTGATTTCCCAGGACGGGTTCTAGGAGGTCCCCCATTGGCTAAAATGGCAATTTGGCAGCTTTAAGATGGTGAATAGTCAGATTCGAAGGATTTTTAAAGGGCCAGTGCTTCGAAATTTGATTTTTTTTTTTCAATTCAAATTGAATTATGGGCTATTCAATGGTCAAAGTAGCCCTAAATTACTCCGAAATTGGAATTTTTGAAATTCGAATTTAATTAGAATTTTCACTTTGAGCCTTAGTAAATGTGTCCCTTAAAGTTTCAGTACTTACTGCAAAAATTATCATATGCACTTTTGCATAGACATTTTAAGGGGGTTATTTATCAAAGATCAATTGTAGGGTTATTAGAACTAATTGCTAATTTAAGGAAGAAACTCTAATCAACAATCAAAACTAAAATTCTTCTAGTTTTTGGCAAAAAGCGAAACCCGCCTAAAAAACCTTGAACATCATGAAGGCTAGCAACATATTCAAATTGTTCAAGGGACCTCTGCCATTGACTCCTTCATGACCTTAACAGGTTTTAGATGGTGTATTGTCAGATCCAAGCTATTTCCAGGGTCGGGGTATATTACATTTTTAAAAATTTCGTTTTTTTTTTTACCCACCCCCCCCAAAGTTTTTGACTCAAAAATAACCTTGAAAACTTTTTGTGGGAAACACAACTGGAACCTTAACAAATCTTCCCCTAAATATGAGAAGTAGTGGCGGTCGAGGGATAAGTAGGCTTCATTAACATATCCTCTAAAATGAGACACTGGGAATGAAAGGTACAGTTTAAAGGAAAGTCTCTAGCAAAAGAGTCTCAGTTTTACATAAAAGCCACTGACATTTATATTATATATGTCATTTTTTAACAGTACAGTAGATCATCTACAAAGTCTGAAAGTCTTCAGTTTTGTAAAAATTAGCCATAGTTGTATGCCACCAAGGACAAAAGTGACTAGGGAATTTCTTCTTATATGTTTCAACTTCTTTATATTAAAAATAGATTTTTAAGGAGACGATAAAGTATGTTTTAACCAGAATAATTATTTTACTTCCCTTGTATGCCACTACCATGATTTGTATATCATGGAATTCAATCACACATTGCATAGTGTTTTTAAGGCATAAACATGTTAAGTTTGAGATTGAAAATCCACAAAATGTTATCACCTGGATATATAATTTTATTATTATTATTGTTATATATGTATTTATATAGAGCTCAAAGATTCTATAGCTACAAAAAAGATAGCTGTTAGCTACCAAACATCAATATGTACTGTACATGTAAAAATAAAAGTGAGAAAAATTTGAATTTTTCTTAAACATTGTGCCTAGTGTTTTTATTATTTATTTGTTTTAGCTTTTTAAGGCTTATTTTCAAACCTACAAAGTATCTGACATCCTATCGCAAAGAATTGCAATAAATGTTTCTGGTATGGAAATAGTTTGCACTTGTAAATCTCATGTTCTCATACCTAAGCATGTGTTTACTGGCCAACTCTTCAAAAGAATATGATACTTGTGCAACTGCATTGTAGAAAAAATGGAATGGGATTGTCAATTAGTGGAATACCAGCTAATGAATTTATGTATAATAAAGAATTGCTTTGAAATGTATAAATGTAGCTTACACTTGTATGTACTTATTGAGGAAGAACCTTGAATACTTTGCAATGTAAAGAGGCAGTTGTAAGTAACTGTCAGCATAGTAAAGACAGTGATATTTTTAGGCAATTTGTATAGGGCAATTTTTGTTTAGGTTTATTATTTTTCACCTGTTCCAATTCTTCAGTTAGAATTAGGTCACACAGAGAGCTGAATGACTAAAAGATGCAGAATGCTCTTAATGTATAAATATGCATATCTGCTTATTGTAGGGGTCAGTAAAACCCCAACTAAAGTATCAACAATCAGATCACTAAGTATAACAATATTTATAATTGCAATAATCATATATTCCCCAACAATCTTCCCTTTCTCAAATGTACAGCAGCATACCATCTCATTACATTTCACAAGGCCTAAGTATCATGCAATATAAATGCATATACACCCTTGCATGACTCCTATGGATTGGTGAGAGGTGCAAGGCTGATGATATCAGTCTAAGACATGAGCTCAGATCATGCTGTCTCAATGCTATGACTTGAATACAGTAAAAGAATATAAACTCCTCCGCAGACATCCTGCAAATTCCCCCACACAAAATTTTTTTTTTGAATATCAAAGAAGTGGTTAGCAAATTCTTATTAACATTACCCTGTAGGTTGTTTAACCTTACGATGTAGGTTGTCTTCGAGGTTTTTCTAAAGAACTGTATTGCTTAAAATCCTTTTACGAAAGAACTACTCTTGAAAGCACAGCAGCTTGAATGTTAACATTTTTTCAGGTGAAACACATTTCAAATAAGGAAATATTATTTCATTAATGACAGCAGTGGTATAACTAGAATTTGATGGGTGGCCTAGGAATATCCCTTGTAACATGTTTGTTCTCCAGCTGCCACGGATCAGGTGAAATGAGTTGGGATTATGGGTGAATGTTCTTTCGCTGAGGATAAGACCAGAATAAGCTCCTGAGGGAAAGCATCTGTTAGACACAGAGTTTCTTCCTGTATAAAGATGGAGATACTCTTTTTTTTTTACTATAACTGATGAACTTTAGCTTGCTATCTACTGTTTTTTAAATAGAGTTGCCACCTGGCTGGAAAAATGAGTAAATCACACTTTTGCATTTACATAGGAAACTGTAATCAATCTGTCAAATTCTCATAGAGTTCTATCAAGTTTAGGGCAATTGCACACAGACCAGGTTTGAGCTTGGCGACTGCTCAGGTGTCAAGACCAGCAAAATTCCTTACCATTGAACTCTATATAAATCACCTACAATTGTTTGTTTTTAACAAAAAAATATGTAGTATTAATATGGCCCAATCTGCCAATAACTCAATGTTTACTTCATTGTAGGATGTTTTTTAATTGATAGGATTAATGATATAAAAAAAAAACTAAGGATGCCCCGAATCCAGGATTTGGTTCGGGATTCGGCCAGGATTCGGCCTTTTTCAGTAGGATTCAGTTGAATCCTTCTGCCTTCTGAATATACAAATTAGGGCTAGGCAGGGAAATTAGGTGATTTTTTTGGCACAAAACAAGGAAGTAAAACATTTTTCCCCTTCCCACCCTTAATTTGCATATGCAAATTAGGGTTCGGATTCGGTTCAGTATTCGGCCAAATCTTTTGGGAAGGATTCAGGGGTTCGGCCGAATCCAAAATAGTGGATTCAGTGCATCCCTAAAAAAACAAAGGAAGCAGCTCCACAGCAATTACAAAAATATAATCTTATGAAAACTGATACAGAGGTTCTTCTGGTCCAGCTAAGGCAGTAGACCTGATCCCACCATACTTCACCCCCCCTCGATTTCCTACAGCACTCAAACTGGGGCAAATGGGGTGGGATGTTTTTGTTTAAAAAAAAAAAAAAAAAAAACTACAATTTAGCATAAACAATACAGATCAGAAATAGTGACAGGCACTTTGTGTAACCTGTCTGTTATCCAGTCGTGAGAAGAACAAAAAAGGAAGAACAAAAAAGGAAGAACAAAGGAAGTGTTTGGAAATGCTAAAATCATTAACTATTAAGGTCCTTAATCTTTTTTTCTCTACTACTGAGAAAGTCCACTTTTGTCAAAAAATTTCCTGAAATCAAGTCTCATAATTATGTACTGGTTATTGTGCAAAGTATTGAAATATTCCATAAAATAATGTTTATATCAAATAGATATGTGCCTATTAAGCTCTCCTCTCTGCCTTGGGTATGACCAGAAATAGGGTTTTTTGTAATTTCTTAATAGTTGAGTTAGCATTCAGTGATATGAGTTAATAATTTGCCATGTAATATGTGGATTTAATATGTATGTGTCTGGTTTAATCTCAGTTGAACAAAACTGTCTCTCTGTTTGGCGACCTAAAATCCAATGTGTGGGAAATATCCAAAGGCACACAGAACTGCTGCAAGCAAGGGCCACCTTGCACGTTTAATGCATGTATTAATTGTGCAAGATGTTCCTTGCTTGCAGTAGTTCTGTTTCACTCAATTTCAATTAATTCCTGCAGGATTTTTAGAACTGAATTTATCAAATGGTGAACTAACTTGAAATGATAAACATGACCTAAAAATCCCACAGGAATGAATAGAAAGTGAATATTTATATTCCTCAGCTTTTTACACTGTTCCTGCCAGGGGAAAAAGTACTCTACTTTTTTTCGCTGGGGAATAATTTTAATATTTTCATTTGCCACTACTGATGGTAACATTTCTTAGGCAGAAGCATAAAAGAAAATTCCTTGGCGAATATTTGCGATTGTTTGCTCAAGGAATAGGCATATAAAATTACTGGCTAACCTGGCTGATACAACATAGGGGGGATGCAGTCTTTTAAAAATGACAAGCCACCTCTGCAAAATTAACTAAAATGGAAAATGGGGTGAATACTGATATCATGTCCATAATAAATAAGGCACATAGTAATTTGACATAATATGTATCTCTGATAATGATAAAATATACAGCTAATATAGCTGGAGAAAATGCAAAAATAACGGACACATCTGTTTTATACACACTTACACTATTGCTGTTTTGCATGATGCAGATCATGCCAGCATACACATATATATATGTGTGGTTGTACAAAAGATGACAGTTGGTAAGTAAACTGGCCACAGAATTTCCTGCGAACAGCGTCACAGGCAAGTATTTAATCATGCTAAATTGCAATTCTATAAAGCCTTGTTTAAACTTATTTTTAATGACATACGGAGTATATAATTGTTTTTTTAAATTTGCCTTAGTATGCAGAGTAACTTTAGATTTTTTTTTGAAACTGCTGTTGACTTGAAATATTAACAGTACAATGCAAAGCATTTAGATTGCTATCTCTCTAATTCCCACGTCACAGTCTGCTTATGTTAGATAACTTTGTCACATGTGCTATAGCCGTGAGAAACCAATGTTCTTTTGAACTCAGAATGAGAATAAAAACAGCACTGCTAATTTGCACTAGGTTTTAAGCTTAAAATATCAATCAAACATGAATCTAACATTTGGATATCTTTGAACACTCGGTTAAATTATAAATGTAGCACAGTGCTGAATAATTAGCACAGATAATTAATTAGTGTGGTGTTTATACAAATGGCCTGCAGGTGGCACTGTCCATACATAGGACTTTCTGTACAACTTGAAAGTGAAAGTAAGATTTGCTGCTGTTATGTAATGGCTGCATCAACCTGCTAATAAAGCATTGTTATACTCTCCTCATCCTCGGCTACCAAACACAACAAATGGTGACAAGGATGTCTTTTTTAACTCTGCTGCAGCCTGCACCTTTTCTACCAAACCCTGGTGAGCCTACCATACTGTACCTTTTAGTGCTTGGATCCGTATGTTTGATAATTACATTATTGCTGCTGACCAAGGGGTGATTTCTGC
>CM044433.1:114860332-114882508 GCA_024363595.1 Xenopus borealis | reverse complement strand
CTAATTCTGGGCAGTGTCATTCTGTAGCTACTAAAGCAAATAGGGTTCTGTCTTGCATTAAAAGGGCATCAACTCAAGGGATGAAAACATAATCATGCTTCTTTATAGATCCCTAGTAAGGCCTCATCTGGAGTATGCAGTGATGGATATAAATGAGCTGGAGAGAGTGCAGAGACGTGCAGCTAAACTGGTTAGAGGGATGGAAGACTTAAATTATGAGGGTAAACTGTCAAGGTTGGGGTCTCTGTTGGGGTTTTCTCTGGAAAAAAGACCCCTGAGAGGGGACATGATTACACTTTTAGTAAATTAGTACATTATAGACAAATAGAAGGGGACCTATTTACCCATCATCGCACCAGAGGCCACTCCTTCAGACCAGAGGAAAATAACTTTTATTTGAAGCAGCGTAGGTGGTTCTTCACAGTGAGGACAGTGAGGTTGTGGAATGCATTGCCGGGTGATCTTTTCAAACAGTGGGTAAAGCAGGACAAATGGAGATTGAGGCAGTATAACTGCTAAAGTGCAAGTTTATTTTCACGCCACACAACATGTTTCGGGCTACATGTGCCCTTTATCAAGTGCGAACCTTAAGTGAACATACAAGATTTAAATACACACCCAGGGTCTGTAACCCCTCCCACATCCACATGTTAAATAATGCATTTAAAAATGGTGAAAAAGACTTTCTTCTGTGCAAACTGTATCTGTTTACGTCCAGGAATCGTTCAATTCTAAAAGGACATAGTAGATTAAAGTGAATTTATATACAATGTTGCTAATTCATATGTGTTTTGTGTGTAGCAACTTCCTAAGTAAGTGCTAGAGAAATTGACAATCAGTGTTTGGAATTGCATCTACACAGAGTGGTTGATACATAGTGTAAGTTAAAATCACCAGTGAATACTATACAGATAGTGGACAAGAAGCCTTAAAAATATATAAAACTGCAAACACTAAAAAACCTGTGTTATTTAAGGATTAAATGTGCTTAACACTGTTTAAAAAGTATAATACTCTTACCCTTATGCGCAAAGCTATACGTTAGGGTGTAATGGTCAATATCTGAAAATATAAGAAAGATATTAGATCAGTTTACAGAAATGGTGTTATACTCCAATATTCATTGAGACCCATAGGGGTCATTGTGTTCAATCTTTTAATCCATATTGCTTCGCGCTCCAAAAGCAATTTCTGGATATTTCCCCCTCTCGTGGGAGTTTTCACTTGTTCTCAGATATTGACCATTACACCCTAACGTATAGCTTTGCGCATAAGGGTAAGAGTATTATACTTTTTAAACAGTGTTAAGCGCATTTAATCCTTAAATAACACAGGTTTTTTAGTGTTTGCAGTTTTATATATTTTTAAGGCTTCTTGTTCACTATCTGTATAGTATTCACTGGTGATTTTAACTTACACTATGTATCAACCACTCTGTGTAGATGCAATTCCAAACACTGATTGTCAATTTCTCTAGCACTTACTTAGGAAGTTGCTACACACAAAACACATATGAATTAGCAACATTGTATATAAATTCACTTTAATCTACTATGTCCTTTTAGAATTGAACGATTCCTGGACGTAAACAGATACAATTTGCACAGAAGAAAGTCTTTTTCACCATTTTTAAATGCATTATTTAACATGTGGATGTGGGAGGGGTTACAGACCCTGGGTGTGTATTTAAATCTTGTATGTTCACTTAAGGTTCGCACTTGATAAAGGGCACATGTAGCCCGAAACATGTTGTGTGGCGTGAAAATAAACTTGCACTTTAGCAGTTATACTGCCTCAATCTCCATTTGTCCTGCTTTACCCACTGTTTGAAGAGTTCATTGGTGCCTGGACGGAGCACCTGCAGGAAAATTGGAGTGCAGCCTGTTCCACTCTCTGTGAAATCAGCATTGCATTGCCGGGTGATGTTGTGATGGCTGATTCTGTTAATGCTTTTAAGAGGGGCTTGGATGATTTCTTGCACAGACATAATATCAAAGGCTATTGTGATACTAAACTATATAGTTAGTATAGATATGGACATATAATTTATGTGAAAGTATGGAAGGGTGTGTGAATGGATGCTCGGTTTTCATTTGGAGGGGTTGAACTTCATGGACTGTGTCTTTTTTCAACCCAATTTAACTATTTAACTAACTAACTATGTAACACAATTTCTAGCATTCTGTGTCACATGGGTTATGTTTATTCCAGCCCATTGTATTTTGGCCTATTATTAACTCCTGTGGTTCTCATTTACTTCAATGAACAAGTGTGACATCTTTATGGTGAGCATCAGTGACAAAGACTTCACTTTGGTAATATGGAGAGACCCTGGACCCAAAATGAATACATTACTTGATTAGTACTCCTGTGAAGAATAGTATACCTACTTCATACCATTGGAAGAGTGATTTTCATCTGGAATACTTGAGAGCAAGTATATCTTTTATTAGATGACATTGCAGTAATTTCAGAAGCTGTGTCACATATAAATTACATATGGGAAGAGAAATATCTGATGTCTGACACAGGACAACTTTTATGATTGATTCATTGGTAGGGTATAAAATGGATTTTGAGCAAAAACAGGCATTTGTAATTATATGCACTGAATACACTGAATGGTGATAATTCCATGGATTTTCATTTAGGTGCTGGGAAAAAATATACCCTACCCCCATACTTAATATGAGCCAGAAGTCTGCACATATTAAGCAAGGATAACTACAATGGCTCATCCTGATAGGCCTTAGTCTTTTTGAGCTTTAAGCTCACTATACAAAAAAATTCAATAACATTTTTTAATTAATTATTATTAATATTTTTTTATCCTTATAACATGAAGGGCTTTTTATTTCAAATGATTGCTTAATTATATCAGTGCAGTGAACCATAGCTACTAAGCAGCATATAGCATTGCTAATGTATAGTATGGGATCTGTTATTCAGAAACCCCTTAACTAGAAAGCTCCAAATTACAGGAAGGCAGTATTCCATAGACTTATAAGCAAACAATTAAAATTTCAAACTTGATTACCTTTTTTCTCTGTGATGATAAAACATCTAGTACTTTATTCAAAATACAATATGATTGATCCTTATTAGAGATGAAACAAGCCTTTTGGGTTTATTTAATATTTAAATTCTTTTTTATAGTATTACAATATGAAGATCCAAATTACAGAAAGACCCGTTAAAAACCAGGTCCCAAGAATTTTGCATAACAAGTCGCATACCAATTTAAAATCAAGAATCTGATTTGCAAATCAAGAATCTGAGTAAATGTAACAGGAAAATTTAGCAACTAAATTCTTAATTTTAAAATGTTGCTTCTCTTAACAAAACATTAACAAAGAATCAATATAAATGCTCTGATAAACTGAAGTACAAATATTAAACAGTAATCCAAGTACAGGTGGTTCTTATGGACCCTCAGTCCAGCATGATGGATTCCAATGATACTTCATTTAATTTATTTCTTCATTTCTTTAAGACAACAAATAACTCAATGAATGTAAAAACACAATACAGAGAAATACAAAGCATAGGGGCACATTTATGACTGCATGTTCATAACAGCCCCTGTAGCTTTTATTTTGCAATGTACTTCATTTACTTGAAATTGAAAAAAATGTTCTTAAACAAAAGGTTAATAGTACAGATTAATAACTCTTTAAACAACATGCCACTGACATATTGTTCTGAAATAATTAGGATGTTTCAGTTCAAATAACTATTATAAAAATGATGAAAGAGAACTTCTGTTTTCACATTTCTTTGCCCTTTATTTTGTCTGTCATATCAAACTATGCCGTGCAGTCTCTTCTCTTTACATATGTACAGACTTAGCATGAGAGGGAAAAAGTACAATAGAGATTGCTTATCTCAGAATCATACCGTGCTTATTCTTGCACAAATATAGACTGAAATCAGCAGAAACAGACTTCCTTTTTTGTTTGGTGGATCAAGGTAATGCAACCAAGAGAAAAGATAAGCATATTATCTACATGCACTGTACCTGAGTAGAATGAGATGTTAGATGATTATCAGTCTTGATCAGTCTCACACTTCCGTAGTATAGTGGATGAAATAATGAGGTCAAATTGAATTGAAGTCATTTGCACCAGGAAACAAATATTCAAAAGTACAATGTTCAGTTAGATTATTATTTTGATCAGATTGTTATTTTGATTAAATTATTTTTTAAATAATTGCTTAAAGTAATACAGAAGCAGCCACTTGGATTTGTGAGTTAAATGCATCATGACTCAGGGTTAATTGAAGAAGCTGTGTTATCTAAAGTCATCTTAACTCATTTAATGCATTTAACCTTTTCATTAGCATACCAAAGCCCCATTGTTTTCAATGGTGAACTCTTTAATTGGATGGGATGCTGTGACACAATATTCTGTGCTAGGTGGGATAAATGGGATAGATGAGTTAAGTTATTCTGTGTCAAATGCACAATCGAAAGTGGCTTCATCTGTATATATTTAACTCTGCTTGTTGCAATCATAGTATTTTAGATGTCTGTATAGGAGAAAATTAGGCATGGTCAGTCATTCTAGTCGTTAGTTTAAAGGCTAAGGCAATAAAAAGGCATATGGCAGATCAATGTTTTACTTTCCCCCTTGTTTATCTTTGTCATTACCCTTATGCCCATCCCCCTGCAATATAATACTATTAAGCTTTGTATAGTGATGGCCATATTTTCTTTATATGAACATTAAGGGGCAGATTTACTAAGGGTCAAATTAAAAAAAAATTGAAATTCGACCATCGAATTTTTTAAAGGGCATTTTCAATCGAAAATGGAGCGAATAGGTCCGTTTTAGATCGAATAAAAATCATTCAAATACATCATGCGATTTGAACAATTTGAACGATTTTTGCAAAAATCCTTTGAATTTCAAAATTTTTAAAAAACACTCCTTAAAGGTTCCAGAAAGTCCACCATAGGCTAAAATAGCAATTCGGCAGGTCCCTGGGATACAGTTGAGGTTGATGTATTCATTTTGAATGGAAAGGAGCATGGCTCTCTGATTGTACAGCTCAGTCTCTGCTTCTGGGGCTGGCTCCACATATATGTGCTTCTTTTTTGTATGACAAACATCAACAACTATCAACACAAGTGCCTCCCCTCTATCAGCTGCAGTTTGTGTCCCCTTGTAGTCCAAGAAGGAAGCGTTGATAATACAGGAAATTAATTAGTTATTTTCCTCCTCCAAAATTGCTCTTAAGAACCAGGAAACCTTAAAAAGAAAGTAACTTCGATCTCACAGTCCACCCTATTGAGGGCAATTTATAATGAAACCATAGATATGTCTTAATTTATATAATAATCAAAATGTAGTCTCAGCCCAAGTCCTATTCAGATGACTCAAATAGATCAGGCTTTAGGAATACTTCAGATAATTAATTCCTACTTTTGTTCTCTTTGGGATCACTGAAACATACCCCTCATGTAATTAGCTTGTGCAAACTCCATTGCTTCTTTAAAATGATGAAAACTTCTGAAAAGTTCCAGCTAGTTGCAGTACTGCAAGTTGTGTTTCTATTTGTAGCTATACCTACATAATCTAGCCTTCTAACATTAAATTTTTACTTCCATCACAAACCCTGGCCAGCAGAATTTTACCAGATGGGCAACTTCACTTTCAAAGAAAGGGAAATTAAAGTGCCACATGTGTAACTGCATATCAGAGAAGAAATACAATGTGCAAACTTTCCGTTCGAGAACATAATAGTCTTTTTTGCTTTTAAAGGGAAACAGGGCTTCCTATTAAGAGGTCTGCAAAGGATTTAACAATTATTCAAAATGGCTTTCTCAAAAATGTATGCATTTTATATTACCCTCATTAAAGTGATCTAACAGAATAATACGTATTTATAAACATTTATATATAAATGTATATACATTTAGTCACCTTAACTTTATACTTACAGGACCATGTTTATCTTTATCTTGTGTTCTCAATTTCATCTAAAATGTTGGAAATGTGCATTTTGTATTTCATCTTTTCATTATATGAACAAAACCAAAACAAAACAAACTAATGGAATCACACTTTAAATCACTAATAAGATAGGAAATCTTGTTCTAATATGGTTTTTTATAGCCTGCTAGCTGTTCGTGGTTAAACAAATCATAACTAATTCTGTCTTTTCAATCGAGACGTTTCCCATACATGGTTTGTAATAAAAATACACAAGACAGTCTTGGTTCGCCTTAGTGTGCAAACACAAAGGGAGTCGTTTTAATACAAAAAAAAAACCCCAACAGTTTTATGTTGCCTCTACCTCTTAAACATATTTTATCAGATTTATGATTTCCATTAACTAGGGAACATAATTATGTACCATATTCCTTACATGTTGTGCAAAGGTTGTGTTCATTAGTTTCCTTCTACTATAGATTAGTAAAACATTTAATCTGAACTATACTGTTTGTACACATAAAACTTTGCAGCAATTATTAAAGGTACATTTTCCTCTTCACAGATGGGTGATGAAATGGTATTAATTAGAAAAGAAACAGGTCACCATATTTTTAAGTTCAGTGTTTTATTTAGCAATCTGCAGATACAAAGCTAGAGAATGATTGATATTAGACAGAATACCTTTTTTTTTTTACAAATAGTTATGGAGTTTTGCAGAAATTTTGCCACTCTACCCCCACACAACCTGTAGAAGCAAAACCCACAGTGCATGTGGATTCAAGAACATGCAACAGTGAAGCATTTTAGCTAGTTTAATTTATTGTCCTTTATATGCCTTGATATGCTTTTGAGCTGGCATCTAAACACTCTACAAAAATAAAGAAACACGCAGAAACAAAAGTGGAGACAAGGAGAATGAGGTCAAAATGTTACTCCCTTTGGTTGATTTGGTGGCAATTGCCCGAATTGGTGTATTTTTTATACCTACAAACTACATTTTCTTGTGTAGGTGGCAATTGTTAAATTCTTCTATAATTTAGGAGAGACCTAAATATATGTAGGGACCCATAGGTTTGTAACTGCACCTTCTAGTTACTGGGCAAAAGTTCTTGTATCTAATTTCTATTTACATATCCACTGCTATTGGGCAGGTGGCACTGTGACCACATCCTGCCTGACACTGGTATAGTGCTGGGAACGAAGTGGAAGCTTCCTCTTTGTCATCCACCAGAGGAGCTGGGTGGATGTGCGCTGAGCCTGGGCAAATGAGCCCAGTAAAGTCAGACAGCTGGGTGTGCTGAGGTGGGGCCTGGGTACAGCAGTTGAAGTCGGGAACGAGGAAACCCCGTGAATGAGGAATAGTTGTTCTAGGGTAGATTTCTAATAGTCTCTCTAGGAAGAGAAAGGTAGACAGGGTAAGAAAGAAAGAGCAACTAAGCTCCAACAAGGATTTGCAGGAGGGAGTAGCTTCCCACAGGCTTTTGAAATGCCTGAGTGCAGGGACCTCAGTGAGGGGGGACTGTGAGGGTAGAAGCTACTTTCCTGACAACTTCCAGGTGGGAATGGTTGTACTGATATCTGCAAATGCCTAAGGGAGTCTTTCTGCAGCTGAATTACCTGTTACCTGAGATGACTGCATGTCATGTACTGTTTCCTCATGTCATCTCCTGCATGAGTAAAACCTGTGGTTCATTGACTTGTGCATATGTTCAATAAATACCTTTTTCTGTTTCACTAAGAACCTCCTGGTGCCCAAGTTTCTATGTGTGTGTTGTGCAGTGCCTGTGGGTTGTAGTTCAACCACCTCTTAAAGTGATAGCTTCCACATTGCAAAGGCCCTGCCCTGATATGTAAAGTTGCAGTGTAACCATGCTCATGTGTAACTGGAGCCTTTAACTATCTGTGTGCTAGATAGGCCAAAAAAGTGTTACATAGATATAGGAGATCACTTTGCATTACTATTTTTTGTTCTGCAAGCAATGATTAATGTGCCTTTAAAGGAACAGTTCAGGGTAAAAATAAAAACTGGGTAAATAGATAGGCTGTGCAAAATAAAAAATGTTTCTAATATAGTTAGTTAGCCAAAAATGTAATATATAAAAGCTGGAGTGGGTGGATGTCTCATATAACAGAATACAACACAACATCCTGCTTTTCAGCTCTCTAAATCTGAGTTAGTCAGCGACTTGAGGGGGGGCCACATGGGACATAACTGTTCAGTGAGTTTGCAATTGATCCTCAGCATTCAGCTCAGATTCAAAAGCAACAGTTATGACCCATGTGGCCCTCCCTCAAGTCATTGATTGGTTACTGCCTGGTAACCAGGGTAACCAGTCAGTGTAAACAAAAGAGAGCTGAAAAGCTAGGTTAGACTTACAGTCACTCCAGCCTTTATACATTACATTTTTGCCTAACTAACTATATTGAAAATATGTTTTATTTTGCACAGCCTATCTGTTTACCCAGTTTTTACTTTTATACTGAACAATTCCTTTAAAAGGGACTTACTGTAGATGCCTCCTCGAATTGGCAAGTGAATGCATGTGTAATATCTGTATATGTGTGAAAATAACAAATTAAAAAAACAAACAAATGCAAAAAGTATTGTAAAAGTTATACCTATATTGACTAACAATAAAAACACATTGCAATTTTTCAGAGCACAAAGGCCCCTTCATCAGGCAAAATATATTTCCTGATGAAGGGGCCTTGGTCCTCCGAAAGCTTGTAATGTATTTTTATTGTTAGCCAATATAGAAATCACTTCTACAATACGCTTTGTATTTGTTTTTTTATTTCTTACTTTTGCTACTGGCTAACACAGTACCACATATTTTGTCTTGTGCTATACATGTGTGAGTAATTGTAGTGCACCCAATCTGTTCTCTTTGAATTGTGGGATAAGCAGCATTCTCCATATTTTATTTGGAGGGAGAGATGGGGACAATTGGAAAAAGTAATGTTTCTTCCCAACATGGATCAGTCATACTGGAAGAAAACTTGAGTTTGACTGCATTGATGGGCAGTTTTCTATTTCAAGCCAGTTTAAATACTTAACAATGTTAATACACAGGCGTCTTTTATAAGAGTATTATAATGCTGGGCATCCTTGTTCAGGATTATTATGGGACACATTAAATGTGAGAGAGAGAAAAACTAAACATAACACACACACTGAGAAATTTTATTTTCTGATCATGTTGTGTGTCAAGTTAAACTTGAGCGAAGTGACAGACAAAGAGAGGCACAGACAATCCAAGTCAGAACATTTGAAAAATGTTCAGTCTATGATTGTAGTGTCTGGGATACAAGTCAAGTCCTAATACACCCACTGAAATCTTGCGCTTTAATTACTTGCTTGCTGGGCAAGATCATCTTTATCAGGGGCCATCCAAGCTGCTTTGCCGCCCCCCCTTCCCCACGGCGCTCGCTTTTTCAGCGCCGGACAGGGGTAGGGGGGGTCCACAACGCTAGTGCAAGTGCAAACTCTGCACTAGAAGAACCGAATTTCCATGTTGAAAACCGGAAATTCGACTCTTAGTTACCAGGAGCAGCATTTTTGCTTCCCTATAGTTCATATAGGAGCAATGACCAGCTCCTTGTTGTAGCTCCCACCCCTTCCAGCTATAGTCAGGTGATCCTACTGGTGTCTAATAAAAGTGGTAGTTTTACTATGAAAGCAGCAAGTAAGTTGCTCATAATAGTAACTACAATAATATATATATATATATATATATAGGTGAAGAATGGCGGCACTCACAGGCTTTTCAGGCGAAATAAAGAAAAACTTGTTTGTATACTCTTGAGAAAGATCCCTGTGAGGGATGGAAACGTCGAGTTAAATAAAACGTTTTTCTTTATTTCGCCTGAAAAGCCTGTGAGTGCTGCCATTCTTCACCTATACATTTACCCTGCTGGCTTGGGCACCCAGGTACTCTATCCTGTAAATGGTGTGCACCTTTGGGACTGTGTATATATATGTATATATATATATATATATATATATATTATATACCTGTATTATTATAAGATCATAAGATCATCCAGGAATTGTACTGTTCAATCTGTTCATTGTTAGTTTTATTGTAGTAATAACAGATGGCCAGCAGGTAGCAGCACAACACTACAAAGTGCATGCATTGCTTATTTTTCAAAATCACAATCATCAGACTTTCTAATGAAAATGACTACCACGTTGACTTTAAAGTTGCAATGATTGTAGTATTTTACAGGTGAAATTCTATATAATTCTATGTGGTCTCATTAATTAACTACTTATCAGAGCGACATGGTGGTATAAACACTTCAACCTACCCTTCTATCAACCTAGCCAATTATTTTACTCTAATGTAAGTGACAAACCAAGAAACAACTAATTGACTATATGCCAGGGACAGCCACTTTCTACCTTAGTGTCAACATAAATAATACAAAATATACTTGTGAGCCTAAGTAAATATATGCAGCTCAGAACATCTCCCCGCATTAATCCATTCAACTTACTGTTCTGTAAGAGTGGCTGCATTTCTTTGCTGCTGGTACTCAATATAAAGTGTTACCTAAATGGGCACTATTTATAAAGCACATAATACTTGTCATAGCATAGCATAGCAGCCTTTCACATCGGGAGGAGCCCTTTGATACTCAGATGCCGCCAGGGGTTAAAGTGACAGAACTAAGACTAGGGTTCTGGGTAAGCAAGGGAACTGGAATATGGGACAAGAGGAATGGAGAAAGAGTAAGCATGGTTGTGCAACAGGCTGGTTCAATACTAATTCAGTCAGTTCAGTACAGAATCGGAATTCAGAAGGGTAGTCAATAATCAGGCAATGGCATTTCAGGTAGCAGACGAGATTGGTCAGGACAGGCAAGGGTCTGGGAGCAGTAAATCAGACAAGAATTTGCACCCAGGAACTCTATCTAGAATAGACCCACGTAGATCAAAGAGAAAATGCTAATGGTGCCTTGAATATTTTAATTACTTGCCAGCATGATGATGTCAGTAAAGGAGGCATACATCAAAACCCAGGAAGGATGAGCGCTACACTAGGATGCCAAAGGAGGCAGGTGTCCCCGCAGTGAGAGTGCCTGCCGCCCCCTAGACCACTAGGTATTATTACAGTGGGGGCCTGAACAGAACTGGGTTAAGTACTAAGTAATTTTTCGCTTGACATGGATGAAGAGCAGGATATTTTGAAAATAATATGCATAGCACTCTCTCAGAATTATAGAAAAAGTTAAATTCAGCCACATTACTGGTAATCAGATGAATGCTTTGGTTGTTTAACATTAAACCATGTTTATTGGTCTACTTTCACATAAAACACAAGGAATAAGCTAAATATTATATCTATGGGAAATCTTACATATAGATAGTATAATGCATATATATTTTGGTCCTCTTGCAAAAACCAGTAGCTGCCTTTTTGCTGCAGTTTCAAAGTAATACAGTATAATAGTAGATGATGTTGAAAAAAAGACTTGCATTCATCCACCAACTCAGAATGTGTGTCCGTGTGAAAGTAGCCTGACTGATCTGCTCGCTGATCCAGAGGAAGGTAGAAATACAATAATATTAAATTACAGTTAAAATAGTATTAGTCAATGACAGAACTGAATGAATAAAATAATACATCCAATGAAAGTTGTGGTATCAATAAGGTAACATGAATGAACTTTCAAAGTGTATAAACATAAAAGAAAAACTAAGAAAGGATAAACAAATAAAACTGAACAAAGCAATTTCAATATTTTCATTTTTTTTAAAGATTTAATTCATCTTAAAGTTAAATCTCAAATGAACGATATTATCTCTCTCTTTTTTATTCAATATATGAAAGTATGGTAACCACTTTATCATATATTCTCTTCTATATTTTTCCATATTAAATCTAAATTTGATACAAGCAAAAAAGCAGAGATCATGAAGGTATATCACATATGGTTATATAACATACCCTTGGGACAGTTTAATTATGAGAAAGTGCTCCATTTTTGACCAACAACTTTTATTAAGGACGGATTTGTTTCAAAAGATATATTTATAACCAGGTATTATAGCATAGAGAGGGACAGGTCATCCTTAAAATGATATAGTTCTGTGATATTGCAATATTATAAACATAGTAAAAAACTGTAAAAATTATAAGCAGACATTGGACATGAAATAACACAGATTTATCTTCATATATTGGGCAAAAGCCAAAGATTTTTTTTAAAGAGGAAACAATTTAGTAGAGTTTTGCTCTCTCTCTAAAACAATGTATATTTTGAAAGAGAATGTATTTTGGGTCTCCAAGACCAAAGGGATTTGTAAAAAATTGGAAATCATTTTCCAAAGAAAAAAAGTGAAATATATAAAGAATTCTTGTTGCTATTGAAATTGTAGTTGCAATTGCTTTTTTTTTGGTATGGTTTATTTTCACATTCTCATGTCTCCCTTGAGCAGTTCTGGTGGGGGTGGGGGGTCCCACCAATGAAATCTTTGCCCTGGGCCCACTGGTACCAAAAATGTGGTAGGGCAAGGGGCCATGGTTACAGCACAGCCCAAGCTGGGAGGAATTTTAAATGCACCCCAGTGTAATAATAATAAAAAAATATATGAGTAATAATGATTTTACAATGTATAGTGGATGAGGTTGAAATCTAAAAAAAAAAATGAAATTCAACCTTTAACTGAAATAAATAATTATTTCTAAGTAATACAGAGAGTGAACCCCCTCTGTTTTGACCTAAGATGAAAAAATCCTTCCTGGTTCTAAGTCCAGTCTCTACAGAGGTTAAACATCCTTGTAACCCCCCAGCAAAAAATATTTGTGAGCCACACACCAAGTGCATGATATGCTTAACACCCTGCATATTGATATCTGGTGGTGCAGGTTGAGGATTGCAGGATCTTTCAGGGCCCACACCCTTAGTTCTCCATGCAGCTGAAGCAGCTGCTTCACTGTGGATTGCTACATTTTACCAATGCCATTGTCTGACTGCTCACTTGCTACCTTGTGCAAGGGAAGAGACTGCTCATATGCAAGTGCAGTTTCTTTTCTTCATCTTCTTTCTTCAGTGTGAAAGGGACAGTTTATATATTTATGTTCAGCATGATAAATTATATGTGAAACTTGTTCAGATTAACCTTTCAATGCAATAGTTTGACTTTATTAAAAAAGATCATTGATACTGAAAAAATAAACATAAAATTGGCTAGAAGCTGGCAGATTTTCCTATTCAAGCAGTTAGCCTAGTCAGCAGCCCATGTATGTGACCAAAATAATGGTTTACCCAGTCAATATCTCATCTGGTTTCAAATAAGTATCAGATGAAAAAACCCATAGGCATTCATCAGGCAGGATGTTGCCCTCTGTGAAAGGCCTGCACAGCTCCCTTTCCCAGTAATATCTGATTGTTGACCCTGGAAATAAAGATTGGATTTGGACCCTCTGAATAAGTCAAAGATCTACTTATTTGTTGATGTAGCCATATAAGCCCTTCCTCTTCTGTGCAGCCAACACGAGACACTTTATTTATGACATAAAGAAGTGTATTTCTTGTTAACTACAGAGGCAGCAGACCTTAGCCTGGATGACCTGGTGTCAGGGTCCTGTTGTATTCCTGCCACTGCTCCTCCCGCTTGAGCCACAGGAAGCAGCCTGACCCTGACAGAATATCTTTTGTGACACTGCCTCCAAGTCCATCTTCCCTCAGTCACACTCATGTCCAACTGCAGGCAATAGCTCATTAGCAGGCTTTTTAAGCCTGCTTCCCTGTTTCCCCAATGCTGGATCATTGGCCTTCCTGCTGACTCCAAGCATCAAGTTCTTGTCTGTGATTCTGAATTCCTAAACCTGATCCTGCAACCTTGTTCTTGTAACCCTGCTTCTCCTGCCTAGTAAGTACTGCTCCTGTCCTTGGTCCCTATTTGCTGATTACCCAGCTTTGACCTTGTCCTGTTTCTTGACTCTGTAAGTTGTCCTTATTCCCTCTGGTTCTGACTCCCTGGTTTGATCTCAGTCTGTTTCCTGACTCTGCAAGTCTTCTGCCTGCCCTTGACCTTTGGCCTGTTATACAAACTTTGATTGTTGCTGCCAGCCCCTTAACCTCGGCCTGTTTCTGGGATGTGTTTGTTCTGCTCCATAGACCTTTCTGCAGAGGTCTTAGTGTTTTTTCAGTTTTTTTATAAATTAAACCATTGAAGCACACAGTTCGTGTTAGTGGTTATATTGCACAGCTTCTGTCAGTTAAATCAGCAGATATTTGTATCACCCGTTGCACAATTTGGAAATGCACAGGAAGGAGGGTAGTGAATTGCCAATTGGCTTAGGAACATGGCTGCTGGACATGCATCATGAGTTGAATTGGCAGAGTGTGCATGGAGTTGGGGTTGTCAGAAAATGTCTTCTGCTGGGGTCCCAGGCACACAATATTATGCCACTTCATGTCTTTTTCTTTGCAGTTTGGTTCCAATGAGAAAAGAATATGTCCTCTGAAATTCCTCATTGGTTGTGTCTGACAACTCAGCCTAAAAAATATTATTTTTGTAGTCAGTGCATTTTTTAAACATAAATACTGTACATTCATACTCTTGTGACAGTGTTGTCCTATCAAGACTGTTCCTTCTAAACAGTAAAACTCACCAGGGTTCATGGATGTAGCAATGTATTTACTTCCCACCTTTCTACTTCATTACTTGCTTAATATATCACTAAAAGGTACCTAGATTGTCCATTTTGTGTTTAGGAAGACAAAGTGAGGAACTTTGGTGTGATCCTGAATTCCTACCCTATAGCACTGAGATTATTTTAAGGTAATCTTCTTAATAGACCAAGCTCGACCAAACAACCATTCTAACTTGAAAAATTTGATGTGGAAAAGACTTAATAAAAGCAAGCAAAAACTTGATTGTATGAATTTTTCGGTTTTGACTCCCAAATTGCTTTATTTTTTTCAGTTTATTGCCTTTAAACCCCATATTTTTCATGATATCTTCAAACTGTAATAGCAACATCTGCCATTGACATCTACATGACCTTGATAGGTTTGAGATGGTTTTTTGGATTTGGACTTTTAGCATCTCAGCATAATTTTTTTCATGAAAAATTAGTTTTTCCCCAAAATACCTGACCAGAAAAAATCAAGGTTTAGTAAATAACCCCCATAGTGTTGCTGATAATTAAATTTAAATATATATATAAATAATCACACTTTATTAGTTTTTTTTTAAAAGATTTAAGTTCTATGTGTTTCTGCCAGGGAAGGCGGATAACATTTTGTTTTGTGAGGATAAGTTCTTTTTGTGTTCTTCCAACAAGTGGGAAAGGAAAGTCTTACTATAGGGTAACCATACAAATAGAATAAGGACAATTTAGTTAAATCCAAAAAGACATTAAGGGGCAGATTTATCTAGGGTTGAATTGAAAATTTTCAGTTTTAATTTTGTATGGTCAAAACCATCAAATTCGATCCAAATTGGATACGAGTTTAAAAAAAAAAAAAAAAAAATTCTATTTGGATTTTTGATATTTATCATACTCTGGTCCTTTAAGAATTTCAATTTGACTATTCACAACCTAAAACCTGCCGAATTACTGTTTAAGTCAATGGGATAGCTGCAGGGATCATTTTGGAGTTGTTTGCAGCCTTCCTGACATTCAAAATTGTTTTGGATAAAAAACGAGTCGAGTTTGATTGAATTGAAATTGAATTTGATTCAAATTTTCGGGTCATTTTAATTTGTCTGAATAAATAAAAAACTATTTTATTAATACAGTAAAATTTCAAATTTATGGGAGTTTTAAAAAAACCAACATGAATTCAAAAATATATATTTGGTATATATTTGTATATAGTTATACATTCTCCAGTGGAAGCTCTTCTATTGATATCCTCCTCAAAACAAACATTGTACCCTACTTCTCTGGTCTACATTGCACTTTATTCAAACATTTGGTGAATGAAATGTCATTATTTATAAATATTTAAATATAATTATAACCAAAACAAAATATTTGCCAAACCCTTAAAAAATAGCCTGATTTAGTGGCTTTTAGGGGAGTTCTTTATCAAACTCCAAATTTATCTCAGCATTTGCTGCTACAAACTGCAAGCATATCAGCTTGGGTTTTTTACGTCTATTTACTATTACTAGTAACTATAACTAGTAAACTTGCTCCGATTTTCATGATTTTTTTGAATTTCTTATCCACTCAAAAGCTTTTCACCCAAAAGCTCTGAAAACATTGGCTTCACCCATTGACTTATATGTAACCTTGCCAGGTCTGAGATGTCGAATTTTAATATTCAGAATTTTTCATCCTCGGGGTTTACTAATTTCTGAAAAATTTGGGATTTTTAAAAAGTCATATTTTATTTTAAAAAATCATGACATTTTTGGAATTTTGGCATTAGGAGGTTAGTAAATAACCCCCTAAATGTCCTAGCAAGTTAACCTAGAAGACTACCTGTGTCATATAGTTGCTATATAGGGCAAGATGGAAACATTGAATATGTCATGAATAAAACAAGAGTAATCATTATACATTATAAAGTATGTCAGTGTAACTTTATAACATTTTCCAATCTTATAATCACATATTATTTGTCAATATTCTTATTTCATGGCTTATACAAACAATACTGGAAAAATCTACTATATAATAAAATATACTACCAAACTATCTAGCCCACTTCACTGGCTTGAGAAAGGCACATAGAACCGAATATAACCTCTGTACTGTAAATCAAGAATTAGAAAGGGGACATCTGATCCTGAGGCACTTGCCTTTACTACGACTATGTTGCTACTGTTCTTTCATCTTCGACATTTAATGAGAAATTATCAGTAGGAAAGTAGTATTCTTACAAAACAGCCTCTTGCCACAAAAGTGCCATGTAACACAGCTACAGCACAGAAAATATCTTTCTAATATATCTACTATGCCAACTATTTATACTTCCTCAACCAGAGGTTGACACATGCTCCT
The DNA here is from genome assembly GCA_024363595.1 of Xenopus borealis. Classification (NCBI taxonomy): domain Eukaryota; kingdom Metazoa; phylum Chordata; class Amphibia; order Anura; family Pipidae; genus Xenopus; species Xenopus borealis. Next base: position 114,865,593 of record CM044433.1, on the reverse strand, counting down.
AACAGTATTTGATCCACATAGAAATAACTGTGCTGTTTTGCAGAGAATTTATAAGCAGCACCCCCTTTTATTTTATATGTGTTCGCATTCTTATTATTGTTTTTTTATGAAAAAAAAAACTCAAGTGTAAAAAACTTGATTGAATGCATTCAGGGGGAAAACCCAAATACTAAAATTTATTGAGTTTTCTGCAAAAAAAAGCTTGAATTACTCTAATTTATTTAGTTTTTGAGTGCAAACCACCAAACAAATCTTGAACATCATGAAGCATACAAACATTTTCAATTAGTTGAAAGAACCTCTGCCATTTACTTCTACATGCCCTTGACAGTTTTCAGCTGGAGTAATTTTGGATTTCCAGCTTTGGTGTTTCATAGTGTAGGTTATGCCTAACCTAGAACTAACTCTAATGTTACAGTTTTTATATTCAGTCCAATGGCTTACACATATCACCTGTGGCCAAATTGGCAACGGGTGAAATAAGGCATTCTTTCTAGCAATACCAAGCATAGTCATAGGAGTGACCAAAGGCCTTCGCTGTCTGCTGGTATATCGTAGTGGTAACACAGACAGCACAGGAACCCCAGGTCCCAAGTTAAGCTCGAGGCAGGTTATCACATTCGAGACATAATACATCTTAAAAACTTTGAATTGTTTTAAGCTTTACTGAAACTACCCTCAAAAACTCAAATTTTTTGGGGAAAAAACATCTCAACGTTTGATAAATAACCCCTTAAAGTTACCTATAGTTCATACTGATCGTTTTTTCACTAAAAGTCTTAAAGTCTCTAAACATGATTGCCAACCTGACTGCCCCTTCTCAACCTGTCAGTTTTAATTGGTAATGCTAAAGAACTACTGCTGCAGAAATATGGCAGCCCCCTCAGAGAGGAACATGAGGGATCAGATAGTTAAAATACTTTTATGGCAAAATTATAAACAGCATGCAAACAAAATGTTATGACAAATTTCTTTTGTCAATATCTCTTTGAAGATCGTTGCCTTATAGTGGATGCTATCAATTCTTTCTCAGAAGCGGACCATTTGCACTGGCCAACTTGAAAGTGCACAGTACAGGGAGCTGATCCATGAAGGATTATTGTCCATACAGATTGGTAGAGACTTATTCCTTGTATGGCCATTTATAAAATATACACTGTTCTTGCAAAATACTTCAGTTCTCTGCTTTGATGCAAATACAAAAGAAATGATTATAAATAAAGAAATAGCTATGTTTGGAAATATGTATGATCTATCACTAAGATAGGTTGCTTAATCGTTGCTAGGAGAATATATTTTTGGATAGGTGTGAATATTTGTAGAATAAGTTTTCTTCCATCTTTTTCTCCTTCAAGGTAATGACATTGGATAACTAACAATACTGTTGGAATTTGAAGAATATTAGACACATGGGTGTTAGGAGTGGAGCAGAAAAAATGCTATCAGATTCTCTCCCACTGAGTTATAACTTATTGGACTAAGTATTAAACAGCACTGACATTTTCAATCATTCTATGGAAGGATCTAAAAGTAGTAACTTGTATTAGAAACAGCAACATGATACCTCATTCCATGTTATGGGCTACAAATAATCACTTCATCCCTCTTTCTAATATGTTCATAGAGCACACTCAGTCGTTTCATGTGCAACCTCAGTGGTTTCATAAGTAGTATGTGTGCATATGATTTAGAATATATGTAGGATATTAAAAAGGAAGGTTCAAAGAAAGCAGAGCAGGTGAGCTGGAAAAGCACAGCATTCCAATAGTAATACCACATGAAAGTCTAATCATATTAGCATGTGTCACAAAAATGTGCTGGATTATAGTTCCATCACTGTATTATATTAACACTTCATCATATCAGACTACTATGAGCATATGCTAACCTGATATAAAATGTGATTTATACACAGATTTTCATAAAAGACTCTCTAATTTTTACAATACTCTTACAAAACAAAAGGAGAAGTTTTGATCACGGATCAATCCCAGCTAAATAACTTGCACAAGATTGTTAAGTATTCAACACTTTTGACAGACGTAACGTAAAATGTTGAAGGGGGTACAATGCAGAATAATATCATGAAGCTCTCCTAGCTAATATCATAAGCTTGTAGTAAAAATATAGCTGTTTTGATCTTATTGAGGATGGGAAGATCTGGTCTGATCTTTTAGCTTTAGCAAAACAAACAAACAAAAGCATTATTCTGTTAGGCTATAGTTTATTGTTATTGCTATTACTTATCTTTCTATTCAGGCCCTCTCCTATATATAGCCCAGTCTCCAAGCCTAAGGTAATGTGTACCCTAAAAACCAGATAGCTGGTGAAATTCCAAATGAGAGCTGATCTAAAAGCTAAATAACACAGAAAATAACACATTATGCTAAAAGTGAATTTTAAGGTGAGCAACCCTTTAAACTCTTTTCATCTTTCAGATCTGTGTATGTGTACTCGTGGTTGGTAAGGGAAACTAACCTGCTTTAGTTAGAAGCCCATTAAGTGGCAAGGAGTTTATTTTAAAATGTTTATGTTGTTTTGCTGCAAGTGAAAATAAATGGCCAGAAAGAGACTACCCTCTTATGAGTTGCGATTGTGCCATGGGCTTGCTTTACCCCCAGAAAGCTGATCCCAGCTACCTAAGATCTTACATATGGTGGAGGATGCAGGCACAAAACAAAGGAGCAGTGGAAAGGTACTTTGCCGCTGAGAACTTTGGCACCTCTACCTCATCGTTCCGGGCTCCACACCTGAAAGGGAGGTAACTGGTAAGACTGTTCTAAGATGGGAAAGTCTGAGACTTTTAGGTTTAAATGTTTCGGTTGCCATGATTTTGGTCATATTGCGGCAAATTGTCCTTTGCTTGATGAACCCATGCAATGTGTTCTCTCTTCCATGAATAGATGAAAATCCCTGTTTGCTACTGTTGCCTGCACTGTGGTGCCGGTTCAAGAAAACCAAATGTGTAAAGTGAGTGTGAATGGGAAACAATTGCTTGCATTGCTAGACTTCGGTAGTATAGTCACTTTGGTAAAATTAGACTCAGTAGGCCCTGTTAAGTTCTGGTCAAAAAGGGTTGGTGTGGTTTGTATTCATGGTGACACGCAGGGAAGTTTAGAACGGGCCTTGGTACAGTGACTCACTCTGCAGGGGTAGTACCACACCTTCTACATGATGCTATAATTGGGAGGGATTTTCCCCAGTTTTGGGATCTCTGGGATCAATCAGTTTCTCCATGCTCTCATGCAGTAGTGCCCACAAAAAAATCAGAGGTAACAGGTTCAGAGGATCCTCCTCAGGAAACTTGGAGGACCCTGAAGATGGTCCAAACCCCTGTGGGGAAAAGAGTGAGTCAGTTAATGACAATATTGTAGATTTCTCTGACTTGGAGGTACACAAAGAGAATTTTAGTACTGAACAGTTAAAAGACCCTAAAAGCTAGAGAAAATGTTAAAGTAGTTGATGGGGAACCCATTAAGCCAGGGCTCAGATTCTCCTATCCTCACATGGCTTTAAAATGGTATCTTCTTAACCAAATATCAAAAGTATCAAATGAGGTGACTGAACAATTAGTGGTACACAAACCATACAGGAAAATGGTGTTTGACCTTGCCCATGGTCATGTAATGGGGGGGACATTTTGGTGTTAGAAAATTACTGTGGGTCCTGTCCTGTTTGCCAGATTTCTGATCCGAGGCCACACTTTCGTAGTCCCCTAATCCCATTACCTATTATTGAAATACCATTTGAGAGGATAGCCATGGATTTGGTGGGCCCTTTGTTAATGTCTTCCCGGGGGGCATCAATATATTTTGGTGATCATGGATTATGCCACTCACTACCCAGAAGCTATTCCTTTGTGCAAAACACTTCTGCTAAAACAATTGCCAAAGAATTGCTGCATGTGTTCAGTATGGTTGGGATCCCTAAAGAAATCCTCACTGATCAATGTACCCCTTTTATGTCCAGAGTAAATAAGGAACTCTGTAAGTTGTACCACCCTCAGACAGATGGTCTGGGGGAACGGTTCAACAAGACCCTAAAAAAGTATGTTGAAAAAGGTAGTGGACAAAGATGGGAAAGACTGGGACTGCCTTTTACCATATCTTATTCCCAATTTGAGTTACTCAATGGAAGACATCCTAGGGACATAGCCAATGAAACTTGGCAAGAGGAAGTGACACCCCACAGGAGTGTAATTGAATACATATCACAGATGCAAGATAGAATTGCTTCAATTATACCTATTGTAAGAGAAAACCTGTCCCAAGCCCAGGTGGCCCAACAAAGGATATACAACCGTAATGCTAAAATACGTGTTTTTTTCACCTGGAGACAAAGTACTTGTTTTCGTCCCCACAGTGGAGAGTAAGTTCCTTGCAAAATGGCAGGGACCCTTTGAAGTCATTGAGAGAGTTGGGAAAGTGAATTACAAGGTACAATGTTCAAAATTGGGGGTATGTGGAAGCACTCTACAGTTATAGTGTATTTAAATGTAATGGAAGTGCTAGTTTTAATGCACATTCCCTGTTAACTTTGTTACTTAAAATCCCTCTTTTGCAAACTTACTTTGGAGAAATCGAACGATCAATAGCAGTAATGCGCATTAACGAAGGATCGTAATTACGCAAATTCACTAAGATGACCATTTTACTGAACATTACAACTTACGCAAGACGTTACAGTAGATAGGAATTTGAAAAAAAAAAAAGGTAATTTTTTCTAAGTCCCAAAAAGACACTGGCGTGTTTTACCTTTTGTAGGGTAATAAAAAAAAAGAGCAAATTAATTTGGGGGATTACCCTCCTTCCCCCCTACATTTCGTAACATATGGCAACTCAACTATACATGGGCACATGTTTAGTGCAATAGGACAACTTTATTTTATTTATTAAAGGTTTCCTGGGCTTGTGTAGTGTAATGTAGTGGCTGTAACATAAACTTCTATTACACTTTGAAATTCGCGCTGTATGCAAATTAGGCATCACAAGTGTAAATGCGCTTTGCCTGGCAAAGTAACACTAGTGCAACTACGGTACCGTTCGCTGACCTGAGCGTAACTTTGCCGCTTAGTGAATTTGCCCCAATGGGACTTTTCCTAGGCAAAAGGAGTTTTTTAAATTTTCACAATTTTGAAATTATTACAATACAATTATAATAAAATGTATTAATAATGGAATGCATACATATACATACATCATATATATATATATATGCACACATTTGATATATACATATATATATATATATATATATATATA
>CM044433.1:114838505-114853137 GCA_024363595.1 Xenopus borealis | reverse complement strand
AGAGAGATTAGATAGTGACAAATGTAAATGTAGCATAAATTAGAAGTGTAAAATAAATATAAATTTGTTCATACAAGTCTTGAAATTCTTACATAATAATTAAATTATATTTGGACATTAGCTACAAAGTTTAATTCCTACTGTACATACAAAATTAAGTGGAATGATTCCCTGCCCCAATGAGCTTACAGTGCAATTTTAAGTGCCAGAGGCGTGAGATAAAGTCACCAGCTCAAGTTAAAAAGGAGCTGACATAGGAATAAAACTCTGGTGAACTTACATAATTTTAGCTTTACAGTCCATTGACTGAACTAGTGTTAAACTTCACCTCTTTTAGTAAGAATACATTCAGTAAATGTATTTTAGTTTTCTGATATTAAAATGTAGTGTTTCAAAGAAATGAATATACAGAATATAGTGACTAATGTACCCCCTCCCATTGTAATACAGTATATAAGGATATTACTTTATAAGTCACAAAGCAGTTCCATGACCATATAAAAACACAAGGCTGAATGCTGAACTGCTTCTATACAGTTTATGGAACTCTGAGTTGACATCTAATATCCTCATATTTTGGAATGGGGGTACATCATTGATTATTATACACAAGTTTCATGGAGTCATGTAGCAAAAAAATGCATCACTAAGCACCAATTATAACTGATGACATCACTAAGCAACCTTTATAAGGATATCATTTACAGGATATTGAGGACTCACGTATTAATAACATATCAAGTGCAAAATAACAGAAATATAGTCTTATGTTTTTCTTCTACATATGCTTTGACAACCGAAGATACCTGTCTATATAGTACTAAGAAGGTAGGAGTCCTCTTCCTGCCTTCCACTCACCACACTATTTTGGGGGCCATATCAAAAACAACATTCCAGCTCAGCATGAAGAAAACACTTGTTCAGGGAGTTTCTGCATTTATTTAATTTTTAAGATGCTTTATTTTCAAATAAAACAAAGAATACCACTCTTGTGTACATTCACTCTTTCTTCCAGGCCAGCAACACCCTACTGTAGAAGCCATTTATGTCTCCTTTGGAGTACCTCACCAAATATATATACTGTAGTAGAACTCCTACATTTTTCAGGTGATGAGAATATATATTGTAAAATCCATGAATTAGTAAAACCAGAGAAATGTATTATGTTTAATGTATAAGTGGGACCACAAAAAAAAAATATTTAATATGAGGGAAAACTTGAAATCATAAAATGCATACAGTATTGTTGTTATAATTCTCTCTTGCTGTTTAATGAAGATGTTTTAGATACATTTTAGGCACTATGACCATGTCTACCAGGAAGCAATAATAATAATAATAATAATTTACACTCGTGTAAATACTTAAAAAAGTATTCTGCATTCTGAAATTTGGTTTCTTGGGGTTGAATGTTTTTGTTCGAGATTCTCTGGTTACAATTGTAAAACTTTCACTTATGTCTGAATATCCAGTAGATGCCTCAAGTAATCCAGTATGCAGGTGTGAGGTTCAGGATCAATATCTACTGAATGGCAACACTAAGGGAATGGTTCTACTATAATGGACTACTATATTTATGAGTAGTTTTTAGATTCACTTTATTTTTAATAAATGGTTATTGTTTGCTTTTATGTAAATGAGCAGGAGAAGCCATGGTGACTGTTTTGACAAGGTAACATCATTCAAAGATCTTTAAAACAGTTCTTCATTCTGATCATAGAAAATTGTGTAAGTCTTGTTTGAGTTTTTGAAAAGATATGTTTTTAACAAAGCATCTCTGGGACTCATTGTTTTAAGTAGCAAGTTAAGCCCTATGAAATACAATCCATATATTTTCAGTATTATGTTGCATTAACATAAAACTGGATATCATTACGTTCTATGTGTTTTTTTTCTCAACCGGAGAAAATATCCAATTTCAGCTTGCCTGTAGTTTGAAATATTTATATACAATTTCATCTATGCAAAAGATAAGTATCTAATGATACAATTATAATGACTAAAGTATTCACATTATAATTCTCTATGATTATATTGTCTTTTAAAAATCATTTGCTTTGATTGCAAAAAAGGGATTTTTATATAAACCAATGTATTAATGTAAATGTTTTTGGCTTCTTAATAATGATGTCTTTTTTAAAATGATTTAAAAAAAAAAAAAAAAAAAACTCCAGAATAAAATGTATTAATTAGTTCTTAGATAAGGAACTTCTCCCAACTGCAGTAACATATCTTTTTTCCCCTTTCTCCACTTTATATGCCCACATCCTAGTATAATGATTGGCAATCTCCATTTGGTCTTTTTTAGACTTGGCAACAAGTTCTCTGAGCTTTAAAAAAACAAAAAAAAACAATAATCATTCAGCTGCTGTTGAAATTGATTCTTGGGTTGATGAGAGCAGTCCCCTCTTGGCTGGCGAGGCCCTGCCATGGGAAGCAATTACTGAAAGATGCCAGCTGACAGACTCATTCCATGGAAAGTCAGGTTGTCTTGATCCTCAGGCACTCTTAAGGCAAATTGTATCCTCACACTTATCTGAAACCTCTAACCAACTGTTCCCTTCCATAAGTTATAATGGATTGCTCCCTTTCTTACTCTGGCAAGTGAGAGAATAAAACTGGACACCTTGCTTCTACAAGAGGATATTTAATTTCTCTTTTCTAACACAGTAATGCTCCACAACGATGAAGAAAAGGATATGTGCAGAACAATGGATATTGTGCCTTGCCTAAGGAACAGTAATAGAATGTAGTAACTGTGACATTTTTGTAGTAGGAGTGTAAGAACCAAATTCAATCAGCAGAAGACTGTCTCTTGTGATTACTATCCTCAAACCCCTGTGCTTTAATTTCTTAATGGATACCAGTAGTAAAACCAGTCTGCTTGATAATTTATTTCACCTGAACTCCATAATGAACACTGAGTCAATTTTCCATTTTGTATTTAATAGAGAATCAGAACTAACAATACAATGATGGCATAGTTATAATAACATGGCAAGTTGTGGAGGTAGAGAATAAAGGAGCAACAAGTAAAGGATAGATAGATGTAAACTATTTTAAAAAATGGGTTTGACCATATGTCAATTTATTAAAATGTTTAAATCATGTTTAAATTCAATGTTTCCATCATGCAGAGGTGGCCTTCCTCATAGCAATCCCAGTTAGATTTGCTCACTCACTGGGATGTCCCTGAGGAAGGTCAGCTGTATGTGAATTTTCATTGGACCTAAATATAATTTTGTGTATTTATTAAATCAAATTACATGTATGGGACCTGTTATCCAGAATGCTTGGGACCTGTGAGGTTTCTGGGGTATTTCATAATTTTCTCCATAGCTATAAAATCATTTAAACATAAATCAAGCCCAATAGGATTGTTTTGCCTCTAATAAGCATTAAATATATATTAGTTGGGATCAAATACAAGGTACAGTACTACTTTATTATTACAGAAAAAAGAAAATACTTTTAAAAAATGTGTAATAATGTGTTTCAGGATCATGGATCCCATACTCATAGATGGGTTTGTTTCATTATGCCTGTCATAAAACAGCAGCAAATTTCACAAGCACCATCTCCCTTTTTTGGGTCCTCTTCTGTCCGTTTACCGAAATGGATCTTGCATAAGCATGCACATTTGAATCTGATTCATGATGAATTCAGCTTTAATGCTCCTGCAAGATCCTTGTCTGCACTGACAGGTGGACAGAAATGTAATAGATATTCCTTGGAGGGGGTGAGACTGAGGATAGGTGGTGTTAAATTTTCCTTTAAGTACAGAAGGAAAATTGTATGTCTTTAAAATGCTACTTAATAAATATACCACTATATTCCCCTCATAAACAAAGACATTGCAAAACTAAACATTTATGGTTTGGTAAAAATTGTGTTACTGAGATAGGTAAGAAAAAAACAGGATTAAATAAGAAATTTTAAGGCATAGCTGAAATTGTATTTGGTACGTGGCAATTACAGCATGAAAATAGCAAATAGGTACTGCAAAGATGTGACATATGAAACCACATATATTTTTAAAAAATTATGTAAAAATATGAAGCAAGAAGAGGTGGGACCAGAAGGAGGTTAAATGGTTGATGAAAGCAGGGAAAAGCAGAGATTATGAACTGTTATCTTTCATTGTGTCTACATAACTGAGAAACCAGCTAATGAAGGATTTATTTTTAATAGCCCTAACTTAAATGACTGTAACTGATGCATGGATGACTTGGAGGGAAAATAAAAAAAGACTACAACAAGTAACAAAGTTCCAGGGCCAGATAGCATTCACTTCAGGGTACTAAATGAGCTTTATTTCTGTGAATTCCAGACCTCTGTACTTCTGGCATAGGGTCAAGAGATTGGCGAATTGCTTATGTGGTGTCACTTTTCAAAATGAAAAACAGTTCTCAGCCTGAAAACTATAGGCCTCAGTGGTAGGAAAGCTTTTGAAGGGGTAATATTTCATAAGATATTAATTTAATTGCCGTCTATGAACATGTGAGTAGGAACCTAGACTTTTGAGATATCTGGTGTGATCTACTTGGACACTAAGGTGCTATACTTAGTACAGTACCACACAGAAGAACTGGCTGAAAGATAGCTTACAAAGAATTGTGATAAATGGAACATTTTCTAATTGGACCAGTGTTGTTAATAAGTACTATGTGTCTGTCTTTGGCCCTTTGTTTTTTAACTTGTTATGACCTGGAGGTGGACATTGAAAGCTCTGTTATTTTTGCTAATGATACTAGATTGTACACAACTATACGTTCCATGCAGAATGCTTTAACTTTGCTAGATATTTGCAAAAACTGGAAAATAAGGTTCAATAATAATAAGTGCATGGTTATGCACTTTGGTGGAAATAAAACAAATTTAAAGTATACATGGTAGGTAGGGTGTTGTGAGTATTATTCATTGAGAAGGATCTGAGGATTTTTGTGAATAACAAGCTGTGCAATTCTAGGTAGTGTTCCTTGGTGCAGTGGCTACTAATGCAAATAAAGTACTGTCTTGTATAATACAAGGGCATTGACTGAGGGATGAAAACATAATTTTGCTTATTTATAGGTCACTGGAAGGCTTCACCTTGAGTACACAGTGCAGGTTTTGGCTCCAGTCCTTAAGAATGAGATATATTAGCCAGAGAGTGCAGAGATGGGCATCTTACCTGGATAAAGGAATGAAAAACTTTCAAGGTTGAGGTTGTTTTCCCTGGAGGAAAAGAAGATTGCAAGGGGACCTACTTTTACAAGAACATCAGAGGACATTATAGACAGATAGAATAGAAAATAGATTATAGAAAAAAAATCAATGCACCAGAGGCCACCCCTTTAGAAAAGAACTTTCATTTGAAGCAGTGTACTTGGCTTTTCATGGTGAGGGCAAAGAGGTTGGAAATTCCTGCTGGGGGATGTTTGGAGGGATTGAACTTGATGGTCTTTTTTAACCCTAAACTGCATTAATAAACATTTAAGTGACATTCTCATTTTTTCATTCCCAACCCAAAGCATTCTTCAAAACAAAACTCAAGCAATTTTCCCAACTTTATTCTGATGTTATTCTGACAGCTACAGCATGTGCTGTATATCATAAATCTACATACCCTCCATATAACATTTGTGGCATAAGCCCATGTCACACCTGGAAACCATTAACTGAGGTTAACAGAAGTATTTTAATTTCTTAAGTGACCACAGGGTGCCACTGTAATACCCATAACACATAAGTTGCAATAGTAAAAGTAGCTTGAAAGCAGAGCAATGTACCTGGTCACTGAGGGCCTCTGTTCATGTATTTAGACTAGAAATAGGCAACAGAATGCCAGCAAAATAGGAAAATTAGTACACTCATATACTCAAGATATGCAATTTCATATCAAACAATAACATATTTTATTATTCTTGGTTATATATCTGGAGTTTCTGTCTCTTGTTTCAAGGCATTGTAACCATGTTAACTGTATTACGTTTTTGATATTTTCATAAATTATTTCTTTTATAGGGAGTGGAGGAATAAACGTATTCGTACATTAAGGTGCCATGAACAGTACAATATATGAATCCCATAATGTACCAAGGCAACCCCATTGCATGGACAAGTTTGGAAGAACTATAGTCAAGTTTGAATAGACTAGAATGTTTTAGTACCAAATGGCGGTAAATTATTTTTATTCTATGCTTCTTGATTTCAGTTACTAGTAACCATAACTGTAAAGCAGGAGGCATGTGGACAAAATATGGTAAAATGCAAAACTGTAATTTACATGTGCAACATCCCTGGAAAATATTTCAATTGTGTTGTTTTCTTATCCCAGCTTTGTAGGTTCAAGCTCCAAGACAGTTTCTTATAACTTTTGATTCTTTCCACAGATGAGACACTGGTGGAGAGATACTAGTAGACCCTTTCTGCATAAAACATTATCTAAGCTAACAACCCAGCACAGCAGCTGTGCAAACTGTGCAACTGCAAAGAAGAGAAAATCAGTGTCCCCATAAAAAAATAAGATGTATGGAATTATGTATAGTGGTGAAACACATTTCAGTTAAAAGCTTCAACAAATTTTGGTTTTATAGGGATATTTTAGAACATACAGTAACAATTCATGTTTTGTGTAAAGAGGATCTGGAATAAAACAGAATGAAAAAGGTGACTGGGACTGGGATATATTCTGTGAGGAAGATAACATGGGATGAAATTCAGAAAAGATATATTAAGGCTAAAATAGGGTCCATGAGGATGTTTTATTGCATTAGGTGACCACACAACTGCTGTTTAATCTTACAATCATGCCTGGGCAAAATGTTATGACAAGGCATAAGATATAAACATAGCACTAATTTCCCTTCCAAGTTGAACCTGAACTTTTAGAAACATGCCAACAAATTTTCAAAATGTCAGCTCACTTTTTGTTGAAATTGGTCAAACAGTATGCAAACAATGAAAATCTTGGTCTCTAATGTTCACAATGGCCTTTTGCAAATGTTTTTGTGATAATGAAACTTGTCACATTTCCCTGTACTTGTCTACTATGAATGAAACCAGCACAGCTTTTTAAAGGAGAACTAACCCCTAAAATTTTATATGTCTAAAAATGCAATATATTATATACTTAACCTATTACACCAGTCAGGCCCAGACTGGCAATCTGTGGGTTCTGGCAAATGCCAGAGGGGCTTCTATAAGGTCCCATAAAAAGTCAGCATTTAGTGGGCTGGTGGGGGTGTTGGAGCCTCTATGTGGGCTGATTGGGCCTCTGTGTACCTGAAATGCCAGGGCCTATTTTAATTCTCAGTCTAGACCTGACACTTGCATAAAGTTTCAGATTCTCAATAGCAGCAATTTTTAAACTTGTAAAAGGGGTCACCATCAAGTGTCTGCAACACTCACATGCTCAGTGGCCTCTGAACAGCTGTTGAGAAGCAGCTTAGGGGTCATCGAAACTGAGGTTGGCCTAAAATATAAGCTGATGCTACAGGGCTGATTATTAAAGTCTGATGTTAATTGAACTGCCATGTAGTAATTATCTGTATTAATTACTAATCAGCCTTATATTATGACATTTATTTTCTATGTGTACTGTTTACTTTGAGTTGGTCCCTAATCTTAGAAAGTTACAGCAGCACAGAGCATGTGAAGGAATCAGCAGAAAAGAAGATGGGGAGCTACTGGGGCATTTTGGAGACACAGATCTTCACTGCTAAAGGGCTGTGGTTGCCTTGGGCTGGTACAGAAGCCCAAAACATAATGTACAATATTTCTAGTCATGAAGCTTTAGTTCTCCCTTAAGTGCCTGTCTATAAAGTGAAGAAGGATTACAAAATGGGAAGAATTATGTGATTACAGCATCTACTTGGGCTACTACTTAAATACAGTGTATGCGGTAAACATATGTAGGGACCCATAAGTAGCATGGCCCTTATGGCTCATTACCTTACTAGTACCTTCCTTTTTCCTGTTGCTGGGTTAAATCCCATGTAACATATTTGTAACATTATATTGGCTATAGGTTGTGACCACTCCCTGCAGTGCTGTAACAAAAGTGCTTGCAGGGAGGGGAACTTCCTCTTTGGCCTGCAGCAGTTGACCTGGGCAGATGTTCCACTGAGCCTGGAGTCAACAAGGCCCCAGAAGTGTTAGGCCCTAAAGGGACAACCACCTTTAGAGAAGTCAGGGATACAGGGACCCCGTGAACGAGGTGAAGCCAGTGTATAGGTTATATCTCTTTATAGCACTTTCTAGTGGAAGAAAGCTAGCAAGAGCAGCTCAAGCTCCATCAAGGAGAATAGAAGGGAGTAGCTCTCCCCCAGGCTCTACTTTGCCTGTAGTGAAGGGACCACAGTACTGACAAGGGACTTCAGGCAGTGTTCTTAACCCTCATCCACGTCTGCTGTAGGGATCCGGTCCACATGAGGTACTGATATCCTGGAGGGTGATCCTATCAACTCCAACTTGCTATTTCTACCATGGTGTCTTTCCTTGCTGTATCTGCTACACCTCTGAATGTACCAATGTACCTGGCATATGATATTTCTACCTCAGTTGTGAGTATGATTTACCCTGTGGTGCTTTGTATGTAAATAAAGCCTGCTCTACCTGTTTTCAAAGAACCCCTGGCGTCCAACAACTGTTATTTCACATTTCTGGCAGTATTGAGTTATAGTTCAACTACCTCAACACGTGTATTTTCCCCTTAGCGAAAGCCCTACCTTGTCATCGCTAGTTGGTTTGGTCTTAATCAGTCAAAAAGGGGTTACACATATAAAATATGTTTTGTATCATACCAAATAGAAAGGGCCTTCTAGAAAAACTGTATATCTTGATTTTACTATTTCTGTAGTTTCCAGCTTTCAGATCGAGACTCTGAAGAGAGTGATTGTCTTCTAATACTAATACAATTAGCCAAGCCACAACTAAATGAAGTTTTATTGAAACCTGCACAGCACAATCAAATCTGAAAAATTGTTTAGCCACAATGTTTTTAAATAACTTAGTGGATATGCAGTATATATAGAAAAATGTGATTATGAGGCAAATTGATCAGAAATAGCTAAATCTAGGATGATTGCATACTTTTATCCTTTCATCTTTAAAAAAGAGATCTGCACAGTATATTATACTGTATCTAAGTTTGATAATTTTTTTGCAGTTACAATTGCTGAAAATAGGTCAGCTTAACAAAAAAGGTAATTGGCCTGTGATTCTATAGCATGGCATTACAGTAGTCAAATAATGCATACTAAAGAAATTACTTTTCTAACAATTTAAAAAGAACAATGATCTAAAATCAAACTTTCTAGAACATTAAGATATGGCACAGGCATTTTGCCAAAAATGTAAAATGTAAGGTAAGACATTTTAAAGCTAGTTGTTGCTCCAATATGGAGACTGAGTATATTCTATATTTAGAATTAAAGAGATATTAACATATTTCAGGTTTTTTAAAAGAACTTGTCAGTATCTCTATAATTTATAGTACTATAATATATATATATATAATACTTTTACTACTCCCAGCCCTGACTCTACTTCAGTAATAGTTGTTAAGGCAGTGATCTTTGACTTGGGGGAGGTAAGGCTAAGCCTGAGAGGCTGAAGACCCATTGCTCCCAAGGCCACAGTCATTGCCACTGAAGCAGGCCTGGACTGGCAATCTGTGGGTTCAGGCAAATGCCCAATGGGCTGCTTGCTTTAAAATGTAAATAGGTTGCTCACCTAAAAATGCAAATTAGGTTTGTCTTTAATATGTAAATGAGCCACTCACTTTAGAAATGTATATGAGTTGTTCAGAACAGCTAGCCAGAGCTAAGTCGATGCCTGCATTTGTTAGTGCTCATGCATATGGGCGGAACCAGGAATTCTGACCAACTTCAGTTAGTAATATTAGAGTTGCCTGCTATCTACCCAATCTTATGTTTATGATAGGTATGTTGTCAACTGGAGGTTCTAGTTGACCTTGGTGTTGGAAATATAAATCATGCTTTGCATGTGCAGGTATACATGGGCTGCTTTGATACTTTTGCCAGGGATGCTTTTTCCTTCCAGTCTGGGGTCTAAATGAGGTAAATGGCAAATAAAAAGGGCAAATAAGAATTTGTCAGTATCACTATAATTTATAGGATTAGTAAATGTTCTACTCCCAGCCCTGACTCCACTTCAGTAATAGTTATGAAGGCAGTGATATTTGACTTGGGGGAGGTAAGGCTAAAGCTGGCCATAGACGTAACAATTACGATCTTTCTCGGGAAAGATCTTTCCAAGAAAGATCGTTTGTTTCAACACACACGTGTAGAGCTGAATCGTCAGATATACAGGTAGAAACAATAGAATTCTACCTGTATCTGACGATTCAGCACTAACAATGGCCGATGTTCAGGGAGCTTTCAAAGGCATCCGATCAAAATTTTCCATCCAGTCCGATCAACCAGCCGACCGATATCTTAATCCTCTGACGATGTCGGTCGGCTCATTTCCCACCATACACGCACCGAATATCGTACGAAAATTCGTTTCGTACGATATTATCTGTGCGTCTATGGCCACCTTTAGCCTGTGAGACTGAACACCCATTACTCCTACTTAATAACCTATAATGAACAGTATTACCTTATAAATAGTTCTTAGTTATATAGGGGTAATGTATTGCAGACTGAAGGAAAAAGTGCAGAGCACCCTTAGTGCTCATTCAGTAAACATTTGGCTGTGGTCGGCACCTTATTCCAATTAATAAATTTGGCTGAAGGTGCAGACGATAATTGCAGCGTTTGACACTCCCTAACAAACTTATCTCAATGTAACACAAACTAGGGGATTTGAAGGGACGGCAGATGGAATGCCTATGTGCGTCCCACCCCACTCAAATAGAATACAAGTAGCATTGTATTCAAGAAGGTGGTTGCAGGAGTCTGTACTCTAAAACAGGTGTGCCATTTTTTTGCAACTTTCTGTAAAGGAAACCGAAGTTCCTCCACGTGGATCCGAATAGTCGCGGTACAGTGACACAGGCATCTTCTCTGCCCCCGATTGGTCACCGGCGACGGAATAGGCGCCAGCGCCTGAACGCCAGTGTTATGACATCATCTTTCATGCCAAAACTGGCCTATTTAAAGGAGCTTGAGCACTGCAGCCTTGCCCAAGTATAGCTTTCACTTTGTGTATTCCTGGGTGTGATTATAGACTGCCTTATTGATTCCTGTGTACCGACTTCTGCCTGTTTATTCGGATTGACCCTTTCCTGCCTGGACTTAACCTTTTGCCTAGACTTTGACCATTCTTTTGCCTGATCCTTTAGTACCTCAAACACGCCTCACGTACTGTCTCCTCCTTGGTCCACACTCCTAACTGTGCCTATGGGCCCTTACACTTTCACATTGTCTTAGACCCCTATTAAATTTGCCATATGATGCTGCGGGTACACTATTACCTATTTAGTAGTGTGGGTTGGTCTCACAAACTAGTACAGAATCTTACCATGCATTGACTGATTGCAATTCATATAGGATTCCATGTACAGTACTCAAAGATGATAGCCACCATAATGGAGTTCAGTGATTATTCTTCTGAGAAACATTGTTTAGTTTCTGAGGTGAGCTGTATATCTTGGATAGAAGGTCTCTAGTGACAATCCATGGAGGGTTATGACAGTTACAACTGAAGTAATGGATATTGGATCCTTTTGATATACACTAACCTAGAGAAAACAATTTTTCAATAGAAGTAATATACTAAAAGCATTTTCCTTGTTCCCGTTACCCCCCAGGGTCTGCTTTCTGTATCTTTATTGTTATACCACTGTAAGTATTCTGTATACAGTAGTTAGAAATCACTCCACCCTTGGGTTGCCTCCCCCCTTGTTTGGTTTTTGTGGTCAAAGCTGGCAAGTCTAGCCTGAGAGATATTTTTTTTTGTTTTCCAGTTCCAAAAAGGCAACGTAAAGTTTAATCTAACTTGGATGAGTCACAAAGATATTACATAATAATAACTAAAAAAATGTTTTTTTCTTGCTAGAAATAGAGTATATAGCAGTTTTTAATAATTCCAACTGTTCCTGGGAAATATAATCATGTTTTTGTGAATGCTTTAACAGTTCTACCACAGGTATGGATCCGTTATCAAGAATACTCTCGATTAATTGAAGGCTATCTCCACTTGATTTTTAAAAAAAATTAAATAAATAAATCAGTACTTTGTTCTTGATCCCAACACTGGGCCAAATTCAATTTGGTAAAAAAGTTGTCTCATAGTTTATCACTTGAAAACTCATGGATGAGCCAAAACATACTCATTTATTAATCTATAGAAGCTGCTTGAGCCAACATGTACTTATCTACAGTGCCAATTTGACCAACTAGTGGAGCATTTGTTGACAAAATGGGAACCCATTATATAACATTTGCCTTTACCAGCTAATAAGTAACAGGCTTCTTTTGTGGATTGTGCGTGAATGCATGAAGATTTCTTGATTCAGGATAACACAGCAACCTCATTTCAATGTCCAACAACAACTTTAAAAAGGAAACTAATAGTGTTCCTAGGAAAATGTGCAATGCTTGTTATTATTTCATGTATTTAAAAGGAAAGAAGGAAAAAAAAAACCTTAAAAAAATGTCTAAAACTATTTTCTGCCAGTATCTGAATTTGAGTGTATATTATATTTATTATTTTTCTGCATTAGAAGGATGTTGTTCGAGAATTCACCTAGACACAGTAGTTATCTGTCACCTATTTGGTTATAAATAGCAGAATAATCCGGTTTTCTGTTACAAATTATATTCAGATAAGGATCACATTTGTCCATACATTAGTCGTGTATATATATATATATATAAAGGGTAAGGCATTTTTAGTAGCTGTATGCACAGAATGTCCCAATGTCTTAAATATATTGATAATGGGTTGAGTGCAGAGGACCTTTTGCATTTGTCTATATATATATAGTTATAGAAAGAGACATTATAGTGCTGTCAAAAAGCAAACTTGCAAAAATATAACAAAACAGGGAAAAAAATTAGCTTTTCTGTACTTGAAGCACAGTAAATGTGCATGGCTTCACTGACACACTGATACATTTTCTAGGCCCCCACTGCCCACGGCGCCCCATATATTTGTTGAGTTGTTAGGGAATGTAAAGCATAACATACATTTGAATTCACATTCCGAAAACAAATTCCACGCTGTGCTGCGATGAGGCCAGATTTTAAATTGGTGTGATTAATGGCATCCATATGCCTAATTTATTACTGTAATTATTGTGATAATTTTGTGGAGATAAATTGAAATCTATCCGATTTTAATGTAAAAAGCTGTAATTAGTCAGCTTTAGATAGGCTGTAGAAAACCAATGCTTGGAACAGAAAGCCCATTAAGCCAATTATAATGTTAGTGAAGCAGAAAATATGCAGCCAGTTAGAAAATACCCATGGCCTTAGCCCCACTGAACCCTCAGCATGCAGACGTTACTGTCAAAATCCTTCATTAAATTAATAAACACATCAAGACAAAGTGGAAAAACAAACCTTAATCTACATAACTAATGCACAAAGATTTGGATGGAAGGTTGAGGGTAAAAAATAAAATGTATTTTCATGGAGCAATTATCATGTAAATAACATAGGAACAAAGCAGAGACCGGCTGAAGGAGAGAGGGGAATTGCTAATCGCACAAACAGCTTCATAGCAATTCCCAGAAGTGTTAAAAACCTGTCCGGGTGCAATTAAAACTGAGCAACAAAAAATAGAAGACAGCAACTGTTATCATCTATTTATTGTCAAATTAATTCAGCCGCTCCTAAGATGCCATCTGCATGGGGAGAACGAGGGTGTCACCAGCTTTACGATCCATCAGCAGAAGTGAGAGTGCTGTTCTGTTTGATGGCTCTGATAATGGGAACAAGCTAAGCAATTGCAACATATACATCATAGATTTTTTTAGATAATTACCTGACCTGTTACACTGTGTCACTCCACAGCCAAACACACTGCTTTTATGTCAGAAGCTGTATGGGCATTCTTTACTTTGATCATTCAGTATGCTGCAAATGTCAGCATTACTGTATTTTAATTGACTCTGGGGTAGCATTAAAAAGCACCTTCTATTCCAACTGCGTAGACCTGATGCGAATGACAGTCTGGCATTTATGAACATTTAGGCCTTTATGGGAACTATTGTTGGGATTCCTGTTTTTTTTTTCTTTTTAGATGCATTCACTGCATGAAATAACAAAAAAAGGGGGTAAAACTTCATTGGCAAGTCAGATACTGTTCTCTAAGCACCACCCCCTGCAGAAAAATGTCAAGTAACTGAAATGCGTGATGTTACTGCATGCAGAGTATTCTGTGAGAAGGAGTATGCACTGCTTGGTGTTACACATCAAATATGCCTTTACTCAGGGCCCAACATGCACAGTAGAATGGAGCTAGTGGCACTGCTTGAGCTAAAAAAACTAAGCAATAAAAAAATTTTCTTATTTTAAATGAGATCATATTAGTATTATTCAAAAACTACAATATTGTAGCCACTGTAGTTGGAATTCTTTAATCCATACTCTTTCTGCAAATCTGTTTCTTTCTGATGCTGGAAAATCCATGTTTTATTACATAGTTACATAGTTAAACTGGGTTGAAAAAAGAC
>CM044433.1:114809292-114819490 GCA_024363595.1 Xenopus borealis | reverse complement strand
AAGTCCAAGGGATAGGGGAGGGGGTTATGGTTTGATTTAAAACCCTTACTAATATCCCAAATATTATTATAACTCTGGCACCAATATCCTGGAGAAAAACTGTAAAAATCTGTAACACTGGTAGAAATAAACATCCACCGTTTGTTGGTTGAAACCATTCCAGTATTAGTGATTTTAGTTCTTTACTCTAATGTGGTCGCCAGATAACTTCTGAGATGTAGGTTTTTAATGCAGTGTAATAATACTAACTATGGGTTCTGAACTTACTCTAATTGCCAGGGTTGATGCAAGTTTCAAAAACGGAATCTATTTATAGAAGAGATAGAAAAGGGTACCTTTCTTTGATTCGCATCTCCAGCATTTCCAAAAGTTAAGCCTATGGTATTACTTAGATCAATAAACTCTGACTACTTGGTCCCTTCCAACCAAGTTGGCAGCTTAGGTGGCAAAAATATGGTTTCATAATTCTCTTTGATGAGGGGCACATCAGCGCATTAATGTGGTGTTCATCTGATAGGCCTCCATAGCCCTAGTGCATGATCTAATCATTGTCCCCATGCAGTGGTGATTTTAGGGCTTCTGCCGCCTGAGGTAGCAGCCCAGATGCTACCCCCTCTCCCACTCCCCCTTAAAAAGCAGCGTCAGAGAGAGTCAAAGGGGGCAGCATTGAGCGCAATATTTCCGGGTTAAAAGCCAGAAATTCAGCTCTTAAAGTTACAAGAGGTGGCATTTTGCCACCCGTGTAACTGGCCACTCACTGCAACCTGAGGCACCTTGCCTCATGCCAGGAGCAGCCCTGGCCCCATAGTGAACTATTGAATCAGCCTAATTTGGCGACCTCCCAAAACGACTGGCAAGGTTGTCATTATATTATTGTGAAAGCAACTTTTGATTGTTTACAAAATTTTACAGTAGATAAAATTTTGTAAATATGTGTTTTTGACTGTATATAGTGCTTATAAAACTGTAATACTTAGAAAACAAATTTAGTGGTTTCTTTTATTACCAAATAATTTTTTTTAATATGCAGTTTGTCTCGTAATATCATCTAGATTATAAAGATTGCTTTACTGGGCTAGAGACTGATGGCTAGAGACTGTTCAGATAAGTTCCAACTACATGCCACACTGCATTGTTTGTGTTCTACCCTTCTTTTATTATATGTAGCTTTTAGGCATTGCAAACTGACTTTTTTCATCTATTTGTTGTAAGAGTCTGGAATCTGACCCTGTAGGAAACTGACCAGTGTTAAGGGATTGTGTGCCAAAATTTTGTTCAGCTGCAGGGCTGGCCAAGTCAGTAGAGTTTCCCAGGTAGAGCACTGTCGCCAAGCAGCCCTGCCCTGCGCATGTGTGCATTCCCATCAGCATGTGTGCATGCACTTGACCTATTCAAATAATGCGTGCCCAGAGGGGGGAGGCAGGAGTTCCATGCGAGCTGGGAGGGGGGATGCAGATCTTTGTACAGTTAACCTCTTTAGGAACTAGGGACAGAAAGGGAGGAGAAGTACGTGCATGGCACCTTTTAAATTTGCACCCTTGATACGTGCTTCTTCTGCTTACCCCTAGTTCCATCCCTGTCCAGCTGTTCATTGTGTTGGCAATAGTGGGATTGGTTTGCTTAATATTGACCACTGACCCACTGCTATCCATAGCATACCTTTCAGGTTTTTCAGAAGAAAAGATGAACTTCCACACACCGTTGAACTTAAAATCCAAAAATCTTTATTTCTTCATAGTTAACACATAACACATAACATGGACTTGGCGCGTTTCGGGCACATGCGGCTTAATCATAAGCATAAGGGAACAGTGAATAGAGGGGCTATATAAATAGCTAGATGGTATAATGACCTCTGTCGGTTAACATAAATTTATAGATACATGTCGCTATATAGGCAATGAGCAATTTCGGAAAACGCAGCGCCGCGTGTGAATAGGTGCAGGCAATTCTTCATTGAAGCAGCTGGAAGGCAGGGGGAAGCGGTTCGGGGAGATAGTCACAAGGCGACGAATCTCCCTGAATCTTCTCATCTGGACTAGCCCTTAAAGCTGTCTGTTCATGTGTGCTTTAGAACCATGATGAAAAATATTTCTGCGAAGAGCCATGATTAGAATCTCTGTATGTGACAGCTGCTACTTGCGAATATTTTTATGTTGTTGATTTAAATCAGTGTATGTAGTGTTTGAAAACATTTCATCTCTGAAATGGGTGATGAGGCTGAGATTTACTTATAACAAATGACAGCATTCGGTTAATTCCTTTAAACAAGTGATTAGTCAGGGTTTTTTTGTGTGCTGATACTAAATTGAGCCAGCCCACCAAAAATCTGTAGCTTGGGAGAAATCACTAATACATCACTAATGAACTAGAAAGACCACCTGGGCCAGTTACTTTATTTAAAGCTGACTGTTTTTTCAAATACTGTCAATAGATCAAAGCAGTATAACACAGTCCATTTTATAATGTGGCATTTTTATTCAATAAACCTCTGGAGGTTTTCTTACATATTGACTGGGCTAAAACCCTATTAGCACTAATAAATTCCACTTCAAGAAAATATTTGTAATAAGCAACAGCAGGGAACCATGTCAGTGAATGTGAAGATCAAAACGTATGCAATAAACATCAATATTATCGGCGGGAGAACTCATTTGTACCAAACGATGTTCACAGTTAATATGGGTATTGCTTGTCCTATCTACTATACATAATAAGTGTCATTACCATTCACACCAATGTATGGAAATGTTTTCTTGTAAATAAATGACTGCATTATGTTAGTATAATGCCTTGGGAACATTTTGTATAGGTTGTCAGATATCATCTTAAATGGGCCTTTGGAATTTTACACAGCTGCTACAAAAATGTCCTATATGTAGCACAGCTGCAGAGAAGTGACCACGATGAAAGAAATATTTACACTGCACTCAAAGAAACCTGTGCACTTGTGTGAATCACTCACATTCATTTTACGTGGATTCTCCTATACTCGTAGCCTTCGCCATGCTAAAAAAATAGGCTGAAAGATCAGAACCTTAACATTGTTTCCTAAGCCTTTTTAAATCAGTTGCCAAAAGCAGAATCCCATTAGAGAGATTTAGTAAAATTAAATAACAGCTCTTCACAAATTCACAATGAGTACAATTTGCCAAGGCAAATCACCTGCAGAAAATTGTGTCAAATCTATATGAGTTATGCTGTGAAATCAGAGTTCTGCACCCCTGAAGCATTCTTTGATTATAATAGTGACTGAGATATTCATTGTACTTAGTTGTCTGCTGCTGGATTTGTGTATTATATGTATAGTTCTAAAACTTCTAACTAGCTAGATATAGATAGTATACACACATGCAGTCAGTGCTATGCCTGTTTTTAAATTTTATTGTGTGTAAATGGAAAAAAATGGCAGTTTTACAATAATATGTGTATAGTGTATTCTATGTTACTTATTATGAAAATTTGCTCTAATGAGAAGGGTACTCTTTACCTCTTGTAATGGTCAGTATTTGTACATAATCGTAGCTCCAGGACTGTTCCTGCAAGTGCAACTGACTTACATTAATTTGCATTCGCATTTGTAAATCACAAATGAAGGCGCATTGTTTTTATTTGCAAGCTTCAGTTTTTATGTTGGAGGTCCTAGTGAAATAATTCAGCATTGTGTGTACAAAATATAGTATTATCGTCCAAAGCTCTCTTTACACATTGCATCAGTTTTGCAAATGACTCTTAGGGGCAGATTTATCAAATTCAAATGAATGATTAAAAAAAATTAGAATTTGAATTTTTGATTGTTTTTGAAGACCACTTCGACCATCGAATTTTGAAAATTAGATCAAATCGAATGATTCAAATAATTTGAATAAAAATCTATTTGAATATTCGAATATTTGACAGTCGAATAAATGGCCCTTTAAATTTTTATTCGACTGCCTAGTTCGCCAGAATCAACCTACCAAATTGGGTTTGAATGATTTTATCGATCATTCTATCAATTGAATTGTGGTAAAATCCTTTGAATTGAATATTCGAATTCGAAGGATTTTAACTCCCTCAAAATTCGATGGTCGAATTCGAGGCATATTTATTGAAGGTCAAATTTAAGTGATGTTAGAGGTTTTTTGAAACCCCAGATTTTATTGGAGTTATACAAAAAAGGCACCGAGTTTGACCAGTGGCTGTAACCCATAGGTAGAATTTACCAGTCACCTGTTAAAATGCAAACATCTAATTGGTTGTCATGAATTACTGCTTTTGGGCAAACTTTATATTACACATGGGGTATTTCTCTAAAACCATAATTGAAATGAAAGTTATTTTTTTCATGGTTTTTAACTTAAGTTTTAGAGAAATACAAGCAATCCCAATTTTTAGACAAAAAAAATTTGAAAAAATATAAATTTGAATTTTAATAAATCGGACCCTTGTTGCTTGTTCCCACTTTTAAAGTCCCTAGATCTAGACAGCTTTTATATCAAACACTATCTGTTTAATAAATTAATAAAAATCAGTATCTAGAAGAGATACTGTAAATCGAAAGCAAACTGATTTTCTCAATATCCTTTAAAACATTTTTACTACTCAGGAATTCCTCTTAATAGTAATAAAGAATATGTACAATGGGACCATTGTCATGGTTCTGAGAATCATTCTGAGAAAATGTTAACAAACATCACATTCCTGTGTTTTTCAAACCTAGCAACGCACTCGGACAAAAAATGGTACACCCAAAGGATCCAACACTAAAAGAAAAACAAAGCAATGTGGTATAAGCAGTCCAGTGTTGTGAGAAGTGCACAGATCTATACATTGGGGAGACAAAAACAATTGCTCACCATGTGGATGGCTCAGCAAAGGAGGACTAACTAAACAGGGCAAGACTCAGCTGTACACCTACACCTAAAAGACAAGGGACACTCCTTTGAAGATATCAATGTTCAAATTTTGGACAAAAAAGGACATTGGTTTGAACAAGGCTTAAAATAGGCTATTCACTTTAAGGTACAGAAACTATCCCTACACAGAGGAAGGGCCTTCAACTCCGCCTGTCTGCTACATACAATGCTGTTCTAACATCTTTATTTCGGTGGTTTCACAAAACCTCACATCTCTATTCATGCAACTCTCACAAGTAAAACCTGTCTCTTTAAGTTGCATGACACATTGATAATTTTATCACAGTGACTACAAAACATTCACAACCAATGTGACTTTCAGTTGTCACCTCTCTGGATAATTACAGTTCACCATTGTGATTGGATTGTTGCAAGAGGTTACAGTATATGCAGATTATTTCCTGTACCAGTTAGTTGAGGAAGGAAGAAGCTGCTCGGATGAGTAGCAAAACGTCTTCAATGATTACTTAGCAAGTCCAGTTGCTTTAGATTTACTCCTACTAGAGATAAAATTGCACAATCCCAGCTTTTACAATGTGGATTTTCTCCACATAGAACATAGTGGCATAACACACTTTTCATATCTATGTAGGGTCACTTACTTAGCGTTCTCCTAATAAAACAGCAATGACCCCCCTCCTGTAAATAAAACAATTTACACCAAAACATTAGCAGAAAGTGAGGTTACATTTGTCATAATGCTATAGTAATTGTATTAATGCATTGCTATCCTAGTATCATGAATGTACCTGGGTATACTTGGGGCACATCATTCATGGTCATATAACTACAGAATAGAGAAATATTTATCTATATTAATAATTCAGCTTTGTCTACATTTCATTTTTTTTTTTTAAATCTGTAAATCCACTATTTACTACTAAAAAAATATAGATACAGTATGCTAATATTTTTTATTCATAAATTATTTTAAAACTGCTAAGGAATTTCACAAGGGATCCATTTTTATCAAGAGAAAACAATAAAAACTTCACAAATATTCTGTTTCTACCTTATGCCATCTGTTGAGCCTCCAGCAGAATGGCCTAAAAGAATTCATTAGTTTATATTTGCATGGAGATTGTTTATAAATGATCAGAGGGGATTCATGATAGATTTCATATTTTAATGCATGCTTACTTTTCTGTGTGCATGTTTTATGTCCTCTAAAAAAAAACCTGATGGCTCTGGACTGATGAACAGGTTTTATCATATATACATAGACATACTAACATCTGCCCCAATTTGCATACCAGCAGATTGTTTGATCGAATGATAAAATCATTTGATCGAACCACAAAATCGTTGGAATCGTTCAATTCGAACGATTTTAGCATACAATCGAATGATTTAAAATACTAACAATAACTTAGAAAAATGGTCTAGAAGGTCCCCATAGGCTAACATAGCACTTCGGCAGCTTTTATTTGGCGAAGTAAAAAAGTTTTTTTTAAAGAGACAGTACTTCAATTTTCGAAGGATTTTACTATTCAACCATTCGAATTGAATGGTTGAAGTAGCCTATTCGATGGTTGAATTAAAAAAAAAAATGTACTTTGAAATTCAAACTTTTTGCATTCAAATATTCACTTCGACCCTTAGTAAATCAGTCCCTAAAAAATGCAAAGTTTAGTCTTTAGCTTATTGGGCTTAGTGGAAGACTGATTGAAGGGAGTTCTTTATTCACTAAGTTGACCCAATGTACTATTGAAGGCATTAAAATTCCCATCCAATCTATAGCAACTAATTTCTTAGTACATAGTACAAAAGAATGCCAGCAAGAGACCTGATTTTATTCAGTGGGAATAAAACCAGGTTTCTCTCCTTTTGTACTGTGTAGTAAGAAATCAGTATGAACTGGATGGGAATTTTAATGCCTTCAATAGTACATTGGGTCAACTTAGTGAATAAAGCACTCCCTTCAGTCAAATTGCAAGATGAGCCTTGGGATTGCCGGGCTAAATTTGAAATAACGTGGCCTTGGTTAGACACTCCAGATTACCATGTCCTAAGTAGGGCTGGAACTAGGGATTGGCAGAAGAGGCAGCTGCCTAGGGTGCAATGATGGGGGGGCATTGGCCAGGTACATTCTGCCTACCCATAAACCAGAGTCAAATGGAACTCAGCTTGTGTGTTATGTGACCCACACATGCATGCGTGGCGGGAGAAGGGAGGGGGCGAGCTTGCTGTCTGTACTGCCTCTGCTGCTCCTATGCAATTATGATTGCTCTACTTCATGTATAAATTTACTTTGGTTATAGGAATATGGTCATTGCTGATTTAAGAACAGGAACAATGTAGACACCAGGACTCAGAAGGCCAATTCAAGTGGGGCAAACCCCTGCAATTTTATTTGTCAGATGTAGGGGTTCACCCCACTTGAATTGGCCTTCTGAGACCTGGTGTCTACATTGTTCCTGTATTTTGGAGAGTGGCTGATCTCTCTAGCCAGTGACCAGGCCGACCTGTTGGAGAGGCAGTGTGAGAGTGGGTAATTGTGTGTTGCATTGCTGATTTAAAACAGTTAGCTACTGTTCCTGAATTGTATGCCACAACTGTATACCGCAAACCATGTTTATGTGTGCTTTTAGTTGCTGTTTGTTGCATTTAACCTGAAAAACAAAACCTTGAAAAAATGCAAAGTTTGCTACAAGCCTAACCACCATTAGTAACCACTCAGAAGGTAGTATTCACCTTTTTAAAATAAAACATCTTATACTGCAATAAAATGTATTCACTGACCTCCATTTTTCTACAACAAACACCAACACAAACATACAGTATTTTTCTATGAATAAGAAGGGAAATGTGTACCTTTAATATCACCTCTAAGAAAGGATTACAAATGCATTCATATACTTTATTGTTAGATAATTGATGAATGTCTTTTTAAAATGCTACTTAAATATTTACTTTACTATAGAGCATAGAGGTCATGATTATGTTTCATAAGGTGACAAAATAAATTAAACTGTATTGAAAAAAAAACCCGCATTAAACAAACACATAAAACACATCTTGTTAGTTTTATACAGCTTTCCACTATTCATTCTGTATAAATGTTGCAGCATTCTAAAGCGTATTGCTTTTCCATTTTCCTCTAAACCACAGTCTACATTTTAAAGGCTGGTACCCAGTCAAACCGCCATTCAAAGAACAATTTGTAAAATTAGAGCAATATAGTCTTCCAGACAGTGTTGCTTTCCTAATGGAAAATGTAACTATAAAACTATCCTCAAATAACCCTGCATTTTTACTGAAAAAAACATGGAAATCAGACTTGAAAAAAATATATATTTTTTGCATTTTTTAAGTTTTGGTAAGTACAACATTTCAACCTAATTACATAAATTCCACCGAGAGAAATTGTAAATATAAACATCTGAGAGCTGCTTTATTCTGCTTGATGTGAAAGGTTACCCAGATGTGCTCTTACATATTAGCTTCCAGCATTCATGCTATGAAATTACATAAGGCAATAGGTTAAACATTTCTCTCCAAACCAGTTGTCCCTGGGCTGAGCATGTGTGTGCAGAAGCTCCATAAGAATGCAGTCACATGGAACCTGGCCAAAGGTTTCCTGCTCTAGCCTTTAGCCATCTTTCATCCTTTTCTTTGTTTTGATCTCTCCCTATATGTTATACAAAGAGGAAATGATTTTATCGCTGACCTGTTTTACATCTCTTTGCAAACAAATGGCAGTTCAATATCAACTGAATTGATAAACAAGAGAGTGTCATTTAAAATGTTTCATTTTCTTCTTCACTAAAATTCTTATTTTTCTATAGCACCTTTTTTTCAAATTTTGGATTTCTAATAAACTACTCTGTATCTGAAATGTCAAAATTGATAAATGAACAGGTATTGGATCTTTTATTCAGAATCCATTATCCAAAAAACTCAGAACTGTTCAATGAAAACAGGCATTTTTTCATAGTTTGCAGGTTTTAGTTAATAATGACAATACCATGTACTTGATGTAGTTAAACTGCATACATTTATACTCATAGAAAAATAATCTGACTGTTTGTCTGTCTTATGGCATGATGCTCCAAATTACAGTAAGGCTCTGTTGTATCCATCAAAGATACAGAGCTGGCAGTTGATGGAAGGTAAATTTATTTGCAGTGCAAAAATAAAAAAAATTTACAGAAAAGAGAAGAAAAATATTTTGGCTAACTTTTCACAGAAAACAAGGCCCCAACTTCATATAAAAAAACTGGTTTTATTCAACTATTTATTTTCAGACAGTCACTCTACCTGAGTGCTTGCTCTGAGAACAAAAGTTCTAATGAACAGCATTTTGTATGTTACTTAAGTATGTGAGTTTTAACTTTCCCAGCAGTCCATGAGGCACATTTAACTACAACAAAGGTGAAACTATTAACAAAAAAATACATTTGAATAAATATACATTTTGATTTCTATATCCCTATAAAATGAGCTTACAATCTTAGCACTCCCAATGACAAAACAATGGCAAAACAACATCATCAGCATATAATAAAAATGCATTTTGGTTTTGCCAATTGCTAATTAAGCTCTATGCATATATCCTGCACACAGCCAATACTAAGGTTTTGCTCACATACCAAATGGAAACAGATGTAAGTAACGTTATTGGTGATTTTTGTAATGCTGGGTAAAATATGGAGATCACAGTTTATTATTTTGTCTGCAGAGGGGAAAAAAGTGGACAGAAAAAGAGGTTTGCTGGTCGTCAATAGAGAAAGGGAAAAGGCACTTATACCAGAAAAACAGGCAGACAAAATAAATCACTGTGCATACATTAACAGACTCCTTATCTGGAAAACCCCAGGTCCAGGTAATGCATTCCATAAAACTGGTAGTTAATTTAACTGAAAGCCTAAAGACTTCTGTAAAGATCATTTTATTCAGTGTCAGACTGGTTCACATGGTCATCCCGTATTTCTTTATGGGAAAAGGAGTCTTAATAATAGAAGAATAAAGTATAGTAAGTATAGTAAGTAGATATAATAGACTAGTAGATTAAAGTGGTTGAGTGAGGAGAGGAGGAATAACAGTTTGGAAAGTGGGCCCACGGACTAAGGTTTTCTGGTGGGCCCCTGGCATCCCATCCTCTTGAAGTGTGGAATAAACATTATGAATTTGGGCATAAGCAACAGATAATAAAGATTTATTTATAAAACACTATCAAGTCCATCAAGTTCAACGCCTCCAAATGAAAACCCAGCATCCATAAATACACCCCACCAGTATGGATGCTGAGTTTTCATTTGGAGGGGTAGAACTTGATGGGCTTTGTCTTTTTTCAACCC
>CM044433.1:114768094-114808357 GCA_024363595.1 Xenopus borealis | reverse complement strand
AAAAAGGTTTCTTTGCTGTGGCAAGTTTATTTCTCTTGCTTTCTCAATAAAAGTTGATAGTTGATCTAAAAACCACTAAAGGCTAGAGCTCAGGCCCTATACTTAAAGGGGTGGTTCAACTTTGAGTAAACTTTTAGTATGTTACATAATGGAACCATTGGTTAATTTTAAGCAATTTTTCAATCTGTCTTCGTTGTTTCTTTTATACAGTTTTTTAAATATTTGCCACCTTCTTCTGACTGTTTCCAGTCACTGGCCCTATCTAAAAACCAATGCTCTGCATGGCAACAAATCTATAGTTATTGCTTCTTTTTATTACTCATCTATCTATTCTGATCCTATATGATTCAAATACCATTCTATTATTCAAATCAATGCATGGCTGGTAAGGTAATTTGAACCCTTGAAACCAGATTGCTGAAATTGCAAACTGGAGAGCTGCTGAATAAAAAGCTAAATAACTAGTAAACCACAAATAATGAATTATATTGAAAACCAGTTGCAAATTGTTTCAGAATATCACTCTTATCATCATACTAAGGGGCCTTTTTACCCCCCTCACAAACTCTAATGGGGTAATTTATCAATGCTTGAATAAAATTTTTGCCACAATTTGATTTTTGTTGCACAAAAACTAAAAAAATTTAATTATATTTTCAAAAACTCAAATGTTTGGTATTTTAACTGCAAAAAATTTGAAAAACATCAAATGTAAAACTTTGGCATCAAAAAGCGTGTGAGTTTGTGCAGAAGTCAATGGAAATAGTCCTAGGCAAAATTTAAGGTATTCTTTTAATTCGAGAATTTCAAGTTTTTTTTTAGCTTGTAATCTCACAAATTCTATTTGAGCATTTTGTGTGAAACAACCAAAAAAAAGTACAATTTGGGTTTTCACTCGATTTCATAAAGTTTTTTCCTGATTTGATTTATTTTAGTTATTTAATGATACATAAAGCAAAATCGTGGATGTGAGTTTGGTTGAGCTTTGTTTAATAGAATAATGAGAGAAATTCAGATTTTAGTATATAACCCCTTAATAAATCTTGAATTTTAGAGCCTTTTGAGAAAAATTTTAAACCCAGAAATTTTTTGAGATCTGTGGGAAAAAATTTAAATTCGATTCTTAAAGTTAATTTAAAGATGAACAACCTCTTTAATGTTTGATAACAAGACTCAAATAAATATAGTGTCTTTTGATGCTGGTGATCCACCATATCCTCTTGTGAACTTGTGGTTAGTACATAAGGGTGTTGCACCAAATCATCCTCATGACCTTTCAGAAAAATAAATATATGGATCTATATGTGATTTATTCTATTGGCAGCTACGAGGGAAAATACTGTAGATGAAATAGTATTTTAAGAAAATGACTATGAAGAGTTCATTCATCCAGGTCATGGTATATCTAGTATTAGTAATTCTAAAACAACTGGACTTGCTAAGTAATCAATGAAGACGTTTCGCTACTCTGAGCAGCTTCTTCAGCTCAACTCTCACAAATAACACCTGTTTCTAGGATTTGCATGACACCTTGGTAATCCTATCACAGTAACTACAAAGCATTCACAACCGCTGTAAATTTCAAATGTCACCTCTCTGAAGAGTTTCAATGTGCCAATGTGATTGGATTAGTGGAAGAGTTTATATACAAAGAACTTCCCACACCAGTCAGTTGAACTGAAGACGCTGCTTGGATGAGTAGTGAAACGTCTTTAATGATTACTCAGCAAGTCCAGTTGTTTTAGAATTACTTATATTATATATTTTAAGAACAGTGGTATTCCAGTTTTCTGGATTTGCAAGTAAAATCACTGACATTTTAAAGGAAATTCATTAGAACTTAATATTCCCTACAAATATTTTTTTTGTTTGTACTTTATATAAAATACCTAAAAATGTGGGATCTCTTTTGGTTCCTTTGCAGATAGAATGTACTGTAGCTTGAGGTGTTCTCTTTGGTGTGACTTTGAGCAAGATTGACTGTACGTAGGGATGCAACGAATCCACTATTTTGGATTTGGCCGAACCCCTGAATCCTTCCCGAAAGATTCGGCCAAATACCGAACCTAATCAGAACCCTAATTTGCATATGCAAATTAAGGGTGGAAGGGGAAAACATTTTTCAGTTCCTTGTTTTTTTGCCAAAAAGTCACATGCTTTCCCTCCCTGGCCCTAATTTGCATATGCAAATTAGGATTTGGATTCGGTTAAGCCAGGCAGAAGGATTCCGCCGAATCAGAATCCTGCTAAAAAAGGCTGAATCCCAAACTGGGTGCATCCCTAATTGTAAGAGATTCCTCAAGGTAAACAGGTGAGTTAGTCTGCCTGTAACTGCTGCCTGAAGATAATACAGCTGCAATACACCTCAAATAGGATCTCTTAGGGGCATATTTATTAAGCTGTGTTAAAAACTGTGGGATAATACACCACACATCACCAGGCTTTGCAGTGTAAAAAACTGAATAAAAACAGCCTAACATTTTTATGCACTTGCTTTTAATGATGAGGTTTACTAAGTTGCTGGACAGTGAAGGAGCAGTAGATGTGATCTATTTGGATTTTGCCAAAGCGTTTGATACCGTGCCCCGTGATACTGTCTGTTGGGCTTAATGAAGTTGCTTGCATATGGATAGGAAATTGGCTACAGCATTGGGTACAGAGGGTGGTTGTTAATGGTACATTCTCTGGTTGGAGTAAGGTTCTTAGTGGGGTCCCTCAGTGCTCGGTATGTGGGCCACTGTTACTTTTATTTAACTTGTTCATTAATGACTATGGGGAGGTTATTGTAGGTAATTTATCAGCATTTGCAGATGACACAAAGCTGTCCATCCCAATTAATTCCATCCAGGATGTTCCATCCTTGCAACAGGATCTTGACAAACTGGCTATCTGGGCAGCTAAGTGGCAAATGAGATTATATGTTGATAAATGTAAAGTCATGCACCTGGGATGTAAAAATATCCCAGCCACTCATACCCTGAATCTACCTGAATCAGTCACATAGGCTGATTCATTAGAAAGCTTTAAGAAGGGGTTGGATGGCTTTTTGGCAAGGAAGGGAATACAGGGTTATGGAAGATAGCTCATTTTACAAGTTGATCCAGGGACTAGTCTGATTGCCATTTTGGAGTGAGGAAGGAATTTTTTCCCCCTCAGGCAAATTGGAGAGGTTTCAAATGGTGTTTTTTTGTATCAACTAGCAGTTAGGCAGGTTAAAATACAGTTAAAAGGTTTAACTTCATGGAAGTGTGTCTTTTTGCAACCTAACGTACTTTGTTACTATGTATTTTAAACCGCTTTGTACACAGTTTTTTTATGAATTCCATTTTACACAGCATAATAAATATGCCCCTTAGTTTGCCACTACAGCTACAGTTGGAGAGGCATGCTGGGTGGTGGTACTTGGCTCTATTAATGACAACATTCAGATTCATGAAGTGAAGCACTCCTGGACGTTTCTTAAATAATTCTTCCCATGTGGTATTTTTTAGTTTCATAAGGTATGTACAAAAAAAAACATCATTACTAATACACAGAAAGGGTCCATATAGGCACAGAAAACAAAAACAATCTAAGAAGCAAAAACATTACTGATTGATCCAGAATGATTTGAAATGATGTTGTTTACACTGCAGTGCTCTCTATTGCCGTCGAACAAAGAAAAAGTCAGTGCTTTACTATGGCCATAATCCCTTGTCTAAATGTGATCCTGGAGTTGAGCTTGGTGTGATATTGTATTGCAGTGAGATTAGAATGATTCCTTTTGTGCTGCTGAAAGAATGTGTGCTCAGATACCAATGATCTTATGTTGAAAACACTTTCTGTATTGGTGATCAATATAGATGAATCATCTCCATGACAGAGAAATCTATATAGTCAGTTGGCTTTGTCAAATGGCCAAATGAACAAATTGAACATTTGTTATAAATTCAAGTAAATGTAGAACACATTTCTATTAAAAAACAATAAGCTTTGTTAATATACTTTCTTAGGCTACACAGTGTAAAATCACGTTTGCAACAGGAGATTTAATTTGCTGTATGAAACTGTCCATCTATAACTAATATTTGATTGCCCCGAGAGCCCCTTTTCAAATTAAGATTTTGAATAATGGCTTAATTATGCTTCTATATTTGCTTACTGTTTATCCTTAGACTAGTCTACCAGCTATCATTTTTCAACCAAGTGATCACCGGTGCTGATATTAAAATTATTAGTTATTGTTATGTTGTGTGTATTAGAATGCGAGCATTTGGACATATTTTGTCACATGATCTGATCATTTACTTTTCCCAGCTTGATAAATAAAGAATGTGACATATTCCATGTCATTTAACATTCCATTTTTTTTTCATTTGCTTAAATTATTTCAGTGCATTTACTAGGTGTGTGAGGATTATATTAATGACATAATGAACATTGAACCTGTAGTCATCGCTGTTACCACTTTTCACTGTTGACTTGATCATTAGAAGTTTCAAAACACAAAAACTATCATTATAAACCAGTACAGAACAAATACAAGGCAATACAATGCTTGACTTACAAAGAATGTCACAGTTACACTTTTCTAAATTCAATTATTGGTTGTGCAGCGAGTACTCCCATCTACTGCATATTACTTCCAATTCCCCTTGTTCCAGGAAGTTCATAATAAAGAAACTTCTGAGTTTGCGATATGAGGCTATGATGCCAGTCTATTGGTATTCAAATGCCCTTCTGAAATATAGTCCATATCATGGTTACTCTTTGTCTCTAAATGCTATGTATATTATTCTGTTTAAAGAATTCTTCTTCTAATGTTTTATCATTCTTAATAAAGTACATGCCATATGGCTTCCAGCAGCACAAGGTACTTTTTTAAAGTTACATTATATACAGCAGCTGTATAACATAGCTTGATTTTACAATAGGAGCTTTCTTTTTCATTGTTCTTGCTATCAAGGAGCCCAGATGCATATGATTTACAGAGTACCGGTATGGGATCTGTTATCCAGAAACCCCTGAATTGTTGGAAGGCCAGCTCCTATAGACTCTATTTTAATCAAATAAGTCACTTTTAATAATAAAACTACATTTCACTACAGATGTTCTAACATCTGTACACTGGCGGTTTTAGAACTCTTCACACATCCATTCATGCAACTCTCACAAGTAACACCTGTTTCCAGGAGTTGCATGACACATTGGTAATCCTATCACAGTAACTACACAGAATCAACACCTCTGTGAACTTCAGATGTCACCTCTCTGAAGAGTTACAATGTGCCGTTGTGATTGGATTGTTGGAAGAGTCTATATGCCTAGAACTCCCCTACATCAGTCAGTTGTCACCTCTCTGAAGAGTTACAATGTGCCGTTGTGATTGGATTGTTGGAAGCATCTATATGCCGAGAACTACCCTACATCAGCCAGTTGAACTGAAAAATTCCTCAGCAAGTCCAATTGTGTTAGATATTTTACTACATTGTTTTTGATCCAAACTGAGATGTACCCTTATTGGAGGCAAAACAATCCTTTTGGTTTGTTAAAAGTTACAATTATTTTAAGTAGACTTTGTGCATGGAGATCCAAATTATGGAAAGAACCGTTAATCGGAAAATCCCAGGTCCAGACCATTCTGGGTAACAGGTGCCATATAAGTGCATAAATATTTAAAGGCTGAAATGTTATGTAGTGTGATCATTTATGCCTCACCCTGTTTATGTTTATAGCCCAAAACATGCTGTTTTCTAAATAGCTTCTCAGGAAGTTGACCCTACCCTTTATGTGTTGGTGAATATGTAGGGATATTAGATTGGAGCAAGGACTAATGTGAAGCACTGAAGACCATTCCACTTCCTTTATGAAGAAGGCTTAATTACTTTTGGCTGATTTTCAGCATTTTCAACTACAGATGCAGCCACTGGGATTTGGGAGTTAAATGCCTCATGACTCAGAGTTAATTGAAGAAACTGTGTTATCTAAAGTTATCTTAACTCATTTAATGCAGTTAACCTTTTCATTACCAATGCACCATTGTTTTCAATGGTGAACTCTTTAATTGGATGGGATGCTGTGACACAATATTCTGTGCTAAGTGGGATAAATGAGATAGATGAGTTAAGTTTTTCTGTGTCAAATGCACAATCCAAAGGGGCTTCATTTGTAAATTCTCAAAATAACTAATGACAAGTAATGCCACAGAGATTAGGCTGTTTACAACTTTTTTCTTCTCAGAAATGATAGACTATATAGCTGTTCAGTATTTTTATTACCTTATTGTGAAGTCAGAGGTAATAACTTTTCTTTACTATAAAGCAGGCAGAAAATCTGAAAAGACATGACATCACATGGGTTAAATATAATAGTGGCCTTTCACTTTCTTTGCTGTTTAAAGAATTGTCCTAAATAACATCTGTTATTCAAACTGCATTCACATGACTAGAAATGTCAATGTTAACACAAATGCAAATTAATTCTATAAACAAAGATATTGGTGTCTGATTAATTGAAGAATTTGGAAAACAAATCTGCAAAACCCTATCCATTAATATGTGTGCCCACTATTAATAGATTATTTTGCAACTATTTATTGTTCATTGGTAATTTGAATTTGCCTTTGAAAAATAGGAAAGAATTTAAACCTAAGTTTGTTTGACATTAGAAAAAGAGATCATGTTAGCGGAAGTTTACCCTCAATAGAAATCAATATCCAGGCAGCAATCTATTGCTAATGTCTGAATTATAGGCTTTTCTCTCTTCAAAATTGAACCAGAACATTCAAAATGCTTTCTCTGGCCTATCATCTTACAGAGCCTCTAATCACTTTCTGGCTGTAAATTAAGGCTGTGGTTTGTTTATTTACTCTGCAAGTGCTAGATAAATTGCTTTTGCCGTATAAACCAGCACTTGTTCATTAAGTGAGTACAGCTTTGTGTCTGACAACAGGTTAATGGGCCAAAACAACTCAGTTTAAGAAAGTCAACAATTTTGGTCCAAGAAGTAGGTTTTAGAACCTTAACACATTCCACATTCCCATCTCACATCTGGAATTTAAATGCACAAAAGTTTTCTTTCATATAAAACTGTTTATTGTTCTGCTAGATTGATGCAGTTAATATTGGCTTTCAAGATGACAGATTAGCATCAGTAGTTAATCACGGTTATTAGCAGATAAATATCTGTAATTTAATCACTACAGTAATTTCTTTTCCAATAATAAGATTTACAAATGCAAGTGATTAAGTAATTAGCCTGCATCCCTCTCAAGCTCACTATTCCTCTGAGCTCTTTTTGTCTGGCTTTTTCCCAAAGATTTTATATTTCATTGAACTTATGTTAGTGTTTTTCTAGTCTTGTTTTCCTTAAAAAAAAAAAAAAAACGATTAATTCCCCTATTATATAAAATTAATTCTGATATGTCTTAAATAAAAGCCACAACACCAAGTTCTTTATTCTTGTTTTCCTGTAAACATCATTTGTAACAATTGCAATATTTTGGTCCTGTTCAGTTGGGACGTGTGCAATTACAGGACAAAAAAATACTTTTTATATTGTGTGTGGAATTCTGTGAACCCCTGGAATTTTGTTTAATGAACAAGCACAGATTTTGTACAATACCATATGTATAGGCATATAGCTAAATGCCCTTTGAATGTGCCAGTGCTACAAAATATGTTGGCGCTATAGAAAAACATGTTATTATTAATAATAATAATAATAATAATAATGTTAATAATAACTGACCGCCATAAGGAAAGATAAACATAGACCATGTTAGTCATCAGAATTACAGTAATTTTTTTTCATCGTCTCACGATAGTCAGTTCTGATAAAAGCTGATTTTTTTTTTTTAGTTTGCATCTTTAGGCATTTTCCCTGATTTTCAAGTTCAAAGACTGCTTGTTAACATACTCTAAACAAAGTCTGGTGCTATTTAAGAGAGCAAAATTTAGTTTGAAACCAGTTTCAAACTTTGCTTAGAAAAGTCATCAGTCATCATTAATCACCTAGATTTAACTGCATAAACATGCCACAGCCGTTTATACACTTGAGTTTTATGAGTCAATGCTGCTTCACTATGGATTTTGACAAATGTTTTCCTACACATTTAACGGTGTTATCAGCATAATTCTATATTTTAGGTTAGTGATTTGCACCTTAACTCTGGTAAAAAAAAAGATCTATTGCTATGCGGCTAGAAACTGTGTGAAATATACCTATTTCAGAGACAAAGTGAAGTCTCTTTAGTTTTATCTTTGCTCATTTAAGTCTTCTTGTTATACATTCCTGTAGAGGAACATCTTTTTTTTAGGGCTCCGTTTTCACATACTAATGGCAATTCATTAGATATGGATGTAAACCAAATTAAAGAAACTTTCTCAAACTGAGATGAAATATTCCTGTGCCTTTAGTTTCCTCATTTCCCTTTTTTATCCACCTTATTAAACTACAGACAACTTTTAAAATATGTGCGTCTGTCTGAAGTTAATGACACAATTACTCAGAAATGCTTTTTCCTTGCAAATGAACATGCAATGAATGAATTTTAATATATTATCTATATTCTGGAAACAATTAAGTGTTGAAAAAGCCAATTTCACCTAATGGTCAAATTTATTTTGCTGTCTGATCATTTAGACAGATTTGTTGTAGCATAGCCTTTTGTCCTTTTAAGTATGTTTAGTGTCAGTTTTAACAATTTAGCACACCTTTTTGTTTATAGGATTAATGTCTTTGGTATCAGAGCTTCTGATGTGGCTGGTAATAATAATCAAAAGCAGATAAATTTTATGTTTTGATGCA
Source organism: Xenopus borealis (assembly GCA_024363595.1). Lineage (NCBI taxonomy): Eukaryota > Metazoa > Chordata > Amphibia > Anura > Pipidae > Xenopus > Xenopus borealis. Next base: position 114,799,570 of record CM044433.1, on the reverse strand, counting down.
TCTTTTCCTAGCTGGTCTTATAAACACTAATATAAACACGTTCTTATATAAAGAGCAAAGTGACAACTTTGCCTCTACATTACTGACACATCTGGTGCTGATGTCAGAAAACTCATCTGCATCTCTAGTTACAATGGAAATGTGCCCAGTGCTCTTTAAACACCTTGCTCAGAAGCCACATATTTGCTTGGTGTCAAATATACTGTGTCTTTAAATTAGATGAGTATTTATACATCATATAAAATAAATGATCCATTTCACATAATGAGAGCTGTTTTTAAAATAATACAGATTTGCTCATATGGTAAAGAATCTAGGTTCCTTTTGTTGAAACTGCTGTGTATTTTTTTTATTATAGCTTTTGTCATTACTCACACCTTCACCAATTTGTTCTGTTACTTTAGTAACATCCAATAGATTTTACCTAAACAAGGGGGGAAACGATATACATTGTCATAGTATACACCTTTTTGATATTTGTTCACCTGCTGGCTGTTTGTGTAATTTTCAAACTGTAGTACATTCATAAAATTCCCTGGGGTATTGAGAGCTGATGGAAAGCCATTGTTTGGATATCACGGGTTTAAATATTCCACAATGCACAATTCTGTCATCTGTAAAATTGGTTAAAAGCCTTAGCAGATTGTCCTGACCTAAAAAGTGCAAAGTTGTTGATCCTGTTACCTTACAGCTGTTGTTGTACTATGGCAGAGACATGACCTAGTGCAGCATCACGGCCACCAGTACTTCTCACCTTACCTGACACTTGGAGCCCAGTATGGAGTTTAAAGGCTGCAGCTTTATCAACAACTAATATCAACAAAGCATAACTGTAGTATAAACATTGACCCAACTGGAATGTTTGCCTAACAATACTCCTTACCTCCTGGGACTCTTACTCTCAAAGGTACCACAAACTCATACAGATTATGGTATACTGCCCCATTCCTCCACTATGACAAGCATTCCCTCACCTGCACAGCTGCCAAGCAGCACACTTACCAACTGACCTCAAGTTTTTGTTCATTGTTAGAATTAAATGCCAGTGAATTCTTGGAATGTTAATGCAGCAAAGGTGACTAAGCAGTGATACATATAATATAATAACACAGTTTCTGCATGTATTTTTAAGGTTGGGATGCATTAAATTTATTGTCTGTGTGTAATGCTTTATACACTCTGGACTGATCTGTGAACCAGTATGTTGGCTTCTATAACCTAATTGTGGTGCCTTCATGTATCGGGTTGGTTTATGGCGCCATATTAAATTAGATAAGGTTTCATTAGCTGCTTTTCTGTTTTGGCTAGTCATCTTAAAAACATAATAAACATAATACATCAGAGTTTTATTTCATCCTCCAAAATGCTCATTCAGGGGCCTCACACAAGTGAATTATACAAATCACTCAGTATGAACATACTTGCTAGGTGATCAGGCAGCTCCACAAAAGATCCGTGGAATATCAACCACATGTTTGGGCAAATTGGTTACCAGATGGTTAGATGATGTAGTGTGCAGTAAGTACAGAGTTTTTTCATTTAAAGTTTCCTTATTTCAACCTTCAACGATGATTTAGATTACAACTTAGACACACTGTAGCTGTAACCTTTGAGCTAGTATTATGCACTGTATATACGATCCTGCTCCAATTATTGGATACACACAGAATGCCTGCAAATAATGTGTGGAGGGCCAAGACATTTTTTTTTCAACATTTGTCAAAAGTAATATTATTCCACCCAAGAAGAAATAAACTGAGAAGGACAAAAATCTTCAAACCATTACTGAAAAATAATTATCAACAAACAAGTAAACAATGAATACTGGCATTTCCTTTTTAAATGGAAACCCAGTCTAATTAACTACATAATGATCATTAGCAATCAGCCTATATATTTTCCTACTTTGGGTATGTTGGGACTGTGTCTTTAAGTATAACCATACATAGTCCATGAATGAAGAGTATAACCGTACTGTCACGGTCGGCACCCTAAACCAGAACAGATGCCAAGCTCCCTGGTCTCGGCTCGGCTTCACCAGTTATTGTGACTGCCTTTGGCTTCAGGAGGAGCCCACATCTACTCAGATGCCACCTGGACTTTTCAAGAGGAGCAAGACGAGGAGTTCTGGCAAGCAAAGGGGCTCGACAGTTGTAATAGTCAGTAAGGCCGAAGGTCACGGTACAATAGGAAGAGGAGAATTCGTAGTCAGACAGGCTGGGTTGAGGCTGGCAGAAAGCAAGGATTGTCAGGAAGGCAAAGGGTCAAACCGGTTAATCAATCAGAAGAGGATCAGACAGAAGGAGTGGTCGAGATTCAGGCTAGGTCGGATTATGGATATCAGAATGGTCAGAAGATCAGAGTCGTAACAGAAGATCAATATCAAACAGCTTCAAACGCACAAAGGCTCAGAAGCACCAGGAAACAAGTCCTATCACGGGCAGCTCATAGAAGGCAGAACTGGCCTTTTAAGGATTCAAAATTCAAATTCACGTCAGCGCGCCTGCACCTTTAAATTCCGGAAGTTGGCGCCGCGCGTGCACTAAGGAGCTGGACACAGGAGAAAGCGGCACTGCGTGCCGCAGCACTGATGGTCAGGCGTCCCCATCGTGGGGGCAACAGGCATCCCTGCTGCCCCCCACTAGACCACCAGGGTGAGTTTTTATTCAGGGATTTAACTTGTCAGTCTTTTTACAGAATTGTATCCAAAATTTTGCATATGGGAAAAGAAGGACTTAATGTATCTAATTATCCATAGATTTCTAATTCCAAAAACTATGTGTATTAGATTTACATTGTTTTTCAAAGGCACAATAAAGCTGAATGAAGCCTCCAAAGTTTAAGCTGCTTTATCCATTATGAGGGAAATCTATTATTGAATCAAAATTTTCTCTATTTGTTAAAACTGGCAAATACAGGAAATTGCATTATTCTATACAAAAGGATTTTCTTCTTCATATATGGTTTGGTTTTAAAATAGTTTTATAATAGTTTAGCTGATAGCACATTTAAAAATATCTGTGTTGTGGGGGTATTTTACTTTTAGATGTTAGTTACACCAAGGGGCAGATTTATCAAGGGTCGAAGTGAAAATTCAAATGAAAAAAATTAGATCTTTTGAGTTATTTTGGTGTACTTTGTCTAGGGAATAGTCCAAAATTGAAATTTGAAAATTCTAAGTAAAATCAAATTTGATCAAATGTTTTGACATGTCTTCTTGATATGAAACTTTGTTTAATAATATGTATATTCAGAGGCCTAATTACTAATTTTAAAGGTTGAGAAAAACCTTACAAAAGGGACACAACTACCCAAACTTTTTTCTCTCAAGCACTATTCTATTTCTCACTAACACAAAACTATTCTTGTGTGCGTTATTTAGCAGAAAATAAAATAAGGAAATAAAATGCAAAAAGATATTTGCTAAAAAAAAGCCTGTGAGCAAAGTTACACATATTGCCAATAGTGATGGGCGAAACGGGCGCTTTTCGCCGAAAAATTCGCGAATTTCCAGAGAAATTCGCGAATTTTTCGCCGATTCGCGAAACGAGTCGCGCGTCAAAAACGCGCGTCGCGTCATTTTCGGCGCGCATTGCGTCACTTTCGGCGCGCGTCGCGTCGTTTTCGGCGCGCCGTGTCAAAAAACGACGCGCGACTCGTTTTTGCGCGGCGAATTTTTTTGGCCGAAATTTTTTGGCTGTTTCGCGAATTTATTCGCCAGCGGCGAATCGCGGGAATTCGCCGCGAATTCGCCCCTGGCGAATAAATTCGCCCATCACTAATTGCCAATTTTGACACAAACTCAGTGTGATCAGTAAACTAACACAGATTTTTATAAAAGACTGGTCATGCCAAATAACATGAGCACTCTTATATGGTCCCAAAAAAGTCTTTTCATTTCAGACATGTTTGCATGTTTGCAACTAAGAACCTGTTTCTCAACAAATTTGACATTGTTATTTGACTGTACAAGTACTGTAGATGTGATGTCTTTCTGATTTTCTTTCTTGCTTGAAAATGTGCTCTAACCACAGCATATAAAATATATTTTATAATTTACTTGCAGATACTTTGGTTTTCTTTATAAAATAATGAATTTGGACATAAATTACAGGCATGATTTATCTGCTGCAACTAAGGCAAATTACAAAGCTGCAGATTCATCTAGTTTTCCCATGTAATATTCTCTGTTTCTCAAAGCTATTCTGTTCAGTACTAAGTTGAAATAGTTCCTTATACTGTATTATAACAAAGACTATTTATGGTTTAGCAGAAAAAGTATTTGCAACTATTTCCTATGGATATTTTCGGTCAAAAGGCAATTTACAAATCTGCAGATTCATCTAGTTTTCCCATGTAATATTCTCTTTTTCTCAAAGCTATTCTGTTCAGTACTAAGTTGAAATAGTTCCTTATACTGTATTATAACAAAGACTATTTATGGTTTAGCAGAAAAAGTATTTGCAACTATTTCCTATGGATATTTTCGGTCAAACCTTATAAAAAAATGTTTAAAAACATTAAATTTTTCTGTATCCTAAATGTTTTCTCTTGCTTTGCAGAGAAAAGCATAAATACACTAATTCAAAATACTTTTAATTTGAGTTATTGTTAATAACTGAAATTTGGCAGACTCGTTGAAAATATGAATGTGATTTCATTTTGTTGAAGTTGTATTTTCATGTATTTAAAGTATGAGTGTTTTTGCTTTTGATTTGTTTTGATAAATCTGCCTCTAGGAGTATGCATTCGTTATGCGTGCTTGGTTTATTAATTTTGTAACAACTAACATCCATAGGCAATAGGTAGAGAATGTGGAAAGAAATACTTAAATGGCACCAATTAATACATGGAGAAAATACATATTCTTACCCATAATGATAGATACTGTAAGTCATGGATATTTTTATACTATATTTTTTATTTATTTTTCAATTTTTTATTTAAGAAGTAAACTTTGACATTGAAAAACTGTAGCATATGCGACTTTATTTTTTGGTTTTATTCCATCAATATATTGTCCTGAACTGAGACTAAAACAGTTGCTTCTGTTTTGCATCTTATTGGGGGTGGGGTTTATGTTTGAAATGGGTGGGTTTTACTGAAATGCTAACTATGTGAGTCCCACGTTAAACAATGCAGTATAATGTAGCCCTAGCACTACTACACGTACCAAACAGAAATGTTAGATTTCCAAAACAATTTCTATGTTGATTAAGATATAGTAATACAATGTCTACAATACCATTTAGAACAATTTCCTTAGTTGGCTATTCCTAAAACTACTTCTAAATATACTTCATATTTGCCTAGCCTGAAAATTGTCTCTTAAATCATTGGTAAGCAAATGATGAAGGACTCTATTATCATTTGACCCAGCCTTTCATATAAGTAATGTTATTTTATTATAGACATAAAACCAAACTATATATAGAAGGGACAAACCTGGAAGAGGTTTTATTGGAAATGTGACAGGTCTTATATAGTTAAGTGTGGTTGAAAAAAGACCAACATACATCATGTTTAAACCCTCCAAATGAAACCCAGCTCCCATGCTACACACACCCACCGAAACTATATATACCATATCTAAATTAATTGTTGATTTTAGTAAAGCCTTGGATATTATACTTGTCCAAGAAATCGTCCAAGCCCCTCTTAAAGGTATTGACAGAATCAGCCAGCAACATAATACAGCAGGGCATTCCACAGCCCCACTGCCCTCATTGTAAAGAGCCACCTTCTACAATTCTTCAAATGAAAGTTCTTTTCCTCTAGTCCAATGATCCATTTTATGGCAAAACAGATCTACTGCGAGTGGTCTATAATGACGTGTAAAGTAATTATAAAGAGTAATCATGTCTCCTCACAAGCGTCTTTTTTCCAGTAACAATAACCCCAACCTTGACAATCTACCCTCATAATTTAAATCTTCCATCCCATTAAACAGTTTAGTTGCACATCTCTGCTCTCTCTCCAGCTAAATTATATGCATTTTAAGGACCAGAGCCCAAAACAGCACTGCATACTCAAAGTGAGGGCTTACCAGGGACATATAAAGAGGCAATATTATGTTTTCATCCCTTGAGTTAATGCACTTTTATATGCAAGGCAATTCTTTATTTGCTTAAGTAGCCACAGAATGACACTGCCTGGAATTAGACAACTTGTTATTTACAAAAACCACTAGTTTGAATAGTGGTGCCAAATGAGCAATTTGCCAGTCTCTCTGCACCATGCCAGACCTTAATGATTCCTAAAGAGGTTTGGCAATGACAGATCTCAGCTTGTTTAGTACCCTGGGATGAATACCATCTGGCCCCGGACCTTTGTTTATCATTACATGTTCTAGTCTCTTTTGAATTGCCCATGCATCATTTGTTGTATTTGGTACTGAAGGTTCCTCATATATGTAGACAGATAAAAAAAAAATAGTTCAGAATCTCTGCTTTATCTTTTATAAATCAACTAACCCCCCTCTGACAACAATTGTCCCACCCTATCCTGCTTAATTTTTTACTATTTACATATTTAAAAAATAATTTTGGGTTAGTTTTACTCAATTTTAACTTGTCAAATAGATTTCCCAGTCTCAGCTAACTTGAAAGCCTTAAAGGGGTTGTTCACCTTTGAGTTAACTTTTAGTATAATGTAGAGAGTGATATTCTGAGACAATTTGCAATTGGTTTTAATTTTTTATTGTTTGTGGTTTTATAGTTAGTTAGCTTTTTATTCAGCAGGTCTCTAGTTTGCAGTGTCAGCAATTTGGTTTCTTGGGTACAATTTACCCTAGCAACACTGCATTGATTTGAATAAGAGACTGGAATATGAGTAGGAGATGGACTGAATATAATGATAAGTAATAAAAAGTGCCAATAACAATACATTTGTAGCCTTACAGAGCATTTGTTTTTAGATGGTATCAGTGACCCCCATTTGAAAGCTGCAAAAAAACAGAAGAAAATTGCAAATCATTAAAAAAACTATGAAAAATAAATAATGAAGACCAATTGAAAAGTTTCTCAGAATTGGCCCTTCTACAAAAAAGTTAACTTGAAGGTGAACCACCCCTTTAAAGGCATGTCTTTTCTTACCACAAATGTTTTGCTTTGCACAAAGTTCCTTGCTTACAAGGGGAATATACTGACGTATATTTATCAAGCAGCATTTTAAAGACTTCCCATTTTTTATTTCGCTTTTTCAGACTTTGAAACCCCATTACCCCAGTCAATGTCTAGATAATTGAAGTTGTGAAGCAGCCTCCATTGGTAATCTCGTCACTTATTCAAGGTTGTTTTTAGCATACACCAATGATAATTGGATTCTGTACCCTCCCCAGTGCCACCCATGGTTATTTCTTTGGAGCATGGCTTTAATTCAGGTTTTACTTAAAGACAAACTCCTCCACCCTTTTTAATCCCTTTCCCTCCTAAAAAGGGTGTAAGCATTTAAATTGATAGCCCATTTACATGTTTCACCCTACCAGGTCTCAGTGATTCCAATTATTTCATAGGTTTTAGAGTAAGCAATTAATTCTAGCTCTCCTGGCCCTGGCACCCTGGCCACCCAATATATGTGCAGCATTTTTCTACAAAAAAATTCAAATTCAAATTTGCATTACATTCGCTGCTATAATAATCCAAAATGCATGAGGCCTGGGTTTTCCTGTCAAGGAATCTTTCCATAATTTGGATCACCATACCTAAAGTCTGCAAAAAATATCTAGATAAGTAAAATCCAGTATGAATTCACACAGCTTAGTTACCATCAAGTACATGGTGCTACTTTGTTATTACAGAGGATATGGAAATTATTTTAATAAATTGTGAATGCTATGGGAGATGACCATCTGTAATTTGGAGCATTTTGTATAGCAAGTGTTTGGTTAATGGATCCAATACCTGGGATAAAATATATACTTGTAAGTTTTTTTTACAAATATTATCTTTGCATAGTTTTTGAAATCATAATTCATTATGTAAGTATTCTGACTTTTGTTTTTTAATTACATATGCAGTTTGGATTGAAAAAAAGACAATGATCCATTAAGTTCAACCCATCCGATTGTCTCTCCAGTGCATATATATATATATATATATATATATATATATATATATATATATATATATATACACTTTGAGAAAGGTCAGATTGCTGACCGAAACGTCAGTGTTTTTTGTGACACAATAAAGTGTTTTTTCATTTTTTAAGTCCTATGAGTGCGAGACTCTATTCCAGCTTATATTTAGTTTTGTTTGTCTTTGCACCCAGGGGATTTGTTGCACCATCGGGACGTGAGTGCTGGTTCCCCAACGGTTCATTTATATATATATACTGACTTATCAATACTCTCATGTACAGCAGTTTAGTTTGATGTTAAGGTTTTGTTACAAAGATGCATACTTTATAATTTCATGTCAGTCAGAATTGAAACAAGCAATTTGCTGTAAAACCTAGGTTGTATTGTCAAGATAATATGCATGTTAAGAAATAAATATGAAAAATTTCTGTTCTTGGAGAACAGTGTTGGAACATGATAATCTATTGACATACCACAAATGCTTTTCTGTGCAATGTTTCAAACTATAATACTTCAATGGGATTATGAATGTGTAAAAGACATTAAAGCAATGTTGGTGGACATTGATTAATGAGACCATTAGTGTTGAAACAATCATGGATGGACCACTAAATGAGCATTTTCAGATGTCTTGTTATCCTAAATGAAATCATCACCTTAACAACTGCACTGTATGTGTTGATATTGTCCTGTATGGCCTTTGCTAATTTGCCAAACAATTTGCTTGAATGTGTTTCTTTTCTCTGCTTTGGGTTTTTGTCCATATTTAACTAAGCTACAAAGATTGTTTTAATGAGCAGCAGAAAATAACTATTATAGTGCATTTTATTCAAAATTAAATATTTTAACGAAGAAAAGAAATAAACTGAATTTAAATAATCACTGTCAATATAACTAAAAATATATTTAAATAATCAAATAACTAGTGACAGTGATTTTTTTCTATTCATGTCTATCTGACTGTTTGTACTGTAAGTCTACTATACATATATATATTCTCTATGGGTTAATATTTAGGAAATGCCTTACTGAGCATAGTTTGATATCATTTTCATTTTCAAAGGAAGCCTTTGGAAACAGCCCTGGCAAGACAACTGTTGTATGGGCAAAGGTACTGGATTGAGTGACTCTATGCTATTTGCCATTATATGGTAACAAGTGACAGGTTGGCCAGACTGGTTAACAAAAATTGCTAAACTCTTGGTAACAAGTGGAAAAGCAAAGGAAAAAGACAAGTTTCACTAGATTTAAGCATAGTAGCGTGTAGGTAACCTTATAGTATATGCTTTATATTAAATGTTTTAAAACTTAAACTTAGTAAAGTAACATTATGTAACATTAGAACAGTTTCTGATGTCATATATTTTAGTGTATGAAAAGTCTATAGCTTTGAACTGGAAATCCCCAAGCTTTCTCTAAACTATTTTTTTCAAATTATCAAGTAAAACATTTAGGGGCAGATTTACTAATGGCCGTATTCGATTGAATAAAAATTGTTTGAATAGTTCGATTGCATCATTCGAATCGAATGATTTTGCAAATAATCAATTCAGCAGCTTTAAGGTGGTGAAGAGATGAATTCAAAGGATTTTTAAAGGGCCAATACTTTGAAATTTGAAAATTCAAATTTTCAAAATTTTTCAATTCGAATTGAATTTTTTTTTAAAATTTTATTCAAATATTCACTTAGTAAATGTGCCCCTTCCTACTGTTACTTTTTCCACATTCTTCCTCATATTAAAATGGTTTGAGGGCTAAACTCATTCCTGTCATAGCTGAGTATCAATAATTCTCCTTGTTCTAATCTTTCCTTAGCATTTTAGACACCTCCTAAAAAGTTCATTCTGTCTCCGAAAGGAACTTCTGCTATAATTTAACTTTATGATACAATTCTATCAACTCTCTTGCCTACAAAAATATTATATTGTCTTGTCTACTTTGTGTTCTAGCAAATTGTAATTCTGCTAAACATAATGTATATCAAATACAGTGCTGAAAGACCTAGATTACAAATCTGGTCATAAAAGAGGGCACATCAAACAAAAATTGGTTGTCCAGATGGAAGATGGAATGAAAAGGTTTTAGTCCTAATTGGATAGTGCTCAATTCAGTGAGGTTGGGAGAATAGTTCATTGATAAGGACTAGTATTATTGTAAGGTCCCTATTTAATGTATTTGGTCACTGGTAGAAGTATATCTCCATTGTACTTTTACCAATGTTGTATTTAAATCAATGGGAGAGGTCCCTATCCTATTTGGAAGTTTCTGTAATTTGCTCCAGAATACTTAGTCAGCTTGAAAAAGGACCGGTGATGTCCGAAACACTGTTTTTGTGCCATACGGTATGTGAAATAAAGGTGATTTTATTGATTAGGAGTGCTGCACTCTCTATGGAGTCTGCGCTGGGATTATCCAGAAAATCCTACTATTTGGGGATTTTTGGGCTTTTCTGGAAGAAGCATAAAAAATGTACGATTCAGGAAAAACGCCATTTGTACGATTCAAGTTTTCGCTTGATTTTATCAAGCTTTCCCCCAATCCTATTAAATCATGATTTTTGTTTAATAATAAAGAAGGTCCAATTGTGGATTTTAGCTTGGTAAGACTTTTTTATTTGAAAAAAATCTGAAAAATTTAGAAGTACTGTATAGAACTCTGCTGCATCTTGTTCCCACTGGCGCTCCCTTGAACTTGAATGACTCACAAATTGAGGAAAGGATAGGGAAAGCTTATACACAGCCACCTCCTGCCCCTTACTGACACAGACTTGCCAAATACAGAGGTAGGATGCATAGAGTGAAGAATATGGTGGTCATCAATCAGCCCACTAACTATTAGCCATATACCAAAGGAGTGTGACAAAAGTGCAGCACAGAATACTAAATCTTTCCATCTTAGATTTTGTATGTGGCTATCTTTTATTTTTACCTCCAGCTTGTTGAATGGATTTTTAAGACATCCCTGTTCCCAAATAAACTGCCATTGTACATATCAATTCTTAGAATTTTGAGTTTTTTCACATTTTAATTTTTTCATCCATTCGTTAGATTGAGTGAAAATTGTATTCATTCCACTATTTTTCCCACTGGCAGTAAATACTCACCTGTTGATTACAATAATAGGTTTAACTGTTTAACTTGGGTATTTTTTAATCAGCAAAGCTTACTGCATTCTAACCCTGTAGCAGAATATCTGGCTGATGATGTGATTGTATTTGATTATTCTTTTTTCTGGTTGCTATTGGAAAAAAATACAAACATCTTCATTCAAATTACACTGATATCACTCCACTTATTTATGTTGATTTAAAGCAATGTTTGTGAGTGGGCTCCCTACATTAGTGACTTAGGAACTTTATAGATATTTTATATTTTTCAGGCTTGCCTTACTAGATTTGCCTGAAAAGATTGCATTAAACATTGCCTGGAACTTATTTAATATTGGAACATTCATCTTCGGTGTAGAGCTGTCACATCTTCTGCTGAAACAATAAAATGATACAGGGCACTACAATGCAATAAGTGGGGCAAACAGAGAAGAGTAATTAAAGATACATTTTATGGAGGGTGGCAGTCTACACTTTCCAATATTGTACAGCGTTGTTAAAGGACTAGTAACGGCAAAAAAGTAAAATTTCATTATATACACTGGGATTAACATTTTACTACACAGTTTTATGTGCAAGCAAACTGTAAAGGTTAGGTTAGAAGGGCCAAAGGGAGCAAAAATAACTTCTTTATGCAAGAAATGTAACAAAAAGTCCTCTGAAAATAGAAGGTATTCATGTGTTTCATGCTATACACAGAACACTACCCAAAATCATATACGTGAAGCCGTAATCTTCACCTGGGCTGAGACATGGATGTATAAAGCTTTACATGGGCAAGGTAACTCACATAATGTTCAAATGCATACAGTATTTGCCTATAATGAATTTTAAATGCATTATTCACCACAAGTGCCATATGCATTGGAGTCAATTAATGATTTTTCCTGGGCCATTTTTCTCAGGCAAACAGGTATTTTAAATGCATTGGATTCAATTGGTGTTTGTTTGTGCCTAATGGAGTCAATGAATGCTTTTCACACATGTTTTACCCTGTGAAGAGACATGATTCACAATGCAAACATACATTTTGTCACCAATCTGTATCAGGCAACAAAAATTCACTCATCCAGCATAAATATATGCAAAATATATAATCTAAGCTCCTACCATCCTTATACACTTGGAGTAAGTTGGGTGCATAAATAGCAACTTGGTGCTCTATTCCACTATAACAACCAATTAGACATTTAAAAAAAATTCATATTGAACTTGATTGATAAAAATAAATAATGATTACCAAGTATTACTGCAACAGGTACAACTGTCCACTATATATAAAATTTCATTTATTGCCTACTGATGTCAGATAGGTGAGCTTTCAAAATGAAACAGTGGTAGGAAATTAATTCAAGAACCTTTGCTCCTACAAGTTCTAGGCTAAAATTATTATTTACAGAATAACAAGCATTTATTTACTACAAGGTCCTGTATCATTACAAGTCTTAATTATGCTTTATATGCATTAGTCCTTATTCACATCAAAGTTTAAACCATTAATGCCAAAATGCCATAATTACGCACATGTGCAGATTTGTGCCTTTGTGAATGAGGCAGAAGGGGACCTCATAGTTTACAACTGTCATTGACAAAGCTGTTAAGTGGGGAAAAGCTCTGTAAATTGCATGAAAATATACACCCCTGCCCTTGTCTGACATGCTCATGTATGCAACAGAGATTTTCTCCAACCACTTGCATATAATGTACAAATAAAGCTGATTTTACAGAAATACACATTTACATATAGTTATCTTGCTATATAATCTCTGTAACGAATCTTTATAGGAAAATATAACAAAGCACAATGAATAATTAAGATATATGTTAACATGTCAGGCAAACTACATTTTTGTGTCCTTTTATAGATTGATTGAATTTTAATAGTATATCATTACATTCCTTTTAATGATCATTAAATTACTGTTTTTAATGAAAGGAAATGTCAATAATTACTGAATTCCTGCCCTAATCAAGAGTCTAGGATATAATGCATGTTTAACAGTATTGGTGTGAAGAAACATCAAGTGACGCCCTCAGTAACTGCCACATGTAAACTAAACCCTGAAACTATAGTAAGATTAGTATGAGATTAGTTGCCAATATAGCTCACAGATTACTGATAGCAAAACATTTACATTTGTCTGCTGACCCTTGTAACTAAGACAAACACTGCTGTATGGTGACCCAAACACAATTTTAATATACTGCATAGTTAAAAAAAAAACTTACTTACAGTGTTGGGCACTGACATGTAGGAAATATAAAAAACTAATTTGTACTGGGGAGAGATGGTGTCAAAATTATGATTCTAAATATGTTTGCTGATTTTGTGTGTTTTCAACTTTTTTATTCTGCTATAGCATTTCCTATTACTGCTGGATTCTATGCACTATACTCAATTTGTGCATTAATTTTTCACTTTTAGTTCCTTGTATTTTTATTTTAGCGCATTTTAAGGTTATGTATCAGTCTGACAGACGCAAACCTTCAAGCTCACTACTGTATTAATGAACAAAAGTCTCTCTCTTAAGGAACCCGAGGAAGGAAACACAGTGCATCTTGTCTTCAGATATGTTTGTACAGAAATGTTCTTTCATTTACAACTAGGGATCGTATTAAGCAACATGCTCTTTAAATGATAATGTACATTTTATATCACTGATTTTACTAACACATAAAACAGAAAAATGTTTGCCTAAAAAAAGTAAAGTATGTAACAGGAAGATGTAAGCTACTGGACAAACAACATTCCTCAGAAATCAATTTCCCGAAGGCATGTGCAAAAAAAAGCAGGCAGAGAGTACCATGGAAGATATAGGACACGTAGTTAATATTTTCAACTTTTCAATATTTTCACATAAGAGATATAGCACACTGTAAAAACAGGCATACACAGATACACAAACATCAGTGAAGTATGATGGGAACGTGATGAAGCCGTGATCATACTGTGACTTATACAAAGCTTTTCATTGTTTTTCTTGCCGATGATTTCACTAATAATTATTTGAGTTAAATTGATAAGTTTTGCAGGGAAATAAATGGTTCACCAGTGGCAAAAATGTTTGTGAATCCACATTAGAATTACACCATTATCATGATTACAGGTATTGACCCTTAAGTCTACCAAAATATCATTTAAACATTAAAACCCATTAGGATTCTTTTGCCTCTAATAGAGAATATTAATCTTTGTTGGAATCGAGTACAAGGTACTTGATTTTATTTTACTTTTATTTTTACAGAGAAAAAGGAAATATTTTTTAAATTTGACTTAATTCTCTAATTCATTAAAATGGAGTCTGTGGGAGATGTTCTTGCAGTAATTTACAGATTTCTAGATAACGTTTTTCCAGATGAAGAATCTCATACCTGTATTATGTAATGCCATCTTCCCCTATGCATTCTGTTTCACTGGGAAAAAAAATAATTGTCTGTGGATTGGAGACCACCTCAGCCCTCCTCCTGTCCATCTACAGAGTTTTCTGGGTGCCATTATTAGAATGAATTGGAAACATGGGAGCCTTATTACTTTATAAAGAACAGTTGTAGCATAATGGAAAGAAGCTTCTCTAACAAGGTAGGGCAATCCTTCCTGTAGACTGTAATGTATTTCCGCAAAACTTTATTGTTTCATAACTTTTCAGCTCAGCGAAACCTACCAGCTTTGCTCATAACAATATTTATTTATTGATTTAACTTTATTTCTCTGGCAACAACATACAAGGGGTAACATTAAAATATACACCCCTATACACATCAAAGAGCATTAATTAGGGGGTTATTTATCAAAGGTCGAATCTACGTGAATTTTTTTTTTAATTCTAATAAATTCTAATGTACTCACAACTAGTGGTGGGCAAATTTATTCCCCAGGCATGGATTTGAGGCGAATTTCTGCATTTCGCAGGCCGCAACTGTTTTCACAAAAACTTGCCATGGAAAAATTAGCTGCGTCAAAAAATCTTTTAAATTTTAATTTGTCAGTTTTGACACACAAAATTTTTTTATTCAATTTGAACCTTAATAAATATGCTCCTAAGTATCTAATTTTAATTTCCATTTGAATTATTGACTTTGTTTAAGGACCTTATTAATTAAATTGAAGTGTTAAAATACCTAGATTTCCATTATGCTTCTTTTAGATAAAATGAAATCAAGTTGATATGTCCTTTCATAAACCATTTCTGTTCAAGGTTTATTATTAGACACCTTCTGTAATATAGTCCTGAGTCTACTATTGTTCTCGAGGGCTCATTAAGTTTGTTTGTTAGTAAAAACTGATAGTATTCCTAGTAAAGGTTACCCAAACCATAGCAAGAATAGAATACTGATTATTCACAAACTTCCACTTGGTACCTTGGGGCTAAAAGAGCAGACTCTCGTTGCTCAGCAGTTTATGTAGTCAGCTATATTGTCGTATCTCACTGATCTCAGCCTGTATCATGACAGACAATTCACAATACAAATCTGAAATATAAAATGCTTTACAGAAAATGACATAAAGTCCAGACACACAACTGCCCAAACTATCTGCAGAGAAACAGACTTGATGCATATCTGTGAACTGATGATTACAAGCAATTCAACTCACAAATAAGAGACTTGAATATCCTCTCTGGATCCCTTTACTAAATAGTTGTTCCCATGGAGAGGCATGCCATATTTTTAGCTAAACATAGCAACGCCAAGTAAAATGTGCTGGTACTTAGAAAGATACTCACAACAATAAATGGGGTGCTTTGATTATAGTTTGTCCTTAGTGTGCCTATATATATATATATATATATATATGTGTGGATCACTACAAAAAATATTAGAAACAGAATTATACTATGTTAAAAGAGAAGGCTGTATTTACTTGGGGGGGGGTAAATTCCTGATTGCTATAGCTACTCCTGGGGTACGTTAGGCACCCCCATGATTGTATATACTTACCAGCAACCCTGGGCCAATATAAACACCAGATTTTTTAAAAGGAAGAGTGTGAAAAACAGAATTAGTGTTGAGTACATAATAAATTGTCATTTAAAGTCCTTGAGGGAACTAAATGTAATTAATTTACACAGGTTAGACAGCAGTTGTTAATGCAGTGTGGTAAAACACTGTAAGTTGCACCATGTACAGTGCTTATCTCATCAGTCACCAGAGACTGTTCCAAACACAAAAGCCAATATGCAAACAATGTTCTTTCTCCATATACAATGTGTGCAGTACATAATATGTAACCTCAAGGCACTTGCTGTGTGTTAATTAGTAAACTCAATTTAATTAAGCGGGTTAATATTTTCAATGTGTCATCAATCATGAGATGTTGTTGTTGAAAAAGCGTTTTCAGCAAAGTCTGATATATGATTGCAGTTTAAATTTATCAGAAACAGACATACTTTTGTCCAGTTTGATTCAGACATTCCTCCTATTAATAACTATACACAGTACATCATTCCATTCAAAGAATGACAATAGGGCTCTGGCTGTATTAACATTCAAAATAGCATACCAAATTATTCAGTTTAGTAATTGGTTATTCTGCAATCTATTCATAAGCTGATTAATGCAGATCTATTATCTGATCATTTAAACTACTTCTATATATCTACATATCTCAGCATTTTCACTGTTGTATTTCCTAAGATATTCCGCTGTCCATTACTTCCCTTTTGGTTTTTATTTTCATTTCACTTTATAACCATCAGGTTCTTCAGGTTCCCTCTCTAATGTTACCATCACTCTCTGTATGCTCCCACATTGCATCAGTATGTATATTACTCACATTACCTCCTTTATCACTTTTATATGTATATATATTTCCACTATTGCCAGTGTATTCTTTTTAGTGTATTATTTTTACAGACTATTTCTGTCCAAACTTTTTCTCAGTATTCTGTTTTCAAAGCATGAACCCTCACATTCACCCTTAGATAAATAGGTTCCTGAAAAACTCAGAGAAATGAATACAGGGTTGCAGAATTTTACTTCTGGTGGTCTGTTACAAGCTCAGTTCACCTCTGTCTTTTTATCTTTTCACTACATTTCTTTATCTGTGCCCCTCCATCTGAATACTTACATTTTTTCTCACTACATGTTTATTCACTTTTGACACAACTTTATCTTTCCATACGGCTTTATAGCCCATGGAAAAATATAGGACCTTTTACATCAGATGTAGTTTCAATTGCAAAGGTTATGATTCTAATTTTCACCAAGCTGACCTGTGGTTGGAGCTTGGGCATTTACTTTTCATAATAATAGATGTGCAGTACCAAACACTGACAAATAAAGCAAACCATCAAAAAATATAAAGAAAAAAGAGAGAAATAAAAATGAAGAAATCAAGATTTATTTTCTATTGCAGATGAGTTCCCAGTAAGGCAAATTGTGAAAAGAATTAGTTAAAGTGCATTTAGGAAAGTAATGGTAGCAATAGCAGCAAAAAAACAGTTGAGTTTTGGCTACAGACATATAAACTTTAGAAGTACTGTAATCTTAGCAGACAGATACAGTGTCAGTTTAAATTATGTAAAAAAGTGAAGTAAAACATAAATAAGTAGATAAGTAAAATGGTACTGAATACCAATTATCCAGGAATGCCATTATACATATTATACTTAAAATGAATTATAAACCTCCATTTTAAAATATTCTTTACATTTTTTTAAATGAGCATTTCTGCTCTTTTCTATGTTTGTATCCCCTGTCAATCTATGTCTGTCACCCATATTTTTATTCTCATGCCTGCCAAATTCAGGATCATCCATCCTCATTGCTAAGACCTTTCTGGTAATCTTAATGCATTGTTTTTACATTGTGACCTTTTATTGAGAACATATCAAATGCAGTAAACACTGACACACTAGTTATGAAATGATCAGTGTGTTGAGTAGTCAAAGGATTCACTTACATAGTATATTAATAAAACACACAAATGTAAGGTCGAGATGATCATTCTGATCATCAGTACAGTACAGTAACCTGAGAGCACTGCCAAATCCAGAAATATGAAATCATTGCATGCAGAAAGAATAAGCTTATCCTGGGACTTAAAGTGCACAGAGAATTCTGGCATATATCTACAAGTGATTAAAGATTTTATAAAATGTTTGGGGCATACGAAATAAAAGACGGGACATTCATCTTGACTGTATACCCTGGTCAATTGAAGAAAAATGTTCTGAATTGTCATTTCTGACCTGATAACAGTCGCTGATTCAGAATATTTCCTGTAAAGCATGTAAATGTATATGGCGGTTCGTTTATTTCATATGGGAAAATAAAGGTTTTTTTCGTTTGCATGGAAGGAGAGAAAGATAAATGGCAAATGACATTATCCCCATGACTGTTGGAAGAAATGCTGAGATCATATCTAATCACATAGAAAGGAAGGAAGCCTTCAATGAGAGGAATTAGAAGAAAGAAAGTCATATTCTTATTGGATTACAATTTCAAAGAGGAGACACATGTTCAACATTCTCTTGTTTCTGTAAATTAGAAAATCTATCTGTGCTTGATTCATAATATAAAGACAACATCGAGACTATCATGGGTATTGCATGATTATAAAAACAAGTTCAAGCTATACGCATTAAAATGTGAAAATCAAATGCAGTAACCAGAGAATATACTTTTTATACTTTGAGCCTGTTAACTTAGTATTTAAAAGCTTTTTTTAAATGAGGACAATATTTTCCTACTGCTCTGTGGAAGAAAAGGGGCTCCTGTGACAAAGCAAGGCATGAGTCAAAATGACAGGGCCACAAGGTTAGGAAAGGCCCGGGGGAGTTCGATTTTAAGAATTGTTGGTAATGTAGTTCTATGGCCTGGTTGGGGGTGGACATTAAGATTTAAATTTGGCAGAATGGAAAGGAAGGACGCCATTTTACCTTAGCAGCTCCCACCCTACCTCTCTATTTAACATGCCCTCTGGAGTTGTGCCTGTGAGGTTGATGGTAAAAGGAAGGAAGTTGTGGTCAGGACTTTGTAGTTAAGTTATGATTAATGGTAGTGGAATGTTAGGTCTGAGGCTAGGGATTAATGCCATGGGCCATTTGTAAGTGTGGGTGTGGTGGCTAGATAAAAAGGGGTGTCTAGCCTTAGGGACATGATTGTAGGTGGTGGGTAGGTAAAGCTCCAACAAATACAGCCTTTAGTGACCCCTTGTTATAAATGATGTTAAGTTATTGTCAAAAGATGTAGTTTGTAATGATGTAAAGTTTTGAATAGTTGTAAATTAATGGGCTGCAGCCTTTTCTATCCATTAAAGGTTTGAGTTTGTGTCTGTTTAATTAAAAGGGGATAGTAAGAATCTAGGGGTAAACCATGGGTTTAAGAGGGCAATAAATTGATGCTGCCCTTGTCATGTCTTTGCCCAGTGTCCAGGAACTATGTTCAACAGAAATGCCTACTGCTGGCATAAATGTGATAGACTAATTTTACCAAGGTAATAAACAGGGGTTCTCCACTCAAACTGCAATGGTGAATTCAGAATGATCTGTCTGGTCACTCAACTCAGCCTGCACTATTTTGCTATACATCTAAAGCAAGACCCACAATTAAATACAACAGCTTACAAGCAGGTTGGGTGGGTTTGACTTGCATGCAAAACGTTCTTATGCTGGTTCAGGTTCAGCATATGTACTACCCAGAAAAAAACAAAAGTAAAAAATTAAAAGTCATAAAGTCTCTATCATGTGTAAAATTAGGATAACGTTTGTGTTCAGGAAGGTGATTAAAGGGGCACTATCACAAAAATGAAAATTTAATATAAGCTTTAATATACTAATATAAGAAAATTTGTGAATACAATCTGCATAATTTCTGAAATAATCAAGTTTATCTTCACTATGCCTCTCTCAGCATCAGTTTCTCTTCCTTCCTTCTTCATGCAGCAGTTGGGTGTCAGATACTCATTGAGATCCAACATATATTATAGGGGGGGCTACTTATGCCTAGAAGATCAGTTAGCCACTTTCTGCAAATGACAGAAGGGATATTTATTTTTATTGAGCACATTTTTAGCAACGTTTAGCAACTTTTATGAAATTCTCTTGGTTGTCCATATTGAGATCCAAACAGAGGTTAATTTCTATTTGGGTCTGTTGAGTTTTGGTAGCCGAGGATGAGCAGGGTATAACAGTGCTTTGTTAGCAGGTTCATGCAGCCATTACACAACAGTAACATAAACTCTATCCTTCTTAAACAGTATAGACAGTACTGTATATACACAACATAACTAATGTGCACAGTGACCTCTGCAGGACATTTGTATAATGTGTTCTGTGCAAAATCTATGGTAGGTTTGTCGGCCATCAGGTGATCACTGGTCACATTTTGCTACACAGTTGTATAAAGTATATGCTATACTGATTAAAATGCTTTTTATTTTAAGTCGAGCCCTATGTGTCTAAAGCCCATTCTCAATTTTTATGAAAGAATTTTTTTTCCATTTCATTTTTCTATAGCAAAATGAACAGAACTGCTAAATAAAGGCTCCAAGTTTGCACATATCTAATTATGTTTTCATCATCTGAACAATAATGTGTGTATGAAATCAGCCCAAAATGTGATTAGGATCACATTTTCTGGACATTTGGTTTATGTTTTCTAAATCTCTTATATGTTTATCAACTAGAAACGTCTGTGCTGTATTAATCTTATTTTAGTTCATTCTATTCCAATTTTCAGTGCATATGAAAGATAGGGTTTAAATTTAGTTGTTCAGCTGAATGCTAAGGAGCTGCGGCTTCAACAATGCCAGCCAAACACAAACCACATTTATTTTTACTTTGAACCAGTATCACAGGTTCCCTGCAGAGAAAAATAATAATGACACTTATAAATATTTAGGAAGCTGAAAGGATCACAGCATGTTTGTATTGTAATCTAACAAAATTATAATGTTTGCTTAAATGTGGACTGGAACGAAATGCACACTAATCTCTATCCTAAATACATATTTTTTATGTCCAGTGATTTACCCCAATAATAGATAAACATGAATAGACAAGCATCAAGGGTCAAAGGGTGTTTGTGTACTACATGAAACAATGATTTAAAGGGGTTGTTCATGTTTAAGTTAAACTTCAGTATGTTATACAATGTCCTTTTCAATGTGTGCCCATTTTTTATTTTGTATAGATTTAGAATTAGTTTCCTGTCTCTTCTGCCTCCTTTCAGCCTCCAAATGGGGATCACTGACCCCAGTAGCCAACAAAACTATTGCTTTGTAAAGTTGCAGTTTTGTTACTGTGGCTTATTACTTATCTTTTTATTTAGGCCTCTCTCTATTCATATTCCAGTCTCTCATTTAGGGCACTACCGAGTTGCTAGGATAAACTGGATCATAGCAACCAGCCATCTAGTGAAATACCAAACTGAAGAGCTGCTAAACTAAAAATTAAATACTAAAAAAGCTAAAAACCCCCAAAAACTAAAATATGAAGACCAACTGCAAATTGCCTCAGAATATCACAGTCTACATCATACTAAAATTGAATTTAAAGGTAAACAACCGCCTTCAGATATTGTAAGAATTATTGTGCAAAGAAACAAAGCACATTGGGGGGAATGTAATTAATGTTGCAAAGAGAAAAACATTGCTGACCAATAAGAGTTAAAATCCACATCTTGCGATGTAATATTGTTCCTTAACCTGTTATTGCATTGCGAATCATTATTGCGCATTGCAGATTATAATTGAGCACTTAAGAAGCGCTTGAAGGTGTTGTAATCTTTTGGAGGAAAAATTGTGACGTTGCGTATAAAATTTGCTAACGGCCTTCTGCTGGTGGAAGTGGTGGCTAAACAGTTTCCGGGTTCGCAAAAAATATATTGCATTAGTGCAAAGCAAAATTTGTTCGCACAAAGGCTTAACTTTATGCATTACGAACAGTTTTTGCGTTTCCGACGTATATTACATTCCCCTAAAAGTGTATTTTCCCTTTTGCTCATCATGGTCCTGAACCATTCTACATTTAGCACATACAGGATTGTGTAATTGTTATTATATATATTGCAGACTGGTAATTTTGTATGAAAAAAATACAATCCAAATATTTAACTATATGAAGCATATATAAGTTGATACTGATACATCTGAATTATTAGCCACATGCTTTTAAATACTACAGAAATCCATTAATGAGAACCTGAAAGAATGAAGATAACATCAATATCTCAATTAAGAGATCATTAAGAGTCCATTTCAGCACAGGGAAGCACCCATTATGATATTATGGAATTTAATACAGGGAAATCTATTCATAATATGATGTCAATGACAACATGTCAAGCTTAAGAATACATAATTGAAGAGTAACAAAGGGAATAAATGTCAAATATTAATTTAATAATTTCACAATACTATGTACATACTTCTCTGGTAAGTAGAAATTGCCTTCAAATTACAAAACAGACCTTAAAAAGAATAAAGCACTACAGGAATTAATTAGCAGGGAGAGGATTATAAATTCATACCAGTATACAGCAAAGAATACCAGATATTGTCTACTTTGTAATTAAATGCATCCACTTTTTTTTGTTTTGCTTTGACAAATAGTAGTGCATTCCGAAAGGCCCATTGTTATATCCCTAATGATTTTTACAGATATCATTTCTTTATAAAAATGATTTATGATAAATATGAACAACTAGCACGTGAAGGGGAAATTCTCCACAGACTTCTGCTAGAAAGATATCTGGTATGCGTTTTTATGAAAAAATTTTTGTGAGAATTCCCCCTGCCCCCTTGGAATGCTGTGCCCCTTTGTGCCCATTCAATTCAGTCAGTTGCAAGGGGGGTGTTATTAATAGGGAATGAACATTTTGGTATTCATCCTCTGTTTGCAAATTCTGTTTGTAACTCACACATACATAGGGAAGACTAATATTGATAAGAACATTAAAAGGAGGTAAGAAAGACTTTAACTCATGCATTCCTGAGAAGTGTATAAATAAACTCCAAAAATATTTGGAAGCTACAGGAAACAGGTTAGAATACAAAAATGTTTAAACCACGGGAATGTGGATAAATAAATAAATATACTTGGCATAATATAGTAAAGATCAATTTTAGGCATGGGCAAATCTGACCTGTTTTGCTGCATCAAAAATTCACTTACTGGCAAAAATTCACTAATGGGAGTTTTTTCACACAATATTTTTCAAACCGAACAGCATTTTTTACTATACATACGAGTCTATGGGCTTTTTTTGCGGCAAAATATTTTGCTCATGCCTATTGACCATCCAATTTAATGTCTCCAGTTCACCAGCAAATGCACCAATCACTTTAACAAATAAATGTGGACACGTACTGCTGCCTGAGCGCTCCTCTAGGAAGTATACACAGAACTGCCTGAATGAAGCAAAAATTGCTGATACTAATATTAGCAAAGTATCCTCTCTATATAAAAGATGTGTAGGTTGGATTGACTAAAAATATGCTACACACAGAACTGCATGAAAATAGAAAAAATTGCTCTCGATATTAGCAAACTTTTCTCTCTATATGTAAGACATGTAGGTTGGATTGACTAAATATGCAACAAAAAAAAATGTTTTGCTTACAGTTAGGAAAAAGAAAATCCCATTGCTGATTTACAGATATTGCTGATCATTTGTCCAGTGACTGGTAATCCAGTAATCAAGTCTTTTATTAGTGTGTGTTTATAAATCAGTCCCCAATGTGTTTTTTTGCGTAATGACTGCAACATTTCCAAATTTGGCACTCATAGGTGAAGGTCATTTTTATCTAGGGGCATTATTTTTACACTCCATTTTAGGGGGATGGCACACACTTCTCCTGCATTATACATATGTGTAAATACTTGAGTTTTTGCAATTTACTGAGTAATCCTCACTCAATCTTTTCAAGGAAAAATTAATATCCTACCTTTTAGAGCACCAAAACATTAGCCTAGTTTGTGCCTACTGACTATGCCTTACCATGTGCACTTTTTAATCTCCAATTTGTACCTGTATTTTAGCCTCCCATCCACTTAGACTGTAAGCTCTACGGGGCAGCAACCTCCTTCCCACTATGTCTCTTACCCCACTTAAGCTCTTTATCCTATGATTCTGTATATACAGATGCAGTCACTTGGATTTGTCTGTTAAGGCTGGGGACAGACAGGGAGATTCGGGGAGATCGGGAGATTTTTGAGGAAACTTCGGGCGATTCCGGAAATCGCCGCGCCGCGTGTGCACAGTGCTGGCGCTTTGTCATTTAAACTAGCGACGGACAGGGAGAAGGAAGTTCGGGGAGATTGTCGCCTGCTATTAAATGCCAGGCGACAGAATCTCCCCGAATCTCCCTGTCTGTCCCCAGCCTAAATGCGTCGTTACTTAACTCATCTATCCCATTTATCCCACTTAGCACAGACGCATTTAACTTACAAATCCAAGTGACTGCATCTGTATCTATTACTTGATTTGTCTCGTCCATGTATACTTTTATATAGTTTAGAGACTTCAGGCTGAGATATACAATCAAAAGAGTTGAAAATGAAATTGAAACTTTAGGGAGAATGAGAGTGTTTGTATCTGAGGGGTGGGAAAATTGTTTGTGGATAGAGTCAACTTTCAAAGAAGTCCTGGGAGGTATGGTCAGGTGTAAGTGTATCATTTGTAGAGGGATGAAATTGTGAAATTTATAGGGGAGGAAGTCAGCTTTTGTATAGGATTTCCGCCACATGTGCTCTGCCAGATCATAATTGCCAGGTTATCAGAGCATAGGAGCCAAGATTCAAAGTCAGAGAGAAATGTGGCAGGAGATTTAGCAGAAGGAGGTCGGTAAACAACAGCTACCCATGCAGCGAGAGGGTAGAACAGTTGTACTGCATGCACTTCAAAAGAAGGAAAGAAGAAGGTGTAGAGATTAGTTTATAGTGGCAGCGAGGGGAAAACAGAATGCCCTCCCCCACGACCAGTTGTGCTGGGGTTATGAGAGAAGGGGTCCACCATAAGATAGAATTAGAGCAAAAGACATCATGAATTAAAGTAGATTTGTTAGTAAGAGAGCAGGTATTAAGAAGTGCACAGGAGAAGGGCAGATGAGCAGAAGGGAGAGTGGGAATTTGAATAAGGTTTGAAGGTTTGAATAAGGTTGGAAAGGTTAGCAGTATTAGTAGGTTTGCACCGAGGGGGGCAAAAGCAGATGGGTATTTGGCAGGGAACTGGGTTCGGAGAGATATCACCTGCAGCTAGTAACAGTAGCAGAGAGAGTGAGAGCACCATAATTGTGAATGCTTTACACAACCTACTTCATTGGAAAATAGTGTGGTCATTTTTATATTTTTCTGCCACCAGTGATACAAATTAGTGCATTAGTTGGAATATGAAGGCTGAACTCTATCTAGCAGAAGAACTGAAATTTTTCAAGGGGCAGTCACCCAGTAAAACCAATAAGATGTTGAATTGGTTGCTATGGGTTATGTTGGTTTATTTCTACCTCTATGACCTCGTATATAAAGCAAAACCAAGAGATAAGGCAGTTACAAATACAGGAGGTAGTTTATTGAGTCCAAATATAGACAATAGGTTTCACAGCACCAACGGAGCATGACTTCTTTGATGGTACGCGAGGGCTCACCAAGGTTATCTCTCCCAGGACACAAGTTTATGTACTCCTTTTTACGTCATACAGGGTGTGATACAAAGACATATACATTTTATCTTATAATAGCAGAATATTCCTTGTACTTCTATGCCTAAAGTATTTGCTTAGCATTACATTTTACAGAATGTATTGCAACATAAGTTTCATGGTTCCAGCGGTCTCTAGAAAGCTGTTGGCTATAGATAACCACTGGTGGTAAAGTCAGTTATTGAGCAACATCCCTACACTGGGCCCCAAGAGACATATTAACACTAAGGTTTTAGCAATTTAGCACTATGGCCTTCTATCATTCCTAAAGCTGACCACTGTCTTACAGATGACCTTATACCCATAGTCTATCCTGTCTTAGGCCTTTGGCATTGCGGCATCAGAGCATATGGGGGACTTAGATGATAGATATGAATCCTATATTGTTTGATTACACTCTTGACACTAGCCATTCACCTGTCAATGGAAAGACTGTTCTCATACAAATGTGGTAATATAAATATGGCATATAGAAAATATATCAACAGTTACTGCTCCTGACAAACTATGTGCCTTTTATTAATAACCCCCAAAGTCTCAGTTCTCCCAAGAGACCTGCTTATCATAAATAGTTACATTTGTATCTTTGCTTATCTTAAATTGTTACAAGTGTATCTAAGTGTAGGTGCTTAGTGTTCTGGGCTCTCAGAATTTAATTACTAATTTAAAATGCTGGTGATATAAACATTACACAATTTAAACAACTTAAAGCACATTCAATTTAGCCAAAAGTACAGTGTAATTTATATTTGCTATATCTTTCATCCTGTGATTGTGCACTGCTATATTGTGCAACAATATATAAAAAGCAAATATGTTGCTTGCATTCTTAATAAGTGTGGCTTTCTGCCTTCAACAATTGTTATATCTGTAACTGGTTAGTCTTCGTCATCTAATTCCTTTATTGATTTCCTTAGTTAGGGAAGAGGCCAGTGTTCGATTTGTTGTCACGGCAGTTGAAGGTTCCAGTTGATGACCAGGAGTGACTGTAGAGAGCTATTTGCCTTGTATGAGCCTGAAGAGGTCAGGGTATTTGCACTTATATTATATTTGAAATGGTCATCTGACTTTAATCTCAGCAGAAATATTTCCAATGCTTACTTGTGCTGGGGAGATGATGCATTTAAAATAAAAATAATGTTGTTCTTCAAAATAGTTCATACTACTCCATTAATGGTACTTAAAATGATATATGATCTTAATTATGTCTAAAATGTATACTTAAGAGCGTAGGGGAGCGCAGGAGTAGACGCATTCAATTTTTTTTCAATGGGGCTGTACTCACACAGGAACATGTAGGTGCCGAACGTAGGACAAATGCAGCATGTTGTGTCTCAACCTGCGTTCATTGTCTACATACGCCTGTGTGAGTACAGCTCCGTTGAAAAAATTTAATGCGTCTACTTCTGCTCTACGCAGGAGAGCACAGCTTCAGACCCTCATGTGTAAGAGCCCTAATAGTTACTCCATTCCTCCCTTATTAAGTCACCTGCAAACCTTCTTATTTTCATGTTTGTCTTACTATTATTTCGATTAGAAAGATGTGATTATTCGATTTGGAACGATGTGTTCGTTCAATTTGAACTATTTTAAATCAACCGAAACTGGTCATTTTCGATCGAAAAATAAAATTTGATGGTCGAATTTAAAAAAAATTTTATTCGAAATTCGACCAATAGTAAATCTGCCCCTTAGTGACAGAGAGGGGTAAGGTTAGAATACAAACTATTTTGCATTATTATAGATGGCTAATAACTATGTCTTTGCTATATGAAACTATATCTGATCATGAAACACAGAAAGAAATTGCCAGTGTTCAATCTAACCCACACTGTGGAGTTGACAAGCTGCTATGTGGCAGCACTTGGTCTAACCCACATTCTGGATTTGACCAGCTACTATTAACAACACAATATTTGTACACAAAGAAAGAAAAAATTGCCAGTGAACGGTTTGCCTTTAAAAATATTTCTCATAAAAATAATGTGTTAGTACCACACTTTGGACAAAATATGTAAGCTCATGTGCCACGTTAAGGTCCTGTAGTGTATGTGAGTCCTACACTATCTTTTGCATTCCATTTAATGCATTTAAAATAAAGTCCCAAAGCAAACTGTGTGTCTAAGTAGTAAGACCAACAGTGCACTTAACCTTAACTCAGAGGCTCTAGTCAGAAAGCAGGGAGCTTTTAAGCCCCATCCCATTAGCATACACCGGTAAATCATTCTCTGTTTTAGAGGCTGAATGGCAGCTATAGGTAATATGTACAATAATTTGTACATGAAACTCAAATTCTGACCATAACAGGCATATTTCTTGAAGCAAAAACCACTCAATGGTTAATGACTTAAAAAGATAAGAGAAACCTTGCGATCCATATATCAGTAGGTAAATCTGGCCTTTGTTTTCTGTGACCAAGTAGCAAAATAGGGTGCATGTTCAGTAAATGGTAAGCTAACCAGTGTCATTAGGTCATCATATACAGGGCCCTGTAACTCTTTCCTTTCCTTTGGCAATTGGTTATGATATGCTTTTCTCCATCCACAGCAGTTAGATTAAATCTGACCTTAATCATACTGCTTGGCAAGGAGACCAGATGTGCATGGTGATCCACCCTGACAATGTGCATTTCTGTCTCCCATTATATACAGAATACTGGGAATGAATATGGCAGTTAGCACTTGGAATATGGAGGATGCACTTAATACTCCGTTTGTAACTGTTTGTTGTATATGTACCACTGAATGCTTTGAAATCTTCAAGATGGAACTCTGCTCTGTACATTGCACCCTAGCTAATAATACAGTTGACATTTTCTTTAAATAAATAATGGTGCATGGTTTCTATATACTGAAATAAATTACTGAACATTTTGAAGATTTCATATCTCTAAGGTTTATGGAATTGCTAAATAATATAAATACATATATTTATCTGGCCATTGTTACATTTAATGCTTCTTTCTTAATAAAATCATGGGCCAAAGAAAACAATACCATCACGTTCATAATAAAGCACAATGTTTCATAGTATCAGTCTTATGTTTCTAAATTAAATAGTTAACAGCTTGGTTGTTTTTTACTCTAATATTTATTAGGAATTAATGAATTTTAAGCGAAGCTACAATAGTAATCTACTAAGATTTTCTTGTATGACTCAAGTTATTTTCCTTATAATTAATTGACAGTACATGTGTAAAACAAAAGAAACTCTATAAGTTTAAATTAGAATAAATGCCACATTAAAATATTAAAGACACTTCTAGAAACCAGACATATATTCCACTGAGCATGAAGAACATTTTGATACATAATTTATGCAGGTGAATTATTCAGTATTCATGCAAATACACTTAGTTCTGGCTGCCTAAGTGAATGGTGTTTCAACCACTGGACCTATCCTTACATCACAACATCAGTATTTAAAGGAAATCTATTTTCCTGTGGATATAAACAGAACATAATGTTATGATTTAATTCTGATGTACACAGATTATTTAAGGGTTATTTTGATGAAAAAGTGGTTTTTGATGAGAATTATATGACAATGGTATTTCATAACATTGAAGTGTAATGTCATATTCTGCCCTTTTCACACAATGGCAAAAACATACATTTTCTGCACAATGCTGCCATGTTATGATTTCATGCATTTTAGATTGTAAGGTCCTCTTTTCCTCTTGCATCAGTTACTAAACCCATTGTATGTATATCTATATGTATAATTGTGCATACAGTGCTGTACGGTAGAACAAACAGGGGGAATGCAATAGTACATAAATAGCAGATAGGGGAGTACTGAATCTATTTCTTTGGGAATCAGGTCAATCTCAAATCATTCACTAGGGGGCAGATTTAATAATGGTCGAATTTCAAATAGAAAAAAATGTGAAATTCAACCATCAAATTTTTTGGGGGTGGCATTTTTTATCAAAAATTGACCTATTTCGATCTAATAGGTCCATTTTCGATCAAATAAAAATTGTTCAAATCATTTGAATGCATCGTTCGTTTCCAACGAAGTGTCAAATTGAAAGTTTTTTAAAGAGACAGTACTTTAAAAATGTAATTTTTGTATTTTCAAATGTGTTCAATTCTAATCAAATTTTAGGCTTCGAAAATCCGAATTTTAAAATTTTTAATTTTATTCGAAAATTCATTTCGACCCTTAGTAAATGTGCCCCTTTGGGACAAGCATAGGACTGAATTATGTTACTTACTGGATGGAAATGAATTCACTTGCAAGCCATGGCCGAAACGAAATTACCTAGTGTGAAATACAGGGCCATATAAGCTCACTGTTCCCATATGTGCAATTTTTTAGTTGGTTGCAAAGCAGTGTGTAATTTAAAGCTATTAAATATTAACCCATGGCCCACCCATATAACATCTATTTTGCAGTGTGCTGCAATGTGTGCAAATCTCCATTCGATTTAGTAAGTGGAACAAAATGTTGTGGAAAAATATTGCCCTGATTTGTGAAATTATAAAACAAACTATTTTATTGTAATATTTACACTCCCTACAGGTCCTAAATGTAGTTTACTACAAAACTTTATAGGTTTTGTAAAAACAATTATAAACGTATTATATATACATTATATTCTAAATATAATTTAAGAAGAAGTATATATAAGTGGCATTACATACTAAACCCATTAGCATTACCATCTTGATAGCCCCCTGACAGATTTATATTTGCATATACTATACATTTAAGTATTGATATTGATTCTTTTACTTATTCATGATTACTTTCTGAGGTCCTAATTTAGTTCAAATTAATGTAATTTATTAGCAATAACTTATCTAAGTAATTGCCATTAATGCAGTATTGACTCAAGGGTTATCCATGAAAATTACAACCTTAAAGGAAAATGTAAAATTGTTGGAGAATGTACCCACAGTATTTGCATTAATAAAAGGGTATAAAACAAACACAGACCTAATGCTTTCCCTTTTTACATATAATTACTTTGTATATGCATAGTTTGTAGCTTTACTTAGAATAAATAACTTTAAGGGGCAGATTTACTAATGGCCGAATTTTCAAAGTGAAAAAAACTTCGAAATTCGACCACCAAAGTTTTTTTAAAGGGCTATTTAGATCAAAAATTTACCCATTTGATCGAGTAGTAGGTCCAGTTGTATAATTGGAAATAGAAATAGATGATCTATACATTTCTGAACTAATTTTAATTGAAAATGGGCATCACAAAGTTATTGTTCTTTGCAAGTTCTAGAGATTTCAAGCAAACTGTTCTCATATAGGTTTTCGTTTAGAAACCATCAATTTTGAAGGATAATGATGGAATAAAACTGATCTTATTATTCCCCCCTTGATATTTAAAGGACACTTGCTCAACATGATTATGTAGCATATTCCTCACTGGGTTAGTATTGGTTTAAGAACTAAAAAATCATACTTTATTGTCTTGATTATAACTTGGCATCAACCTCAATCTCTTATTCCTTCTTGTCTGAGGCAAAAAGACACTGTTACATTACTTCACCTGTCATCTAATCTTTCACAAACAACATTGGTAAATAAGAAAGCTTCACCTTGGACAGTTGATTGTTTTGCCAGTGACTCCCAGGGCCGCCATCAGGGGGGGACTGGGGGGACAAGTGTCCCGGGCCCGGGGCTGAA
>CM044433.1:114745321-114767344 GCA_024363595.1 Xenopus borealis | reverse complement strand
GGGGGCCCCGACAATTTTGTTGTGCGGGGCCCCGTGATTTCTGATGGCGGCTCTGGTGACTCCACCAAGAGTCTTGCCTCATAGATGTTTCAGGTTTTGGATCTCAGCATCAGAAGAAACCTTATTAGGGTCTCTTCTAGGAAATCTTCCAGTTGCTTGTCCATTAGCCTAAAAGGAGTATTAATAGCTGCCATGGGTGAATAGGAAATCTTCCAGTTCCCATCAGATAGGCCTCCATGTATATTGGTATGTTTGGCTATATTTTTATTGTCCTGAACCTTCTTTTGACAAGATCATTCCTAAAAAATATGAAAGTTCCAGACAACAGAAAAACTGACTAAAAGTCTGAAAAAATGCAAAAATGTAATGTAAATGATTATATTTACTTAAAAATAATTTTTCACTGAATACAAAAAAATCATGAGTTTTCACTTCGAATCAATTCGACCCTTAGTAAATGTGCCCCTCAATGTCTTCCCACATAGTAAGTGATTTTACACTCACCTAGTTTCCTTTAAGACATTTATGTATTCATATACAGTATGCAGGCAAAAGCTGCAGTAGCTCTAACCAACATCAGTAATGATGTAATAATTCGTAAGGCTGCAGCAATATTATCAGTTAGCAAATGTTAGCAAGCAGTGGCTCAGTACAGTAAAGAAGCTCTATCATAAAGCAAAGCAAGACTGACTTTGTTTGCCAAAAAGAAATTAGATATGGTCACATTAATATCAGGAAACATATTCCTTTCTGGAACCATGAAAATATCTAAAAACCTTTTTGAGAAAGTCTGTTTATTTTCCAAATACATTCATTTGTATAATATTACACTCTTTTGTCAGACAAAATGAAAACGTTGTTCTGATGACGGCATTTCTAAAGCCATTAGTGACCTTTTTGTCCTTACGTTTAACTTTCAATCATTAATAGACTCCCAGGCATTAATTTAGAAAGTAGTTTTGTTTTTATATGTGGAATAAAGGAAGCTGATTCAATTATGACTAAAAGAAAATACACTGGATATGCAAGCATTACAAATGTTATACGTAATAGTTTCTTCAAATTCAGGAAAATACTGTACCTTTTATTCAAAACTACCCAATTTAAATAGCATTTCTTCAAACACAAATGCAGCATTTTTCCCAAACATTTGTTCAGAATAAAAGCATGGCAAACAAACAAAAAAAATCAAAAAAGGAAGTATTATTTTTTTCCATTTCAGAATTATATTTCATCCAATTGATTGACATTTGTATTGAGGGATGGATCAAATGCTCAATAAAACACAAAATTTAATCTTAAAAGATCAGTTCGTTTTGATACTGTGGTTGGTAATAGACCCTCCAGTGTTTATGGTAATTGGGTTACCACAAAGCCTGCTTTGTGATGCATTAATTTGGCCCAATTCTGTGCAATCAGTTCAGCCTGCCATGTGTATTTGTAGCCATATTGCCAGTGGGCCTTGTTGTTAGACAATTGCCATGGATCCTGTGGATTCAGTAATAATGGACAGAGACCAGTTTTGTACTAATGTTTGCTAATTAGTAAAGCAGTACTTGAATTTACTGTACTGTATGTCTGCAGAGAGCCATCTTTGATGAGATATTTAACATTTTATTGTACAATGTATACCATGTTGTTGACAAAACCCTGGCACAAACAGGAAAAAAATGGCACTTAAAAAGTAATTTATTAAAAAAATTATTCACATCTCACTTGTGGTACAAAAAAGCCTAACGCATTTCGTGCCACACCTGGACACATAGGGGCAGATTTACTATTGGTTGAATTTGGAATTGAAATAAATTCTAAATTCGACCATGTGAATAGATAGGGAAGTAAAATCCTTCGAATTTGAATATTGAATTCGAAGGATTTTAGCGCAATTCAATTGGTGGAAAGATCGAATAGGAAAAATTAGATCGATTGATAAATTGTTCGAATTGAACGACTTTTTCGATAGATCAAATTTTTTTTATTCGATCAAAATTAAGGAAACCCAATTCGGTAGCTTTGATCTGGCAAACTAGGTGGTTGAATAAAAATTTAAAGGGGAAGTACTTCGACAGTCGAATGGTTGAATATTCAAATGAAATTTTATTCGAATCATTCGATTGAATTTACAAAATTGAAGTGGTCTTCAAAAACATTCAAAAATTCTAATGTTTTTGAAAATTCGATCGAACTTCAAATCCTTCATTTGAATTTAATAAATCTGCCCCTTAATCATAGTCTAATGAAACAGTCCTTTGACAACACTTTTTAATATAATGCTGACCATTCACAACTCATAGTAACTCTCATATAACAATACAATACTTGTTTCAAAATATACAAATATTTACAAAAATGTGTACACAAATCTAATATATTGTGTGTATTCATTTTTTTAAAGATTTGTATATTTTTAGGTCCCTGATTAAGCACCTAGGTGTGGCACAAAACATGTTAGGCTTTTTTGTACAACAAGTAAATTGTAAATAATTTTGTTACAAAACAACAAATGAGGCCCGGTTTGTGCCACCCTTTGTCACATAGTCACCTTAGCTCAAGGTCTGGGGCATGTGCACCTGGACCCACTGTTCCTTTGGGGACTTTACTTTGAACATGGGGTTTAACTGTTTTCATGTTTCCAACTGTTTGTTGCTAGATGACATTTGAATCACTTACAAATTGTAATTTGTTATTTTTATGTAGCAAGCAAAATACATTTCTACAAAATATGCTCATCTCATGACCCCACTGAGATATTTTTGAATTTTGCATTTTGGCTGCCTCATTTATTTTCCAGACCAGACAGCATTATATTTGATATCTGAAATGCACTATGCCTGAAAACGCTCTCTTGTTAGCATAATATATCTTTCATTATTTGAATGTCTCACCATATTTTACTTAAATGCACACACACATAAGTTACAAATGAATCCCATTACACTACTTAGCAATAAATATAATTTTACCTAATTGCATTCTGCCATATTTAGGGCTTTAATTTATGAATTAAGAGCATTCATATTATGCATGGAAACATTAGCTGAGGTTCATTGTTCATAGTTGCCTGTATTTTTGCCATTTAATGGAATATAAAGAAAATTAAGAAAGTGTGTTTACTTAACAACTGGCAATTCATAAATTCATTACACTGAAAAAATAGCACATTCTAATTTCTTTAAGAGGTTCCCCTTGAAATGCCTAATTTACATTTCTGTCTTCTTTGGCAAAGATATTATTTATTAAGATTTTCCTTTCTAAATTTGAGATATTTTAATGACTGGACTTATTTATTGCTTCCATATGTGTGTGGTTATCTTTCTTTCAAATAGAAATGAAACAAAAAATTGCAACAAATGGAACCAAGCCACTGAGTGTATGTTCTCTTTTATGGAGAAACTACACATGCCCGATTGAATTAACGTTAACCTCTGTATCTATTGAGCAGACATCCTCTAATGGGAGGCTTTTCTTTTCCTTTCTGTTTTTTGGAGAAAGAGTTGCAAAAAAAGGCTCTCATTAAAATGTATTTTGAAATGCTGAGTACACTTTATCACATTTATTCAGCCAATAACCTCTGTGAATATTAAACACCTGGTAAGCTTCAGCTCCCCACAGACCTAGTGAGACCACATTTGCCCCTTGACCTCTGAGAGTGTAGTTCCTTTATTTTCGATCCATTCCGATTCAGGAAAGCAAACCAGTCTGAGGAAAAACACCTGTCTGAAGAGCCTAACCCCAAAGTCAATGCACAGATCAAACAAGCAAGTACCTACTAATGGGACTCAAAGTTGGAGTGCAGGTGTTTCCTTTTCATTGTCAAATGAATACATAGAGTACTGTACAAATATAAAAAAAATAGACAGAAGATGATGTCTGATTAACCGTGTGAGAATTAAATCTCCCGCAATAAACCATTGCTCTCTGTCCTTTGCAGGATATAAAGAAGAAAGTATTAGTTTAGCATTTCCAGCCTCCAAGTTGAGACTATCATCAAGTGGAATATGCCTAAATGAACACTTGTGCTGAATTTTTTATGTTGTGTCATTTTATTAACGATGTTATAAAATTCTTGCTGAGTGCAAGGCAGCTGTAATTTGGTTGGAAAAAATGCCAGTGAAAGAAGGGAAGGTAATTGCTTTCTTAATGAAATTACAGTACTTGCTGTACTTTTTATATAGTATACTTAAGAATGCATGGCACATTTTGCCTGGATTTGATATTTTCCTGTAAAATGTCACATTACTCATTTTTGTCAACAGGCCAGAACAATGATGGAGCACTGAAGGGGAAAACATTTGGAGATATTTTTATTTATTGACTGTTTCTCCTGCAAAAAAAGTCGAGATATTGGGAATTGCAGCCTCTGAAATACTTCCGCTTATGTTTTTTTTTTCACAAAGTGCTGTAATTGCTGTTTCAGGATCCAGTCAGGGATTTTATTCAGGGGAACAGGCTGTTAGCAGAATACATACTATTACACATCATATTCTGTACAAATGAATCTGTAATGGCACATTGGTGTACACTGTATGAAAAATACATTGTAAATAGCTATTTTTCTAAATATACCAAATAAATGAAGACTAAAGTAAGAGAATCATTTTCAAATGTTTCTCTCTTATATTTGCAGTTGAAGCACGTGTAATGCTGCTTGTCTGCTCCAGAAGCTAAAGGTCATTTTAGTATTCTCATTGTGCAAACAGTTTCATTAATGCAGCTGGATACTCAACAGTAAATGGGAGAAAATCTTAAGCGGTAAAAAAGAGATAATTGGCAAACAAAGTGGCACTGGCCATTTCCTTTTATCTTTAGCCTAGTGTTTAGGTTCCTGTGTAAAGAAACATCTGAAACCAATCACAGGCATATATTAGGGTTTCAGACTGAAGCAAGTCATAATGAGGTATTATTCTGCAGCATTTGGAATTTAAACAATTTGCAATAGTTTTCCAAGATGACTTTCTTGGAAGGGAGCGAACACAAGAAACTTCCTCACTTCTTTCTAGTTGAACACTAAAACAACTGAAATGCAATTGCATTCACCCTTCTGGAAGCAAATGGAAGTCATCACTTTACATCAGGCAGTGGGTATGATTTCTGCCAGGACTCATAAAAATGTTCTATTGTTGATGTGCCTCAGTCAAGGCCACTTAGCAGTAAGAATGTCAAATTGTCAAGTGCTTTTAAAACTGTAAGGCAAGAGACACATAGTACCAATTTCACTATAAGCCAGAGGGATGGATTCCCCAAATGTCTTCACTTAATACAGTAACTTAATGTGATAGGAGGCACTGGTCCTAGCCACTGGAAAATCACTAAGGACATTTTTAAATATCATTCTCCAGAGAGCACAAAAACACAGAATTACATAATACATTGACCTTATTACTAAAACCCTCTGAAACGTGTGTGAGGTGAGGAACAAAATGATGTGAATATATCTATGAATTATACCCATGCATTTAGGTTTTATACTTGTATATATGTATAGGGGTGATATTACATGTATAGTTTTTAATTCAAATTCTAGTTTTGAGTTTTATCATACTCTGGCCCTTTAAGAACTCGAATTCGACTATTTGTTACATAAAATGGGCCAAGTTCATGTGTAAGTCATTGGGAGAGGTCCAGGGACCAATTTGCACATGTTAGTAGCCTTCCTGACAATTGAAGGTTTTTTTTGGCAGAAAAACTTGAATCGAGTTTAGTCTAATTTGATTTGAATTCTATTTGAGTTTTTGGGTCGGGAAAATAAAAGGAACAGTAACACCAAAAAATTAAAGTGTTTTAAAGTAATGAAAATATCATGTACTGTTCCCCTGCACTGGTAAAACTGATCTATTTGCTTCAGAAACACTACTATAGTTCATATAAACAAGCTGCTGAATAGCAATGGTGGAAATTGGAAAAAGCTATACAGCATACGTTAAATAGTCGGTAACAGATAACACTATGTTCTATAGAGCTTATATGCTATTTGCTATGTAACTTGAGCCTTTTCTCCTTTGAATAACTGTCCCCATGGTTACACAGTATATATATATATATATATATATATATATATATATATATATATATATATAATATTACTGTTCCTTTAAAAAAAACACACATTAACTAAAAATTTTACTTTTATCAAATGTGCCTCTAAGTCTTTTGGAGTAAGTTTGTACCAGCTTTGCAAAATTTTGGTAGTGAGTTTTGCCAATTCTTCTGGTTACTCAGGTAGTACAGATTACTGGACGATGCTTGTGTACCTGCATTTTTAAACACTTTTACAGATTTGTTTGCTTTTTAATCATAACATTTATTTTTCCAAAAATTCATACTAGTCACCTGTTTAAATGCAAAAATCTTATCGCTTGCTGTGTTTTACTGCTACTAGGCAAACTTAGTGGCTTTTAACTCATATGGGGGTAAGGGGCATATTCATCAATATTCAAATTTAACTTTTGAAACATTGAATATTCATTTGCGTCTACATAACTCAAATTTCATTAAACGCAAAAAACTCAAACTCAAATTAAAAATATTCAGCATCTAAAAGCTAGCAAGTTCATGTAGAAGTCAATGGTGTGTGGAGTGTTAGCTTTTCAATTTGAACTTCTGAGATTGATTACAAATTTGTTAATTTCAGATTGAAATTAAAGGTAGAATGTGATTTGCAGCTGTTTTTTTATTAGTTTTTTGTTTTTTTTTACAAAAGTTTTAGACTTTTTAAGTTAAAAAAACTAGAAAATTCGAATTCTCATAATTCTTTTTCCTCCTCTATACACAGTAACTGACATAAATGCTCACAATATGTTAATCATTGCTTAAAGGTGATGTGAATACTGTCTCTAAAACAAGGATGAAACATATACAGTATATTTTCCTAGCAATTAAAACAATGTTAACTTAAGTTATTTAAGTTATATATTCTATACTTTTCTTTCATTTATTTTTTTACAGTGAAATCATGCAAAACATTTAAAGGAGAAACAGAAACAAAAAACATAAGATATAATGTACGTTACTGTATACTGCAGTACTGTAACAATGAGCATGAGGGGAGCTTAGTGTAAGCATTCCTGGTGTGACAATTAAAATCCCAGTAATCTGTGTAAAGTGGATTGGAAGAATGTTGAGGCAAGTAGGAAACGATAAAGTCCTGCTGAGCTCTAATGTGCAAAACATAAGCCTAGCTGAAAAGAAAAACAAGAAATTCACTGATAACTTTTTTAAAAGGAAGGTGTACAATTTAAAGCACTCCTGGGGCAATGTGTTGGTTTTACAGGCCTCTTAACAGTATATTTACTAGTGTTCAATAAAAGTCTATAATAGACCCATTGGGCCTATTACTCTGCTACACTACTCACACTGTTTTCAGGGGGTCTGGAGGGTTGAATGACATATATGCTTGTCCCAGTTAAGCCACTTAACTGCTGTCAAGGACTCTTTGCAGAGCTTTGGCTTCCAAAGAAATACAAATGTTTGCCCAATTCAGTGACAGGATATGCAATGCCTGAATGTAATGCAAAAGGGCTATACTATTTGGCAAGGTTTGATATTTAATTAATATCACATGGCACCATTGATACAAATTGATGTTTAACATTGCATTTCTTATTTTTAAAACCAAACAATAAAGACACATTTAAAGATAATAATTTATCAATGTTCATAATGTATATATATATATATATATATATATATATATTATATAGATTTGATTTGTCTCCCTGATTTGCTATCAAATATGTTGGTTGCTGTCCTAAAGCTTCCATGGCTGGCTAGCTATTGATGATCAAATTGCGATATTAGTGATTAAATAATATGATAGATGCATGATAAAAGATCCTGTGAATAGCAAGCAAAATAAGATACTAAAACAGGCTGTTTGATTATACCTAGTGGAACAAAGGGCTATGGGAAGGATTAAAAGGGAGAGGTCGAAGGAACCAAACACTCACTGCAAGCTGTTACAAAATCATCATATACAGTTTAAAGAAAAACTTCATAAAATAAATTTGAACCCCCTGCAGTCAAGATTATATCTGCTGTTTTTATCATCTGTTTTTTGTGAAATTCCTGTGAGTGCCATCACTCTGGACTCTATTTTTTTTGCATGAGCACACAGGCATTCATTTATTTGTGAGATGTGCAAAATTTCTACCGTACTCTCTCTCTCTCTCTTTCTGTATCTCTATCATATGCTTTATTCTATGGAGAGCACTATAACTATATTTGTCATGGCATTTCTTAGGTTTAGTCACTTTAAGCACTGTGTACTGGGGGGGCTTTCCTTAGCATGGAAAACAAGTAGGGGATTGTGTGTGATGGAAGACCAGCTTTGAGCAACTACCCTCAAAGCTCTAAAAGAGGCATATTTATTATGCTGTGTAAAACTAAATTTGCCAAAAAGGTTGTAAAAAACTGTGTAAAATAATTGGTGAATTTATCAAGGTGTGTTTTATTTTACACCATTTGAATGCCAGATTTGCTGTCGTTATTTGACACTGCTTAAAACCTGTAACCTGCTAGAATTTACTCTAAGAAAAAACATGTAAAAAATTACGCAGTTTTTAAATGCAGTTTTTTACAATGCAAAGCCTGGGGACATTTGGCAAGTTATCCTGATGTTTTTTTACACCATATAATGGGGCAAATTTGCTAAAGGGCGATATGGGCATTATAAGTGAAAATTCACTAAAATGACAATTCACAGGGATGTCGCCAATTTACTAAAAGTAAAGTAAAAGTAAAGACTAAGTGGACAAGCAAAATAGCACTGGAGAAGTTTCGTGCTGTTTTGACAGATGAACGTCATGAAAACTGCTATAATGGAGGTCCTGAAGCCACGAGTTCAATCCTACTGACTCCAGTGTTTTTTTTTAATCCCCTGCCACCAATGATTTTTTTTTTTTAATTTTCTGGGGCCACAAATTTTCTTTTAACTTGTAAGGGGGGCCCTGGCACAAATGTTTAAAAATGTTTAAAAAAAAATATTCTAGGGGCCCCAATTTTTTTTGGCCCTGGCACCAATGTTTTTTTAAAAAAAAAAACTTTTATGGGTGGACCTGGTGCCAATGTTTTTTTTTAACTTGACCATCAATATGTGTGGGGGGGGGGGTTTACTTTTTTAACGCTGATGTCTCTGTGGTCTTTTAACTTTGATGTGGAGTGGGCGGGATCAGGGGTGGTGCTTGGGTGCCAGGGTGGGCTGGGCCCAGGGGGCACCAAAAATGTTGTTGTGTGGGGCCCCGTGATTTCTAATGGCGGCCCTGCCTGCCATATTTAAATTGACGTAAGCGTAAGTATGTTAACAAAGTTTTGCTAGGAAGAAACATTTGCGCTGATGAAGCTTTGCTGGAGGAAGTCTGCCAGTATTTATTTGCCAAAATAGAAACAATGTCCTGCTGCTGTACCATTTGAGATTCTGATGCAATGCCTCAGCAGCTATTCCATACAGAGGAACAAGGAATATTTCTAGGTTCACTACTTGGCTGTATAATGCACTGCAATAATGCCCTCCTGCAAAGTTGCCTAATACAGTGGCTGGATAGCTTTCAGCTGCAGGGGAAAAAGAGCACTCCTTAGCACTCAGCAGGGTAAGGGACGCCATTAGTGGCAGTAAGGTTGTATGTGTATTCTTGGTGGCTTCTGGGAACACAAAAAGCTGTTGGAGGAATAATTCTTCTAGGGGTATAGCAGAATTAAATGGAACATTTTTGGGAATAATTAAGGCCTGCTTAAAGAATACATTTTAGGTGATAAATTACTTTTTCAGAAATTACATTTTGATGCATATGCTACTAACTGGTGCAAATTATAAAAGACAAATTGGGTCATGTAATAATTTTGCAGGTTCACATAATTTATTTAAAATATGAGCAAAATACTTCTTTCATTACATAAAAAAAATTGTGTTTCCGTTCATATTCTGTTCTGTTAATGGCTTTTATTACAATATACTTCAAGCATTGGTCTTCTATCGATGCACTTCAATGTAGAACGAAACAGTAAAACCTTCAAATCAAAGCAATCAAGGAATCATGAGAACTGAACAATTTAAGTACTAAAATTAAACACTTGTTTCAAGCAGCTGGCCTAATAACTCTTAAACTGATAGATGTCTGTTCCAATAATATCAAGGGGCGACCTTTCAGCAATCTTCTGACATTCCTGGCATTTTATATTCAATGTGAAGGCACATGCCAAATGAATTGTTATTAGCAAAATCATCTCTTAAATTTTCCACTTTGTTTCCTGTAGAAGACCAAAAAGATTTTAATTTGATAGATGTAGTTTTAGATTTTGTCAGTGCGGCTTTTTTTTTTATAAACAAATGAACCACCTTTCAAATATATAAGAAAAAAGTTGTGCTTAAGCACATTTTTAGTTTAATTCTGCTGTGAATAAAGCATTAGAATACAGTAATTATCTATTATCCAGAAACTAAAGATACAGAGAACTCCTGCAATGCAGTCAATTCAATTGTAACTGATTTGACTTCTTTCTATAATATAGCAGTACCATGTATATCAAAACTACTTGCTGATGGCAAAACAATCCTATTGAGCTTTTGTAATGTTTAATAGTTCCTTAGTAGCCTAAAAGCATGTTGTCCCTGTTTTATTGAAAGATGCCTTATCTAAAAAGCACTCCGAATACCAGTTATCTCTTAACTGTACATATAACTGTTGAGGGAAAATTTACTATTATTCCCAGAAATTAACTCGACCAAATTCGCAATTCGATCAGCATTCGACCATCGAATGTTCGATTTCACGATAAAATCATGAAATTTCCTTTGAGCGTCCGAAAAATTTGTACAATTCGAATGATTGAACGCTCCAGTTGCAATAATGGTATTTGAGCAGGACTTAGCCTCAGAAGCCTATGGGGAGCTTCCCATAGGCTTCTATTACAATTCGGTAGGTTCAATCTAGCGAAGTAGGCAGTTGAATAACTTTAAAATTTTGATACCTTCGATCATCGAATGATTGAATTATCGAATATCTGATCATTCGATCTATTCGATCTATTCGATGATCAAAGAGGCCAAATTTGCATGTACGATTTCATGAAAAATTTGTCCAATCGGTATTCGATTGAACTTCGATCATTTCACGTGAATTTTGTAAATTTGCCCCTTAGCCTTTTCTTCTTAAGTTTTACAGTGGGCTTTGTAATTATCCATAACATCATTTTATTGGCCTAGAAATCATTATAAAGGTACGGGACCTATTATTCAGAATGCTTGCTACCTGGGGTTTGCCAGATAACACATCTTTCCATTATTTGGATCATACCCTAAATCTCGAAAATCATGTAAACATTAAATAAACTGAATAGGCTGGTTTAACTTCCAATAAGGATCAATTATATCTTAATTGGGATCAAGTACAAGCTACTGTTTGGTTGGATTATTTCATTATAATGGAGTCTGTGGGAGATGGTCATTCCATAATACGGAGCTTTCTGGATAAAGGGTTTCTGGATAAATGATCCAATGCCTGCACAATGAATATTCCTCCATTCACTGTCATATGATTATGTCCATTTGTTCATCAAATATGATAGAAGCTGAAGTCAAAAGGACAAAGTTGTTAAACTCTCATTTATCACCTGTCATAAAGGTAATTGTGCATGGAAAAAAATCTAAATCCCTTCCAAAAACAACTATAACATTTTAAGCTTTTCATTGTCTAACATAGGAAATCTGAATTGCTAAATACAATTTTTAAATACTTCTTTTTATTAAATCATTGGCATAGTGGATATGTTGTAGTTATTAATCACTGTCAGCTACATGTGAATTTTGTCAGTGTAGGATAATAAAACGCGATTGCTCTTCACCTTGGTGAAAGTATCTGCTACTGACCAAGGGGAATCAAGTAATGAGTTTCTGTGGGGCTAATATGAATATTTCTAGACATGCTCATTTCTGTTTGCCTACTAGC
This sequence comes from Xenopus borealis, assembly GCA_024363595.1. Classification (NCBI taxonomy): domain Eukaryota; kingdom Metazoa; phylum Chordata; class Amphibia; order Anura; family Pipidae; genus Xenopus; species Xenopus borealis. Next base: position 114,755,405 of record CM044433.1, on the reverse strand, counting down.
AGCCCTAGCTGCCATCAATGCCAATTGTTCAAGTGGCTCTTGTTTGCTTTTCAACATCCTTTTGTGTTCAAAATAACATGATCTTCTATGCAAAATCCAGAATGGCGGTTTAACCCTTAATGAGTTGTATATTATGACTCTTTATGAACACAATTGGTTGCATGTACTGTATGATCAAAGTATTATCAGGGGTCATGTGTGCCCCAGCTCATGGGATCAGTAAGCTGGATAAGCCCAAACAACTATTTATATAATGACACACAGAGACCAGAGCTGGGTGGATAATGTGGCCGCAGCTTGTTTTAATATTATTATTTCAATATGAACAAACCTATATCTATATATATATCTATCTATATCTTCTTTTTGCTCCTGAAGACGGCTCCAGTTCGGTAGCCGAAACGTAGAGAATAAATCACAATTTTTTGCATTTATTACAAGTCCTTGGAGTGCGGTGTATTGTTTTTACTATATATATATATATATATATATATATATATATATATATATATATATATATCAACATAAGGGACGCACTCCTCGAGTCCAAAAGAAAAAAGCCTGGGTGCCAGTCCAAATAAATCAGAGTACACAGCAGGTGACAGCACTCCAAGGAATTACATATACATCAGCAGGTCAAAGCAGTAGTGGAGGTTTATTGAAATCCTGCGTTTCGGTTCCTAACTGGAACCTTCGTCAGGGAGTCAAACAGTGCAGTGTAAGCAAACAAACATTTAAATCCAAAAACTTGGCGCCAATTGGCGTTGCTAGGCAACTACCCACGAGGGGGAAGCCTACTGGTCAGCAGAAGGGAGCCTCCCTAGGAGATGATAATGTTTGTCTTTATTTTAATTAAAAATGTTCTGCTGACCAGTAGTAGTAAAAATTTTTAATGCGTTGCATAATTTTTTACGCGCATCTTGTTCTCTCTTATGCCAGCGAATTTTCGCTGGTGTTTTGCAAATTTATTCGCCGGTGGCAAATTGCAGGAATTTGCCGCAAATTCGCACCTGGCGAATAAATTCACCTATCACTATTCATACCGATTCTGCCTCTGAAAAAGAAATCAACAATTATCCACTAAGTTGGGACGTATATATATTTTGTATCTATCCAATTTCCATCTTCCCACTTTTTTGATCCAATTCTGTATTTTGTCAGTATCTGTTTTTGATTGCCTTTTATTAATTTGTAATGGGTAGCGGCACCGGGGCAGTGAAGTCACTGCCCCGCAACGGATGTGCCGCACGGTGACATCACGGCGCTTGCTTTGGTGCCAAATTCATAATTTAAAGGCACCCAGTATGCCAAACCAGCACCCAAGTATAGGTTTTGTTTGCTACACATTCCTGTGTTCTCTAATTCATTTATATTGATTCCTGGACTTAGAACTCTTGCCTGAACCTGACTTTGAACATATTCTGCCTGCCTATTTGAACTTTTGCCTGAACTTGACCACAATATTGCCTGAATCCTTGCCTGTGCCTTGAATCTGGACTTAACCCTATTGCTTCCTCCTTGGTCCTGACAACTACCGTTGGGAGGCAATAGACCCCCTGACAGACCCCCAGGTATGACTTTGCTAGAGGAAACAGTTTTTCCCACTTTCAATGCTCCAAAAAATTAAACAATATATAAAACTTAAACATTAAAAACTTGTATTCTGAATTACATAGCTCTTTTAAACTGTCCACCAATGTCAACAATATTGACAAAGTTATGGGTTTTCTTTTGTCTGATGAGGGTTTTAGCCTTTCAGCAGATGCTTAACGATTGGCTTCTTTGTAATATCTGGCCTATCAAAAAGCTTCATGAAGAATGAAATCCCTGCAATGTGTTTTTATTGGTATTTTTAGCTTAACCATGTGATTGCTTTTGATCTATTAGTTGAATCTATTTCCGAATGTTGGCAATCACATGCCTTGACCACAAAGACCAGCTTTTTACATAAGAGGACCAAGACTTCTCCCCTACTGAATCGTAAATTACAGATTTTAGGTTTCTTAGATCAATTCCCATAGGTGAGGCGGGCAATTGATACCCGTTGCCTCTGCGTGAGACACCATGCGAAAGAAGATATCGAGCTGAAAACATGACAGTGCATCAGCCATTTTATTTTCACATCCTGGTATGTGTTTCCAGATGTTTAATTCTAACGCTTTCAAAACTATTTGCCTCATTATTGAAATGGGGATTTTGCAGACAAGTTATTTATATTATTATTATTATCAACATGTATTTCTATAGCGCCAACTTGTTGCGTAGCGCTGTGTATAACCTCTACTACCCTCATATTATCACAATGGAACAAAATTCTTTTGTTTAACAGATACTGACCCCACACATCTAAGGCCACTAAAATTGGGAAGATCTCTAGCAAAACCATATTTTTTGTCAATCCTAGTTGAACCCATTTTTCAGGCCACAGTTGAGTGCACCATTGGCCTGCATTTGTGTAAAGCTCTATGGCTGTATTATCTATAAACTCCTCTTGCCAGCATGCCCTACCATTACATTTTCCAAACCCACAAGTCCTCTTTTACTATACTAGGTATTCTTATATGCCAATTTGGGTTCTTAACTCCAGATGTTAATGCTGTTAGCCTTTTATTGAAAATTCTGCCCATATGGATTATTTTTTTGTCCAATTAGCGATTGCAGGTGTTTAAGTTTAAACTTTTTGTCTTCTCTGGTAGAATCTCTCAGGCTTCATAATTTGATTAATTTATCCTCAGGCAAATAAAATCTCATCAGATTTGTATCGATTTCTATGCCCAGGTATTGAATTACGTACATTGAGTAAACATTTTTTTCCTAGTGGAATTCCAAATTCCTTTGCTATGTGCATAAAAGTATCTAATAGTATTTGACATGTATTTGTGCTAACAAATAAGAAGTCATCTAGATAATGAGTTATGTAATCTGACTTCGTAATGAATTGCACTGTCCACTGTAGAAATTTTGAAAATGTTTCAAAATAGTGACAAGAGAGTGAGCAGCCCATTGGGAGGCACTTATAGTAATATTTTTCTAGACAATGGAAAACCAGGAGGTGGTAAAATTCTGAGTGCACTGGCAGTAAACAAAAGGCTACTTCTATATCTTAGTCATCCATGCCCCTGTGCCACAGTCACTTATAATCTGTATTGCCTTATCAAAGGATGTGTATGACACTGTACAGGTTGCAGTTGCTGCTGGGGTGCACAGGGGAGGGACGTAGGATCAGGGACTGTAGATTGGAGATTCGGACTGGAGCTGCTGGCAGGTGGAGCTGGGATGCTGGTACTGGGTGCAAGAAGGAGGGTGAGTTGGGGGGAGGCTTGAGTAGAAGTGGAATGTGACCAGGGAGGATTGTGAATGCTGTGCTGAGAAGTCGTGCTGTGTGGAGCCAGTCCTGGAGGGTGTGTGGGATCTGACCAATAGGAGCAGTGGGCGGGGGTATGAGACTCCAGTGGTAGGGTGGCTGTATGTGATGATGAGGCAGTGTGGCTGGCTTTCTTCTTGGCAGCAGCAGAAGGGGATTTTCACGGTCTAAGTGCTGGCTTCCGCTTCTTCCATCTTGCTGCTCCAATGTTTCTGACAGGTATGGGGGCTGCAGTCTGTCTAGGCTGGGGAGGAGGAGCCACATCAGTTGGCTCATCTGATTCCTCCGATGGGCAGGCCTCCATGCTCCCATCTACCCTTTAGTGTTTCCCATCTTCCCTTTAGTGTTGATTGAAAGCTTCCAGGATTGCTTCCCGCCCTCTTTCACTGTTAATCTATTTTAGCAACTCATCTGATGACAGCTCTTTTGCTGAAGCAGCAGAGGCAAATCTGGACAGCATGGTGGGAGAGTCTTAAAACTGTTTACTAGCAGGTGAGACTCTAGCCCTGCAGGCTCACAATTTATATTCTACAGGTGTGTCCCATGTGACTATCCCTGACCAACCCTGTTTTTCACCTGTTCTATCCTTCACCTGTTGCTTAATTAATCTTTCCAGGTTGGTGGAGTATATTGTTAAACTTTTGACCCTTGCCAACTAGCTTACCAGCTGCTGTCCCATGGTGACTACTGGCCTAATTTTTTAGGCCTTCCGTTTTCATTATCCTTAGTCATGAGTTAGATGTTTGTCATGACTGAGAATATTATTTGTTTTTCATAATGACAATACTTAGGGGCATATGTATAAAGCCTCGAATTTCGAAGTGAAAAAACGTCAAAATTCGTGCAACCAAATTTTTTGGTCGAATAGGACAGTTTTCGATTGAATTTGAATAGTTCAAATCGAACGATTAGAGCATTGGATTGAATTTGATTTGAAGGATTTGCCCCAAAAAACTTTGACTTCTCAAAGTCCACCAAAAGACTCCATAAAGCTGGTCCCCCATAGGCTAAAACAGCAATTCGGCAGGTTTAAGATGGTGAAGTGTTTTAGTCAAAGTTTTTAAAGAAATAGAGCATGATAAATTTCGATAGTTGAATAGTCAAATTTTTTCAATCTGAATCTATTCGAATTAATTCCAATTTGAATCTAAGGGGCTGATTTACTAAGGGTTGAAAACTGAACGATTTTACTTAGACTTAAAAAAACTTTGAAAAATGCTCTAGAAGGTCCCCATGGGCTAACATAAGCCTTCGGCAGGTTTAATTTGGCGAAGTATTGATGTTGAAGTTTTTGTTTATCGAATGGTCGAATTTTTTAATGATTTTACTTCAAGTTGAAGTCGAAGTCATAGTAACCTATGTGATGTGGTCGTCTTAAAAAAACTTTGAAAAATGCTCTAGAAGGTCCCCATAGGCTAACACAGGCCTTCGTAGGTTTAATTTGGCGAAGTATTGATGTCGAAGTTTATCAAATGGTTGAATTTTTTAATGATTTTACTTCGAGTTGAAGTCGAAGTCATAGTAACATATGTGATGGTCGAAGTAGCCAAAAAATTACTTCGAAATTACCCTCGATTTCACTTAGACCCTAAACGGCCAAGATCTCAGGTGCCGTATGACGATCGTTCCGATGACAATGATTCGTACAAATGCACCTAACCTATAACTAACCTAAAGATGTTGTATTTAAGTTGGAGAACTGACAAATCGTACAATGTTCTGGTCATTATTTGTCAGACATAAATCGTCCGACAACAGTAGTGACATATGTTACTGATGCTCAAGGAAATGACAATCGTGGAAATGATGTCTTTTCTAAACGTAAACTAGGTATTTAAACAAACGCACTAGCCATTCAAATGACCACACACTGACTGATCATGTGTACACGAATCCTCGCTATCTTCTATTTTCAAATCAGTTTTGTTTTTGTTCTCAGATTCTAAATGAGTCCAGGATTTATGAATGCCAAAAAAGAGCAGCACTGGTAATTGCTTTGGCAAAAGCACTCCCAGAAAAGAAGAAAAAGAGAAACTGTTCATGATGGAGGAAGCAGTGGCTTTTAAAGCGTGAGACTTTGTCTCATATGGGACTTCTGTGGGAGTTGCAAGCTCACAAACCTGATAATGTTAAAACTTATCTGAGGATGTCTGAAACATGCTTCAGATCCCTGCTTCAGCTGGTCAGCCCACTAATTCTGTTATGAGAAAATCTATCTCACCAGAACAAAGGCTTATTGCGAATCTGAGGTTTTTGGCTACTGGAAGGTCACTTGATCTCAAATTCTCTACTGGAATTTCGGCTCAATCTTTATGGAATATTATATATTATTATAATATATTCCAGAGACATGCGATGCCATTGTCACAGCACTCAAGAGAGGGTATTAAAAGGTAATATGGATATTTGAAATAAGCATTAAAGGTATACTGTCATGGGAAAAAAAGGGGCTAGACATTTTGTCAATTTCCCAGATGCCCCAAGTCATGTCACTTGTGCTCTGACAAACTTCAATCACTCTTTACTGCTGTACTGTAAGTTGGAGTGATATTACCCCCTCCCTTTTTCCCCCCAAGCAGCCTAACAACAGAACAATGTGAAGGTAACCAGATAACAGCTACCTAACACAAGATAACAGCTGACTATTAGATCTAAGAACAGCACTCAATAGTAAAAACCCATGTCCCACTGCGTACTATTCAGTTACATTGAGAAGGAAAAACAACAGATTGCCAGAAAGCAGTTCCCTCCTAAAGTGCTGGCACAAGTCACATAACCATGGACAGCTGGGAAATTGACAAAATGTCTAGCCCCATGTCAGATTTTAAAACTGAATATGAAAAAATCTGTTTGCTCTTTTGAGAAATGGATTTCAGTGCAGAAGTCTACTGGAGCAGCACAATTAACTGATGTGTTCTGAAGCTGTATATATAATTTTATTATCTCCATATTGAATGAGATTAAATACTGTCCATGAATGTATAATGGAAAGTTTATGAGGTACTGTTTTACCAATATATTTTTTTAGTTTTTCCACAGTTTTCTGAGACTTCAGAAGAGTGGCAAGCAATTGCTCAACAGTTCTATCATTATTGGAACTTCCCATACTGTGGTGATGCAATAGATGGGACACACGTGCACATAAACCCACCACCAAATTCAGGATCATATTTTTACAATTACAAAGGAAATTTTAGTATTGTATTTAGTGATGGGCGAATCTCCCAAGATTCGCTTCGCTGAAAAATTCGCGAATTTCCAGAGAAATTTGCGAATTGGCGAAAAATTTGCTAAACGAGTCGCAGGACGCTTTTGACGCGCGTTGCGTTGTTTACGATGCACGTCGCGTCGTTTTTGGTGCATTGTGTCGTTTTTGCCTCGTTTTTCTGACTAAATTTCGCCAAGCGAAATTTCGCTGCCGATTCGCAAATTTATTTGCCAGCGGTGAATCGCGGGAATTCGCCGCGAATTCGCCCATCACTAATTGTATTACTTGCAGTTGTCAATGCAAACTATGAATTTAAAATGGTTGACATTGGAAAGAATCGGAGGCTATCCAATGACGGAATTATTGAATAAACTGCATTTAATTGGAAACTAAAGAGCAAAGAATTACATTTTCCAACAAACCAGGGGACCAAGGAAGGACTATCTTTTGATTTTGTTGCTGATGAGGCCTTTGGACTTCATGAAATTCTTTTGAAACCTTTCCCACAAAAGATGTTAACACCCGAAAGAAAGGTTTTTAATTATAGGCTGTCAGGTGCAAGGCGAGTAGTTGAGAATGCTTTTGGAATACTGGCAAATCGTTTTCGCATCTTTCACAGTTCCATAAATTTATGCCCTGAAAAAATAGACATTAAAGTTCTTTCCTGTTGTGTTCTGCATAATTGTCTGCGCAAGAACAACCACAGTTCCTATGCCCCTGTCAGCATGGTGGATCATGAGGATGTTCAGACAGGGACCATTGTACCAGCTACTGTAAATGGCGGAATGAAAGCAACATGCTTCTACAACTGCAAGGGTCACAAGCAAGAAACACATCAGCTGATGCTAAAACCAACAGAGAAAATTATGTACAATATCTTAATGGGGTTGGCAAAGTAGACTGGCAATACCGTATGGTTTAAATTTTCACCTTTTGCAATTATCATTGTATAGTGCATTGCATAAAACTTTGTACAAAATAAATGTTGTTGAACATTTATTGTATTTTTTGTATAAAAGAGTAATAAGTATTTGAATTTATTCAAATTTTCACTTCGACCCTTGATAAATCTGCCCCTGTATACAGAAGTGCAAAGAGTGCATGCTGACACATACTTTTAAGGGTTTGCATTCAACTGCTCTTAAATGACCCATACAGTGTTACTATTGTCTTCAAAATATCACAGTGACACAGTAACACCAGCTACAGCAGCTCACACATAAGCATCATCACCAGTATGTAAAATAGTATGGAAAGATATTTTGGACAACAAAAGTTGAAGCAGATATGTATATTATTGTAATATATATGGTATTAAAACAGTGAGATACCAGCATGACATAGGGAGGCATAAACTGGGAGCAGCAATAGGCTAATGTTTTCATGAAAACAAAGTTGTCCCAATGCACTGTTTTTAACTCATTTATCAATAATTTAAAAAAAACTGAGCGACAAAACGCCATGACATCGCTGAGAAAACTTTGTTTTTCAGATTATAGGATGAAAACCCTGAATTTTTTGGAGTATCCAGAGCAGATCACAATGTCAAGAAACCATTTCAGGGATATCTGCCATTGACTTCTACATGACCTTGTCAAGTCTGAGATGATGTATTTTTGGATTCTGCTTTTTAGCAGTTTTGAGGTATGATACATTTTTCCCACAAATAATTCAAGGTTTTTCCCTAAAAACATCAACCAGAAAAAATTGAGGTAAAATAAATGGGTCCCTTGGGGTCTGATTTACTCTGGGTCCAATTGAATATTCGAATGCAAAAAATTCGATATTCAAAGTAAATTTTTGAAAAACTTTGACCATCGAATAGGTTACTTGGACTTGAAGGATAGTAAAATCCTTCGACTTCGAAATTTGAAGTACTGTCTCTTTAAAAATACTTTTTAGATTTTTTACTTTGCCAAATAAAAGCTGCCGAAGTGCTATGTTAGCCTATGGGGACCTTCTAGACCATTTTTCTAAGTTTTATTTTATCGAAGAAAAATCGTCCAATCATACGCTAAAATCCTTTGAATCGTTCAATTCAAACGATTTTTCTGCGATTTTTCTGCAGGAATCATTAATTCGGTGAAAAATCTTTTGACTTCGATATTCGAAGTCGAAGGATTTTAATTTCAAATATTTTCCACTTTGAAATTCGACCTTTATTAATCAGTCCCTCAATGTCAGCAAAAAAAGATGAGGTTTGGAACACAATATGAAACCAAGAAAGGGACCAGATGAGAGTATAGTGTTAAGTGAAAACAAGTGTGACATGCCTATTATACCTATCACGACAATTTGAAGCTTTCCCAATGAGAATCCAGAAAAACCACACATCCCTGATATTCTAGATATATCTAATTTTCAAACTAATATGGGGATGTTGTCAAGCAGCTGACAACAAAGCAGAAGCAGTAACTATGGTAATTACTTTCAAAGAAGTTATCAGTTTACAAACTGTCCTATTAGAACCATATATAACACCCAAGAGGTAACTACAGGTCACCATACCCTTATCAGAAGTCTTGAACAATGCATTTTAAGAGAGTGTGAAGGCATATATTTACAGGAAGCGACATGAAAGGGGTGGTGGAACCTTGGGCCTCTACAGTGGTACTTGTTCCTAAAAAGAATGGTGAAAAAAGATTTTGTGTTAAAGGTGCATCAAAGTATGTAATGTTACAGATGCCTATTCAATAACTAGGGTTGATGAGTTACTAGAACGATTAGTAGAGCACAATTTGGAATTGAGTTGAGGTTTATTTCAGTTCACTGAAATGCCATTTGAAATTAAATGGCTGGTATATAAAGTTCTGAGTGGATAAAATGACTATTACCACAAGTAAACCTGTTTCAAAAGGAACTAGGTTTCCAAATCTAACAAAATAAACCCAACTGCAATACAAATTTCTGTGTTGCGGGACATGAACATTCTTTGGACACCAGTAGAACCATTCCAACAAGGGTAGCCAACTGACCAGTACTTTACCACACTAACCATACGAAATGATGCTTACTGACAACGTTACTAATAGAAAGAAAATATAAAAATATAGGAAGACACAATCTACACAGAATACCAATGTTGTTCAGTTTGTTGCTCCATGGGAAAGAGTGCAAGTTGGTCAGAGAATAAAAGCTTAAAGGACAAGGAAAGGCAAAAAAAAAATGAAATCCCATTTTTACTTTCTTTAATGAAAAAGAAACCCATCTCCAACATACTTTAATAAAAAAATGTGGGGGTGGCGGAGCTAGCGTCCGATGCGTGCAGACGTGGCTTAGTGAGCTCCGTGCAGGGGGAATTAACTAAAAGATTTGGAGCGATATTATAAGCTGCAAAAGTTTTAAAACATCGCCGCTTGCTGACCGGAAGGAATGGGGAAGCTGAAAAAGAAACCATCGCCGGTAAAAATGACATCCTTCTACCCGAAATCCGCACAGCAAACGGATGCAGGCCTCTCCCTCCAAGATGGCGCAGAGCAGGAGAGCAGAAACAGCAGCGCAACAGACACGGA
>CM044433.1:114718673-114735586 GCA_024363595.1 Xenopus borealis | reverse complement strand
AAAATGCTAATGTTGCATATCTATGGAAGCACCCGAATAAATCTGAGAACTGACTACAAAAGAGTACATAAAACCAGATGAGGCATGACAGAATTAAAGTCTTTGAGTCAGAGGCTCAGTTGTGGCAAGCAGCCAGCTGTGCCACTGCCAGTTCCACTCTGCATATTACCATGACAATTATATTGAGGGGAAATGACTTCATGCAAAGGGTATGGCCTGAATATTAAAAATTCTTAAACTAAATAAAATCCTCATAATGCTGTGAAAGCAAGAGAGTGCAAACATGTTTAGTTTGATTTCAACACTATGCTCTAACAGATGTATTGGTAAGCAAAGGAAATTGCCCGGTCTTAGTTTCATGTTGCATAGCATTAACTGATTGGAGGACAGATTTACAGCACATGTAAGAAACAATTAGAATGGGTGCTCCACTGACAACAAAGCTAGGAAATAAATTCCGATAATGAGACGGAAAAAATATAAGGTTAAAATGATCTACATCCTCACTCTTAGAGTCTAATGTCAGAAAACTTCTTGTTTCTGTGAATTGCACTAGGCAACAGATGGTGTACAGATTAGGCTTTTTTTCTAACTCTCATTTCTTCTTTGCTCTCTTTATTTTATAGGTTGTTTTTCAAAATGCCCAGATTTTCCTGAAGACTGCAACTATTTATTGCCTGTCAGTTGAAAAACCTTAATTGTTGGAGGTGGAAGGGAGGAAAGCTTAGAAAGGCTTCACTTCAAAAAGTGTTTCTGTTCAAGTTACATAGACTCAGAGCAAATACAACAAGCAGTTTGTAACTGCCATTTTATGTGAAAAATTACATTTGGTTTAAAGCAAATGCATTAAATAACTAAGTATTGATACATTCTTAGTTTCCCTGTTTAATATTTAGTTAAGATTCTAGTAAGTGGACCAGGGTACCATTGGCTATTAAAACTTTGTTTGAAGCACAGTAATGCTGATTGGGCTAATGGGATAATTTTGTTCAGTAGAGGAGCTCACTCTCTTGCCTCCTTTTTTATATAACACCTTAATACAGTACCATTTTAAAGAAAGAGTGCAGTATAAAAAATTAAAACTGTGCAAAATAAAAAAAAATGTTTTCAATACAGGTAATTTGCCAAAAATGTAATCTATATTATTATGTCTAACATAATAGCCAGAACACTACTTCCTGCTTTGCAGCAATCTTGGTTTCCAATGATTGGTTACCAGGCAGTAACCAATCAGTGACTTGAGGGGGCCACATGGGTCATAACTGTTGCTTTTGAATTTGAGCTGAATGCTGAGGATCAATTGCAAACTCACTGAATAATTATGTCCCATGTGGCTCTCTTTCAAGTTGTTGACTAAGCTGCAAAGAAGGAAGTAGTGTTCTGTTATGGTATGTGTGACATCCACTCACTCCAGCCTTTATACATTACATTTCAGACTAACTATAGTAAAACTATTTTATATTTTGCATAGCCTATCTATTTACTCAGTTTTTATTTTTAACACAAAATAAAAAGCTAAAATGATTTACATAATTTTTCATAACATTACAAACTTTCCAGAAACATTTACTCAATATAAAAGTAGTAGTCAGTATAACTCTAACCATACCTGGTAGTCTAGTGGGAGATGTGGATGCCCACCACTTTCCTCGTGGAGACACGTCATGCTCATGTTTTTGGCACCTGGATCCTTCCAGATCCTGATTCTGTATTGCTCTGTCTGACCCCAGCCGGGTTCCTCAATTACTCTTTGCTCTAATCCTGTTACTCTTGTCACATGTTATGGTTCCCTTGCCTGTTCAGAACTCTCACCTTGCTTCTGTTACTTTAAAGGAGAACTAACTAAATAGGTAGGTCAGAAATGTTTTACATTATGTTTTGAGCTTCTGCAATAGCCCAAGGCAACCACTTCCTTTTAGCAGTAAAGATCTGTGCCTCCAAAGATGCCCCAGCAGCTCCCCATCTTCTTTTCTGCTGATGCAGTTACTCAGACTGACTCATACAGTGGCTATACAGTACACATAGAATATAAATGTCCCAATATAAGGCTGATTAGTAATCAATATTGATAATTTATACATGGCAACACAGAGACCACTAAGCATGTGAGTATTGCAAACAATTTCCAATGTGGTGACCCCGTCAGTAATGGAACTATGGGGAGATGGGCCTTGGTGCAGACAGTGCAGCACAGGCCACCCACCCCCTGCCAGAAGCAGTTTTTTGAGCATTTTCTCGCTTACACAGACTGCCGGTGGGCTTGCAGGGGGTGTGGGCCCTGGTACAATTGCACCCCCTGCTCCCCCTGGTAGTTCCGCCACTGCCCCCTGTGACAAGTTTGAAGTCCTGAATCATTGCTGCTAGTAATTGGCGAATCTACCCAATTTCGCTTCGCCGGAAAATTTGCGAAGTTCCATCGAAATTCACAAATTGGCGAAATAATTATCGAAACGAGTCACGGCACGTTTTTGACGCGAGTCGCGTCGTTTTGGTCGCAACTCGTTTTTTTCGCGAATTTTCGCCAGGCGAATTTTTGCTGGCGTTTTGCGAATTTATTCACCAGCGGCGAATCGTGGGAATCCGCAGCAAATTCGCCCCTGGCGAATAAATTTGCCCATCACTAATTGCTGCTGTTGAGAAGCTGAAAATTTAGACTGGTGAAATAAGTTCAGTTTGGAAACTTGGTGTCTGTTCTGGGTTTTGGGATCTTGAACGTGACAATTACCTTATGAAACCATATAACACATTTCTCAATGCAGAATATGATAGAAACTTCTAGTAGTTCTTTGATGGAAATGTGCTACTCTATATTCAAACCAAAAAACCAATGCTCATATGTTACATAATGAGACCACATGCATAGACCAAAGTTCTATTTTTAACAGAACTTTTGCTTTTGATAAAACTGACGGTAAAGTTGCTGTACCGTGTTAGCCAGTAAAAATGTTATTGGGCAACCCTTTTGAAATAAAAAATAACAAAATGGTATAAAGGTGATACCTTTATTGGCTAACTAATATAATCATAGCAAGCTTTCAGAACATTTTAGTTTCTTTTTCAAGCTGATTACCTCTTTTGTTAGTTACCAGCAGCGTTTGTAGTTTTCTGTAGTATTGTTGCAGTGTTATACTCAGTGTCTGTTCCTGTTAAAAGAGCTCTGAGGGAGGCAATTTCTTGTATAATCCATTTTTTTGTTGTAAAAAACTTTAATGAGGTGGTTACGTAGTCTCTCGGAAGTCCTGGTGCAAAGTTGTTGAGCAAAGTGGGTGTTGTAAGTACTTCTGACAGGGTTCCTTAGGGCAAGTCCTTTGGGAATGAGATTTTCCTTTTTGCAGGTTTTGAGGAAGAAGATGTCACTATCCAGATGAGCCAGTTTCTTTAGCAGGGTCTTGAGCTTCATTTGTGTCCGGTATGTCCTGGTATCTTCCATTGTAATTGCAGGTAAAGTTGCTGTACCGTGTTAGCCAGTAAAAATGTTATTGGGCAACCCGTTTGAAATAAAAAATAACAAAATGGTATAAAGGTGATACCTTTATTGGCTAACTAATATAATCATAGCAAGCTTTCAGAACATTTAGTTCCTTTTTCAAGCTGATTTAGCTACCGAATTTGTTTTCTTTATTTTTGATAGAATGGTTAAATTTGTTCGAATCCACCTTCTAGGGATTAGAAGACTAGCAGCGGTAAGTATGTGGAATACTACTTTGCAAAGTAGTGTTACAAATAATAATTATGATAATAATAATAATAATTATTATTAATAATAATAATAATAAAAATAATAATAATGGGACAAGTTAATTTAAGAAATAATTCCAAATCCCATTTTATTATGTTAGTCAGGCAAAATAAACTTCACTCACACTATAAAAATTATTTTAATCTTGTTTTTTAGTCTTGGAATCCACAATCACATAACTGATTCAGTTACCATTTTGTGGACAAAATGCAAGCTTTGCATCATGCCAACATTTCATTTTTGTTCCAGAATGAGGCACCTGATACCTTGTCCATGGGCTGGCTACACAATTTGATAATGTGAATGATATGTGAAAATAATTGCCTGCCCCACCTCTATGTCTAAGGCATAGAGTAAGTGCAGGCAACATATAATTGACAGGTAAGAATTTTAAACAAGTCAATAAGCTGTATGAATGTTTTAATTAAAAAAAACAATGTGGGTTCCATGTTAAATTTGAAAAGGATTTTATTGTACAATGTTTTGGTTTTTATTTCTGGGTGACAGGTCCCTTTAACACTTAATTACAAAGCATTAAAATATTGTAAATTGTTGTACAAAAGATGGGTGTATACACCAAACACACATAATACATATAAATATTGACATATTTAAGAGTAAATACTATCATAGCTCCACTAAGATAGCAACATAAAATATCTTTTAGGTTGATTTAGCATTATTTTTCTGTTCACAATAGACCTGACATCCCTACTGCAGGTTATTCTTCACTTTCCACTCCAGCCTGTCAGGCTGCAGGCTAGCATGGTTCAGCTTTGACAGACATTAAGTATTACAAGGACACATATATGGTTTTCTTCATCCAAACTGAATATTTTACAAAAGCAAAAGGCAAAGTACAAGGGAAAGTTCTACTCACTACATAACCTGACACTCTGGAATGGAAATTAAGGTACAGTTATAGGCAAAATTGTCCGGTTTTTGGTTGTCTAAGCATTTGTCTGTACATAACATTTTCAGCTTACCAGTCATTTGAAAAAGTTTGGTGACCCATCTTAATTCTTTGGAGTTTTGTTTATCATTGGCTGAGCTTTCAAAGAAGCAACTTCTTTTAATATATAACATGCCATATGGAAACAGCAGTATTTCAGCAATGACAAAAAGTCTATTGGATTAACAGAAAATATGCAATATGAATCATAACAAAATTAGACAGGTGCATAAATTTGGGCACCCAAACAGAGATATTATATCAGTATTTAGCTGAGCATCCTTTGTAAATGTAACAGCCTCTAGACGACTCCTACAGACTTTGATGAGTCTCTGGATTCTGGATGGCTGTTCAAATCATCCTATAGATTTTCCATGATAATCAAGTAAGGGACTGTGATGGCCATTCCAGAGTATTGTACTTCTCCCACTGCATAAATGCCTTTGTAGATTTCGTAGTGTGTTTAGGACCATTGTCTTGTTGGAATATCCAACCCCTGTGTAACTTGTGATGCTTGAAGGTTATCCTGAAGAATTTGTTGATATTGGGTTAAATTCAGCTGACCCTCGACATTAAAGGGGTGGTTCATCTTCAAGTTAACTTTTAGTATAGTGTAGAAGGGCCAATTCTAAGAAACTTTTCAATAGGTCTTCATTATTTATTTTTCATAGTTTTTAAATGGTTTTCTTCTGTTTCTTTGCAGCCTTCAAATGGGGGTCACTGACACCATCTTAAAACAAATGCTCTGTAAGGCTACAAATGTATTGTTATTGTTACTTTTTATTACTTATCATTTTATTCAGTCCCTCTCCTATTCATATTCAAGTCTCTTATTCAAAACAATGCAGGGTTGCTAGGGTAATTTGTACACTAGAAACCAAATTGCTGACACTGCAAACTAGAGAACTGCTGAATAAAAAGCTAAAATAACTATTAAAACACAAATAATAAAAAATGAAAACCAATTGCAAATTGTCTCAGAATATCACTCTCTACATTACACTAAAAGTTAACTCAAAGGTGAACAACCCCTTTAACAAGGGCCCCAGTCCCTAAACCAGCCGCACAGCCCCACAGCATGATGGAACCTCCACCAAATTTAGCAGTAGGTAGAAGGTGTTTTTCTTGGTATACAGTGTTCTTCTTCCACCATGCAAAGTACTTTTTGTTATGACCAAACAATAACATTTTGGTCTCATCAATCTAAAGCACTGTGCCTTGTCGAAATGAGCTTTTGCATACAACAAGCAAATCTGTTTGTGGCGTGAGTGCAGAAAGGGCTTCCTTCTCATCACCCTGCCATACAGATGCAAATTGCGATTAATTGTAGAACGATGAACAGATATACCATCTTCAGTAAGATGTTCTTGCAGATTTTTGGAGGTGATCTTAGTGTTGTCTGTAACTATTTTTGCAATCCTCCCCATATGCCACTCCTGTATTTTTCTTTGCCTGCCAGACCTTGGTTTTACAGCAACTGTGTCTGTGTCCTTTTTCATGATTGGACACACCTGCCTATGACGTTCAAGGCTTAACCAGGGAATCCAATCAATTTGGTGTTGCCAGTAATCAGTATTGAGCAGTTACATGCATTCAAATTAGCAAAATGACAGGGGTACCCACATTTTTGTACAGCCAGTTTTTCACAATTGATTTAATCTCCTATAACTGAATATTGCTTCACTAAAAATCAGAAAACAACCCAGTTCTCATATGTTCCTGGGAAATGAAAGCCATGCCACTGTTTGTTGAAAGTGGAGTAAATTATTATGCAGGCTGAGAGCGAGCTCAATTTATAAACATGACCGTGGCCATATGGGGTTAAAACTCTTTTTTAAATAAAAGTAAATGTCAAAAATATTAAATTAGTTTAGCAGAACTGTAGTTACACTCCTTTTTGGCCTTTTTTTATGTTGTAGGTTAAGTATACACTACCAGTGTGGTTGACCTTTATTAAGAATGGGCACCAGTGGTACTTTTTAACTGGTGCACATTCATTGAACATGAAAGGCAATAGAGTACCACATTAGAACTCAGCATAGCAATCTAGCACAGCAGTATGGGTTTCAATACTTCCATTCAGTGAAAGCATTCAAAGAGTACACTCAGTGCTAAGTAACACCTGTACTCTGAGTATAAGCACTAGAGTCCCAAAGGGTAGTTATCAGGAAGGTGATTTTGCCCTGAACAAACACCCAACATTTTGGACCTATGCTTTTCATTTGTCTTGAAAAAAAGTTCCAAATAAATTTCTTGTAGGATGTCACTTTACACCTAAATAACCAGTGACGCTGTTTTATCTTTCCCTCTATCTCAATCCCAGGCCAACAGTCTGTTTAGATGGTGATGCTTCCAGCAGCATTTAAATTGTTACTCCATTTCTGTCTTCTATCAGTAGTTGAAATGCTATAATGTGGCAAGACAAAAATTATGGTTTCCATGTTAAGCTTAGTAAATAGAGTATAAATATTATCCAAGCTCCCTTTTCACTGGCTTGTGAATAAGAACCTTCTCACCCACCAGAAACAAAATTCTTATGAATGTTATCTTGTTTATCTGACTCTTTTAATGCACTTGTGTCAAGTTTAAAGTAGTGATGCGGCAACATGGGAGACTCTGAACTTCAAGGTATGGAAAGCCAACAAGGTAAGAAATAAAGGTTTGCCAATTAAAGGGCTGCAACTCAATTATTTACAGATGGCCACATGAAAAATATGCACGCTTCTTGGCTGTTTAGATACAAATATGGTGTTACTTAGCAACCATGCAGCAGCACCTGAAGTGATTACTGATCTGTCTGTATATGGATTTCTTATATGGATTTCATATGTACTCTAGCTTTTAATAAAAGTTATTGAATATATGAACTGAAGGAATTTGTATTCATAAAGGTCCATGCTTAAAGGGATGTTCTGTCCAGAATATTGGAAATGTATTAGTTGAAATGCATACAAGGGTTTACAAATAGAAATATATAAACATGTAGTAGAGCATGAGGTCCTTCAAACAAATACAGTCTTTCAACTGAGGTAACACCAGCAAAGGGCAGTTTGTGAGCTATGACCAAGCACTGCATACCTAATTGTTCAGGCAGAGCCTCGCCAGATTGGTGTCAGCTGGGTTTGGCCTTTAGGTTGAAGCCCCCTGAGGCGCTACAAATGGAAACTGCTTAAAGACAGATACACAAAAGAAAGCAGCCACTAAAGCAGCAGGTGGCCTTGCTGAGGTAATCAGGATCACATTCAACTGAAAACCAGTTTCAATTTTCATACCAGTGTCTGCCAAAGAGCCTTGTACTGCCTTTTTACTGCTACGGGGAACACGTGGGATACATTGAACATTCTAATTGTCATTCAGAGCTGAATGAATAATAATGTTGCCACTTCAGGATAAAGCTAACACCCATCACAATATTCGTCATTAGTGTGCAGATGCCTGCTGCTCTGCTTAACCTCTGCTATATTTTTCACTGCTCTTCTTATAATTGATTCATACTTTTTGTTATGTTTCTGCATTTTTTATTTGAAATACATTGCTTAGATTTAATATACATTATAAACAGTTGGATGCATGCATGGGAGATTTACTATGCTATGATTTGTTTTATATTGCACACTGCCTAAATACCTGATAAATAATGGGAGGTTGATACTCTGAGAGAACAGAGTAAAAAATAAATAAATCAATGTTGTGTAACCCTAATTTGGCTACTGTCCCTTTAAATAGAATCTTCCTAGGCAATTCAGGGGCCATGAGTCCCTTTTGCAATATGAAAAGTACTGGGAATTACAGTGCAGTGCCTCCACCTAGGGAGCACTGAGGAACTTACCTCAGAGGAATCCCCTAGGAAAAATAAAACACACAGTCTGCCAATGAACAAATATTAACTTTATATAAAACAGTAAAAAAAACAAATACACAGTTCACACCTGCACGGGGAGATGTGGGACACTACCTCAAATCACTATCAGGTTATTAACTGTTTCTCCAACAACAGTCCGTTTAATATCACATTCCCAATCCTCTGTAAGGTTTAATAAGTATGCAGTTCAGATTGCAATGTACCTTTCCCAGAGCTCTTATTCCCCCAGGTAGCGCTACCTTCCCCCAAAGTACCTCTCCTTTGGAAGTTAGCAGCTCTCTCGTAGCAGGCAAAAATTACTCAAGGCCTGTCTTGCTGTTAGGCTCAACACTGTATCCGTGCTTACCGATTTCTCTCAGAGGCAGATCACACTGGAATCACAAGTAACTCTGCTGCAGAATCACTCCCACCAATGGCACTTTTCTCCTCTGAAGCTTTAGCAGCATGGCAGGGAACAGGAACCCTCTTTCTGCACTCCTGCAGATCTCACAGCTTGAACAATTGCAGCTGAATCTTTCACTTCACAGGCTGGGATCAACTCTGTCACACGGCCTGCACAAACAGATCCAGGGCCTACACACACAGCTCCACAGTCTGGCACACCCTCTCTTCCCAGGATGCACTGTGGTGTCCCGACAATCAGGTCACTCTCCAGTCTGTAACTAGGCGGAATGATGTCACAGACAGAGAAACAGGGGAAGGCTTTCTCTTCTCCCCTACAATTGATTGTTGGTGGTGGGCATCCAACAGTGATGCAAATACTTTTGGTTATACAAAAAGTTGTAATTATAGACATGCTTCAATACATTTTTGGGAAGGTAAAACTGTTTGGTAGTTAAGAGTAGGAAAATGTATTTTCATTATTGGTGTTAAACAATTTAGGAAAAAGCAAGGTAAAAACATTTGACCCAAAAAAAAGACATATTATGCAGCTAATTTTTTTTAAACTGTGCAGGTATGGGTAGATGTTTACTAAAACTTTCCAAATTGTTAATGTGCTACAGCTGTTGACATGTGATTCTTATATTTTGTGGAGAAGAAAATTTAGCCTGAAGACAAATCATATAACTTTCAAAACTGTGAAGACAGAATGATGACAAACTGTATAAATATGTGCAAATTGTCCAAAGGATATCCTGTACCTATGCTTAGAGAATACTAAAGAGTGTAATGTACATTTCATCAAATGAGCATCTCCTTTCCTAAATACAATAACATGTAGCTTCAATAAGTAAACACCCTTCCTCGCTCCCAGTTTAGAAATATTATTTGATTTTAATACAACACAAAGTCATATTATTAATTTTCATGCATTGTTACATGTAGATTACAATGTTAAATCGAGAAACACTGGAATTTAAAAAATGAAGCAACTGTACAGGACTTGAGTAGTATAGTACAGAAGACCTGAGGCATTAATACAGATATTACAACAGCAATTCACCAGTTTAAGTTTACCCAGAATGTCCATAGTTCCCTAAAATATGAGGTATTTGCATAATAATTTGATCTATATTTTTGATACCCATGTCACATCTTGAAGTGGAATTCTGTGGAATAAAATGAAACAGGAGTATAAAGCAGGTGATCTGTACTAGTCACATCCTGGTTTTTAGAATCCTATTTCATTCATTTACAGTATAAAAGTTGTAAATAAATTCAATTTCCATTGTAATACAGTAAAGCAATTACACAAACCAAATGTATAGTTATCACTATAATTTATAATTCTATGTTTCTTATTCAATATTTAGGGTTTTTGCACTTCTTACATATTATATATTAGTAGCTTTGGTATATTTGATTTCTTTGTTTGATGTAGCATTTATTAATATTTACAACATTAGTATTATTATTATTGTAGCACTTTTCAGAGGATGCTATAAAAGACCACAGTAAATAGCAATGCAAATGTATAACAGGTAAATACACAATTTCCATGTAGAAACAGTGTTGATTTACAACAGGAGTGCCCATACTAAGGCAAGGTATACTTTTTTCTTATTTAATAGAAATTTTTCATAGTTAGTATAGATTACAAAAGTACAGAAAAAATAGACATTAAATAGAATAAAATAAATACAAAAGTATACTTTCCTTTATCTAATATTAATAATATACAAAGGACTCATATAGGTTTAGCGTAATGATAACTGGCACATACCTTAAATAGCTAAAGAGAACGAATGAACCCAGCCACTAGATCTTGCCTTGGCAATAATTCTAATCCCCTCTACCTTATTATATCTCTCAATTTGTTTAAAAACAATAGCCATGGTTCCCATATTTTCCAATATTTTTTGCTTGTGTTCTGAAATATATGAGTTATCTCTTCCAGCTACCTAGTTTCTTCCACTAACTGCTGCCACTCTGCATATCTCCGAGAAACCGATTCTTTTGAATGTCTAGGGCAGTGGTCCCCAACCAGTAGCTCGTGAGCAATATGTTGCTCACCAACCCCTTGAATGTTGCTCCCAGTGGCCTCAAAGCAGCTGCTTATTTTTGAATTCCTGGCTTAGAGGCAAGTTTTGGTTGTATAAAAACTAGGTATACTGCCAAACAGAACCTTCTGTAGGCTGCCAGTTCATATAGGTGCTACCAAATAGCCAATCACAGCCCTTATTTGACATATGTATGGACTTTCTCATGCTTGTGTTGCTCTCCAACTCTTTATACATTTAAATGTGGCTCACAAGTAAAATAGGTTGGGGACCCCTGGTCTAGGGATTACAGTCCTGGCAGCATTAAGTAAGTGCAAGGTAGGTGGATCGGACAATATACTATTTTTATTTTTTACCAAACTTAGCAAGATTGATGGCAGAGCCTCTGCTTTAATTCTTATAGAAGTTATTTAATTTATCATTCCCCAATATTCTCTCAATACCATATAATTGAACCATATGTGGGCTTGTGTCCCATTTTCTTGACCACATCTCAAACAAATATCTGAGCTTTCTGGAAATATCCTTTTCAAGGTCATGTTAAAAATTGGGGGTATGTGGAAGCACTCTAAAGGCAAAGTTATAAGGGCAGATTTACTAAGGGTCAAATTTTAACCCTTCAAATTTGATATTCGTTTTTGAAGGGTTTTAACACAATCGAAAAATCAAACGTTCGAATTAAAAAAATTTGATTGATCGATAAAATCGTACGGATTGAACAATTCGTACGATTGTAACCATTCGATCAATTTTTTTTATTCAATCTTAAAATGCTGGAAAAACCCTATGGGAGCTTCCCATAGGGTTATACAGCAATTCGGTAGGTTTAATCTGGCGAACTAGGCATTCGAATAAAAATAAAAATTTAAAGGCAAGTAATTCGAATATTCGAATAATTGAAGAGATTTTTATTCAATCTATTCAAATCATTTGATTCGATCGAATTTTTTTAATTCGATGGTCGAAGTGCCCAGAAAACCTATTTGAAATTTCAAATTCAAATCTTTTTTAAAATTCGATCGAATTTCAAATCATTCACACGAATTTAGTAAATCCGCCCTTTAGCGTATTTAAGTATAATGGAAGTGCTAGTTTTAATGCACATTCCCTGTGCCCCTGTCTCCAAATTAAGTTTGCAAAACAGGGGTTTTTAGTTACAAAGTTATGATCATAAAGTTGAAAAGCCACCATACCACATCAAGGTAAATCCCACATGGCAGACCCTAACATATTTACCTTTTTGTCATAGTATAAAGAGTCTCTCTGCATAGTAGCATTATTTGTAATCAGTGTCAGTTGAACCTCGGTTTCAGTATAAAGGATCTATCCTCCCCTGCTGGTATGCAGCTTTTAAGGGAGAGGAGTTGTCCAAACCAACGCCCATTTTGGGGTGCTATTAAAAGCCACATGAAGCTCAGCCACAGCTTCCAGCTAAAGTATAATGTTCAAAATTGGGGGTATGTGGAAGTACTCTAAAGGCAAAGTTATAGTGTATTTAAGTATAATGGAAGTGCTAGTTTTAATGCACATTCCTTGTGCCCCTGTCTCCAAAGTAAGTTTGCAAAACAGGTTTTTTTACAAAGTTATGATCATAAAGTTGAAAAGCCACCATACCACTTCAAGTAGCATTATTTGTAATCAGTGTCAGTTGAATCTTTTCAAGGTCTACTTTTAGTGATGTTGTCCCATTATGCTCTAAATCCCTAAAATAATTGTTAGCTTTCTGTTCTATGGAAAATATTACTTAATTATTGGGAAATTGTATTTTGGTATATTTAACAAACTACTATTTCTTAAGTAACCATAACATAGCTGAATGAAAAAGAGGGGGCCTAGGAGGAGCTGTTTGTCGACAGTCTTGAGATCTACTAATCACCAGCTAAAGGTCTACGGGTAGATCCCAGTCTACCTTTTGGGCACCCCTGATTTACAATGTAGAATTGCAAATACTAGCAAAGGTTTGCCACTGGATATGCCTAAAATAAATCCTGGGTCCATATTCTGATCCCTGATCCAATCCAGTCTTAACTCTAAAACCCACTAAGAATCCTGAAGTAGAACTTTTCACTAACCTTAAGTAACCTTAGTTCAAACCTAAATGACAAAACTAACTGTCTCTAATCTAAATACAAAAGAGACCTAAAGATAGTGCCAGATGTTGGGGAGTCAGCCTGCAAAAAAACGCAGGCCAATAATCCATTCCTTAATATGCATGTACCTAAATACTGTTCATTGCCTTGGTTCGGGTACAAGCAGACATGGCAGATTTTGGTATAAAATGCAAAATCGCCACCAACATTCGAAGCGGCTGTCTGCACCGGAGCAGAGGCAATGTATTCGAGTGCAGGCATATCAAGCAATAGATCAGCAGTGGAGGGGAAGGTTCTCACCCTGCGTTTCTCTGTTAAGCATATCCACAATGTCTGGCAGGCACTAGCATTAAGATCTTAATTGCAGCAGAGGTTCCTTTTCTCATTCCAGCCATCAAAGAGAGAGAGAGAGAGTTCAAGCTATCACTTTTAAGTTGGAGGAAAGATTCATTATTATTATTACAAATGGGGAAACTGTGATGAATAAATAGATTAATACTCTTTTAGTACATGGTTGTGTAATGAAGGGAGATTATTAATAAAGCTAAATAAATGAATAAATAATTGGGCGCTTAGTACATCTGAAAGTAAAGTAGTCGAACTCACCTTTTTTTTAAAGTTTTATTTAAAACTTGACAATACATCAAGACAGCATAGCATTGCAATGTTATAATTGGTCTTACATTATGTCAGCATACTCTTTGCAAACTGTAAAAGTCATTTCAGTACACATTCATATTACATTGACAATTTTCACACATCAGATGACAGAGGATATATATCTACCCAATGATGCCATACCATTTCATATTTGTTGGGGAGCCCTCTTGCTTCATACAGTAAGTTAGTTTTATTAATGGAAGACTATTATTTACCAGGTTGAGCCAATGTTTCATTGTGGGGTGTATGGGCTGTAGCCAATGCAGAATAATAACTTTCCTTGAATATAATATAATAATAAGGTCCTATACAATATTCTGGTGTGATTGTGGGGAACTGGTTCTGCTACTACCCCTGTAGGCATGTTTGGCATGCTTGTCACTGAGGCAATGGACTAGTTTCCACCAGAATTTTAGGATTCCTGGGCACTTCCAGAGAATATGAATGTAGTCTGCTAGTAGCTAGTGACATCTTGGGCAAGCTGAGGACTTATTGGGGAAGACTCTATGTAGACTTGCAGTGGAGTAGTAGTATAAGTGTATGATTTTGAAACTAATCAGTCTGTCTCTTATTGAGATGAGGTAGTTATAAGCATTTTTATTGGCTTCTTCCGAAATATCCACTTATGATGGGCCAGTTGGAAAGGAGAGACCTTCACTTACATCAGGTTTTTATGTAAGGATGATACCAGCTTCTTGAATTTTGGTTATGAAGTGTGTTGGCAATGTCAAATTTGTGTTTTGTCAGTTTGTACCCACTGAGTTGGGCTTTCGATGCATGTTTCAATTGCATGTACCTAAATGGGTCTATGGGTATATCTGGGATTTTCCCTTTTAGTTGAGGTAAGGTGGGAAAGTTGTCACCTGTTTGTACCACTCAGCTTGCAACCCGGCTGGGCTGGGAGTCTTATTACTGGAAAAGGATTGGAGTACCTCAGCTATCTCTTGTAGAGTGATCTAAATAATTTCTTTTTTATTGATGAAGCTGTGGTCAGTTAAGTTCCTCAAGGTAGCTGTATATCTCCTCCTGAGAGCAATTTAGTTGTGATTTGTACAAGTTGGCATAAAAGCTCCTAAAAGCTGTGGTAATTTAGCTTGGGGACGTGGTAGTAACCCCTGTGCCTAGCATAATTCTGGGAATTAATGTGCTGGGTGTTTCAATCCTAGCCAGGTAGGCTAATGTTTTCCCTCCTTTCTCTCCTTGATCAAACAGTCTTTTGGAAGTGTATAACAATTTCTTTCTTGTGAGAGATGTGTTGGCCATTTCCAAGGCCTGTTGTGCTTTGCATAGTTGTTTATAGTTATTGTCAGTAGAGTCTGCTGTAAAATTGGTTTCCGTTTTGTGCAGGTTGTGCAGCGTCTGTCACCAGCTGTTTGTTAGTGTTCCTTGTAAGTGAGATGGCCTTGGAAAAAGAGCCACAGGCCACTGCCTTAGAGGTTCCCCAACATATTTAAGTGTTTATGTTAGTCTGCCAGTATTCTTTATACTCTTGGGTGGCAGTCCCTTGCACCTGATTATTTCGCAACCACAACAGACTGAGTCACCACAGCTTATTGAATGGATTAGACCCCAATTGCAGTGTTAATAATAGGGGTGGTGATCCAAAAGGCTCTTGGAAGGTATTTGACTTCAGCTACTTCAGCTAAGGGTAGAAATTCAGGGGGACACTAATTCCAGGTCTATATGAGATAGGGTTTTGTAGGTGGCCAAGTGACAGGGGAATTGCTTATACTCCGGATTTTTCCACCTTCAAATATCCTTTAAACCCATGGAATTGTTGTCTGGGCTGGTAACTTTATAAATACAAACAATTAAAAAATGATGCACAGTTTCTGAAATAATCAAGTTTATCCTCACTATTCCTCTTTCAGAATCTTTCTCCTCAATCATGCATGAGTTGAACTGCTGCATGCAGGGATGCTTTTATAATGCAAGTTATGGGGCATCTGCCCAGGGCCCACTGCTTTTGGGGGCCCATTGCACCCAAAAATAGAGGGGCGGGGTGAGACGCAGGGAGGGAGACGGAGGGAGGAGACGCACACAAGGAGGAAGGTGACATGCGCAGGGAGGAAGATGGAAGGAGGGGACACAGGGAGGAAGATGGAGGGAAGAAACACAGGGAGGGAGGGGAGGAGGGAACAGCTCTTTGCCCAGGGTCCACCAAGGCCTGAAAAAGGCCCTGGCTGCATGAAGAGAGAATGAAGAGAATCAGATGCTGATAGAGGAATAGTGAATATAAATTTGATTATTTCAGAAACAATGCTGAATTTTTAATTGATTGACAAAGTTAGAGGAGGTAGTGAAGTCCTCAAGAACAATTTAAAAAAAACTAGGTGTAAATTTGAGGGCTAGGACTTTCAACTGACTGGTAAAATGGGAGAGCTGAAGTTGCTGGAGGGAAAATATGATGTTATTGGTGTGGCCAAAACATGGCTGAATGGGTCTCTTAACTGGGCAGTTAATATCTATACCTTGTTTCGGAGGGACAGAGGCAATAGAAAAGGAGGAGGGTTATGTCTGTTTGTTAGGCAGGATTTAAAAGCTTATATAAAGGAGGAGGTTATGTTAGAAAATGAGGGGGCAGAAGGCTTATGGGTAGAGTTCTTCACCAATTCTAAAGAGTCCAGCAAATTAATTGTAGGGGTATATATTATATATTAATAGTAAAAAGATGCAGGTTGAGAGTGTTTCTCCATTAAATAATGGTACCAGTATGGTTGTAACAGATACAGAAAAGGCAAATGTGCTAAATCAGTTCTTTTCTTCAATGTATACAATAGAGGAGTCTGGGTTCCCAGGCTCACTTCATAGCTGTACTAATGGCTCAGCTCAATACACCCCTGGGTTCTAAGAGAGCTTGGTTCAGTTTTAGACCAGCCCCTATTTTTGATTTTCTCAGATTCTTTTTCATCTGGTATGGTGCCTATGGACTGGAGAAAAGCTGATATCATTCCAATATTTAAAAAGGGATTATGATCTCAGCCTGGCAATTATAGGCCAGTAGTTTTGACATCTGTGGTGGGCATATTATTTGAAGGCTTATTAAAGGATCACATTCAAAAGTTTGTCCCAGGGAATGGCATTATAAGCAGCAATCAGCAGGATAGGTCATGTCTAGTGATGGGCGAATCTACCCAGTTTCGCTTCGCTGAAAAATTGGCGAAAAAAT
>CM044433.1:114696180-114713140 GCA_024363595.1 Xenopus borealis | reverse complement strand
AGAGCAAGATGTGATTGAAAAATCAGAATCCTCTGAATGGGTTTCACCAATTGTTGTAAATGGAGGTATACGACTGTGTGTTGATCTCTGTGAACATAATAAAGCAGTTGTTATGGATAATCATCCCTTGCCACACATAGAGGAAATATTTTCAGAACTCTGAGGAGCAAAATTATTTTCTACTCTGGATCTTCAGAGTGCTTATCATCAAGTATTACTGCATGAGGAAAGCAGAGACCTCACTGCATTTATCACCCATGATGGTTTGTTTTGGTTTAAGCGTGTACCTTATCGACTGGCTTCAGCACCAAGTTGTCTTCTATACTCCATGACAGTGCTACTGGGATGATATAATTGTCCACGCTCCAGCTATGGATCTTCATGACAAGTACCTAGAAAAGGTTCTGAAATGCATTGATTCTGCAGGATTGAAACTGCAGGACTGAAACTGAACCCTTCCAAATGCCACTTCAGACAAACTCAGCTGTCATTTCTGGGTCATATAATTTGATCCTGCACTGCCCACTATGGTTACTACAGATGCTTCAGACTATGGCGTTGGTGCAGTTCTCAAACAGATCATTCAGAGAAAACTGTTGCATTTGCATCCAGAACACTTATGGAGACAAAGCGTAAGTATTTCACTGTTGAAAAAGAAGCTCTAGCATGTGTTTGGGCAACAGAAAAATGGAGAACCTACCTATGGGGTAGAGAATTTACCTTATGCAAGGATCATAACCCTTTAACTACACTGCTTACAGTAGAGCTGGAATGCGTATAGCTAGATGGTGAGCAAGGCTACTGAATTTCAACTACAAAATGCAATACAAACAAGGTTTGAAAATGTTACTGCTGATTGTTTGTCACATTTACCTTTACCTGCAGCTTCTGATACACTGGATTTGTAGCATTGACTGAAATATTTTTCATCTACAGTTACAACTGCTGATTTTAAGCAAGCTTGCCTAGCATGTCCAATCCAAGTAAAACTACGGGACATTTTACAAAACAAATGGCCAAATGCTGAGAAGAAACTCAATCTTGAACTGTCCTTAATAGATGGTTATGTTGTCTGTGGAGCTAACTCCTTACTTGTACCAGACTTGCACAGAGAGTCATCAAGGAATTGTGCGTACAAAACAAAGACTACGAGAGCTATACTGGTGGCCAGCAATGGATTATAATGTAGTTACTGCCATTCATTCTTCTGTTACATACACCAGAACTTCAGTCAGTACCATTACCTGATTCAGCATGGGAAAAACAGGCTATTGATATTGTGGGTACTTTTGCAGATGCTAATATAGACTCCAGATTTGCTATAACCTTGATAGACTATTACAGTAAATGGCCTGAAACTGCATTTGTTTCTCATATAACATCAGCTACAGTAATATCATTTCTGTCTACAGCAGAGAAGGTAATCCAAAGGAGTTAATATCAGACAATGGACCACAGTTTGTCTCATCTGAGTTTGAAATTGTGCACAGGAAATCTTCAGTGTGTTACCCATAAGCAAATGGAGAAATCGAGTGATTCAACCGAAGTCTGAAAGCACTACAGACAACAATATAGAATATGCCGTTCAGTTTTGGTCTCCATCACTCAAACAGGACATTATTGTATTAGAGAGGGTACAAAGAAGTGCAACTAAGCTGGTAAAATGTATGGAAAATATTAGCTATGAGGAAAGACTGGCCAAATTGGGGATGTTCACGCTGGAGAAGAGACACTTAAGGGGTAACATGATTTTTATGTATAAACATATAAGGGGATCATATAATAATCTCTCTAATGCTTTATTTACCAGTAGGTCTTTCCTGCTGACGCAAAGTCACCCATTCTGATTAGAAGAAAAGATGATCCACCTAAATATTCGGAAGGGTTTTTTTACAGTGAGAGCTGTGAAGATGTGGAATTCTCTCCCTGAATCAGTTGTACAGGCTGATACATTAGATTGCTTTAAGAAGGTGTTGGATAGCTTTTTAGCAAGTGAAGGAATACAGGGTTATGGGAGATAGCTCATTATACAAGTTGATCCAGGGTCTAGTCCGATTGCCATCTTGGAGTCAGGAAGGAATTTTTCCCCCTCTGAGGCAAATTGCAGAGGCTTCAGATGGGTTTTTTTGCCTTCCTCTGGATCAACTAGCAGTTAGGGTTGAACAGGTGGACGTGTGTCTTGTTTTCAACCAAACTTACTTTGTATTTACAAAGTTTCTTACTTCAGTGTGAGGAAGCGTATATAAAATTTTCATTTTCATGATAGTTTACCTTTAAATATTTTGCTTCTTGTTTAACTCTCCAGTTTGGAATTTCAGCAATTGGATGTTATGGACCAAAGTTCCATAGAAACCTGGCAGTTGAATAAAAGACTGAATATGAATAGGAGAGGAGACAAATAGAAAGTTTAATAATAAAAAGTAACAGTAACAATAGTTTTTTAATGGGGCAGTGGCCCTCATTTGAAAGCTGGAAAGTGTCAGAAGAAAAAGGTAAACAATTAAAAAACTATACAAAATAAAAATGAAGAGTAATTGAAAAGTTGCTAAGAACTAGCCATTCTATAACATACTAAAAGTTTATTTAAAATGATCTAAGTCTCTAAAATTCATGTTAGACCTGTTTAATACAGTATGTTCTGTTGTCTTATGTAGCATTGCAGATATAAAAAGTAAAAAGTATACAGTACATGCATAGTAAATTACACATTTTAGACTGATAAAATCAGGGTACATCAAGCTCAATATTTATTTAAACCAAATTATTTTCTTGCAGTCATCAGTCTCCTCTAGTGATGGGTGAATCTACCCAGTTTCGCTTCGCTGAAAAATTAGCGAAACAAGTTGCGGCCCATTATTGACACGTTGCATTGTTGTTTTCGTCGCGTCAAAAACGCCGCACGACTCGTTTTTTTTGGCGAATTTTTTCTGGCGTTTCGCTAATTTATTCGCCAGCGGCGAATGGCGGGAATTCGCCCCTGGCGAATAAATTCGCCCATCACTAGTCTCCTCCTCTGCAGTCCAAATATACTCTTTCTATCCTAATGACAGACTTAGACGTAAAATTACCATTAGGTCATTGCAACAACATCTGTGTCTCTTTTCAGGGCGAATATAAGAAATGTGTAAATGTGTTTCCCTAATTCTCTCTTTCAGCATGTGCTTTATTTTTCTTGACACATTTTCTACAGATAATGAGACCTTAGGGTTATTACAATTTATGCACTGTTTTATGTGGTATATCTTTGTAGTAATGTTAAAGGTATGTTGTACTGATATATATAAAGTATATATATTAGGAGACATGAAAGCACCCCAGAACCATAACTTTGATGATACATTGATAGGTGGCATATTTTACATTCACTCGATCATATTTAGAAACTGTTCTAAAATTTTCGAAGTTTGCTTTATATATATATATATATATATATATATATATATATATAGATATGCAAATATAATTTTTGCCTTGTCTTGGAAACAGAATATTTTGGAAGGAAAAATACAGTACATGTAGGAACAGGTGGTCTCAAGCTAAAGTCCTTAATTGCAAAGCTGAAAACTTCAGTCAAGGGCCCATTTACCATTTAAAAGTCACATAGATTCACACAAAAGAAATCCCCATGTATTCATGTTTACAAAAGAAATTAAGGACAGAAGGAAAATGTTTCAAAGCAATCTGGGAAACTTATGTGATGATGTATATTTTCTTAAACACTCCCATTTTAAAGTAAATACATGATATGTTGTAATGGTCTTTTGCGATTCTGCAACTTGATATAACATCAAGTTAACACCAAGGCAGCTGAGAACCATTCCCAGAACGTGTTTCAGCTGCAGCTCTTAAGCGTGCTGTAATTATTACTTAAAGGACTGCATTGAGTCTGTCAAACTATTACTAGTAATGGGTTCAGCAGCAAAATATCTCTGCAAATACACAGCTGGAGTTTGTCAGAAAGTTCAATATGTACAATTATCATATTAATATATTGGTGGGAATGATTGGTGAACACCAGAAACCAGCTTCCTTCTTCACTAGCTAGGTACTAGTTCCCAGGCCATTTTTTTAGTGCATTAACATTTAATGTTTAATTGTTTGTCAGGTAACACGTGAGTTGCAGACATTCTCAGTATTTTGCACAATATATATATAACTCTGCACAATACTGGTGACATTAGATTGCTCTTGCCAGAACAAAGAAGAGTACTCATGGTGGAATGAGGAACTAAAACATAAAGAATCAGTAGTGGGCGGGTCTGTGCATATGGCAGTGCTCTGTCAATATCAAAGTATAATCTGTAACATTATTGAGGTAGAGCTACAGTATTTGATTAATTATGACAGTGACTGAAATTTCTGTTTTATGTAAGACTCAAAGAAACTATAATCTCCAATACATATTTTTAGTAGGGATGCACCGAATCCAGGATTCGGTTCAGGATTCTGCCATTTTCAGCAGGATTTGGATTCGGCCGAATCCTTCTGCCCAGCCGAACCGAATTGAACCCTAATCTGCATATGTAAATTAGGGGCAGGGAGGGAAATTTCATGCCTTTTTGTCACAAAACAAGGAAGTAAAAAATGTTTCCCCCTTACCAGCCCTAATTTGCAAATGCAAATTAGGGTTTGGATTCGGTTCAGTATTCGGCCGACTCTTTCTCGAAGGATTGGGGGGTTCATCCGAATCCAAAATAGTGGATTCGGTGCATCCCTAATTTTTAGGGTAAAAACCGGTTAGATGTTTTATATATATATATATGTTATATATATTTATGTATAGAAAAAAACTATATTGTAAATATTATTATCCACACCTTGGGTCAGATTTACTAAAGGGTGAAGTGGCCGTTACTTGTAAAAATTTGCCAGAAATACCATCCAGAGGGACATTTCCAATTTACTAACAGGCATAGAGGACAAGTTGCTAGCAAAAGAGTCACTAATAAAGTTTTGCACCCTATCGGCAGCAGAATTTTCACTCAGTTGAATGCTTGTTGCTCCGCAGATTCACTAAAGTACAAATTTTACAGAACGTTACCTCTTTCGCCAGAGTTTTCTTCACCAGCTTAGACCTGGCAAACTGATAAAATAAAGCAACATCCTCCTCAATCTTATGTCAGAGACATCTTATCCTGTATCTCCTTAAAATAACTGTTGTTTTTCATATTTTAAAATGGCGCTGGTGTTTTTTCAAATTTTACTGTGGGATTGTCCAAGTGTCTAAGTCTAAGTGCAAGTTTTGCTAGGCAGACATGAACCTTAGTTAAAGTTTTCAATGAAATGCTTGTGCAATTTACATTAGCAAAACTTTGCCAGCATTCACCTGCCAAGATGCAGCTTCACATTTTAGTGAATTAGCGTAGTGGTATCTAATTAACAGCTGGCGAAATGACCTGAAGTGTGGCGAAGCCTTCGCAGTTGAAAACTTGTCCTTTAGGGAATTTGCCCCCTTGATTTTCATATTAAACAATGCAATGAATGCCCACTCCAGTCTTCCCCTGTCAATCTAATGATCTCTCCAGGAGTAATTTTTTAAAGAAACTGGCAATACAGGAGTCTTTTTTTCTTAAAAAAACAGTTCTTGCATAGTAGAAAGGAACTTCTCTAACAAGCTAGGGCAATGTACAACTGTATAAGCAATT
This sequence comes from Xenopus borealis, assembly GCA_024363595.1. Lineage (NCBI taxonomy): Eukaryota > Metazoa > Chordata > Amphibia > Anura > Pipidae > Xenopus > Xenopus borealis. Next base: position 114,707,495 of record CM044433.1, on the reverse strand, counting down.
GTAGCATGAAGCTGCACTGTAATTTTGCCTTCCCTTTTACTCCAATGCATTTTGGAAAAATGTAGAAAATTTTATTTTGGTTTCAATAATTTCCAAGTGAAACATACCAGTTTCGCTCATCAAGAATTATAATATTTAAAGGGGATCTAAACACTTTTCTGAGATAGTAGCAGTTTTAGGAGGCACGGTGAATACTTCCAGCATCAGAGATTGTCCTTTTTTTTAGTCTGCTTCAGTCCACATCCCCTGACACAATTCCATCTAGTGTTTTACTAACATTTATATTATTTGCATAACTTTCTATTTATTAATGTTGAACCCTATTTGTCAGATCTCCAAAATACTCATAGTCTAAAAAGTGGAACCATCCTGCATAAAAATTATGATTTTGCACAATTTTGTATCATCTGCATTGTCGCCTGTGTTCCCATTTTATTCTTTTGTCATAAATATATCTGTGCATAGTCATAATTTAGCATTCAAGTTTAATCTTTATAAGTGAATTAACTTGAAAATGTTAAAAGGTAGGTTCAATTAGTTTGTTATGTTTATGTGTTTATGACTGATAGATAAAAGATATTGCAACTTCCATAAATCATTTTCTCTTCTAACAAACCATGCTAATTTCTACTTAAGGGGCAAGTGAATTAGCTAACAGTTTTTATTATACTAAACTCTTTGTCCTTGACTAAGCTTTGCTATGATTATAAGGTTGTTGCCTATAATACAACATAACATCTGCTACTGTCAACATCCCTTCTTAGAAATGCTTTCAAGTATAGCCACTTAAGTCACAGCAGCTAAATGTTAAATGCAGGGCAGGGTTGAACAGTTGTCATCTCATTAATAAAGACACAAGTGAAAATTTATATTGACATGATGGTGCTTGATAATCCAGCAGACAGAATTAATTCCCTTTTTTCATATTGAAACTTCATATTTAGCTTTGTCAGTTAAATTCAAGAGAAAGATGATGGAAGAATAAAAAAAAAAATTGTAAAAATATATTTTCTGGTATACAGATTAAACAAACTATGGGTTTTTTTGGTCACACCTGCATCCATTAAATTAGGTGTAAAAATTACTATAGTGATTTGCTCACTACCTGTTTTAAAATCACTGGGTTTGAACACTCCCTGGTAACTATAATAGCTGTAATCCCAGACTGTGTAACCTTTTTCTTTAAAAAAGAAACCAGCCCAGAGTACTTTCTTGCAAAGAGCAATGCCACCATCATTTCTTTGCACCCAAGCATCCAGTGAAGCACCCTCAGCAGGTGCATTCACAGTGTGCATGCACCCAGATTGAATCACAATTTGTATACAACTCAGGAATCTCTTAAAAAAAAACCTAGACAAATTTGTTATTGGCATGCTTGGGAGACATTCAAAATCTGTTGTATATTAATGCATATATTTAAACAGCACAAGAAAAAGTAGAATATAAAAAAAATCTTTATTGTGTGCTAAGTACAGTGAATTTCTTTTTACACAGCACAATACAGTCTGGGAACCCCTCTCAGCCTGCAAAATAATTTACTCCACTTTCAACAAAAAAGATAACAGTGGTATGTCTTGCATCTAAATACTGGGGTGTTTTCTGAACAAAGCAGTATTCAGTATGAAATCAAATCAAATGTGACAATTGCGAAATTTGGGTATTGTTGTAATTTTGCTATTTTGAATGCATGTAACTGCTCAATGTGTAGGGCTAAAAATGCCATGTTTCATATACTGAACTTATTGCACCAGCATAAAGTTGCAGCTTCTCAATAGCAGCAATGAACCAGGACTTCAAACTTGTCATAGGGGGTCACTATCTTGGAAACTGTCTGCAACACTAATGCTCAGTGGGCTCTGAGTGTCAGGGCGGCCTATTGGCTCCCAGTGGGGGTAGTCAGGACCAAGGAGGAAGCTTTAGGGTTAAAGTCCAAGTTCAAGGTACAGGCAAGGGTTCAGGCATAAGACGTAGTCCAGGCAGAGATCAAAAGCCAGGCTGAAAGTATAAAAGTCAAAGTTCAGGCAAGGTCAAAGTTCAAGAATCAATGTATCAGGATTAATAAAGCACCCAGGGGTGTTCAAGACAAAACCTATAATCTGGCATTGAACCGGCATCCTCGGCGTCCTTTTATTGGAATTTGGTGTCAGTTTGTGATGTCACCATGCGGGCATCGTGATGCCATCGTCAGATCACGTGGATCATGGGCGCCGCCATCTTGGATGTGGTGCCGAAGAGGAGCGGATAGCCATTGGGTGCTCCTGACACTGAGCAGCTGTTGAGGAGCTAAGCTTAAGGGTCTTTATAAATTGTAAAGCAGAAAATGAGGTTGTCCTGTAATATAAACTGATGCTACAAGGCTTATTAATACATTCTGATGCTAGTTGAACTGGTTTCTATAGCACACACTTAGCTCACCTTCTTGTTTTATCCGGGTGCACCTCCCAAAGTGTCCTTCTACATTGGATTATACTCACAAAGCAAGATTAACACTTAAAGTTGCCTTTATTTCTCACTTGCAGGGCAACATAATAGCGACGTTTCGAGCCCAGCACGGCTCTTTATCAAGCTTGATAAAGAGCCGTGCTGGGCTCGAAACGTCTCTATTATGTTGCACTGCAAGTGAGAAATAAAGGCAATTTTGAGTGTTTTCAGGGTGCTGCCCATCTTGCTTTGTGAGTATTATCCATATTAATTACTAATCAGCCTTTTATTGTGACATTTATGTTTATGTGTACTGTATATTGTGAGTCTGTTCCTAAGCTCAGTAACTGACAACAGCACAGAGCATGTGCAGTGAATCAGCAGAAAAGAAGATGAGGAGCTACTGTCTAGTGCCTCTTAAAACGCAGTAGCCTCTTCTCCCCTACCTCTTTTTGTTGGGGTTCCTCAAGGCTCTGTCCTGGGACCCTCAGTATTTTCCGTATATACTTCATCCCTCGGCAAATTAATCAGCTCGTTTGGCTTCCACTACCACCTCTACTCTGATGATATGTAGATCTATCTCTCCTCTCCTGATCTTTACCCAGAACTCCCAACTCATGTCTCCTCCTGCCTGTCTGCTATCTCTACTTGGATATCACAACACTACCTTAAATTAACGGAAATGGTTATTTTTCCTCCAACTAACACCATTTACATCCCTGAAGTATACATCATAGTTAATAATCCCACTATCACCCCATCTCCCCAGGCCCAGTGCCTTGAGGTTATCCTAGATTCTGCCCTGTCATTCACTCCTCACATCCAGTCACTTTTTAAATCATGTCACTTCCACCTAAGGAACATATCCAAAATATGATCATTTATCACCCAAGATGCTGCCAAAATTGTTATTTACTTTTAATTTTAATCCCCTCCAGAGACTGTCACCTCTCCAGTCCATAAAGAACATTGCAGCTAGGCTTATACACCTCTGCAACTGCTCCTCCTCTGCCATGCCATTCTGCCAATCCCTGCACTGGCTTCTACTTCCCTTCAGAATTAAATTAAAATTAATGACCCTGACATTCAAAGCACTTCATAAGCCTTCCCCTCCCTACATCTCTGAACTCATCTCTATATACTCACCCAACCGCTTACTACACTCCTCTACTGACCTGCTACTCAACTCGTCTTTGCAAGGGCTGCACCCCTCCTCTGGAATTCTCTCCCACGGTCTGTCAGACTTTCTCCCAACCTTTCTACTTTCAAGAGATCTCTTAAAACACACTTGTTTAGAGAAGCCTACCTTCACTCTTAACTACCCAATGCAATAACAATTACAGTACCACATCTCTCACCCACTTAACTCTGATCTTACCCACTCCCACACATTGTGTATAATTCCCTTCCCTCTAGATTGTAAGCTCTTTCTGCACAGAGCCTTCCTCACATTCTGTCCCGGTATTTATTGTATGTAACTCCATATTCATTGTGATGTAAGTAACTCGATATGTTCTATGTATGTAATTCATGTTATTTAGTTGAATAATTACATTCACTTTACAGCGCTACGAAATATGTTGGCGCAATATAAATACATAATCATAATAATAATAACAATAATAATAAAATACTGGGACATCTTTGGAGACACAGATCTTCCCTGCTAAAGGGCTTTGGTTGTCTGGGGTTGGTACAGAATCCTAAAACATAATGTACAACATTTCTAGCCTCATTCTTTAGTTTAACTTTCCTTGTCCTTTAAAATGAAGGTGCTATTTGAAAGCCAATGGTAAACAAAACACCAAAGACTTAAGAGGGGTTCCTAAACTTTTTTATATGACTGTGAATATGCCGTTAGTTAGTTGGTGACATTAAGGAGGGCACATGGGACATAAATGTTCAGTGAGTTTGCCATTGATCCTTAAAGGAATTGTTCAGTATAAAAGTAAAAACTGGGTAAATAGATGGGCTGTGCAAAATAAAAAATGTTTTCATTATAGTTAGTGAGGCAAAAATGTAATGTTTAAAGGCTGGAGTGACTGTAAGTCTAACAGAACAGAACAGAATACTACTTCTTGCTTTTCTGCTCTCTTTTATTTACATTGACTGGTTACCCTGGTTACCAGGCAGTAACCAATCAGTGAATTGAGGGAGGGCCACATTGGTCATAACTGTTGCTTTTGAATCTCAGCTGAATGCTGAGGATCAATTGCAAACTCACTGAACAGTTATGTCCCATGTGCCCCCCTTCACGTCGCTGAATAACTCAGATTTAGAGAGATGAAAAGCAGGATGTTGTGTTGTATTCTGTTATTTTAGACATCCACTCACTCCAGCCCGTATACATTACATTTTTGGCTAACTAACCATATTAGAAACATTTTTTATTTTGCACAGCCTATCTATTTACCCAGTTTTTATTTTTACCCTGAACTGTTTTTACATACAGATTTTTCAAAAGCAAACAATTATGAGTCATATGGCCCCCCTCAAGTCACTGATTGGTTCCTGTAAAGAGAGCTTCAAAGCAGGAAGTACAGTTCTTGTTATTATGTTAGATATTCAGTCACTCCAGGCTTTATAGATTACATATTTGGCTAACTAACTGTATATAAATTATGAGTTTTAGTTTTCAGGTTATTAACCCCAAAATCACTTATTCAAGTTTTTTTCAATTAAAGGTTTTTCTTAAATTAGAAACCATTTGATTTTAATTTGAGGTCTAAAAAAGCTCAGAAAGCTCTTAACGTTGACCTTTGAAAAATAACCCCCATAATCTAGAGGGTTTGTTACTAGAATAAAGGCTTTATCAGTTACAAGAAATAGAATAGAAATCCCATTTATTGCAGAAAAGAAGTATATATAATAAAAGGTGGATAAACCAGATCACACAGTTTTAATGTCCCATATCAGCAATTAACATCCAGGTTCCCTTAAATGGTGTTTCTACATATACATTACTTTTCGTCAGTTCATTTCAACAGACATCTGTGTGTGGCGGCTCTCCGGAAGGAACTAGCTCACAGTCACAAAGGATCTTGGCCCTCCATTTATTTTGAGGGAACTTGTCTTGGTTTATTGTGTGTCAGAATATATGTGTGTATGCGTGTGTGTAAATCTGGCACTCTCCCATAATAACAACATTTTCTGGAATTGGAGGAAGCAGAAAGAGGTCTAAAAGGCAATCCTTGCAAAGCAGCTGTTGAACATAGTGACATGACTGTCTGATCCATAATTTCCCGTAAATCAGATTGCAGCAATCATTTTGAAAAATTTTCCCATATGTTAAAAGACTGGAGTTCAGACACCAGGTTATGGCAAGGACATAGGCCATATTAAGGCTACAAAGTCTGGCTACAATTAAATGTTCACTGCCGAAATTGTGATGATGCTTCAGGGAGCTGTTCCACTTCAGCCCAGAATAATTGCTCACTCGGAAATGACTCACTCTGAGGTTGTTGGGGGTGCTGCTAAATTATTTACAAATATATACGTTTTTAGACACTGATATTATTTTAAAGAACTTGTAGTCCCATATAAGTCAAATAATTCATTAAATACCATTAAAGTATTTTATTAGCTCTTGTTACATTTTTCCAGTTTTCGTTTTTGTGTGCCAGAGTTGGAGGTGGGCATTGAAAGTACTGTTTCTATTTTTACAGATGATACTAAATTGTGCAGAAGTATTGGTTCCATGCAGGATGCTGCAACGCTGCAGAGCACTTTGTCTAAGTTGGGAAACTGGGCAGTAAACTGGAAAATGAGGTTCAATGTTGATAAATGCAAGGTTATGCACTTTAGCAAAAATAATATAAATGCAAGTTATACACTAAATGGCAATGTGTTGGGAGTTTTACAGATGAAGCCACTTTGGATTGTGCATATAACTTCTATCCCATTTATCCCACTTAGCACAGAATATTGTGTCACAGCATCCCATCCAATTAAAGAGTTCACCATTGAAAACAATGGTGCTTTGGTATGCTAATGAAAAGGTTAAATGCATTAAATGAGTTAAGATAACTTTAGATAACACAGTTTCTTCAATTAACCCCGAGTCACAAGTTGTCTATTTCTGGGCAGTGTCATTCTGTGGCTACTAAAGCAAATAAAGTTCAGTCTTGCATAAAACAAGGCATTAACTCAAGGGGTAAAAACATAATTATGTCTCTTTATAGGTCACTGGAGTATGCAGCGCAGTTTTGAACTCCATCCCTTAAGAGGGATTTATATGAACTAGCTAGAGGTATGGAAGACTTAAATTATGAGGGTAGACTGTCAAGATTGGGTTTGTTTTTTCTGGAAAAAAGGCACTTGCGAGGGGACATGGTTTCACTTTATAAGTAAATTAGAGTACATTATAGGCAAGTAGCAGGGGATCTTTTTACCCATAAAGAGGATCACTGTACCAGAGGCCACCTCTTCAGACTAGAATAAAAGGACTTTCATTTGAAGCAACATAGGTGGTTCTTCACAGTGAAGACAGTGAGATTGTGGAATGCATTACCGGGTGATGTTGTGATGGCTGATTCTGTTAATGCCTTTAAGAGTGGCTTGAATGATTTCTTGGACAGACATAGTAGCAAAGCCTATTCTGATACTAAACTCTGTGGTCAGTATAGATAGGGGTATATATAGTTTATGTGAAAGTATGGAGGGGTGTGTGTATGGATGCTGGGTTTTCATTTGGAGGGGTTGAATTTGATGAACTATGTCTTTTTTCAACTCGATTTAATTATGTTACTGTGGTACTGTCCTCTCTTACCAGCTAGAGGAAAGATTTTGACATGTCATCCACATGGGTGAATTAAAATTGTTTAGTCAAAATTATTCTAGACATTTTTTGCGCCATAAATTATTTTTATGCCATACCTAATATTCAAAGATAGACACAATTTGCTCTATTTTTACTAAATGCTGATTAGAAAATATTAATTATTTAAGACAAACAATTTTCAGTACCGCCTTAAGCTTTGATTACAATCATAAAATACACAATTTTCTCATTGAAATATATATTTTTAGTTAATGTAATTGCCAGTTTACTACATTTAATACACTTTGAAGTTTCCAAATGTACTGCCTGACCTATGTAATCCATAGATGATTTGGATCTGTTTGCAATTATTTCCCAGATTAATAAACTGAGAATTCTGTCCATTCTATGTCCTGGACTTGGACACTTCATTTTTTTTAAATTGTTGATACCAGATGCATTTGTGTGTTTGTAAGTTAAGATTAAGGGGGGTTAGTTTCATGTTCCATGAAAAGATGGGAGTTTTTTAGGGTATTTTTTAACCAAATCTCAAATTTTCAGGTTAAAAAAAGAAAACTCAAAAAGTTTTTGAAGGTATATTTCAGTCACAAATAGATTTTTCAGGTAAAAAAACACCCTGTGACTGCAGGGGGCTCATGAGGTATAGGGGCCCCATGAGGCCCTAACTTATGTACAAATTAAAAAAATATTTGCTGTGGGACCCAATGATAACTATTTCCACCACTGATTCAACCTTATATAAATAACCCCCTAAAGGAGACTATAACAAGTATTTGCTAGGAGTTCTCTTATCTGAACATTAGAATTTCACTGCACTAACTAGCAAATATATATAATAGAGGTTAAGGGGTCTACAACACAAACATATAAAGTCACTTACTGACACATCTAACCCAGCATTGTGCCATACACGCAGGACATAAACACATGATATATTTGCAGTTATCTCAGAACAGAACTTATATGAGGAGATTGGCATAAAGAGTCAAAGCACTCAGGGAATTTTCACCTTGATAAAATTTCCAACAGGGACCAAAATGTCTGTATCTATACATATATAGATATATATGTGGTACAATGCCTTAAATATTGCTCACCATAGGGAACCCTGTTTTTCATTTTAAATGTTCTAATTCTTAAATATTTTAGTGCATTTTTAAAGGGATTCTGTCATGATGTTTATGCATTTTTTATTTCTTAATTACTATTTACACTGCAAATAATTCACTCTACGATATAAAATTTTATTCCTGAGCCAGCAAGTGAATTTTTTTAGTTGTAAAATTCATGTGTAGGCAGAATGAGCCAGCACTTTAGAATTGAACTATTTTCTGGCAGGCTGTTGTTTCTCCTACTCAATGTAACTGAATGTGTCGCAGTGGAACCTGGATTTTACCATTGAGTGCTGTTACCTTCCCATTGTTCTGCTGATGGGGGAAAGAGATGGGGGTGATATCACTCCAACTTGCAGTAAAGCAGTAAGTGTGACTGAAGTTTATCAGAGCACCAGTCACTGGGGGCATTTGGGAAACTGGCAATAAGTCTAGTCCCAAGTCAGATTTAAAAATTAAATATAAAAAAATCTGTTTGCTTTTTTGAGAAACAAATTTCAGTTCAGATTTTTGCTGGAGCAGCATTATTAAATGAGTTTTGGAAAAAAACATTTTTTTCCATGAGAATATCCCTTTAAATATTTTAAGGTTATAATATCCTTTGGGGGAAATGTAATTAAATTGTCAGAGAGAACAAATTTGTAAATTAAATTTGCATGTCACAAAATAATATTCTTCATTAGGCTTTTATTGCATCAAGAATTTTAATTGCCCATTGTGATTAACACTTACTTGAAGGTGGCATAAACATGTGCAGCAAATGTAACAACTTTTTCATTAAGAAGTTTTATCAGATACACTGCGCATGATCGCAAGTTATAAAATTCAAAATCACTATCCTTCTGTCGTGTGAGGGGCAAAGTGTTTGCAAAGGTAAAATCGTTCAGTTTGTGAACATGTATTTGCATTGCAAACAAACTGCAAATTATTTTTGAGTTAGCGACCACAATTAGACCCCCCCCCCCGTTGTGTATTTTCCTTACTTAAAAACAGATGACAATGTTTTCATTTGCGAACAGATGTCAGTACACAAACACTTTTCACTGGTGACTCGCTAATGCAGACAATCACAACATCCAGGTGTCCCAGGGAACAAACATTACCACTAAAATGGGTTGTGAGAGTGTTAGAAAAATGAAGGTCAATCTGAACTCATTCTTGAAGCAACCCAGTATCCTCATCAATATTTAGAATTAACCTGAACTTCATAATCAATATAAAACCAAAGATTATGTTAAAGGTTTTTGATAAACAGTCAAAATCAAAGGGAAAGATTAATTCCCAGAATCGCTACGAATTTGTTGGCATTGGCCTATACATTAAAATTAATAAAACTGCACATATATCATGTATAATCATACTAAGGGTGGATGAGTAAACATGTTTCTAATATTTGGTATCACCACTGGTCATTGCACTTCAATATATAGCTGCTTGTTAATCTGGAAAAAATTGTTTTATGAACCATCAACTCAACTTAATTTCCAATATTCATTTATTAAATATTTTAAGTGCTTTTAAAGTTATTTGTAAAAACAAAAACAAGTGTATATTGCAAAGTTGCATAGAATTATGTTTTCTTTTATTAGGCAAAACATTATTTTTTGGGTTGACATTACCTTTGATAAGCAGCAAAGATATTAATTACATAGAAGTGTTGTCTGACATCATCCCCTGATATTTGCCAATGTATCTAAATAAATAATCACATCAGTTGATTCACATATACAGCAAGTGCTCAGAGACTGCTATGTCTTTGTCCTAGTTTAGTTTTAAACCCACATAGTCCCTAATGACAAATCTAAAGGCACTTAAGGAGCACAAATTTTTTAAATTTTAATGTCTGCAACATGTCAGGCAAAAAAACTTCAAGCAGAAGTAAAATAAAGTGTGGTTGATTTTATAAATATAATATTTTAACATCCAAATAAATAATTGTATTTTAGCCAGTATGATTTTTTAAAAAAAACATAGAATCCATCCTATTTATTCTAAGCTTAGCATACTTCTTATTATGATAAAGCTTTGAATTTTGTTCTTTCCCATGGCTGACTGTCCATTGGTTAAGAGGTATTTTTCAATGTGTGGTCGGTGTACACAAGTAATCCACAGAGATGAATATATTTAAATTAATCAGATTTTATTTGTGTCAGAATATATTTACCTGTTCCCAAGAGAAACGCCTGTACTTATACCTACCTATTATGAAATAAAGTGAAACTGGTGTGTTCTCTGCTGAAAATGAAGAAAATATGTAAAACGAGGTTTTACTGCATTAAATAAATTCAGCAAAACAATATTTTATTTCTGAAGTACTGGACAGGCATGTCAAAATCATGGGGGACATGAATGTGCTGTGCACAATGTTAGATGAATACTGCGACAGATAGATATAAATGTGTGTGTTTATATATAATGTTATATAAACAGATACATGTTAGAAAACAGTTATAAAGCTGATAGAAATTTTTGTTTCATCATAGCTTTTCAGAAGAAATTACAGGTTTGAAATAACAAAAAAAAAGAAGGGTCTTCACACACTTTCCCTTTCCTAGATTGTATCGCTCTATGCTAAGCCCAGAGGGGCAGTTATTCTACAGCAGAAAATGAGGAGACAGGGGTGGGCTGAGAGACAAGTAACCAGGATGCCAATTTGTTTGAGCTAATGGTGATTTTTGGGGTGCACGTAGCAGGAGCTTAAATGATAAAGACTGTGCAGCTTGCTAATGTTTCATAAGGAGCCATTGCTAATCGGATATTGACAGAGCATATTCTTCACTAGTGAAATGCAAAATTACTTAGATTTCTACTGTTGAACTTGATGGACAGTTGTCTTTTTTATGTGATTTACCTTTTAAATGTATAATGTATACAAAGAAAACGGCCCAGTAACCATAACTTTGACTGCCTGCAATCATCTACCTCTAATACATACAGAGGCAGATTTATTAAGGGTTGAATAGAATAAGATTTTTTGAATTTTATTTTATTGTCAAAATTCA
>CM044433.1:114625767-114679237 GCA_024363595.1 Xenopus borealis | reverse complement strand
CTCATTATTATTACAATATGAAAGGAATTCTTCCACCTGTTCCATACTTCCTCTCCATATCATTATCAGGTCATGGATAAATCTGAAGTATTTAACTATACACCCTCTCAGGGTCGATCCCTCTCCAAAGATGTGGCACTTCTCCATCCAACCCATGAATAGGTTAGCATATGAGGGCGCGAACTGTGCTCCCATTGCTGTGCCACACCTTTGGAGATAGAATGGCCCACCAAACATAAAATAATTGTGTGTAAGGAGATATTCCACAGAATCTAAAATGAACGCATTTTATTCGGTAGAATATAGTTTACAACCATTCAACCAGAACCTTAAGGCTTGTATTCCTAGATGATGTTCAATAGAGGAATACAATGCTGTAACATCCAATGTAACCCATAGTAAATCATCATCCCAAACTACATTTTTTAATTTGTTAATAACATCGCCACTGTATTTAATATATGAGGATAAATTCTGTCACACCATATATATTCCTTTTCATTAGCATGTAATACTCATATTGCCTTTCCATATTCCACAATTCTTTTCAATTTGTTTTGTAATATCTTAGTTGGATCACCTTCTAAGACACGGTATTGTTTCTCATCATTCAATTGCATCATTATATCTCTATCATAGTATTCCCTATCCAGTACTACAATTGACCCACCTTTATCTGACTTTCGCACAACTATATTCTCATTTTCTTTTAAACTCCTTAGTGCGTCAAATTCTTTCTTATTCTTCCTTTCATTAAATCTTTCTTGTTTCTTTGACAAAAGTTTTAAATCCTCATACACCAAATTGTAAAATCTATGAAAGAATTGGCCATTCTGTCCTATAGGGTAAAAAGATGACTTCACCTTTAGATCAGTATGTATTATATTCCCTTCACTTTCAGTAGATATGTTTTCACTCCCCTCCATTCTATCAATCGTTTCTAATATTTCTGTGTAACAAAATTCTCTATACATTCTTCTTCACTTGCCACATCTATTTGACTTGTCACTCTAATATTCTGATTGTTTTTATTATTATTACATTCAATATTCCTATAGAATCTTTTGAGTGATAAAGTTCTCATAAATCTATTGAGATCAACTATTGTGAAAATAAAGAAAAATGATTAGTTGGACAAAACGTTAGGCCTCTATTCAATGAACGTCTTTCATTTTCAGTCAAGTCATATGTAGACAAATTAATGACCAAGTCCTCATCCTTTAATCCGCACTGTTGACTATTCAATTCTTCTTCTTCTGCAATTTCACACTTTTTGTCTTCATTTTTCCTTTGTTATTTTGCTTAATCTGTTCTCTCACCCAAATCGCTAATGTCAGCTCTTAGATGTTGTATTGCTTTATTCATTTAGCTTATGCTGTAAGCTATGCAAGTGTTCTCTAGTACCTGAGCAGTAACAGGCTGTGTTTGTGAATTTGGAATCTCTGATAAAAGTGAGGATGCTGGCTGGGATTGACCTGGTGAGAGGGTAGCTGGGTGCTCGCTGTCTCTAAATGAAGAAGCAGGTCAGAGAGAGATGTATTCAAGCTCCACTTTGACCCTATCTTGGAAAGACATGGACCTTTTTGCTTGAACTGATTTCTGGAGAAAAAAAAACATTGTGCAGGTCTGATCTTTCAGTTTTCTTTTTTCCATCTTGTCTTTGCTAGAACAAGCTGAACTAGGATGGAGCTCCCAGTAAACGTGTCCTCCCTAGACCATGTAAAGCCACGCCCCACAAAAAACATAATTTTGCCAGAAAGAAAGGCATTCTTTAACAAATGTGCTTCTGTGTGAAAGAATTTTTCAGCTGACACATTATGATAAATTTTTTCCGGATGAATGAATGACGTGATGATTTTTTAGATTATAATGTTGAAGTGTAATATTAAGGTATAAAGTAGATTACAATGAATGTATAAAGTCTGATTTGGCACCATGTATTCTCATATAGTCGTGTACAGTATGAGGGCCCTCCATATATTGAATAGCTTGGAGGTTGAGGAAAGAAGAGGCTTGGTTTGAGTGTTTACTACACAGGATGTTTTTAAATAAGTTTGTTGGCCATTATAGCTCAGTCTACCTTTAAAATTTGATTTGCTTAGGTGCTGCCTTATAGTAGTCTACATAAAGTAAAACAAACTGAAGTGGAGAACAGCCGTCTGCATTTCAGTAATTACAGTTGGAAAAGTGCATATAAGCAGCACCTCAAACTAACTGAATTAAACACATGGCCAGGAAAAATAAAGCTACAGATGATCTAGGAATACAAAGAAAAACATTACAAAGCATTGCAAGGAGATGTGGGTCTATGAGGCCATCAAGCAAGTTGTTAAATTGCTCTTCAAAATATTTTTAGTAAAAACACAATACTAATATTATAGATTCACTAAATAAAAGTAAATATATTAATTTGCATTAGGCACATTGTTGCCCATTTTGGGGCTAAACAGGGTTTGTTTTGGTATATATGCGCACAGCTGCATAGCCAGCTGGTCTTATAAGTGCATATTTATTTTTACACAGTCTACTGAGCAGATAATAATGTCACAAGAGGTGTCAAATTTATAATACTAGACACAAAGCAACAGTTACTGTCCAAATACCTGCTTTTCTAAGTAGGCTTTAGTCATCCAGTATTTTTGAATACTTAGTTTAGAAGAAAGGAATGATAAAAGAACATTCACATAAGAATGTTCTTATTGTGCATACCATTGTATGTGTTTTTTGCAAGCAGTGATAATTTTAGGACAATTTAAAATATTTTGCCACTGAACAGGTCATCAGAGCAATTTTATTTTTATCAGGAATGGACCAACAGTATTTTAAATTAAAAGTATGCGTTTATTTTTGTCATAAACATTTGAAGAAAGAAAAAATATGGAGTAGAAAAGAAATTGAAAGAAGAGGCAATATTTGTTTGTGCACCTTCAAATGCAATCTCCATGTTTATTATCAAATAATAAAGCAGTTTTTCCTGGAATTCCAGTATTATTGCATCTGCCAGTAAAAGTTGCACTTGACACAGCATCTGATGAATCAAACTTAATGCAATTGTACTAGCATTTCAAAGCAAATTGGACACAGTTGCCACATCTGAGCTGCACCTATTGACGCAGGGTGCTGTGGGAACCTGGGAGCTACTGCCTGCTTCAGATGTGGTGGTAGATCCAGGGTTCCCCTTCACATAGGTACATAAATGCTTGATTTGGAACATGAGGCAGGAGGAAGGCAGTGGTGCAGAGAGCAACTATACAGTATGGAAGAACAAGCAGCACATATTAGCAAAATAGGGCTTTACACACAACTGACTGAAGAGACATTTGAGGACATTCAGCTGTGCTTGTATTTGTAAATGACACATGGTGTTTTTGAATGCAAAATAACATTGTAAAAGAGAAAGCCTACCAAGTTACTTTCAATACAGAAGGCTAAATTTTTCATCAGTGTGCTGATTTAAAAGGGCATCCATGGGGGCATGTCAACTCAATGACCATATATATTTTGCAAGACCTTATTTGCTCCGGCATTGTACCTTATTGGCAAGATACTGAGACACAGAGAATGAAGCATGGTGTGCTCCATGGCCTGGTATAAGTACGATCATTTAAATGAGAGCTTAAAACTCACAGTATAGTAATTATTTAAAGTTTTAAGTGTTGAAAAGGAAGCTAAAGCCTTTACTAGTAATTGTTAGGCATAACTCAAAAGGAAATCCATGTAAAGTGAAAAGCCAAATTTACAAGCAAAAGGTTTGCTTTCCATTTCTACTATACAAGAACACTGTCCTGGGATTAAAGAGAAGAACAGATGAAGTGAAAATAGATTGTGACATGCACCAGTAACAGTTTTCAGCAAACAAGGATCCCAGCCCACCCGCAGTATTAGGTAAGCAATTTTAATGACTATGGGGTGCTTAACATTATGGCACACCCAGGGATTATACCTTTCCTTCCTGCATTTACAAATAATTATCTTGGGTCATCAGTTAGTGACATCTTACATTTATTATGTATTTGTACACAAGGCATACTGGGTAAGTAGTTATTGTATAGAAAAATACTTCTGGATCATAATTAAGACTTACCTGGACTTATTTATTTGCAAGGTACAAAGTGAAAAAATAAGGTAATGTAAGATTTCGAGCTTGGGTCAAAATATCTTGATTGCTAACGCACTAGCATCTTGAGTAGTGACGGGCGAAACGGCCGCGTTTCGCCGAAAAATTTTTAGCCGATTCGCGAAACGAGTCGTTTCCGACGCGCCGCGTCGTTTTCGGCGCGCGTCGCGTCAAAAACGACGCGCGACTCGTTTTTGCCGCGGCTAATTTTTGGTGGCGAATTTTTTTGCCCGTTTCGCGAATTTATTCGCCAGCGGCGAATCGCGGGAATTCGCCGCGAATTCGCCCCTGGCGAATAAATTTGCTCATCACTAATCTTGAGCAATAATAGATGAGCTGTAATTAGTTTTCTTAGTTACTTGCTGTTGTGACATCCATCAGTCTTTCTTTCTGGACTCATTTAATAAAGATGTTCTGACCACTTGCACAAAAGCATTAATGTTAAAGGGATACTTTCATGGGAAAACATGTTTTTTTCAAAATGCATCAGTTAATAGTGCTGCTCCAGCAGAATTGTGCACTGAAAAGAGAAAACAGATTTTTTTATATTTAATTTTGAAATCTGACATGAGGCTAGACATATTGTCAGTTTCCCAGGTGCCCTGGTCATGGGATGTGTGCCAGCTTTCCGGCAGGCTGTTATTTCTCCTACTTAATGTAACTGAATGTGTCTCAGTGGGACTTGGCTTTTACTATTGAGTGCTAGTGATGGGCGAATTTATTCGCTGGTGAATACATTCGTGAAACGCCAGCAAAAATTCGTCAAAAAAACTAGCTGCGCGCCGTTTTTGACGCGACGCAACGAAAACGACACGACGTGCATCAAAAACGACATGACGAAAACGACACGACGAAAACGACGCAACGCATCAAAAATGTGCCGCGACTCGTTTCGCGAATTTTTTCGCCAATTCGGGAATTTCGCTGGAACGTTTACCTGGTTTCCTTCACATTGTTCTTTTGTTAGGCTCCTGGGGGTAAAGGAGGTGATATCACTCTAACTTGCAGTACAGCAGTAGAGAGTGACTGAAGTTCATCAGAGCACAATTTACATGACTGGGGGCACCTGGGAAACTGACAATATGTCTAGCTCCATGTCAGATTTCAAAATTAAATATAACAAAATCTGTTTGCTCTTTTGTGCATAAGTCTGCTTGAGCAGCACTATTAGCAAAGGCTTCATTACATGGTACACTCATGCAACTGACCCCCCTAAATTAATGATTCAGCCCCTCAGTGCTGCAATTCTATAACAATAACCCTGCTTCCCACAAGCAATTCTCATATTAACAGTTAGCACTGACCATGTTCATCTGAAATGTTCGGATCTACTTTCGTTGACCTTTCAATACATGCCAAGTGTGAATTACATGTTGACCTTGAAATCATACCCTGTATCAAACTGAAAAATAAACAATGGTCATAACTGCAATACAACATAAATATAGATGTTGAAATTTTAACAACCATACATAGATATATGATGTGAATTTTAAAATAGCTTGAATTAAGCTGGCTATTGCTCTTTAAGGACCTCTCAATCTCTGTCTAAAAATCCATATTTTATGCCCCAATCATATGAATACTTGACACTTGATATATAATAGCTATTATTTATGAGCAGGGAAATTTAAAACCAGAGCTCCAGTATGTATTATACGCCAAGGTAATGAAAATGCAATGATCTACAGAACTTCACACCTATATCTCCAGAGGCATTGTTACATACTCATAAAAAGTCAAATTGCTATTATTTGTGCTTAAAGATAATTCATACTTATAGCTCTGAAAAATTGTCCTCATATTTGACTGCTATACTGACCACCTACCTTTATCTTTGTTTTATTGACATAGTCATGAGCTCTATGGAATGTGAAATCCAAGTATATGAAATGCACAAGTTTAATCTGCTAGACAAAATGAAAAACCACTTTCTGGCTACCACACAATATAATGTATTTAATATGTTTTGCTTCTCTAATAAAATTTGAATATGTAAAACACCTACTGGCAAAAAGAATCTAAATATATTCATTTAATAAAATATGCTTCTCAGTTATCTTTTTTCATAGCAATATAGCAGTGTTTTCTCACAGTTTATGTGCATCTTTAATGCCCATTGCAATCATCTAACAGCTAATAAACAAAGGGCTTATTTATAAACACTATGTAAATGTACACCTGGCAGTAACCCATAGAAACCAATCAGTGATTACTTTTTTCAGCCATCTGCAAGTTTGTGCAGTGTTTACAAATGCCCCTCAAATATTGGGTATGCAGTGTTCAAAGTTTAAAGTTGGAGTGTTTAATCCACTGAGGCAGTGCCAACAAGTGATGAATCTCAGTGCTTCCTATATTTGTGTAAGACATTTCACTATAAATATTACAGTCAGCATTATGTACACTGAATTCTGTTCAGTAAATGACCCCTAATATTTTAGCATCCACTTCTGGTCTGCCACTCATTTTTTAAGGCTGTGAATAATAATAAAAAAACTGTTATTCAAAATAGCCCCTGTCCCAGTCTAAGAATATTTGTATAGTAATGACATATTCCACAGCAGTTTGCAGTCATTATTCACATCAGTCTTGTTGGAGGAAACTGGGGTACAGAGGGGAAATCCCAGAAAAACTGGGGGAAAGCATACAAACTCCTTGCTAATATTGCCCTGACTGAAATTGAACCTATTATCCCAGCAGAATTACTACCCAGTGCAAGTATATTTGCAATACTGATCTGATCTGAAAGGCTCACACACAGAGGTCCATCTGTCCCACACAGTGTGTGGCCAACATCAAATGAAAGAATGAAAAAAAATACTAACGCATATTAAATATTGCAAGTTGGAAACTATTGAGGCTTAAGGATATATATTTACCATACCACATTTTTTTGTTAGTTGCCCGATAGTGTACAATAACATCAAACATACAAAATGTAATAACAATCAAAGCATGTCATTAGCATTCCTCAAAATTTCTTCTTCTTATGTCTTTTCTCATAACATGTGGGATCCATTGGCACAAAACAGATACCTTTGGAACTACTATTTATTTTTCTCTTTATTCTCAGTCTCAATGCCTATTGAAGTACAGGCTAGCAATAATAAAAGTTCAAAAATATATACGCATTTCACCTTTTTACCTTGTGGAGCAGCCAAAATGAGATTATCACTCAAGCTTCTTGTTGGCCAAAGATGCCTGTCTAAGCTGAACAGCCTAAATAAAATCTTCCAGACTCAATGTCTAAATAACACATGACAATATTCCCCAAAACTTTATATTTATAGAAAACACATACCTTACTATTGGACTTTTGATATGAGAATCCAGTAATAAACCCTTACAAAGCATATTTTCTATTAGTTATTGTATGATTGACTCCAGATACATTTGTCTTATTTCATGTGCTATATTTCATTTTATGACCACTTAAAAGAAATTTGTGGATCTGCTTTTAGTGTTGGCTATTACGGTAATAGAATGGGTTCTGCTGACTTTTAGCTAATCAGTGATTGGTTCAAGCAACGTATATAAAAATAAATAACTAAAAGGATCCATAAATGTTAAATCCATATGTTTATTAGTTTCAAAACTACTACATGCAGGTCTTTCAAAGCCACACACATTCCCAAACTGGCATGCATTTGTACCTAAAATATAAACTGTTATTATGGATACAAACACACTTCTTTAGCCACTGTGTTCCTTGGATCAACAAGGGTAGGCAATGTACATCAAAACATGGTGTTATTAACAACTTTCCCTTGGTTATTAGACATTTCAGGAAAGTAATTAGGCTCCTTTAGTGTATTCAGGATGTGAATTCCAGCTATGAGAATTTATGTAGCAAGAGTGGTTATTTTCTTGCAGAAAGAAATGGTGCACATTTTACCTCTAATAAATTATGACATACTGTGACACTTTAGAAAAATATTAGTGTGTGGTCCTTTGTATGTTTTACCAAACACATTTATGAATAGAGCTGAAAAATAAAAATATATAATAAAGTGAATTGTTCCACTGAGATTAGCTTGAAAGCTAACCTCAATATGATTCTTTCACATAGTCAGAATGTAGTTTCAGATCAGTCTTTTACACTCTCAGCTTAAATTAAATGAATTGGTGGTCTCTGACATTACAAGGATCATACCATTTTACACTGATTTCTGTATTATGAGTAGTGACTGGAACATGAGTATGAAAACTAACAGTAAGAGCTCCAAAGCGCTCTAAAAATATTAAATAAAAAGGGAGGTGGAGCTGGTAGAGGTATGAGGTGCTTAAACTCAGAACTATAGAACTACATTCCAGTGTCAAGCTTGCGATTAATTGGATAAGAAAGACAAGAAGACTAGTAACACCTCCCCACAAAATGCATAGTATCAACATGTTTTCTTCAAACATTGCAAACAATTGTTCCTTTGCACACTGACCAGTCCAGTAACGAATCTCAGTACTTCCTATATTTGTGTAAGACATTTAGGCATTTCACTACAAACATTAAAGTCTGCATTCTGTACGTTGTTCATTGACAATGTATTTTATTACATATTCTCTTACTAACCTGATGTAGTGATCTAGGTTTGACACTGGCGAATGATGTGAGACCCAGTCAGAAGGCTTATACTGAAAAGCTTCTTGCTTATGAATTCATCAGGGGTGTTTGCCCTATTTGCTTTTAAAACAGCACCTATTTTAAAAGTATTTTGACATTGACATGTAGCATAAAGTTGGCAGCAAACTATAGGATGAATGCCTTCTGAGAAATAATATGCCCTTTGAGTTTTAGGATAGCCTAACACCTTTAAATATGCATGGTGAATAGTGATGGGCGAATTTATTCGCCAGGGGCGAATTCCTGCGATTTGCCGCTGGCGAATAAATTCGCGAAACGCCAGCAAAAAATCGCCGGTGAAAAATTCGCCCAAAAAAACAAGTCGCGCGCCGAAAACGACGCGGCGCGCGCCGAAAACGACGCGACACGCGCGTCAAAAACTACGCACGACTCGTTTTGCTAATTTTTTCGCTGGCTAATTTGCTAATTACTAGGGACAAATGTGAGTGCTGAGATCTTCAGCAAACATAATACTCAGATTACCCATGAAGAACCAAATGCATCCCCATTGCCTTCTTCTAAGTGGCATCCTCCAGACACACTTGAAAGAAGGCTTTTTTGGATGTATTGGTAACACTTGGACAACAATAACAGGAGTTCTCATAAGGCGTATGACCCTTCCAACAGATTTAATACTGGATAACAAATGGAAATTCATCTATGTATATATATATATATATATATATATATATATATATATATGTAGAGAATAATCGTCACTCACCATTCACAAGATCATTTGCTGGGTGCTAATCAAAAGTAATTATAGCAGTCCACGAAAGCACTCACAGCAATCGCCATCCAGTGTGTTGATATACCCTGGATGGCGACTGCTTTCAAAATATATGATTTAGGGATAAAAATGAAAATTGACATGAACAGGTAGAGAAATCTTGGTAGAAGTTAACTAAATGGCGTCACACTGATGAATTTTCTATGGCGTTAGTCACTTTGCCCTTCAGGGAATCTGCCCCAAATGTTTTGATTGCATTAAATGTATAAGATTAATAGTCCCCTATTTGATTTGGTTTATTATGGTTTTTTAAGCCAGGCCTGGGTATCTAATTTCTGTCTTTCAAAAGCACACAATAAAGTTGATGGGTGCAGGTGTAAAAAAAAGCCCTGTCCTTACCAACTGCCCTATGGTAGGTGGTGTAGAGCACAGGTATGTCCCAGATGCAAATGGTTTTTAAATGATTACTATGGAGAATGTTATTTAATATCTTAGGGCTCTTGTACTTGTATCCAGAGTATGCATAAATGAGGCCAGTAGTAACTGATTTAATCCTGCTTCTTTTAAAGATGACATATTTGTTTCTGAATTAAGAAATCATGTTTTATTTATTCTACGTTATTCCTGTAGTTTGATATGAATTAGGTTGTTCTTTTTATCTGTATTGTGATCTGTAAAATGCTGTTAGAAGACTTACAAGGTACAAATGGGCCATATTATAAACTGGTTCAAATTTACACTTTCTCTACACTTTCTCAAGTATCCAAGGGATTGATAAAAACTTCTCAGTTCTTTCTAAGAAGTAATTAATTAGCCACAGATAGTTTTGCACAGATCCATTCTCATCTGGCTTTACAGATCTCTGTTGCAGCATAGTAAAATATATTTTGGATTCAAAATATTATTTGCTGCTCCTGACATTATTCCATTAACTGAACAATTTCTTGCTTTAAGTCTTATAATAAATATTTAATTTAAAAATTTTCACAGAATATCTCTCATAGCTTTCCTTAAATAAATATATTCTATGAAATTTTCTTTATTTATTATATGTTTTGCTTATTTGACAATAGAGTGCTGTTCATAAGGAACAGCAGGGAGAGGCACATAGGTCTCCCTTCCCTTACTTAACCCTCAACTTGTGCATCATTGAGAGGTGCATGTTAGGGAGAGCTGGCAGGCACAAGGGGCAAAGGAAGCCTGTATTTACCATTTGTCCTATGGCATTTTTAATTTGGGGATTGCTGCAGATTTTTACTTCAAGAAACAAGTGTTTCCTGAATGACCACTACGTGAGAAGATTCTTTGGTCTTGATCACAAGCTGTAATAATGTCTGCTGCCCCCTGACATTACAATCCAAGTCAAAACAGTAACACTGCATTGCAATTTCTTGGAAACATTGGGTTCAGTACTTGAAGCTGCAACAGTTTTATTTGTAGTGGAGGTCTGTATGATATGCCAGGACACGCTATTCAATAATACTTACAAGGTAGATATGTATTAGTTTGGCACACTATAAAACACATTAAAAAGAGGGTTGGTTGCTTACTCCTAGGGGCTACCTTTAAGTCCTAATAGTATTCAAACCAGAAAAAAATTAAGATAACAAGGCACACCGGTATTCAAAAACAAAGAAGCTTTTTATTTCATAATAACTGTATGTAAATAAAGAAACCCAACTTGTTTCAACAACATGCAAGGGGTCTTCGTGGCACATGCAAAAAGTACAGATAAAGGCAACTTGAAATCAATCAGATTCAGGAATAAATACCCTCCAAGAAGTGGTCTGTAAAAGTGCACCAAATCTCAGTGTTCCTGAGTAGTGATGGGCGAAACTCCCACGTTCCGCTTCGCCAACAAATTCGCGAATTTCCAGAGAAATTCGCGAACTGGCGAAAAATTTGCGAAACGAGTCGCGCGTCGTTTTTTGACGTGCAGTGCGTCATTTTTGATGTGCGGCGCGTCAAACGTGGCGCGTCTCGTCGTTTCCGTCGCGTCGTTTTCGGCTCGTCGCGTCAAAAAACAACGCGTGACTCGTTTTTGTTGGCGAATTTTCCTGCGGCCGATTTTTGCTGCCGTTTCGCGAATTTATTCGCCAGCGAATTCACCCCTGCCGAATAAATTCGCCCATCACTATTCCTGAGTGCAGAGTTGGTGTGCACATACTCGATGACATCAGCTCTAATACATATCTGTGAAGGCTCAAGGTTTGTGCAAAACACAAATGCTCAAGAGTTCCAGAGTTCCTATAATATGTGTTCAGTAAGTCACCAGGATGGACGGACACTCCCTCCCCTATAAGAGATGTCTCAACCTACTGTCTTTTCAAGTACCAACTAATCTACCTGTTGTATGTATCCCTTTTTTACTATTAGTGTAGAATGTTTCTTTCCTTTTTATAATTGGGATGCTCAAAAAATTATGCAAATGATACAGAATCTTACTGCTAGTTTAATACATTTTGAGTGAATAGAACAGCAGCTAAAATACACATTCTATCCAAGTACAGAACAGTATAATTTTCTGCATTTGTTCCTTAATTCAAACAGATACAAATTTACTTAAAAGTCCACTAATTTCTGATTTGATGGAAAAGATAAAAGCAAAAAATTGAATTCATTGTTTCAGTAGATAACTGATTGCATTAAAATGCAGTCAAAGGTAATCTAAACCAGCCACATGCTTGAATATTGGAAGTTATCTTAATTATTGTTAGTTGTGATAGGGTACTTATATTAATAATGCACTTATGCTGAAAAGATTTGTGTGACCTTTTATAGTGCAGGAATCAATACGAAGTAGATAAAGCCAAGTTCATTGCTTCCTAAAGTAAAGCAAGCTTGATTTGTTTACTTACCAAAGCCTTCATCTGTCAGGCCCATTCTGAGATGATTTATAGACCTCTACCCAATGAAATCATTTAAAGTAGATTAGATTCAGGGAACAATCACCTCTAATATGACAAGCTGATGTAGGCTGACAGCTAACCAAGTTGCTTTGGATGGCAAACAACTTCCTGAAATTCTGATTAAATTAAAATATTAATGGTACCACTGGGAAAATAAGATTGAATCATGTTTGAGGAATTCCATATTAGAAGTGGAATGCAAATGCACATCATAGCTGGCTGGCTGAAGAGCAAAACAATGTAGCAGAGTAATTACCTCAAGGAAGGAACAAAAGAACAAATTCCAATAAATTGTTTTACCTGTAGCAGCTTTACATTTTATATAAAAGTATCATATTGCCTGCTTGAGGCTTTATAACAAATTACTATTCCATGGTATTACTTTGAGCAATGCATTGTATTTATCTCATTAACCTGCATGTTTAATGGTGGTTTTTTCCATAATGCTTTGTACTATGCTTTTAACTCTTTCAAGTTTTTCCTTTGTGAAGATTATGCTAATACTTTATGAAATGTTTATTATGCTTGTGCATCTTCCACCGCTGGTAAATTTTTCATAGTCTAAAGTTACTTTGCAAAAGAAAATAAAAAAGGGCCTACTTATACATTTTGCAACAGGCAAAGTGTTCATTTATTATACATGTATGCATTGTTATAATAACAATGCTTCCTCTGTAGTTTGTAAATTCCCTACATGTTAACTCAAACACTGGTATGGGACCCCTATCTGGAAATCTGTATCCATAAAACTCTGATTGATGGAAAGTCTGTCACCCATAGACTCCATTTTGAGCAAATAATTCTAATTTTCAAAAAATATATATTTTGCTCTGTAATAAAACAGTACCTTGTACTTTATCTTTACTAGGCTGCATGAATCAGTACTGGTTGATTTGCTTATATGATTTTTAGCAGACTTAAAGGGGTGGTTCACCTTCAAGTTAACTTTTGGTATATTGTAGAAGGGCCAATTCTAAGAAACTTTTCAATTGGTCTTCATTATTTATTTTTCATAGTTTTTTAATTATTTGCAATTTTCTTATTTTTTTTGCAAGTTTCAAATGGGGGTCACTGACACCATCTAAAAACAAATGCTCTGTAAAGCTACAAATGTATTGTTATTGCCACTTTTTATTACTTATCATTCTATTCAGTCCATCCCCTATTCATATTCCAGTCTCTTATTCAAATCAATAGAGGGTTGCTAGGGTAATTTGTACCCTAGAAACCAAATTGCTGACACTGCAAAATAGAGAGCTGCTGAATAAAAAGCTAAATAACTATAAAACCACAAACAATAAAAAATGAAAACCAATTGAAAATTGTCTCAGAATATCACTCTCTACATTATACTAAAAGTTAACTCAAAGGTGAACAACCCCTTTAAGGTATAGATCCGAATTACACAAGAATTCCTTTATCTATAAAACCCCTAGGTCATAATGATGCTGTAGTGTGTTTTCCATTTCAATATTAGATAGGCTCCTTTGCAAACATGGTCCTTGGGAGGTAGATAATAAGATTAATAGTGCACAGATAATCCCCCTTTATAGTCAAAAAATATTCTGAACAAAGTGTGAAGGGAAGGGATTGTATACAGGTAAATTAATGGTCTACTCTACAAGGACCAAACACAGGATACCTTCATTTTCTCTTTTTGTCCTGTTTATCCTAAGAAATAAAAAGATCCATATCTTTTTCATGATTAAAACAATAGGCAAAAGTATGTTCAGCACAATCCCTATTCATTGAATTCATGTTATACAAAAGGGTATACTCCTCCTTTAAGACATTTTTAGGCCAGTTGATGTCCATCCTCACACACCAACAGTGGGTACTGGCAAGCAACATTTCAAGTCCTGACCTAGTGACTATTGAGATTGAATCAGACACAGAAAGACACACAGATAGTAAGACTACCTTTTCTTGATTCTGAAGTTCTATTCATTCACAGGTTCCATCCCAACTTCTATTAGAAATTAAGTCTTATATTTCCCTGTAATGGCAAGTTACTGTTTCTTAGTGCATTCCCTAGTCTATGACAAAGCCAAAAGCCAAAAGTCCAGAACTGACACCCGGGGGCTGATTTACTAAAGGACGAATTTCGAAATAGAAAATACTTCGAAATTCGACCATCAAATTAAAATCTTTCGACTTCGAATATTGAAGTCAAAGGATTTTTCACCAAATTTGGCATTTGTTAGATCGAAGAACAATTGTTTGATCGAATGATAAAATCCTTCTAATCGAACGATTCAAATGATTTTAGTGTACAATTGAAGGATTGTTCTTCAATAAAATAAAACTTAGAAAAATGGTCTAGAAGGTCCCCGTAGGCTAACATAGCACTTTGGCAGCTTTTATTTGGTGAAGTAAAAAAAATCAAAGTGTTTTTAAAGAGACAGTACTTCTAATTTCGGAGTCGAAGATTTTACTGAATGGTCGAATGGTCAAAGTAGCCTATTAGATGGTCAAAGTTTTCAAAAATTTTGTTTGAATATTACATTTTTTGCATTTGAATATTCACTTTGACCCTTAGTAAATCAGCCCACAACTGTAAATGTTTTAATGTTGATGCAACTGATGCATTGCAGTGATTTACAATTTGTTTTTTTCAAAGCTCAGCTATAAATTACAAAAAGCAGTTGGGTAACACACATATTTTTTACTGTAGGATGCATTTGGATGCCATCTGAGATAGG
Organism: Xenopus borealis; assembly: GCA_024363595.1. Taxonomy (NCBI): domain Eukaryota; kingdom Metazoa; phylum Chordata; class Amphibia; order Anura; family Pipidae; genus Xenopus; species Xenopus borealis. Next base: position 114,664,158 of record CM044433.1, on the reverse strand, counting down.
TTTATCAACTCACTTGGCTGAAATGGCCCTCACGACTACATATTATTTTGAAAAATAATGCCCAGTAAACAGTTGAAGTACAAGACAAATGAAAACAGCCAACCAGATGTTCACATTTTTCTAAACTGCAGACGATGACGACAAAATTGAAGCATTTGGCACATAAAGCCATGACATGACACTTTCCCAATAAAGTGAATCATCCAATGCATCAGTAAAGTCTGCTCCACCTTGGGAAAATTGCATTCATGGGTAGGTGTTTGTTTTAACATTGATTTCACATAATATGTGTTTCCTTAATCAAAGGATATTCACTATCTTATGTAATAGGTCATGTATAACAGTGTTTTATCATGTAGTAATATGTAATTGCCAAGTAATCATGCATTTCTTCCCAATAGATGTATATTTTCATGTGCATCCTTTCATAAACACAGTCATTCTACATTGCAGAATGCTCCCTTCCCCAGTTAACCTTATCTACAAGAAAATGTTATTTAATACTGTTGCAATACATTGAAAGGTATAACTACATAATAGAGCGGCGTAAACGTTGAAATATATATCTTTGGTTCTGTATTTCAAAGCATGGCAACACTATGATCCTAAAATACAGTATTAAACAGCAGTAAACCATAATGCACCTAAAGTTTGCAATTACAATTCATACTCATAAATCCTTGGCTAAACAAACATTTTAAACTGCCCATAAATTAATTCAATGGAATTTATTGTTTTGTTTTTTTTATTATTAACTTAGAATGTAACACCTTTAGAGATTTGGGGGTAGATTTAACAAAGAGTGAAGTTCCACCACTAGAGGGAAATTCCGCAGCTCTCCATTCATTTCTATGGGATTTTGAAAGGCGTATTCATCAATGGGTGAAATGAAAGTTCACCCTTTGATGAATACGCCTTTCAAAATCCCATCGAAATTAATGAAGAGCTGCGAAACTTCACTCTTAACTTCACTGTTTGATGAATCTACCCCGTGATGTTCATAATACAACTGTTTCTAAAAACTCCCTTTTCTACAATCTCCAATAAGTAGCAATTGAAAAAATATAAGATAGTATTATATCATTTGCATTACCGCCATAGAATAAAATGGTCTATATTATTTTTGTTATGATGTTGTCTAAAAAGGAAAAATGGTCCTAACAGAGTTACATTAAATGCATTTAAACATATTTATTTCTATGAAGAGACCAACAACATTTTATTGAAGACACTGCAAGTAAAAAGCATTTCTTTTTGTGTGGGAGGGCATTGATCACTGCAAATTTCAATGTATGCTATTTTTTTTATTAGTTTAGCATGTATGCAAGTACAGTACATGTATTTAAAAAAAACAGAGGGTTATAGTTACATAGTTATGATCATAACATTGACAAGCCACCATACCACGTTATGGTAAAGCCCATATCTTGGTCCTAACTATTCACCTATGGTCATATTTTCCTAGTCTGGCACCTACCTGCATAGCTGAATTTCTTGGGATAATTGTCTGATTGGTCTCAGTCACAGACTTGATTCTCCCATGCCATTAGCTTTTATAAGGAAATAGAATTCCAAAAAATTGTTTTCACTGGCTTAATCATCCCTCTCTCTTGGCTTTAAAGGAAGTCCCTCTCCCTGGCTCGCACTGAAGTGCTTTCTTACTTCAGGGCGCCTCACAGTGTGACCTCTAAAGAGAGCAAAGCCTGAAATCCCCACTCATTTACATGTGAGTATCCGTAATTCCCAATGGAGAATAGGGGGGCACATTTACTAAGGGTCAAAGTGAAAATTTGAATAAAATTAGAATTAAAAAAATTTGGGCTACTTCAAAGTACTGGCCCTTTAAAAATCTTTCGAATTCGACTGTTCACCACCTTAAAGCTGCCAAATTGCCATTTTAGCCAATAGGGACCTCCTAGAACCTGTCCTTTTTTTATCTAAGTCCTAGGAATTAGAAGGATGTTGTGCAAAATCGTTCGATTCGAACGATGCGGTTGAACTATTCGAACGATGCAATTAAAGGATTTTTGTTTGATCGAATACGCCCATTTTTGATCTAAAATTACCCCCCCCCTCAAAAAAAAAGAAGAATTTCCCTTTGATAAATGTTAATTGCTGCACTAAAGACAGGCAATGCAACTTCTAGCAGCAATGCCATCATGCTGTTGTGAGTGTGTGCATGAATGTGAGTTTCAAAAAAATGGTTTTTCAAAATTATTTGGATGTTCTTTAGCCTCTATTTTACCTCCTTATTGGTAAGGAAAATATGATGCAATCTCATTATCTGGTTAATAATCCTTAAATGGCAAGTTTTTGTTGATACTATGTATATACTTTCTCTGTTCCTGTAAAGTTATTATGTGTGCTAATAAACGCTAGTCTCCTCCTCCCTTTTGGAAAAAAAACCTTCTTTAGAAAAATCACCAGTCCTGTGGGACACGGGCTGATTCCATAATCAAATGTAAATTTGTGCACTGGAAATTAAAACTTCATGGTTTGATTCGCAATCAGTCAGTTTGTTAAACAGTTCATGTGAAGGGACATTACAATGTTATTCAGATCCTTGAAAGGGGCAAGTGCACATGGTCTTCTGACACTAATAACAAAGGAAAGGGAATGTCATTTATACAATTTAATTTAATTGTTTAAAACCTCAAATGTGATTCTTATTGACCTATGTACCTTGACAGTTATTAGATGGGGAAAGCAGGGTTCCTTGGACTCAAACAAAATGAACAAATAAGATTATATTCCAAAGAAGGTAAGTTAGGTTTCAGCCAAAAATGAAAACAACTGTAAGAATGAATGAAAGAAACTAAACATATTGTGATCATATAATGTTAACTTATAATGGTCATCCTTTTTTTGTAGATGAAGCAGCGAGAAGTTTGAGTTACATTAATTTATACTATTTTAAACATATGTAATTGTGTTCACAATACCAGAATGTATACATAAATAATGAAGCAAATCTAGTAAACTGATGTAAAAGCACGCCGCTACATTATAATAAATATTTTCACAGGATTTTGCCTAGTACGGATTATATTTTATGTTTTCAATCAACAACTTGCACAGGGTTGAGCCAAAGGCTTAATCACTTTTAATATAATAAAGCAGCACTTCCAGATATTATTAACCTCATCTGTCTAGATTTGGAACTAATAGACCATTGTGTGCATTGTCTTTATCCCTGCCAGATATGTACATATTTATTAATCCACTCTTGAAGAGGAAAATTTTTGTACAGGAAAACCACCAGTAACCTTCAAGTGAGCGGGCACAGGTTAGTAGGGCACTAATTAAATGTCAGCCTTGACAGATTAAAATTATGAAATTTAAAATCACAGTGGAGCTCTTTGTCATTGTCAAATTAGGAGTCTGTGTGATGAGGAACAGGGGGAATGAATGGTTTAATGGATTGAAAGGGAATCAGAGTTAGCAGCCTGTTTTTCTGCATTCATATCAGCCTAAAGTACAAAATCAAAGAATATACATTCAGTTTCATGTATTAAAGCAATGGTGCCCTTGCAATTTCATCTATAACCCCTTACTTTTTTAACCATTTTTACATTCACCCCTATAAATATGTAGATATTATTAAGATTGTAATAGCTTTATGATATTGAAAAAAAAAAATTGTAAGCTTTACTTATGAAAAGCACAAGTGCTATATTGAATTGTGTTTTATATGCTCTCTGCAAGACAAAAGAACTGGTACAATTCATTTTGGGTCAGTACAAGCTCTAAAATGGACCTCCCTGATGGCAGTCTAGCACCTTTTTTAACATGGTATAAAGGACTATATTTATACAAGTTTAGTTATTTGAATAGGCCCCTACCTTAATTTACCCTAATTTGTTTATATTGTGTATGTTTTAGGGGATCTGAGACAACTTTTTAAAGGGCAGTATGCACCTCTGTATGCAAGTCTTGTTTAATGGACTCTTGTGCACTACAGTTATGTACTGTCAATTTAACTGAAGTGGCAGAGCCCATGGTATGTATATCTGTGCACAGGTTATAAGAAGTTGTATCTTATAAGGAAAAATATTTCTCAAATAGGAAGAGTGCTATTTAGAGGAAAGTTCAGTTGACATAATTTTCATTGATATTACTCCATGCACTCTGAACTGGTAGGCTACCTCCTTATGACATCTTGTAATAAGACCAGGCCAGGAGCCCTGTAGGAAATAATAAGGAAGCTAGTAGCCTACCTACCAGCTAGTCAGTAGCTTCTTGGACTTAGATAAAACTACAAAATTAACCATTAATACTATCACACACACTTTTTACCACAACTGCCTACAAACTGTAAAATAAATCCACTCTTAGAAGAATAAATGTGCAAGGTGTATTTTGAGGAGACCCTTTAAAATAATCCCTTATTTGTTTGCCATTAGCCCATAAGGATATGATGACAATAAACACTCAACTCAATGTTACAAAATGAAAAACATCTTTACCCTGAAATCAAGCAGGGATTGAAGTTAGTTAGCCTATCCTATGCATGCTCAATATGGTATGGTGGTACTATAGTCAGCAGCAATATCAACTTTTTGGAGCGTATTTCTGCACATTCTACATTTTTAAACTATTCTAGTGATACACCCATTTACCCACACTAGACCATCACAATGTTCTGTTTATTCTTTACCTCTGCCCATACTGTGACTCCATGGAAGACCCAAGCTACCTGTAGCTGCAAGAACAAACTCATATCTTCCATTACAAATACAGTTCACTTTCTGCAGCACAAAATCCATTATTATTATTATTATTAATAATAATAAACACATATTTTTAAAAAGTCCCAACCTAGTCCACGGTGCTATACAATAAATAGGTGTATAAATTGAACATATACAGTAGATCACATGCAAAGATACTGCTGATACAAGAGGAGAAGAGGGCCTTGCTCAAAACAGATTCCAAAAGTACCCAATATGTACTTTAATGTAAGTGTTGACTTTAGAAATGCAAATTGGTTAGTAGTGGCCCCTAAAGGGGCTAGCACGTCTGTTCAATATACCCTTTTGCTATGGTTCATTTCATTAGCATACTTGTGGAACAGATGTCACAATCTGCGGGGTTTGCCCTGGCATCAATCCCAATTATTTTCTAGTGTTTACCTCCTTGTCACTAGTTTAATTGTCACTGGTGTTTTTTTGTTTTTATTTCATTGTCAAAGTCTGCAAAGATTAAGTAAGTACAGTCCAAGTTAGACTTCTGATCATATGTATGCAGGCATATAACCTACAGTAAATATTTAGGCCGTGCATAATAGAAAATTTTTTTTCTAGGGGATCTGTTAAAAGCAGAATAAAATAGAAAAATGCTAAAGTACAAAATATATAACACTTCACATGAAATAACTAACAAAAATGCACTCCCTATAGTACAGTTTGTACAGGGCATAAAACTGGTGTGGCTGTAGTGAATATCTGTCTGATTTGATTGCAAAACAGTTTATTCAAATGTGAAAGGGAATCAGAACACAAATAAGGGTGTAATTTATTAAAACGCGAGTTTATCTAATTTTTTTATTAAAACAAAGTTGACCTAACTCGCGTCCAACTAATCTATCAATAATTCTTCTCGAAAATCAGAGTGAAAAAACATCACAACAAAATTGAGTGTCAATTTGAATCATATGCTTGACTCTCCAAAATCACAAGTTTATTGAATTACTCAAATTTATGGGATTATCAGAGAAAACCAGCATGGATCACAATTTCAAGAAGCATTTTCAGCGACATATGCCATTGACTTCCATAAGACCTTGACCTTGTTTGAGATGTAGTATTTTCAGATTCAGTTTTGAGCAGCTTTAGGGTATACTAAATATATAAAAATTTGAGGGTTTTTTTCTCTAAAAATGTGTTTTCCCCTTTAAAAACTCGATCAGAACAATCCGAGGTTTAATAAATGGCCCCTTAAGGCCCCCATACACGGGCCAATAAAAGCTGCCGACAGACCGAGTTGGCAGCTTATTGGCCCGTGTGTGTGGGGTCATCTGATGGGCTTGCCCGATCAATATCTGGCCGAAAGTCGGCTAGATCTCGATCGGGCAGGTTAGAAAATCCCATCCCGTCAGCCGCATTTGTGAGTGTATGCAGTGCTGCGATCCGACCACCCGTTTCGGATGCATTATGATCCGATAGTTGGGCCCTAGGGCCCATGATCGGATAAGCCCGATATCAGCCCACTCGGAATTGTCCTCAGACCTATAGTATTAATTACACTAACACTTTTATGTGGTGCCTTACACTAAAATATTTAGCAACACTTCTTGTAACATGATCTTACAGACCTCTATTGTTTGGAAGCTGTATATTACATAAAATTTGTTTTACATTTAAAATTAAACTCAAATACATACATACACAAAAAGGGTGTGTGTGTGTGGGGGAGCACATTCCCTGGTTCCTTGTTTCAATAGTTTTAGTTACAAAGTTTACAAATCCCGCTCTCTCTTAGCTAACCTTTCCTTTCCATTGCTGGCAGCTGGGGACATCTCCCCCAACCTTGGCCCTTACCCCATCCCAGTTATATCACAGCCATGGTCTCCTACCCTTCAGTATAAATTTCCCAGTGGAGTAAAATAGAGAATGAAGGATGCCTTCCAGGCAGCTCTATCTACCAGGTAGATAACAAACCAGCCACACCTTCTTCCTAGGCTAAACACACACCTTCCCCAGCTGATTGATCAGTACACTCTGGCATTGCTTTCAATTAAGCTTCCAGATATGGTGTGTGTGGTGTCATCTGCTCCTCCCTTTGATGATGTGCTGTATGATGTCAGCTATTGCTCCTGTATCATGGCTGCTGAAGTCTGAAGGGAAAGTGATTTGAAATGAGAGAGGATTTCTGCAGAGAATTTCAGTGAGAAGTTTTACATAGGAGACTGTATAGAACACTAGAAAAAGTCATATTCAGGTGGTAATTTGGGTACAGGCAGGAATGTGTGTGTGTGTGTGTGTGGGCTGTGTGTTTTAGTAAATTACACTGACATCTCAATGTAACATGGAGGCTCTGAAGCCAGAGACCTGGAAATTGTCTTTCTAACTCAAGACATATTTGCTTCCCAACTATACTTTTTGTATAGTTATGCAATAAATGTGCTGTACAAGTGATTGTATTGTGTTTCATAATGCTAAAATCCTAAGTTGTAACCATGTGCTCTCTGCCTCCCATGATGATCTAATTTATGTTCTGCCTGTTAGGATGGTGATGTTACTATGAGCTGCCTGACAGGAGGGTGTCATCTTAAGACATGGTGTTCTTTATAAATTTTTTTAACCAATTCCATTCTTATCATTCTAGTACTACTTCACATTCTGCTCCTACTGCATATCCTCTCTATATCTTCAGTAAATCAAAAAATGGTTGGAGAGCATAGACTTCGAAATGCAGAAAGTCCTGCACTTTGCAGGACTTTCTGCATAATAAAATGAAATGAAAATACTTTAAAGAGAAGTCTATGCTCTCCAACCATTTTTTGATTTACTGGAAATTTTGCACACGGGCACGGAGTGTGAGGTTGTTGAGGAGCGGTACATACAATTGCTGGGACTTTCTTTTACTCTCTATATCTTCCCCTCTGAGTCCTTTTTTTCATCCCTTTCCACTTCTGTTAAGTTGTCCACCTCACCCACTTATTTTCTGATCTTCCCTCCACCCCCCTATATTTGTTCTTCCCCCTTTTAATGTACTCAGCTTTTTTATTTGCATCCATTTCCTCCTTCTTGATAATTATCTTTATTGTCCCAAGGGCAATGACACAGGTTTTTTTCGAAACAAACCTATGCTTCCTCAGGTAAAATCTCTGGTTTACTTTTGACTTGCAGCACTTTGAATCACTGGCCAGAAAACATACACACTGCAAAGTAGCCCAAAGTTTCCTCCTAAGGCAATTTCAGACTAGTTTGGAAAGCAGAAGTGATGTACACATTTCCCCACTATGCAGTTCATATTACTGAGGGTGGAAAGGAAACTAGGGACGCTGTGTTGCCTGAAATAATACAGATTTACCACAGACAAAAATGTACAAAGTGCAATTTTAAGTAAAAGTTGAAATTTTTTTACCCAAAATTCCTACATATTTGAGAGGTAGCTTTACAGTAGCTTTACAGTTAGACAAGTTAAATGGAACCTAATCCATAAGATTTCCCCCACCAGAGGTTGGATTGGTAAAGTAAACAATACTTATGTCCCTAATAAACAATAAATTCTTTCTGCACTTATGTGCACAATGAGAAAGCTGCGGCACTCACAAGTGTGATTTTCTTAAAGAAATACAATAATTTCCTCGATTCCCAAGTGAAGGCTTTGTATGTAATATGTGCCTTTTATATGCTAAAATAAGAAATGTTGAGGACACCCCCATCATAGGAGATGGTGTGTGTTGAGCAGCTTGTTTGGCCTCTCCTCATATTTTATTATGTAATACATGGTCAAAACAGAACTGTTTTTCATAAAACTTATTTGCATCAGTTGACTCTCCTGTTTTTATTTTTTTATGGCAACTCCTTGGCACACCAGGCTGCTTTCCCACATATAAACACAGACTGAGAAAAAAAATGATCCAAGCTGATTCACTCATGGTAGGGAGTTAGCATATGTGTACACATGCATACTGTTGTGTTCCGTTCTCAAGTCCACTCCATGGAGCAGATTTACAAAAGATCGAAGTGGCTAATGCTAGTGATAATTCCCTAGTGTTGCCACCTGCAGGGACATTGCCAATTTACTAAAAGGCGAAGGTGCCAATTCGCTAGCCAACTGTACCGGCGACTTTACGCTCTGGTGAACGATCGCTACTCCGCAAATTCATTGAAGTGCAGATTTTACTGAGCATTACCTCAAACCAGGTTAAGTGGTAAAAAGAAGCTAGATCTTCCTCAATCTTCTGTCACTTACATCATATCCTATCTGCTGAAAATGCATAAAAGTTCAAAAAACGCTGCCGACTTTTCCTTTTTTTGAAGCAGGATTGCCTGCAAAAGTCCTAACAGACTTTTTTTGGGTAACTGGTTTTCTCCAGACATTTCATAACATATGGAACATTTATTTTACAGTGGGATCATGTTTAGGTCATTATATTAACTCTCTTGTTTTTATTAAGGTTCCCTGGACATTTGTAATAAAAAGTGGTAACAAACAATTTGCACCAACATTTATATTAATGACCTCCATATTAGTAATGGGCGAATTCGCAGCAAATTCCCATGATTTGCCGCAGGCAAATACATTAGCAAAATGCCAGTAAAATTTCGCCTGGTGAAAATTCGCTGGCGTCTTGTTTTGGACCATTTTGTCCTTAAAAGTTCTGTGTCAAGTTTCTAATTCAGTTTTGCTAAAAAACAAAACAGCACATACTGAACTACAGCTAGTGAATTGGTGGGGGCAGTATGTCTTGCCTGCTTCTAGTTCATATACCTATAAGTTAGGTTACAAGCACATTTTTTTTCTAAGCTGTGTGCACATCACATTTATTTTGCACTTTGCACACTGCCTTTTTCTCTTAAATTGCTTTGAAATTCAACAGTGCTTTATTTATGAATGAGCCAGCACCTGCTGCCGCACATGTAAATGACCTCTATAATTTTGTATTTTTTCTGACCCACTTTCTTCTGTACACAGTTTTTAAAAGTGTGAACAAGGTTTTAATAGGTGCTCACAGAAGATAAGTTTTATGCACACACAGAAAAATATGTACTCATGTTGTGGCTCACTTTAAGGGCTGTAGCTATGAGCACGAATCCCTTTTTTTCATAAAAGGTTACATAAAGATTCCAAGTTTGAGGAATATTTATCATAGAGTGGAACTAGAGCTTGCCACAGTCCCCCAGAGTCAGTAACGGAACTAGGTGGGGGCGAGCCCTGGTGCGGGCCGTGCGGCCGCCCCCCCCCCCCAACCTAGTCCGTGTTTGATTGACGCGCCGCTGCAGCCGATTCCAGCTGGCTGCAGCGGCACGAGACTGCCGGGGGGCCCTGTGGGGGTGCGGGTCCTGGCCCAGTTGCACCCGGTAGTTACGCCCCTGCCCAGAGTGAAATTCTGTCGCTATTTATTTGAATTGGGGTTTGGAGAGCATATTTATTAATGGGTATAAGTTTACCTTTCGATATATACAATTTTAAATGTCTTATAGAAATGAATAGGAAGTTCCGGAATATCACATCAGGGGACTTTGGAAGAGTTCTAGTTTCACTCTAATAAATATTCCCCAAAGGAACATTTACACTTACATATGCAACTTTCAGTTATTCTCAAGCATTGCAACCCAGTTATCTGTCGCACTAACAATCTGACTGGTATATGCAAACAACTATAAGTGATAGTGTGCATATCCAATTGCTGCTTTTACTCAAAATTCAGTGCCAAGTGCATGAGACTTTTTTGCTCAGTGACTGTGGCAACTTACCACAACTGCTTCTTGCAGTCCTAAGTAAGTCCAAATGTCCTGCTGACCCTAACACACCCTAATCCTCCATGTTACAGTAAGATGCCATTGTAATTCACTTAAATACACAGCCCACAAACACAAACACAGATTCCTGCCTGCACCCAGATTACCACCTGTATCTGACTTTCTCTAGAGTTCTGTACAGTCTAGTGTAAAATTCTCAATGAAATTCTCTGTATAAATCCTCTCTCTTTTCAAATCACTTTCCCTCCAGACTTCAGTAGCCATGATACAGGAGGAAAAGATGAGATCACACAGCACATCATCAAAGGGAGGAGCAGATCTGGAAACTCATTTTAAGGCAATGCTAGAGTGTACTGACCTATCAGCTGGTGGATGTGTGATTAGCCTAGCAGGAGGGTGTGGCTGGTTTGTTATCTGCCTGGTAGATAGAGCTGCCTGGAAAGCATTGTTCGTTCTCTATTCCTCCCTACTCTTATAAATTCCAACATCACAGAACTCTTATCCCTATACCCAAAAACCAAGATCTTTCCTGTGCTCTCTGGAATGCCTGGACAATTGCTATACACTATACATAGTTAAATTGGGTTGGAAAAAGACCGTCCATCAAGTTCAACCCCTCCAAATGAAAACCCATCATTCACACACACACACACACACACACCCCTCCATACCTTCACATAGATTATATATGCCCATACACTAACTACAGAGTTTAGTTTCACAATAGCCTTTGATATTATGTCTGTCCAAGAAATCATACAAGCCCCTCTTAAAAGCATTAATAGAATCACCCGGCAGTGCATTCCACAACCTCACTGTCCGCACTGTGAAGAACCAGCTACACTGCTTCAAATTAAACTCCTTTTCTTCTAGTCTGAAGGGGTGTCCTCTGGTGCGGTGATCCTCTTTATGGTCCCCTGCTATTTGTCCCATCGCAAGTGCCTTTTTTCCAGAGAAAACAACCCCAACCTGGACATAATTTAAGTCTTCCATCCCTCTAACCACTTTAGTTGCACATCTCTGCACTCTATCCAGCTCATTTATATCCCTCTTAAGGACTGGAGTCCAAAACTGCACTGCATACTCCAGATGAGGCCTTACTAGGGATCTATGAAGAGGTATAATTATGTTTTCATCCCTTGAATTTATGCCCTTTTTTATGCAAGACAGAACTTTATTTGCTTTCGTAGTTACAGAATGACACTGCCCAGAATTAGACAACTTGTTGTCTATAAAAACCCCAAGATCCTTCTCATTTAAGGAAACTCCCAACACTGCCAATTAGTATATAACTTGCATTTATATTATTTTTGCCAAAGTGCATAAACTTGCATTTATCAACATTGAACCTCATTTTCCAGTTTGCTGCCCAAGTTCCAAATATGTACTTACTGTGACTTTGACTCTCTTCACTCTGATATATCAGCCATCTCCTGTCCTGATGTGTCTACCTCTGTCTACTACACAACACACTCACTCTGCCCTTAATGAACTTACTCCTGCCACAACTAGATGCAATAAACCCAAATCACTTCAACCTTGGCATGCTGCTCATACAAAAGCTCTCTAAAGACACTCATGTTCACTTGAGCGTCAGTGGTGCAAATATCACTTAGAATCGGACATCTGAATCTACAAATCTGCCCTGCTTTTTTATAACTAGTGTTTCCATAATATACTTTACTACACTCATTAACTCCCTTTCTCAAAAAAGATCTCTTAAAACACATTTGTTTATAAAAGCCTACCCTCACTTTGTTTAGCTACCAAATGCAATACCATATGATACATATCTCACCTTGCTCATTTCTGATCTTACTCACTCCCACACTTTCCTTCATATGTATTAAAGTCTAAGTTTGCCCAGGAGCCCATTGCACGTAGAATTTTAAATTCTGACTTCCATTGGAAGCAATGCAAAATGACAGTGACAAATCTGTCTTTCACATGGTGTAAAATTGCACACACCATGTGATATTTCACACAGATTTTTACATTGTTTAGTTGGCAAATTTTGTTTTACACAGTATAATAAATATGCCTAAATGAATGTACGTGTATATATTACATTATACAGTACTGCATGACTATACAGAGTAAGTACACAGAGCAAGAATAATATAATAATAAATATCAATCAAAATAATAAATGATTATAGATTTACAGAGATTATGAGCCAAATAACACAGTAGGGAGGAGGTATCTGCCCTGTGGAGCAGAATATCGATGTGCATTCCAACAGTAGAATATGGATGTGCATTAGTAAAATAAAATAAAGTTTGTCCCTTTTTCAAAAAGTCACATAAAAATATATGAGAAAGATCTCACATTTCTCAGCTTTAGTTCAGGACACATAAATGTATAAGAATGCTCTGCTTAGGCCTATCCCTCAGAAACCATGTTCCAATATCTTGCACTGATGAGATCTAACATGATTGAAACAGTCTGTCTGCAAATTTGGATATATGGCTCTGAACCATTAGGCTATATCTGTGCTGAAAATCAGTAGTTCTGGATGCATAGTTGGCCTAAGGGACATGATTTACATGTCTCCACCCATGACACCCATCATGCCTTATGGGAGATTAAAACTTTCATTTCTGGTATCTAGGCAATACTATGTGAATGGCATGAGACAAGTAAATACCTTCAGAAGGCTTCACTTTGTTGGTTAGGCCTAAAAATCTCTGTGATATTAATTCCCGAACGAATGGAGAGAAAATGACTTTATGTCTTCATGTCTTAATGTTAACCAATTGGTTCTTCTGTGTGTAAAGCTTTTTTTTAACATAATAACAGTCCATTCTTTTATTAGTTTAGAGAGTATGGCATTTCTAATAGCAATGTGACCAGCCCTTAACTAAGGTGAATTCTGCCCGCTGACTTATCCCCACTTTCTAACCTAATGCAAGTTTAGGCATTGAGGCAAACAACAATTACAATGAAACAAATCCTTTTTCCAATCCTATACTCACACAGTTAATAATAGCACAGCAAACAAGATCTAGAGAAATTGTAAACGTAATAACTTTAGACATATGTTTAGTCTGTAAATAAAGAATAAATGCTTTTGAGATTTTATTGTGCTTGCACTAAATTAGCTTTGTGTGTTTCAGTGTTTGTTATTGCAGTCATAGTTCAAAGACCTTTATGTAAACAATTCTCCCGCTTTATAGCAGGACAGTCATGTTCAAAGCACAGCTTGCAATAAAGAAATTAGCAAACTAGAAGCTGCAATACTGCTGAAACACTTGAAACAAAGAGGATTTAAAGTGACAAGATCCAATTAAATTTAATTACCTGAGCTGTATTTTCATTTAACTGACACTTTTTATTAAGAAACCGCATGCACTAAGTTCAGAAACATTGGCTAAATTACACGTGGGTAATACAGTTATCTTGCAAAGAATCCATTTTATATAACAAAATAATACATACAACATTTTAAATAACCACAAATTATAATGTGAATCAAGTTTAAAATGTAATACATTAACAGTCATCTAAATTTCATGTGTGTGATATAACAGGAGGGATGAGTTTTACACGTTTGCTTTTCTGCAGGGATGAATTTACTGTAAATGATAAAAATTAATACGATAAAGAAGACAATGAAAGCTAGTACAAATTAACAAGCATAATTATTTATCACTGACATTTTCTAGTCTAATATATTTGTGTATATATATTAGTGATGGGCGAATCTACCCCGTTTCGCTTCGCCGAAAAATTCCCGAATTTCCAGCGAAATTCGTGAATTGGCGAAAAAATTCGCGAAATGAGTCGCGGCACAAGTAAATACCTTCAGAAGGCTTCATACAGAAGGCCATACATGGGCCGATACAAGCTGCCAACAGACCACGTCAGCAGCTTATTGACCCGTGTATGGTGCCCTAAAGTCGGCCAGATGTCGATCAAATGGGACTAAAAATCCAGTTGGATCGCGGCCACATCTGTTCGTTGATGCGGTCCAGATATGCGGTCCCACTATTTGCTCTGTTCTGATCCCATTGTTGGGCCCTAGGGTCCACAATCGGATCAGCCCAATATCGCCAACCTGAAGGTGGGCATATCAGGGAGAGATCCGCTCCTTTGGCAACATTGCTTGCTACTTTATGTTCTGTGATCTTAACCATCCGTATTTTTGTACTTTCCGAAATCTGACCAAATCTATGCATTGGGGTAGTAGGGTTGAAATTGATGTGGTTCAATGTTTGCCCAAATAATATCAGAGGACCACTGTGACCATGCCAATACCTGGTAGATCTAGGCTGCTTCATAACATTACTGAAACTGTGGTGCTCCCATGCCACCGTATTGGATTGGGGTTGCTAAGGTTTTTCTGTTTATTCTATGTCTCTTTTTTTCCCATACAAAAACATGGAATAGTGTCTGGATCTCCTTTAGCACTGTTTGGGAGATAGGGATAAGCAAAGTTTCAAAAAGGTAGAGATATTTTGGGAGGATGGACATTTTTAGGGAGGCTATTTTACCCATCCAAGATATGGAATATTCTGCCCATTTCTGAAGTTTAAACTTCATCACTTGGATCAGAAGCGAGAAATTGCATTTGAAGAGCTCCTCATATCTGGGTGTGATATGGACTCCTAGGTAAGTGATATACTGTAGTCTATCTTCCAGTTATACTGAAAGGTGGCCTTTTGTGATTCCAAGGCTGCGTGTTTTGTCTCGCCGTGCGTCTTGTTTGGTCGCGCGCCGAGTTCGTTGCGCGCCGAGTTCGTCGCTTCACTTCAAAACAGCACAATATGTGCAGTGAAAAATATTTTTAAAAATAAATGAATATATATTAAAATATGCCTTTTTAATGTTTCACTATTTTAAATATTAATCACAGATGTTTTTAAGAAGCTGGCAAAATGGGAGGCCTTTTTTTCTTTTGAAAAGATAAGAGTCCAGTAACAATGCAGGGCATGTGTATATACTAAGTGAAACGCATGTAAATTGCTCTTCTCATTGACTCCAATGCTATTCAGCACATTCAGACACAAAGCAAAAGATGCCATTTTACATTTTTTTTCACATTTCCATACCTCCCAACATTTTGGAAGTAAAAAGAGGGACAGAATTTTTTTTTTCCATACGTAGCGCTGCAACATTTTGACCACACCCATTTTTGTGGCCATACCCACTAATTAACATGTTCGTTTTACCAAATTTGGCAGGTTATGAAAGTTTGAAAATATTTTTCCTTATCTAAACTGTTACAAATACAATCAATTACTTATTTTATTATATCAAAATTGTTAAAAAGCATCTTTTTTGCACCTGTTAGCTGTTCTTCTAGGCTCTCTGCCAAAAGCCAATTAAGTTAGAAACTTTTTTCTTTTTCTGGCTATTCCGTGCAGAGAAAAGAGGGACTTTCCAATACAAATGAAATCAGGGACTGCAGGTTGCGCTGTCAAAAGAGGGAATGTCCCTCCAAAAAAAGGGACCGTTGGGGATATGCATTTCACATGGCAGTTTTATTACATTGCACTGTGCGTCAAAACTATTCTGACGCGCGTCAAAATAAGCGCGCGCCAACTTGGGTGCGCGACAAAACATCAGCATGACTCGTTTCGTGAATTTTTTCCGTTTTTGCCGTTTTGCGAATTTCGCTGAAAATTCACTAATTTTTTCGGCGAAACGCTAAAGATTCGCCCATCACTAGTGATTTTGTGTTGGTTGGGGCCCACTTCTACTCCTTAAATATCTAAATGGTTTCATATATGAGCAACTAATGGTTTTATGCTTCGTGCACAGAGGAGGGAGGGCAACCTTGTCTGGTGCCATTTGAGATCTTAATTGTGGTATTGGAGTGACTTGGTAGTTTCAGATAAGTAGTGGGCTTGTTAAAAAAAAAGCTTGGAAGGCCTTGAGAAAAGGGATGCTCAAGTTGGAGAAGGGTGAAAACGTAGGACCATTCTAGACGATCAAAAGCCTTCTCTGCATCTACATTTAAAATCAGTGCTTGTCTTTTCTGTGTTTCCAGAATATCAAGTAAATTAATCACTTGCCTTGTATTATCCCCACCTTGGTGACCTAGTATGAAACCGAGTTGGTCTGCACTGATCAGTGCCGGTAATAAGGGGGCTAGGCGATTGGCTAAAAGTTTGGAAAATAGGTTCATATCAGTATTCAGTAAGGCGATAGGCCTGTAGTTAATGCATACTGTTAGATATTTGCCATCTTTCACTATTTGGGTAAGAAATTAGGTTAGGTCTGTAGAAGGGTTTCGGGATTCCCTAAAGGTAGCTGTTAAATAATTTGGTAAGATAGGGCAAAAGAATGAGGCGAAATTGTTTGTAATATTGGTAAGGTAGCCCATCTGGGCCTGGAGCCTTGTTACTGGGAAGAGCTTTGAGTGTGGCTAAGACCTCTTCTTGTGTAATTTAAGCAATCATTTCCTGGAACATGGCCAAATTTGTTTGCTGCAAAAAAATCTGATAACAAGGGGGTCGTTTGTGGAGGGTATGGCTTCTGATTCTGTCTTAAGTTTTACAAAGCGGAGTAGAATTTGTGAAATTGATTTGCTATATGATCAGAGTTGTACATTAGTGATCCAGATTCCTCTTTAATCACAGAAATTGTAGATTGGACTTTTTGTTCTTTCAATTTATGTGCAAAAAAAGAGTGTGCTGCTTGTCCCCTTTTTCATAATAGGTTTGTTTGGTCCATATCAGTGCTTTCTCGACTATGATTTCTTTTTGAATTCGGAGTAGTTTATGTGTGTCTATGATCTGTTGAAGTAGTGTCTCAGAGCTAGCAGGTCTGCATAAAATGTGTATTGTCAGCCTTGTGGATGGTCAATGCACCAGAAGTCAATTAAGGCTGTGTTATGTAGTAATTGCCTGAATATTTTAGATAGTATGTGGGTGCTTCAATCTGATGAAGGTGTTGACCTATCCATAGATTGGGTGGCAGAGATATTAAAGTCTCCTCCAATGATTTTGTAAGGTATTGTAGAGGTGGAGATTTTACTGAATACTTTTTTAAGAAATCTCTTTTGGCCTCGTTAGATGCAAATATATTTGCAAAAAGGAGAGGTGTGCTTGAGATGGTACCTACTAATTTTAGGTAAAGCCCATTAGGGTCGCTAGTGGTTGGTGTTAACTATAATGGACAGTCTTTGTGCATAATAATTGCCACCCCTGCCTTGTTAGTATTAACTGCTGCATAGTATCCTGTTGGGTAATGCTTAGACTGCAGTTTATGAGACTTGTCTTGAGAGAAATGAGTCTCCTGTACTAGAGCAATATGTGCTCTATGGAGTCTCAGTTCTTGCAGGCCCAAGTACTGCTTAGCAATAGTATAAAGAGTATTAAATGAGAAAAACAAAGGTTAAGTGGTAGTCTCAGTAACAGACCCAAACAACTGGTTGGTGTGGGTTTCAGGGGTGCAATCTGTGCTCCTCAAGGAGGGTTTCGGATAATAATCACTAGATTATAATCTAGTCTAAATTAGACTAGATTTCTATAGGAATCAGTTTGGGTCTCTAACAAAATGGGTGTCAAATCATCAAAAGGTAGGTTGACTTGGCAGATGTGACAGTATCTGGTTGTTTAGGGGAGTTGCTTCTAGGATCTGTAGAAGAAGGTGGGCTCAATGCCTTCTGTTGTTGAAATGACTATCCTTGGACCTATTGCCATTGGGGTCAGAGTGCAGGTGTCACTGCGCTGTTTTTCAAGTTAGGGGATGGCTTGTC
Organism: Xenopus borealis; assembly: GCA_024363595.1. Taxonomy (NCBI): domain Eukaryota; kingdom Metazoa; phylum Chordata; class Amphibia; order Anura; family Pipidae; genus Xenopus; species Xenopus borealis. The sequence continues at coordinate 114,646,019 of CM044433.1, read as the reverse complement.
TTGCAGGCCTATGGCTGCATGGAAGTGTTGGGCCTTGTCTGGATCGTGCAAGATATAAATGTGCCCATGGTGTTATGCAAACAGCTTGAAGGGGTGACCCCAGTGGTATGGGATTTCCATTTACCTGAGACGTAGAGTGACTGGCTTGAGCACCCTACACTTACTCAGAGTGATTGGTGAAATATCTGTAAATATTTGGACTCTGTGATTCAGATATGTGATTTCCACATTATAGTTGGTATGAGTGAGAATCAGTTCTTTTTGCCTGAAATAATGAAGACAGGTTACTATGTCTCTAGGTGGCTTGGCTGAGGGAGGCTTTTGGTCTAGTGAGCGGTGAGCCCTGTCGAGTTTCCATTGATCAGGGTGTGTATTTGGGCAAATCATAGAGAAAAGACCACCAAGATAGCCTGGAATATCTTGTGCCAATATGTCCTCTGGCACTCCTCGGATTCTAAGATTTTGCCGACCTAGATCTGTTTTCTAGGTCTTCACACATACTTTTAAGTTGTTGCAGCTCATCTCTGATGTATGCACTTTCTTCCTCCATATTGGCCTGTTTCTGTATAAGGATGTCTGTAGTGGACTCCAGCTTGTCTGTGTGGCTGCCTAATTCAAACAGTTCTGAGTGTATTTCCTTCACAGCCACCACTACAGCTTCTGTGACTGCTTTGGTTAGGGCTTTTGTAAGGTTGCTTTGTAAGGTTGGCAGCTGAGTTGTGAGGGTTTATGCAGTAAACGACACAGCATCAGAGTCAGGTTCTAGTAAGGCCTGTGAGGAAAGATCTAGGGCTTCAAGTAGCTGTGTGGGGTTGTTGGGAGAATGTTGGGGACTGACCTGTATTTGATCACTGGGGAGAGTCTGCATTTCATTGTGAGCTTGCCAGAGAGGAGCGTGGAGAAGGAACACCATGCATGTTTCCACCACTCTGTGTGCCTCTCTATCTGCCAACAATGATCGTTGGGGAGAGTCGCAAAAACGATGTGAAACCTGTGAAGATTTAGGGGTTGAAATACCATGTAGGTCTATGTCCTCAGGGCCATCTTGGAACACAGTGCACCTCTCAGCTCAGCCTGCTTTGTGTAGGAATGGGGATATTGTCACCCGTTACTCCCTCTGTCACAATTTCCCCTTCATTCCACTGCTAGGGTTCTCCTGAGGTTTGTGGGACCCAATATTTATTAAACAAGCTGATTAAAAGGATAATTATCTGGCTTTTGGTATACCCATGCTACGAAGCTCTCAAAGATTATGTGCACTCTCCACCATGTGAGGCCACACACCCCTCCGAGGGAATGCATTTTCAATCCGAAATTGGCTTTGTGTGTCTTTTAACTGATGCTCAAATGCAGGCTTGGACTGGAATTCAAAATAAGCCCTTGCATTTCAAGTACACAGAGGCCCAAAAAGCCCCCCCCCCAACTATTTCGAATTTGGGCAACTTCGGAAAATGAAGTGCCGCGTGTGCTATCCCGCTGGCGATTTTTCAAAGTATTCCAAAGTATCCTGTTTCCTCCTTTCTCCTGTCTGTGAATGCCCAGTGTTGGCACCTCTCCCAACGGTATGGATATACAAAGATTTGCCAAACACAAAAGGTGAGTGTAGTAGGGAAATCCTCTGCTCGTTTATTCAGTCATATGATGTAACATTTTGGGGGCGTGCCCTTCTTCAGACAGATTTTTCATTGTAGCCAGCGAGAAGGCAGAGAAAGGCAGTTTAGGGAGATTTTCACCCAGAAGAAGAGGTGAAAAATCTCCCCAAATCTTGCTGTGTGGCTTTACCCTAATGAATGGTGCCAGTAACAGAAGCATGGCCCACGCTCTTCTGCTTCCCTTCCTACTTGTCTTTTAGGGTTTAGGATAGTATTTTGTTTTATTCCATTCAGTGTCAACTCTCGTTCTCAGACAAACACAACTTTAGCAGCAGAAACTATATTTTTGTCTCATTGTTCTGGGTTGATAATTGAGTGCTTGGTTGCATTAAATGAATTACCTTTCTGTATATTAATACATGCAGGGTTATGTGTGCTCTCAACTTGTCCTGATTCTAAAGAGGGAAACAGTGACAACAATTTTCAGGGTTATTGACACTGTACAAGACGAGTACTGCTGGTGTAAAGTAATGCATGTAGCATTTGATGCAAATAACAGCATTGATTGATACATTTGGATGGCTCATAGTAGCTTTCACAGTGTTTCCATCAGCCTTTAGATGTGCTGCTCTTGTTTGATCCTATCTAGCTTTACCATGTTGCTCTTCCATCACACAGTTTTACTGATAAAAAATTATGTTGTGCTTTTAAAGGGAAAGAGAATTGATGAATATCAGGTTAGGCGGAATATTAACTTGTGTTCTAAAGTGATATTTACATCCTGAATTATGTAGTTTTTATTAAAGAAGTGCACTTGTACCTGCATTTGCAAAATGTGTCTTATTTGCCTCATTTAATTGTTTTATAGTCCAGTATACTATATTAATTATGGAGTTCAATGATTGCAAAAAAAGCAATAAATGAATTCAGTTATTTACAATGTTCAGCAAATTGTATGCTATGCTGAGAACTATCCTCTAAACACAACCTATATAATTTTCTTTTGTTCGTAGCAGCATGATATTCCTGAACATCCTGCCCCCTTTTCTGCAACAGCAAACATAATACCTAAAAGAGAACTGCAGTTAATATCCCTATGCAATGGCCCATTACTTCATAACTCCTGCTACTTCTGTATTTTTGGCACTGACAACTAGGGTATATTCCCAGTGTCCGCTTGCCCAATTGGTGGGTTGAGGTCAGCCAATCAGGCTGACTCTGCCCTATATAAGGCCAGCGCTCCTAAACCTCTTTTCCTGAGCATTAACCTTTACCAGCACTATGGCATCACCCCTAGTGAATGGTTCCTGTTCTAGCCTCCTTTCCTTGCCTTGACTATTCCTGCTATCCACTCCTTCTGCTTCAGACTTTCTGCTCTGGTCCTTCTCCTCCAGTCCTGGTTTCCGGTCCTCCTGCTTTCCAGTCCTGCTCCAGTCCCTGCTACCGCCCCACACCATCCTATCCTATCCAATCTGTTACTGTTTTATGTCTGCTCTATCCTGTGCCTACCCAGTATGCCCCTGTCCTGACTCTTTGCCCTTGTCTTCCTATCCAGTCTGATTTATCACCATCTTCACCCGGTCCAGTATGATTTGTCGCCCTCTTCTCCTTGTTCCTGACTTCCCTTTATGTGTTCCATGGGCACAGCCAGTCCCTGCCTTAAAGATTCACCCTTCTCTCATCTGCCCACAGTGCCCCCGACATTATCCCTTACAGTAAATTTGGTAAATACTTGCAGCAAAAGCTTTCACCTCAAATTCCCAGCCAAAGCACTGGAATTTAAAGGGTGTCAACTCATTCATATTGCCCCTCTGAACACTTTTGCAAAATAAAATAATTTTCTGCTTTAAGAGACCCTAATACTAAGGTTTCTGAATATCACTTCAGCCAAAAGTCTGCACAATAAGATACATCAATTTTTGTGGAGTTTAGATCCCCTTTAATAATGCATATAACTGTTGCCACAAATCTCATGTCCAGCATTTGTATACCAAATAAAAAGTTAAACTGAGTATGTAGGGATTTTCTAAATGACACAATCATTACTTTTCCTTACTGTTTCACCTTTTCCATGGGGATGTATTTAGTGTTTTAAATTCTGCCTTATTACTCTGCCTTATTAATGAAGACCATTAACCTTGCTTAACCAGATTTCTGATGTAAATATCCTACATTGCTTTAAAAAGGCAACACATATCTATAATAGATGCCATCTAACCAATGGTTTTCATGACATCACTCACAGACAACTAATTTGTACCAAGATGATCATAAAGCTCAAATTCTCTACAATTACTTCCTGATTCAAAAATTATTCAGGATTTTTAAGAAATCTTCATAATTTGCAGTCTAAAGCAGGCCATATACAGAAACCTTGTAAAAAAATGAATACAATAAAATTTAATATAATAATACTTGTTATTAGATCATTAAACAAGTATTACATATATACACAGAGTTACAGTATATGAAGTGAAAAAAAAGATTTGGTAAAGACATGCCTTGCCAGGGCTAGTAACTGTAAACAAGCTATGACCAATAGGCATAACTAGAAATTACATTTTTATAAATGAATTGCATGAATTTTTGCAGAAACAAAAGATGTCCTAAAGAAATGTGAACTTGTATTCTATCATCTCTATAATTTAGTCAAACTAGGAACTGCAGCTTAACATATTACACATAGAATGTTTTTTTTGGAAGCATAACTACTGCTAATGTGGCAGTTAATATGCTATTGTGTTTATTTCCATTGTAGCAAATTATACCCAGTCTGTGCAAGATGCACTGTAACTACATTGCACAACATTGACTCTAGATTTCTGGTATATTTCCAGCAAGTGTAAATTTCAAAAACTTCATCTTGATGCAGTCAGGCAAAATGAAAGGCAATATTCTTTATGTGTCACAGATTGCTGTAGATGAACTGCTTTCATATGAACTGAAATAAGATTTAGTGTTCCGCATCCTTCAGCTGGTAACAATTGGAAGTGATCAGGATCAATATCTTTGCCGCTGAATGCAGCTTGAGTTTTGTGCATTACAATAGACGGACGAGAGGTCTGTATTCAAATATTTCTGTGTCAAATTAATTTTCATGTATCTCTAAATTCAATTAAGTAGGAACGCCATGGAACAAATAAAAAAAAAGCCCAACACTCGGTAGTGACAAATTGCTGTGCTTAGTGTGCATATCAAGGCAAGTGTTGAGCCTTGCTAATCTTCTCACTAATTCTCAATTACCGTAAAATGAAGTCATAAATCACAAAGACAGAGGATCGATGGAAATGTTGTTTTCAGCGTGATTGGCAGCCTCCCTTAAGGTTTTCTTCAAGTTGTTTTAAGGTTACTGCTTAGTGAAAAAGCAGCGGAAAAGGGAATGAAGGGACGTGTAGCTTTGGTATAATAGAGGCCCACAGGCCTTTAGGGGATAGTGTAAAGGGACAGCACCAATTTAAGGTCATCACACATCCAATTTTTCTCCTTTTCATACCTGCTGTAGCAAATGAGAAACAAATTAAATTTCCCTCTACTATCTCCACAGAAACTGTTTAAATTTTTCATGGAAACTAATTTGCCCTCAGATAGATAGCACCTTATTCTATGAAAATATACTGTGGCACAGGGACAAAAATAAATTTGTGTCACTCTAGATTTGCCATTCTATGTAAAGTCATTCATAGCAGTCCAATAAATGAGGCCCTCCTGGAACACAATGGCAGTACCCTGTCCTCTGTTGGATTTGCATTGTGCTCCCCACTCTATGGCATTCTCATATTCTCCCTGTTATTAATTTGCAGCCTGGGTTTTACATTCATGAGACTGAGATTGAAATGTAAATGAGGCACAAAATGAGTAGTCAGCGCAAGACCTGGCCAGGCAGCCTATGTCATAGACTCATGAACGTACATGAAAATACTTATCATTCAGAGAGATTAGCAGCTCAGAACATCAATCACTGCTGCAAGGAAACAATGAATAAAAAAGCCTTAATGTGAAGAAGAAAATTGCAACAGCTTTAAAGTGGAAAAGGAATATGTAATAGGCCCTACCTGTTGTGGAAGCATAAAAGTGGTTGTAATAAAACAACTGTATCCCATTTACTCTTTAACTCTCTATCTTTTGATCACTTGTATTTAAATGATTTCATTTTGGTCATCTCAATTTATCCATTATATCTGGCAATTTTCTTCAAGAAAATGCCTCTCAGAGCTGACAAATTAAACTGGAAAATTTCAACTTCATGGGACTGGGCCACAATTTTACTTAATTTAAGTATTAAATAGAAAGGTATATCAATTTCTTTTATATTGTAAAGGTATCTACCAAAGCTGATATATGTTTTGAGATGACAGTCTATTGATAAAATTATAAACTATTATAAAACAGAGTCTATTTCAATATTATTTTTGCAAGTATTTATATATTGACAACATATTTCTACAGCATTTGCTGGGATCAATTACAAGGTATTGTTTTAGTATTTCACAGAAGAGTAAAACATGTTTTAAAATTAAGAGCTTTCTGGTTAAGAGATTCCATTGTATGGTAGCAAAAAGAGTGATAATAAATGTATTTTAAATATATTAAAATAGTTCCAGTGGTTCATCAAAAAACAAAGGAACAATTATTAAGGACAATTCAGTAGGAGTTAACTACTTCAGAGAATAGAGTGAAGATGTGATAGACGAACTGTAGCTGGAGACGGTGGGAGCAAAGAAGTAACAGTAACAAGGTAAGTGCTGCATGGCCTTACAAATGTTTTTTGTTCCCACAATGTAGTATTTTCCCCCATAATTCCAATATAATTGCAGTTGCCATGGGGAGATGCATCTGATGTGATTGTGGCCTTGCCTCAAAAATAAAACATGTAGCACCGCTGTAAATAAGTTGCCCACACTCTGTTCCTATGGAGAACCAGCATAATTTCTCAGTGACAGACACCTGGGACATTTTCTGACATGGTTGTAAAATTATTGGAACAATTTAGTCACAATATACTTGCTGGGCAAGGAGCTGTATGTTGTGGATGACATCATCATAACTGTGGCCACATCACTGCACAAGGTTGTCCTCCACACATTTTTTTCTCATGTAACAGTATCAGTGAACCCCCCTATGTTCCACTATGCTTACACATTTATGTCGAAAATTAGATTAATAAAACAATTAGAAAAATCAATGAAACCTGCAAAATGTGACAGATTTTACTATTTGACCACTTTATAAAAAGGCCCCATCTATTAGTTAATCCTCCCATTTTGCCATCCTCCACCAGTGTTAGTGTAGTGTAGTCCAAGTGTAATCCAATCTAGGAAGTCTCTCAACACTCAGGGACGGACATATTAACAGGCAAACTTCTATTTATTCACAATTTCACATTCCATATTATTTATCTATTTTTTTTTTATTTCTCTAAAACTCTAAAATTTGAGATTTATGAAGTGTAAAAACCACAACAACACTAATACAAAACTGTGAAAAGCAGTGAAAGCAGTTGAGGTCCCATGTACAGTAAGTCAACAGGAGCTGAGCTTATTCTATTGCCCATTTGTTTAGCCATTCAGACATTTGAGGTTGTCGGTAGTAATTGTCTGAAAAAAAATGTTTTTTTCAGGTTTTAGAGACTTTCATATTTTAAATTAATTGTTCAATGTTTTTTTTTTTGTACTTTTTTATATGGATCTTTTAATACGTCACATGACATTTGTGGTTTTAGTGAAAATGAGTGGGTTTGTGGTTTCAGAAACCTTTAAACTCACTTAAATGAGAATGTTGACAAATGGGCCTCCTGAAGCACATACAAAGAAATTATGCTACAATTCTGTTTTATTTATTATCTAATGCTTCAGTAATAAATGTATACAGATATGTGTTTGCTCAGCTCCCAACTAAATAAACATAAATGAAGTATCTCTATTCATGCTATTATATTACAGTCAATATATATCTATGTATAATAATTTGCTTGTGTACAAAAGTAGATGAAATACAACAGACTTCTTGCATGTTCTGACATTGTTACTGTCCAATACAAGGACACAGAAGAAAGTCAGTAATTTGAAATAAAATGTGTTGTTCTGTTCTTTCTGCTCTAAGCCTTCCCCAGGGAGACAGATGCTTGACTTACATTCTGTAAAATCAAATTGAGTTATAGCTTTATAGCAGTGTTTGCTACAGTATATTAATGTTAAACAAATAAAAATGGCATTAGTGAAAAAGATCTACATGATACCTGCAAACTCTTGAGAATCAGCCAGATGGTCACTTCTAACTGATGTAATCTAGTAAACTGTTGAGAGTCAAGATATTGATTGAATTTCTGCGTTTAAATGCAAGCCCCATATCTACACATGTCCACACTGATATCACTTGCTTGAAATCCAATACTGAGGTGTAGAATGGGAGATGATGTTAGCTACAGCCTATTAAACCTGTCAATTCCATCTGTTGCCTAATATTTTAAAATGCTAAACGTAGCTCTTTCTAGATTTAGTTTAGGTTTAGATAAAACATATTTAGACTTTCATTGGCTGAAATGGGGCATATGGATGCAATTTAATTAGATTTCTGAAGATGAAAAAGAGGTAGGGAGCATTTAACCTACACAACTCTGTAGTTACAAGATAGGCAGCAACATGTGCAACAAACATTGAATAACAAGAAAGATCATAGAAATGTAATTCTAAAACACTTGTAAACAAATAAGTTATGCTTGATAGACATTGTACCCAAATTATGAAATATGTTTGAGTTATATTTCATATCATGTATTACACAGCACTGATAAAGCAAACATTTTGTATAACATGCACATATCATAAATTATTGCATACAGGACTACTTTCACCCCTATTTGTAAAAGTAATAACATATTTGTAGTGTCTTGTGTCTGCTACAGATTGGACCAACAGAAACTCACAATCTGTTGCTTTTAATTTTACACAAATAAACATACCAATCTTACCACATAACATACATACACAGAATGAGGTCTAATCAACTAATACCCCCAAACTGAGTTATTATCTGCAGAGAACAATGTATTTTTGAAGTCTTCATAAAATTTTCAATTGAGTAAAGAAAAAGCCATTCTACTAAGATGGCAAAACCATTTCAGTGTATGAAGTTATGTAGTTAGTAATAGCAATAAAGAATAATACAAAGAAAACCTGTAAATACAGCAATTCAAAATCACTGTATTTACTGTGCTCTTTCAATAATATTAAAAATATCCAGTCTTTATTTGCAAATGTTTAAAATTATATTTTCTACATGCAGCCTTTTTGCTTTTGATATTAAAGTGTGCTTATCAGTACTCAATTATATTCCTTGTAACAATATCATAAATTCCAAGACACTCTACATAAGAAACAGATGTTTTATGCTCAGCCTAGAAACTATAATAGGTGCGCTTTATATTTTAATTAACTGTTCCAAAACATTGCTTAGGCTTTAATGTGCCATTAAATAATTCATATAAACCAGAGTGATTAAATGCAATAATTGTTATGATGATGACGTAATCCCAAAGGAAAGAGATGATTCATATGTATAGTGGGGCAACCCGGAATAATGCATGTAGTGCAGCTAGAAAGATTGCCCTTTCTTGTATAGATTTAATCATATTAGAAAATACATTACGTTGAAAGCAAAGGTCATCTTCAGTGATAGCTAGGGAAACAGGATCCTTGCACAGCTTTGGGTAAATGATTTTTCTAACATATAATGAAAAAGGTATTCCTAGCACAAATGACTGGACAAATATTTCTTAAATACAGGCAGCAATGTACAATACAAGGGTGTATGTACACTTTTATACAAACAAATTATAAAAATACGAGACCTGTTATCCAGAATGCTCAGGACACTAACACAACATTTAAAATGTAAATTAACTTAATAGGAAGGTTTTGCTTCCAGTGAGGGTTAATTATATCTTAGTTTGGATCAAGTACAAGGTACTGTTTTATTATTACAGAGAAAAAGGAAATCATTTTTAAAAATGAGGATTATTATTTGGATAAAATGGAATCTATGGGAGATTGCCATTCCTTAATAGGAGCTTTCTGAATAATGACTTTCTGGATAACAGATTGCATACCTAAGATGATAAAAAGATGAAGCATAGACTATCATCAGTATCTGTATAATATCTTCTAGAATAGCCATCAGTTGATGAAATGCACTGTAAGTGTGTATTCAACTGTTATCTATCAGTCCAACAGGGAACTAAACAGCACCAATACTGTTTGTGTTAGAACTTAACACAGAACAGATCAGTGAACAAGAGTGAACTCTATCTTTCAGCACGGGCTAGCTAGATTAGAAGTGTTTTTTTTCTTTGCTGCCTTGCTTGTGTATTTTTAACTTCATATAGAAGAAGTCTGCTATTTGTGGTTGCTAGAGCTTTGCCGACCGTAACAATTTGAAGCTTCTGACAAAAAAGTGCACTAAGCACATACTATTGATTATAAATACCATGAGAAATCAATGACACTAATAAATAACTAATAGCATCTAACTATATCATGCTTGATCATTTCTTGAAGTTGATCATCTCTCTTCTTCTAAGTCTTTGCATGGTTCAGAGCTCTCTGGATAATGGGGTTTTGGATAACCAATTCCATACCTGTACTTACTTTTTTCCTTTTCAGACAGACCAAATCATAGGACTCTAAGAAATTTTAATACATATATTTCTTTATTTCTGAAACATTATATAAAACCCTGCAGCCCTACAGAAGCAGACAAAGCCAATAGGCAGAGGTTACACCAAGTTGAAACATTTCTGGGTGCAATATCTAAAAATTTTTAAAGAACAATTAACTGCTATGTAATTGTGCTGACAAATTAGCTGGATGATAGCTACCTGTTGTTTACCAGGTAATTGCTTCTGCCTAGGACATATATGAAGTAATACCTACTGTAGAGAGAAAATTGGCCTATTCCAGCAGAAACAGCTGTGAGTAGATTCCATAAAGGTACAACAGGATGTTTTGCTGCCAGGTGTTTGGACCCTTATGGTACAGCAAGTTCTAATAGTCTAAATGTGCTTTAGAACTTTTAATAATCAGGTGCATAATATTATTTTATTGTAAGACAATCCTCTCATAGTATCCCAATTATTCACTTGAGCCATCTGTGAACATACTAAAGCAATTTGCAAACATTCTCAATATCTGGATTTAAAGGATGGATATATTTTTCTTTCTTTTTTTCTATAGTTTTAACCAGCTATAATATCAAGTAATGCCAGATACCAGCTGCACTTCAAAAGAGCAATAACAATGGTTAAAAAATTGGATATTTTATTATGGTTTTATTTGCACCTGATATTTGTAGGCATATAAACATGGTTATTATATTAAAAAAGCCAGTCAAAACAAAACAAAAGATCCCTTAATATCATGGTAATTTAAGGCAGGTGCCCACAGTGCTTAGTATGCATTTCCATATGTTTGTATAATAATAAGGGGCAGATTTACTAAATTCATGTGAAGGATTCAAAATTCGATCGAATTTTCAAGAATTTTTTGGGCACTTCGACCAAATTATTCAGATAAAAATCTATTCGATCATTCGACCATTAGATGGTCGAATTACTTGCCCTTTAAATTTTTATTCAAATCCCTAGTTAGCCAGATTAAACCTACTGAATTGCTGTATAAACCTATGGGAAGCTCCCATAGGGTTATTTCAGCATTTTAGATAGAATAAAAAAAATTTGATCGAATGGTTAAAATCGTTCAAATCATTTTCATTCATTTTAATTTTGCTAAAATGTTAAAATTCGACCAAAATTAGATTGGTCGAGTTCGAGGGTTAATTAACCCTCGAATTCGACCAATAGTTAATTTGCCCCTTAGTGTTCCATGATTAATCTAGCTGTCTGTCTGTTGTCTATCTAGCTATCTATCATCTATCTATCAATCAATCTGTCTATCTATATCTAAGTAAGCATTCAGTAAGAAGTGGATTGTCATATTTTAAAACAATTTTAGAGTGATTTTAAAAATTAACTTTTTATACTCAGATATCATTTTTCTAGTTTTAGTACTTACTCTCTCTTTACTGAGCATAGGTATATTCATTTTTTGATTCATAGTCTCAGAAAAATAATTCCCAAGTCTAATATTTCCTGTACAATAAAGGCAGGAGTTTATTTACCCTGTTTTGAGCTGCTTTGTTCATTATTGTAAAGGTTTATAGACAAATGGACATAATAATATGGTGGATCTTGTGATAAATAGGTATATGGTTTGTTTGTAGTTGTTCACTTATCTGTTTCAAAAGTATTTAAAAAAATATTCAGTTAGTACTTGGTAACAGATTAACTTGTTCGCATGATTTTTTCCATTGTCAAATCTCTGCAAATGCCATGTAGATTGTCAGCAGTTTTAGAACATAATTGTATAATTGGGTCAGACATTTTCTCATTGCCATGAGCTATACCAGACAGCAAATATGTACAGAACTTAAAACCTCAATAAGAACCGATCATCCATTATTTAGTATGTGCTAGAAGCTTGCATTTTTTACCCCATGTGAAAATAGTTAACCACATTGAAATAGTCCCACCCCTCCACTTTACAAAATGGTGAAATTAAGTTTTCCATACTGCTACCAGGGGAAGGTAGTAAATTATCCAGGTAACAAAGTTTACATTGATTCTGAAAAAGCACTTGTCCATATGTAACAACGATAACCTTTTAGAAGGTTTGGAAAACAAATCTGACACCCCATTAAAAGGCAAATGATTTTTTCTCCCAACAAGGAAAAGAAACTTAAAAACCCAGAAAGCTATTAATAAATAATGGGTCTTTTTTTTATAGGAAAGGCTGACATGAAAGCTGAAGCTATAAACTGTATCAGAGGCAGTATTTTGACTTGTGTGGTTTATTTGTCAAAGCAGTGAGATTGAAGTTCATTTTTATTAGCTGCACAAAAGATATTTTATTAAATGTCACATTGTAATTTGATTTTTAAAGTGAACAGAAAAAAATGAAATTGGCCCGGATGTGTAATGCGGCAAAAACAAGATACTCTTGCAAACCGCTAAACCACAGTTGGAAGCTTGCTTTTAGAATAAAGATCTGGAAATGTAAATTTGACATAATCTATTTGCAGTGTCATTACTGCATGTTAATCTCCTGAGTTCACTGTTTTATATTCACATTGCTAGCCCACTCCTTCTGCAATGTTTAGAAATTGGTTTCAGTATCTACATTTTATGTCATGAAAATAAAAAAAGATATATTTTTTATTGCATAGCAGAATTGCAGTTTGTCTTTGTTTTTATCTAGGAGAACCTGTACCTTATTGATCTAATGATCTCCCAGCAAAAAGGCACCTGCCTATACTTGTCTTATTTTAAATGTCCACAATATACTGAAGCAGTAACAAACAGTACTGTTTTCACAGACCATAACATTTTTACGAATAAAAAGATTTTGACAATTGCATAGCTACAATTTATTTAGGGAACTGTTTCCCAGAAAATTAGCAAACAAAATGCCAAGATATATGTATTGTGAAAATACAACTAACAATATAACTAACAACAGAATTGCATTTTGTCTTTGTTTTTTTATCTAGGACAACCTGTACCTTATTGAGCTACTGACTTATTCTCAAAGTAAATTTTCTGCCAAAAAGTATAAACTTGGATCATGATACACCCTGTGATACTAAGAATGTGACCTCTAGATTGTCTCACTGAAAAAATATTAAAATGAAATGAAATTAATACTCAAGGCTAAAACAGAACAAATCATGTATGTGGGATGCAATGGAATAAACTATAAACTGTCTGGAACTGTCATTGTTTCTCACATTGACTAGTGGTTTCCCTCTTGACTTCATGTCTTACTTTTAAAAGCGGCTTGTGATGGGCCTCTTACATAACCTTTTCATGGTTCCCCATTTTATTAAATGTCTGTCTGCCATTTTTCTATTCTTCCCTGATTGATTAGTAACTGCCACTGACCACCAGAAAGAAGACTTCTTGACTCCCTGACACATAAATATATTAACATATATCAAAATCTGTTTCATTTATAGAATTAGACAGTGTCATTACACACAGTCTTTCATACATTCAATGAAGTAATTGTGCTAGTAGTAGCTTTGGACTTAACAATAGCAGGCACCTTGGTTTCCTAAATTGGTAATACTGATTTTGAATAATAACATTATCATACATGTGGGTTTTAAAATCTACATTACTCACTCTAATACTTCAAGTAGAAAAGCTGACCATCGTACATAATGACTACAAGTAAAAAAAGATGTATAGCTGGTTGGTAGGACAATCATAAAGGAATACCAGATTATGAACCAAAACCAGAGCAATACCTTTATGGCTATGGTTTTTCTTTTTTTACATACCTGTTAAAGACAAGAACACAAACACATAAACTAAATATAAAATACATTTTTTTAAGAATAAAAAGATTGCATATTTAGGGAACTGTTTCCCAGAAAATTAGCAAACAAAATGCCAAGATATATGTATTGTGAAAATAGACTAACAAGATACAAAAATCACACGACCAAATAATTTTAAATGATAAAACTTAAAGTCAGACACAGTTTGACTATACAAATAGTCATTTGGAGTTAGTGCCTTATATGACAGCAATATCTAAATAGGCTCATATGGGCAGAGGATAGCAGATGATGCAAATTAGATATTTTTGCAAATAGGTTTGATATGTAAATGTTTTATTAGAGTGCTACCTAAACCTTTATATTTTTTCAAACTCAATAACTGTTACTAGTACCTAATGGAGAATGTCAGTTTCCTAGCTTTATTAAAATCAGATATTTTTGAGTATAGTTTTTTGTATCTCATTTGTTTGGCTTTTATTTTCCTAGTACTATTACAAACCTTACTTCTATGATATGAGCTGAAGATGTTTTCAGTATCCAAGTATGGACTGATGTAGTTGTCTATTTCCAATAAGCTCAATTTGTAAAAGTTTGCTTTTTATTAAATATTAAGTGTTCTAGGTGTAGGAGGAAGCATGATATAAAACTCATCATATGACATTTTCTCACAGCTGAAAGTTTATTGTATAGCAAAATGGGAAATGCATTACTGAGGAATATGTGATATCATAAATATCAACTTTGTGTAGTACACAATGCACATTAATCAGTTAATTTTGTTTTTAAAAAATTCTGATTTTTGTAAAGCAACTGTATTTTTAAGTATCAATCTTTCCAGTCAAGTTGCAGCCATGTTTTTGGATGGAGGAACATCAGTTTTGCTGGCTGTTTGAGAAAAAAAACAAAACAAAAAACACAAACTAAAATGTATTCTTGATCACGTTTTTAAAGCTGAACATTTGTGATTTGTAAAATAAAAATACTTGAATTTGCGTTTGGAATACTCCACTACCTTAAAACTGCAGAGATACCATAGCCTTTTATGGAAAGTGTAATTTCAGCATTCAAGCAGGCTGGTGGAGGTTTTTTAAGCGATATAGATATATTATAGATTTTGCATTCAATATTTAGAGGTTTTACTATTCAAAATTTTTCATAAATGTCAGCTGAAAAAGATGTAATTTGGAAATTTCAGATCTAAACTCAAAGACTACCTCTTTGAGCACTGATACCGACTGTAATCTACAGCACTTAATTTGCCTCCGATATGTGTATGTACAGTGTATGTTTCCCTCCCATTTAGAATTCAAGCCCTATGGAGCAGGGACCTCCATCATTTTGTCTCCTTGACAATAAGCACTTCATATGTATTGCAACATGCTGCCACTTGACTGATGGAAACATTATGGGTATTTTTTTAGTTTGCCTTTTTAGAGAATTTGTGTCCCTAAAGGGCTAGCATTTAAAAATGTACAATCATATCTCTTTTCTAGATGAAGTGTGATCTTACCTTCAGCTAAGTGATCGACCTGTTGTACCTAACAATAGCATTTATCCATTTATAATTTTATAATTATGTCTTGTTTATATAAACTGGGAATCAGGCCAGTGAGATTTAGTGAAGCAGAGCCCAAATAAAGAATTAGGCAACAAATTTAAAACTACATGCCAGACTAGAAGAATGGGTTCTTTAGTAATGTCACAAATGTATTTAACTGACCTTGATTTTCTCTTCAAATTATAAAGATTCCCCTTTTGTGGGCTTGTGTACACTCATTAGTAGCTAATGAGTACTGTGGTGAGATAAAAGCCACAAGCAGGGACAGTGTAATCCCTTGTTCATCACTATTACTATTACCAGGCAGTGATGGGCGAATTTATTCACTAGGCGTGAATTTGCGGAGAATCCCCGCGATTCGCCGCCGGCGAATAAATTAGCGAAAAAACTGCTATAGCTTTTCCTTTTGATATCCATCCAGTTATTTTAAGAACTCCTGTGCCCCATTTCCTTGACTTGCAAGGAAACACATTCTACCAGAATGCTTCTATCCTCAGCTATTTAGAGGGTTCTCCAGGAGATGTGGAGTCACAGCTCTAGAGTGGTATAAGGCAGGAACCCTTACCCATGATGTGATTTTAATTAAAAAAAAAAAAAAAGCATTCAATTTAGAGGCCTGTATTTGCAAATGATATTACTTCTATATATGGGATTGCTTTTTATATTGTGGTACACTCTTTTATATATTGCTTATGTTTTTGCTATCTTCTACAAATGTAAAATGGTCATTAGTACAAAGTCCCAGATTTTGTTGTCCACATTTAACTTGTATTTGTTTTTACATATTACAAAATGTAGGGATCAGACATACCTTCCCTCTGTTCTGACATCACTGAGTCCATTAAACCTCCCCGCATTTTTCACCCAAAGTGTCTGAATTTCTTCCTTTGATGATTTCTGGGAGAGGTGCCGACCCCCTCCATCAGACACTGGGTACTTATCTATAGGAGAGGAGCAGGGTACAGGTATATTCTTTCAATCACTGAGTCCATTTACAGGCAGGGGAGTGATGAGTGGCTGGAACAGTGCCAGGCCAAGTGGATCTGGCACCCCAGGCGCCACCGTTCTCCCCCGCCCCCCTTCCGTGCACGCACCCTCTGCGCATTGTGTGAATGTACGGTGAGCACGCACATGCGCAGATTGCCAGAGGGAGGGTAAGTGAGTGACAGAGGGGAGGGGAGAGAGCCGTGATGGGGGGGGTGTCAAGGGTACAGAGTGCCAGCATGGAAGAACAGCAAATGTAGGGTAGGCAGAAGACAGGTCCCTGCCCTGTGCCCCCCTTTGGTTGCACCCTAGGCAGGTGTTTCTTCTGCCTACCCCTAGTTCCGTCCCTGGGCTGGAAGGCCCAGAGGCTGTCTGGGAAAAAGAGGAGGATCCAGAAAGAGTTTTGATTTGGAGTCAACTGTAAGGGGTTGCAAGTGAGAGAGAGAGAGGTTATAAAAGCATCCCTGCATCAGCATCCAACCAGAACTAGTTTGTGTGAGATTGTCCAAGAGTTTAGAGAAGCTGCTGTTTTATGTTGTGCAGTTTTGGTTAATAATTATGCATCTCTAGAAGTACAGAGAGAGGCCATCCTGTTCCCTGCCAAGCTGCTAGAGATTCAGGAGGTGAAATGAGCCACTGGTGAGATTAATCCTACTGTAGAGCTGCCTGTAATATCCCGTGTGACTGCCTCTGAGAGCATCCTGGTGAGTGACCAACTCAGGGGGAGGATATTGGCAAGGATATAAACAGAAAAGAGAAAAAAAGTGACTCATTTCATTGTACCCTCCCATCCATGGTATCCAAAGTCCAAGTGGGTATACTCATGTTAAAACATAACCTTTATTCTATTGATTAAAAATCCAGAATATTGTACACATTAAAACAAAGGGTTAAGGCAGGGAGTTGTGTGCATAAAGCGAAAAATGCGGCGGCTGGTTACTGTACAAGATGAGCCAGTGCTACGTTTATCCCCTCAAATGTGGTGTGGCATGTGTACAGATAGGCATATTCAATGGCTAGTCTGCCGATTGCGTGCCTCAGGCACTGCTACCTAATTGTCTATTGGATGATCAGTAGTTTATACGGATACGCATGGATAAGATTAACTATCTTGTGCCTCAGGCAAGGATACAAGCGTGGGGCCCTGATTTGAGGACAGATCTTGTGCATTTCCCTGCTACGTGAGAGCGACTGCTAAGTTCCAAAGGGAGAGGTACTTTGTGGAAAGGTAGTGCTACCTGGGGAATGAGAACTCTTGGGACATTCCATTTGAACTGAACTGTGTGGTTATTAGCCTCTTCCAGAGGATTGGAAATTTGATAATAAAAAGGACTGTTTTGGAGAAATAATAGTGAGTTAGGTAGGTCCCACGTGGCCCCAGTGCAGGAGTGCATTGTGTATTAGATTGCCAAGTTCTTTCACAACTGTTTTACAAACATGTGTATTTTATTTTATCTAGTGGAACAGCCCTGAGGTGTGCTCCTCAGTGTTCCCTAGGTGAAGGCACTGCGCTGTAAATCCTAGTTCCCAGTACTTTTCATACACAAAAGGGATTCAGGGCCCTGGATTGCAAAGGGTTATTGATATTTAAAGAGACAGTAATAAGTAAAGTTAGGGTTATAAATACATACCAGAAATTGTGCTTTACTGGCATTTTGTTCTTTGATGAAGAATATATTCTAATACATGTAATTCTATGGAATTTCTTGCACTTATATGCTCTAAAGATAAAAAAAAAATTCCAAAACAGTAGCAAATTAGAATGTGTTTAAATGAGGTACATTTAACATATATATATATATATATGTCCAAAAGTTTACAACTACGTCTCATTCAGAAAATATTCTTTTGACTCTAAGCATATGCAAACAGCACAGGAACACTGTTATCATTATAAATGAAAAATACTTGCAGTCAATGTCAAGTCCCATGATATTTAAAGGACAGTACAGTTATGGGACCTGTTATCTAGAATCCTTGTGACCTGGGGTTTTCTGGATAATGGATTTTTCCATAATTTGGATCTTCATACAAGTCTACTAAAAAATCATGTATAAATACTTCCAATAATAATTCTGTCTTAGTCTGGATCAAGTACAAGGTACTGTTTTATTATTACAAAGAAAAAGGAAATAATTTTTGAAAATTTGGATTATTTGGATAAAATGGAGTCTATGGAAGATAGTCATTCCAGAATTCTGAGCTTTCTGGATAGCGTGTTTCCTGATAACTGATCCCATACCTGTAGTATACTTTTTAATAGAATAATAATAAGCACACTATCAAGGGTAAAAGTGAAAATTCTAATTAAAAAATTTGAATTTTGAAGTAATTTTTGGGTACTTTGACTATCAAATAGGCCAAAATTCGATTCAAATTTAAAAATGTAACCATTCGAAAATCAAAGTACTGTCTCTTTTAAAAATTCAAATTTGACCCTTGGCCACCTTAAACCTGCTGAATTGTTGTTTTAGCCTATGGGGAACCTCCTATAACCTTTAAGCACTTTAAACACTTTACAAAAATTTTGATGGTCGAATTTCAAAGCTTTTTTCACTTCAAAATTCGACCTTGATAAATGTGTAATAAAAAGACTCTCTCTTTATTTCATGAAAATTTTAAGCAATGCTGTGTATTTAGTATAGGGCAATTGGCACATTTTTGACAAAAGCTGATCCACTGTGTACATAACTCGGGGTAACCAGGACAGAATTCTGTGGAGGACTTTGACTTTTCTTCATCCAAGGCTCAGGCCCTGAAAAACCCTTGAATGAATGGCAGAACAGCAATATTGATATGTCTCTGTGCACAACAAAGACATTCTACTTCATTTTGAAATAAAGCAGCATTGTAAGAATTTAGAGTAACAGATGGATTGCATTGATAAAGTCTGGAACAAATTAATCATGCAGTGTGATAAGCCAGTAAAATCAGTCTGATAAGGGAAAGTGTTGTCATTTCTGTTTTTTGGAAAGCTCTACCAGTGTAACCTAAGGGGATTATTCTTGATAGTAATCTATGTATTATAGCCACACTCTTTTGCATGTACTGAACAAACAAAAGTTGAAAGTAGCCTTATTCAACACCCAACCAATAACACATGATATTTCTATTACCTTCAAATATTCACTTAACATATGGAAGTCATTTTCAAGTTCATGTACAATTAATATAACCACTGTTATCTACAATATGATGCTTTGGGGTGATTACTGAATTTCCCTGATCATTTCCAGTGCCATTTACATTCTTGTTCATACCCAAGTATTTTATCAGAACCTGTAGTCATAAATATTCCCTTAATGAGTTTATAATTAAATATGAGGAAGAAGGTTCACAGCAGCTGTTATTTCTAAGGGCACTAATGCTTATAATAAGATGAAATTGTAGAAAATCAAAATTGTGTTTTTTCTGACATTCAAAGAAAAAATAAAATTTTTAGGATTTATTTATGTAAATCTCAAACATTTGAATAAAAAAAAAGATCTGCCACCTAAAGCCTATTGAGATTTTATGGAATTCAATGGAAGGTGTATCTGAGGCATTTAAAAAAGCTGATGTTTATTTTTTTTTTAATGATTAAAAATGAAGGCAGACATTTTTAAAATAATATTTTTCTATTAGCTCAAAAAATATAATTACAAATATACTTGAGAATAGTTCAAGAAAACACCAATAGTACACTAAGGTGTGAATAGAAAATGTTTTCCATTTACATTTTCTAA
>CM044433.1:114604692-114622955 GCA_024363595.1 Xenopus borealis | reverse complement strand
GGGAATTCGCCGCGAATTCGCACCTGGCGAATAAATTCGCCCATCACTAAAGCCTACCCTCACTCTTAACTACCCAAATGCAATATCACTTACAGTACCACATCTCTCACCCACTTAACTCTGATCTTGCTCACTCCCACACGAGTATCATTCCCTTTATATTGTAAGCTCTTTTGATAAATTTGCCTGTTTATCTGGTCAGTCAGGGTAAGATTATGAGTGAAAACATGGTTGATTTCTTAGTGATTGCTGAAACTATGACTAAATGGCTAATGTTCAAATGATTTTCTGTATCTGTGTCCTTGTTATGAGGTTGAGTGATGGTTGATGAACCACTGAGGGGGCTTGATCTGTTAAATTTCAATACTAAGGAGTCTATCATACTTTGTAAAATGATTAACATAAGGTAAATGGCTTTTTTTATCAAGGTGTGTGTTTTATTTTATGGTGGCCAAACACCACATTTGACACCATTATATTACACCACTTCTGACTGTATAATCTGACAAAATCAATGAGAAACATTCCACACTGCAACAGATGACCACTGAATCTTGCCATAGCATTTTAAATAGGCTGCATACTTTAACATACTTTAACTGAAAATTAATACACAATTTGATAAATATGTTTTTATGTGCATAGTGTGGTATTTTTGGTCACCTTTTTTCTTTTTAAACAGTATGATAAATCGACCCCAAAAGTTATTATAATGCTTATTCCCAGAGGGTTGAAAATGGATATATAATAAAATACGTATGTTGGAGAAACAAAATGATGAACTCAATATTCCATTTAAGGGTCATTTAAGTAAATTCACTATTAGGGGCACATTAACTAAGGGTCGAACTGAAAATTCGAATGAAAAAAAGAAAATTTATAAGCATTTTTCTGCTACTTTGACTATCAAAAAGGCCAAAAATTCAATTCGAATTGAAATAATTCAAAAATTCAAATTTCAAAGTACGGCTTCTTTAAAAAACTTTGAATTTGACACTTTGCCAACTTAAACATGCTGAATTGCTGGTTTAGCCACCTTTAAAAAGTGTTTTTGAAATGTTTTGAAATTCTATGGATTTTGGCCAAAATCATTTGAATCGGTCGAAGCGAATGATGCATTCAAATGAATATTCGATCCATTTTCGATCAAAATGCCCTTAAAAAATTTGATGGTCGAATTTCAAATTTTTTACAATTCAAAATTCGACCCTTAGTAAATCTGCCCCTTAGTCATGATTTTTGTTAAGAAACTAACAAGCTTGCAGATGAATTCTCAGCGTAGAGTATATTTAATTTAAAGTTTTCTGTGAGGTGTCAGTGGAGAGAATAATACATTTCATAAGAATATTAAAATTACTCCAGAACGTTAAAATATTACACCAGTTAAATTTCTTCAGTTCAGGTGTGGGACCTATTATCCAGAGTGCTTGGGACCTGGGGTTTGCCGGATAATGAATCTTTCCATAATTTGGATCTTCATACCTTAAATCTACTAGTAAACATAAAATAAACCCAATGTTTTGCTTCCAATAAGGATTAATTATAACTTAGTTTGGATCAAGTACAAGCTACTGTTTTAAAAAAAGGAAATAATTTTTTAAAATTTGGATTATTTCATTATTTAATAATAATAATTGAGTAATTCGGAGCTTTCTGGATAATGGGTTTCGGGATAAGGGATCCAATACCTGTACCCTAATATCTAGAAAGGGGAAAGTTTACCTGAAAATTACATTTAAGTTTGATGTACTGTATGTAGCAGTATTTTGAAAAAAAAAATTCCAAACTGGTACTTTTTGTGGTTTTTATATGACTTGCATAAGGCTTAATATTTCAACATTCTAGTTGCTTGGCCATAATTACTCTAGCTACTTGGAAGTCAGACTGGATGATAAAAAGTAGAGGGCCAGAAGAAAGACGAGAAATGAAAAACAAGAATAACTTTAATTCTTAAGTTTCAAATTTTATTATAAGATTTTAGCCTACATGTAAGTTCAACTCAGAATGCTTTGTTTTTGTATATTAGAGAAAGGAAGTGTCATAAAGGAATAAAAAAAACCCACAATACTATTAAGGGCAATGAATAGTTATCGGAGAATGTATTCACCAGGCGCGAATTTGCGGCAAATCTGAATTTTTAGTGGAAAATATATATATTTTTTAGATTTGTTACAGCTAATACCTGTCATAATCATGCAGACATCAATGGCAGATGTCCCTTTTACAATTGAAAGATGTTTCTTGACTTCATGTTCTTCAAAGGTTTCAGGAATTGTGAGGCTGGTGTTAGGGCAACAATTCAAAAAAGTTGTATTATTCCAATTGTTAAAAATTTTGTCAAGACTTTTCCCCCCTAGAAGTTTAATATGTCTTCCAGAAGCTTAATAGGAGTTGCATCTGCAGTGCACATTGAAGAAGGTCTTGGACTGAAGGGGCATTAAAAACTCAAGTTTTGAGCATTCTTTGTTTTGTTTGGTTAAGCTAAAAGTGTTTTTATCTGTCACAAAGTTACTATAACAGAAATATATATTTTTAAAAAATCATATTCATTTCACCCTTGAGTGATCCAGAACAAAGAGAGCCTAATGGTGAGCATTTTGGAAACAATGAAATATTATAAAAAAATATATACTGTATATAACTAATATACCCTCAATATAATTTGTAAAAGTATGTTTATTTTAGTTTGTTTTCTAAGTGTTTGAAAATATAGTTTAACTGAATCTGTCTTCTCTTCTTTGCTTCGCTTTTAACTTTGACAGTTTTAATTTTTTGTTCTAGATGGATGATGGCATTTTAAAAAATTAAACTAATAAAGAAATGTTTCCTTGTCAACAGATTTCTGTTAAAAAAGTCATGTTTTGATGTATTACCTCCATAAATATATGTATATGTGAAAGTAATCTGGTCCCTAATCTAGAGTACTTAAGTTTTTCTTTTACAACCTGTCAGAGAATAAAACTAATAAGTATTTCTAGGAGATTGATTTATTATTATAGCCAAAACAAAATGCACAGTTTCATTTAGAAAGTCATTTGCTCAGTTATAATTGTATATAAACAGCAGCTGAGGGTCAGGCTGGTCTTCCACTGGTATCATGGGATTCCTAAGTCTATACTGATTACTGAGAAAAGCACATTTAAGATTAACAGAAACAGTACAGGAGTTGGTACAACCATTGGTAATCTGTGATGTTCTACCAACGCCTAAGGCAATAAAAACAACAATGACAATAGTCCTTTCCAGTTTGATACTATAAATGCATGGATTGTAAGCATTAGTAAAACAAAATAAGCATTACTTTTATTAACTAGAAACCATAAATCTGAATCCAAAGATAAGGTTTGACCTGACTCTAAAAAGCAAAATTGTTTAGCATTAATTGCATACCCTTAAGGCTCTGTAAACAGTTTAAAAAAAACGAGAATAATTATTTATGATGTGGTGGCAGCCTTGAAGTAAAATCCACCTTAATTATGTGCCTAGGCTTTGAAGGAAGTATAAAATAATCATACTAACACCGACCAGTGTCTTTAGCATGCATGCATCAAGTTTGTAGAGTTCCAGACTGTCTTGCAGTTCAGTTTTGAAATAATATAACATGTCTATGCTACAGATAATTATTGGGTGAAGAAAACATGTTTGTTTCTGTCTACTAGCAGTTTATTTTCATTAATTAAAATACATAATAATATTTAAAATCCTTTTTAGTTTATGTTTAGTGCAACCTACAGTGTACAGTTTAAGGGGGTTATTTAATAAAAGGTTGAATTCTAGAATAATGTGATTTTTTTATTCACAATTCAAATGGTATGCTTTTTATAAAAAAATATGACCATCTAAAATTTGATCGAATAGTCCCGACCTGAAAATTCGGATCTAATTCAACTTTATCTTTAATGAAAAAAACCTGACTTTTATGCATCAAATTTTTTTTCTTCTCCCATTGGAGTATATGGGGTTTTATTTTCATAGCAGAACTTGACAAAAATGTGGCTCATCACTACTATTAACAACTTCAAAAAGGACTTCACAGGACTTCTGCCATAGACTCGGCAGGTTTTAAGTGGAATAGCTGAATTCAAATTTTTAAAGGTCTGTCTATAATAAATCTCACATTCGAATTTGGGGAATTTATAATTCGAAATTGTGAGTTTTAACCAAAAATCCCAACTAAAAGGCAGCCAAAAACCTAAAAAACAGAATGCACATTAGAACATTAGAACATTTTTTATTGAAATATTTTTCTATCAACCAGGGGAATATATTAAGATGACTTGCGTGATTTTTAAGGAGGTTTTTATCTTATAATAAATTAGTTAATTGTATTTTGACCCAGAATGACAAATTAAATTATCAGTGGACATTTAATACAACTGGTGTCACCATTATTAAAAGTATGTTTGAATTTATCTCAACATAGATTGTAAAAAACTGGAAACATTTATAACTAAATTATTGGGACACAGCCAAACAACATGATCTGATGTGCAGTTTGTCTCACTTTGTATTTATATTTGTAACCTTTTATAACTATTGGATATGTAATAACAATAGTTATAACTATAACAATAGTTATAAAAGGTTACAAATATAAATACACAGTGAGACAAACTGCACATCAGATCATGTTGTTTGGCTGTCTCCCAATAATTTAGTCATTCATAACTAAAAACATAACTAAAACATAACCAAAATAGATTTGATTACAGAGTTTGATCAATGACCAGCATTATTTTTGTATAGTGAAGTAGATAGTATTTAGTGAACCCCCTAATCACATAGATGCCTGGGGGGATGAGGTTGTGACAATTAATGGGGCAGTTAAGTGAGAGACCATAAGGAGTCACAATTCTACCAATCCCTACTAATGATTTATCAAACCATCTTTTGCTAATGGACAGAATGGAAAGAAGACCTTCAATTATTACTGAAATTAGGTCACAGATATGATTTGATTCCCACACCTGCTGATGCAAGCAACACACAAGTCAAATGCACTTAACATAAGCTGAATGCACTTAACCAAGTTAAGTGAACACAAATAAGTTGCTCCACAAACTTCTTGGCCGATGCCTGCAGAAATTCTGGAAAACAATGCTATGATTTGTGGTCAGTTTTGCACTACATACATTGCATTTATGTTAGTTAGTAATTATGTAAGTTAGTCCTAATATTATATAGGTCTGCCTGAAGATACAGTAATCTCACTGGCTGACTTTAGAAAAGAATGTAGGCTTTGCTAATAAAATACCATTAGTGATGGGCGAATCTCCCGCGATTCGCCGAAAAATTCGCGAATTTCTAGAGAAATTTGCGAATTGGCGAAAAAATTCGTGAAACGAGTCGCGCGTCGTTTTTGACGTGCGTCGCGTCAATCGCGGCGCATCGCGGAGCGTCATTTTCGATGCGTCGCGTCAAAAACGACGCGCGACTCGTTTTTTGTGCAAATTTTTTGGCAGCGAATTTTTGCTGGCGTTTCGCGAATTTATTCGCCAGCGGCGAATCGCTGGTATTCCCTGCGAATTCGCCCCTGGTGAATAAATTCGCCCATCACTAATTACCATCAACATTTTTTGTAGAAGTGATGTAAGAGGTTTTTGTAATTTATTTTTGAGTACACTGTTGGAAATGTATCCATTATATTCTAGATTGTAATTAGCCTAGACAATGCATTTGAAGTCAGTATCTTCTTTTGTACTACTTTACCAGCATACAGAAAAAAACAACAAAACTCAAACCACAATACAGCACAGAACACCTGCCTTATATTTTTTATTAAACATTTTCTAGTATTAATTATGCTTACCTTATTTGCAAAAATTGATTGCTAAAGGTCATGCAGATGTATGCCTTATTTATATAATTGGTTTGTTGTTATATAAATAATATTTAGTTGGTAATACATGGAAATGAATACATAAGCATTGCATTGGCTGGCATAATTAAAGGAAAATACACGTTTACAATCATCATAAATATGGGGTTTTTCAAGTTTACAAGCCAAGCAGATGTGTAAAAAGGAATAGCTGTAATCTCTGTCCGTCTTATGTTCAAACAGATGAAAGTAATTTTGTGCTCAACTGTCTATAAGTAATTAGGC
This sequence comes from Xenopus borealis, assembly GCA_024363595.1. Classification (NCBI taxonomy): domain Eukaryota; kingdom Metazoa; phylum Chordata; class Amphibia; order Anura; family Pipidae; genus Xenopus; species Xenopus borealis. The sequence goes on along the minus strand of CM044433.1, from coordinate 114,616,852 downwards.
CAGGATGTAAAGGAGCCTTTATGTATCAGTTCAGAAAGAGCTATACCCTCAGCATGCAGAATAATTATGAGCAATCTTCTTCATCTGTAAGGTATACCTTATGCATTTTACATGAGTTCCTATTATTAACATAACCTGACTATCAAAGCTCCATCGAATCTGGCATTTTCTTGTTTCATGTGACTGAGTGAAATTCCCAAGAAATGTAATAATTTGGAAATAGTGATGCTGATGATTTATTTCAGCTGTAATTTGTGTTATTTTTTCTTTTATTTCTCTTTGTTGTTTGACTGGTAAAAATTTTAGCTAGTGGGGCTCCAAGCAAACAAAAAATTGTTCTGTTTCTTTCTTTATACTGTTGCATACTCAAATTCAGGATATACTGTAAGTGTTTCCAGTTTGAGCAATTGCATTTGATTCTCCTAATATGTTCTAATTAGGTTGTCATATCTTAACTGTTTTAGCAAGGATTGGAAAATAGATGTCCAACTTTTCACCTGTTTTCATTATTTTATTTATTGTATTTTAGGTTAACAAACATTGCTGGAGATCACAGGAGCAGGTTTATTAGATGTATTCTATTATCATTCGTAATCGGCGAAAATTTGAGAAACGCATTGAAGTCAATGGATGACAAAATAAATTTGACTAGTGACAATTTTTGATGTGAACAACAGTTGTTATACGCATGACTATTTTTTCCAAATGCATTAAAGTCAATGGGCATCCCAATAATTTTGACGAGCAATTTATTTTGTTCCGGCAGATTTTTTAACAGCAAATTTCGGCCCATTTTTGAAAAAAACATTTGCAGGCAGCGGAACACAGAAATTCACCAGAAATCCATGTCTGGTGAATTTATTCACCCATTACTAATTATAATGCAAATAGTTTTACTTGTTTTGTCACAGGGGCACATTTACTAAGGGCTGAAGTGAATTTTCAAATAAAATTTGAATTTTTGAATTCGAATTTCAAAGTAATTTTGGGCTACTTCGGCTATCGAATAGCCCAAAATTCGATTTGAGTTGGAAAAATTCTAATTTTGAAGTATTATATCTTTAAAAAAAACTTTGTCTTCAACACTTTGCCACATTAAAGCTGCTGAATTGCCTTTGTACCCTATGGGGGACCTCCTGGAAGCTATCCTGAAAATTTTTCTAAGCCCTGGAAAATCTAATTAAAAAAAATCGTTTGAACCATTCGAACAATTTGTATTTGATCGAAAACGGACCTATTCAATGGAAAATGGCTCCCCCAAAAAATGTAATGGTCAAATTTTGACTTTTTTTCCTATTGGAAATTCGACCATTAGTAAATCGGCCCCACAGAGTTGATCAACCTCTTACCATTAACTGTCACGGTTGTCTATGTTTTGAAAAAAAAAACGCTATTCTGTTGAAAAAAATCTGGGTTCTGGGAGAATAAAAATGTTGACAGAAAACACGAACAAGCTAAGGAACTTTGGGGATATATTTATCAAAGAGTGAATTTAGAGGTCACCACAGTCCACTAGTGTGAGATTCCACCACCATAATCAAAAATGTACTCCTCCTATCCCCTTTCTCAGGCCTTTCATAAACAAACTATATTTTCTATTCCCCCCTATAATATGGGCATAAAGAGGTGAAACTCAAATCAGACACATGGTAGGGATGATAGGGAGTTGCACTACTTCGCAATGAGTTATATTTTATAGTAGTCAAGTTGAGTTGTCTCAATTTTGTGTACATAATAACAGTTCTGAACACAGCTACAGAACACACTGAGTACTAAAATAGCCACCCAGCAGATTAAACAGATCACGAAAATGCTTTATAAATGTAACCTTTGATGTATGGAAATATGTAAAGCTGCTCCACAATAAAACCTCACTGTGGGATAACATACTACTAGACAGTGGTAAAAGGTACTATGCCTTCCCACTTGCAGGAACTCATAGCAACCAAGAAAATTTGCTTTTAAACAGATCAATAAATGCTACCGGCTAACTGGTTGCTATGGATCACTGGACCTGGGCAAAAGTTGTGTCTTTTATAGCAACAACCAATCAATGTCACAAGAACTTACAATAACAGCATTAAAATATATCCACACTTAGGGGCACATTTACAAAGGTTGAAGTCAATTTTCAAATAATATTACAATTTTTAAAATTTCTACGATCAATCGAACAATTTTACTTCGATCAAAAATGGCCAAATTTTAAAAAACAAAAACCTTCAATAGTCAAAGTTTTTGAATTCGATATTCCAGTGTATAGCTCCATCTGGTTATCCAACTGGTATTGTAGTTCTTTTCTGTGTATTTTCTTCACTTTTACAAATAAAAAGTTTTTGTGTATTTCATGTGCGGCCCCAGACAGTTTTTTCTTTTCTAATGTGGCCCAGGGAAGCAAAAATATTGGATACCCCTGCCTTAAAGGTTATAGGAGGTCCCCATAGGCTAAAACAGCAATTTGGCAGGTTCAAGGTGGCAAAGGGTTGAATTAACATTTTTTAAAGAGACAGTACTTCAATTTTTGAATTTTTAAATGCAAAACAATTTTTTTCAATCAGAATCAAATTTTGGTCTATTCAATAGTCAAAGTACCCAAAAATGACTTTGAAATTTTATTTTTTTTAATTCTAATTTTCACTTCAACCCTTGATAAATCTGCCCCTTACAGTACCTCAACTTCATTTCACACAACCTCGGTTTCACGAACAAAAACATACTGTTTTGGCTTCTCTATTTTTAAAATGTTTTATACAGGATGTTAAGTAATGGTTGTAAAATATGTTGCTGCTAATAATATAAAAATAGTAATCCTTTTTTTTATGAACAATTAATATGCTGTAAATGTAAAAACAAACCATACAGACACTAACCATCAGTTGAGCTAGAGGCCTAATAATGATTGTTCTGTGGTCTGTAGACTATTGACTTGCATTTCTATGTATTTTGATTCAATGTACTTCCTCAACCAGTCTTCAAATCCCAAAAGAATTACATTATTTGCAATCATCAGTGACAGAGAAACAAAGTCCTCTCTTTGTAATGCTATATAATTGCCATGATTTCTAAATGGTCTCCTACTTTTCGCTTTATTTGTAGGATACTGTCAGCTTAGTGAATGAGACCATCAAACCATTTAATTGTGAAAACACTTGCACATATGTTCATTCAACATTTCCACTCAATACATGGAAGATTACAATGATTAAAGAGAAATGAAAGAAAATGAACTGTAAATATTTCAGATAATTAGAAACTCTTTAAAATGTGTGGGTAACTTTTTTATATAGCTTTCTGTTTAATGAAGAATGAGTTTCATGGCAATTTAAAATGCACATTAATATTCTAACTTTGGTTTGTTTTATATACAATGAGCTTTTAATGTTTAGTAAAAATGTGTGTGCTCCTTTTTAAAATCCTTTCATAACAAAAATTCAATTATGTATGAATTGCATGGATTATTAGTTCTAGACATATTAGCATAGAAAAAGACCCATTTGTAAAATAACAAATCTCTGTACCTTTTGTACAGCTTGTTTAGAGTTATTTAAGCTTTTAAACTAGAGTCCAAGTCTGGTAATTTTATGCTGCTTAGCCTTGGGTAAGACTCTTCTCTGAGTTCTCTGTAATTCAAAAACATTTATAAAAGCACTTTAAAACATTGGTAAAATGCTACACACTGACAACTTCACTTATTGATATTTCTTAAGATTTGCATAATGATCATAAACCCTGTGTTATTCCAATGTGGCCCAGTAAAACATAAACAGGTCTGTTGCTGGTATCTGATTAGTGCCTACTATCCTACTTTTCCAGAATTCCATACTTATTTATGGGGTAAAAGTAAAGTATTTCTGATTTATTTATCTTCCAGAAAAGTGAGCGTGTTTATGTGTATGTGTGTGTGTGTGTACCTATAATTATATTTATATATTTATATATATATATATATTCATATATTAATTTGTCAGGGGGGCCTATCAGCTCCCAGTTGGGAGTAGTCAGGAGGACCAAGGAGGAAGCTTTAGGGTTAAAGTCCAAGTCCAGGCAAAGGTCCAAAGGCAGGCAGAATAATATCAAAATCAAAGTTCAGGCAGGGTCAAAAGCCCAGGAATCAATATATAATGTATAATCAAACACCCAGTGCATGATGTCATGGCGCCTCCATGTTGGATGTGGTGCAGAAGAGGAGCGGAGCTCCATTGGGTGCTCCTGACAGTACCCCCTCCCCCACGAGGGGGCCACCGGACCACTAAGCCTTGACTGGGGAAATTGATCATAGAATTCCCTTACCAATTCAGGGCATTCACATCAGAGTGTTTCTCCCAAGAGCATTCTTCAGGACCAAAACCCTTCCGCTGAATGAGGATCTGGAGACAACCCCTGGAGAGTTTGGAATCCAAGATCTTTTCCACCTCGTACTCTTGTTGACCATCCAAAGAGATGGATGAAGGAGGAGACTGATCCGAAGAGAAGCAGTTGAAAATTGCTGGTTTAACCAAGGAGACACGTAACACATTAGGAGTTGGCATCTCAGGGGGAAGTGATAGTTGGACTGCCACAGGATTAACTATCTCTGAAATGGGGGAAAGGACAGACAAAGTTTGGGCCCAACTTGTGAGAAGGAACTTTTAAATGAATGCTCTTAGTGGACAACCACACCTTGTCTCCGACCTTGATCTCCTTCTGTGATCAGTGAAAGTCTTCTCCAAATTCACTTTAGTCATGGCCCAAATAGCAGACATATGGAAGTTGAAGATAGAGTTAAAGCAAGAAAAGAAGAAAGCCCACCTTGCCTGTTGGGGGGGTCAGTCTTTTAAGATTTTTAATAAATTATAAGTTCTTATGGTCAGAATAGATAGTGACTGGGTTAGAAGCCCCCTATAAAAGGTGACGCCATTCTTCGAGAGCTAATTTCACAGCCAGGAGTTCGAAGGTTACAACATCATAGTTTTGCTCCGCTGGGGAGAATTTTTTAGAAAAGTAAGTACATGGATGTAACTTACTATCAGCAGAATGTCTTTGAAAAAGAATGGCACCAGCTCCGATCTCAGAAACATCTACTTCGATGAAGAAGGGAAGTTGATGATCTGGATGATGGAGAACTGAGGCTGACGAGAAAGTGCCCTTCAATGTTTGGAAAGCTCCCAGAGCAGGAGGCGGTCAGGAACTGGTTTTACCTCCCTTGCGAATGAGAGCAAGGATTGGAGCAATATGAGAGGAGAAACCTTTAATGAATTGGCGATAGTAATTTGCAAAGCCAATGAATGTTTGATTTGCTTTGGTACTTAAGGGGAGAGGCCGACACTTTGGTGGGATCCATCTTGAAATCTTCAGAAGAAATGACATACCCCAGGAAGGTATCTTTAGCATCTCAAAGGCGCATTTCTCCAACTTGGTGGAGAGGGAGTTTTTTCTCAAATGAGAGAGTACCTCCTTTACTTGAGAATGATGGCTTCTCAGGTTAGGTTATCGTCAAGGTAAACAACCACCGATTTCCCCAGTAGAACACGGAAGATGTCGTACACAAATTCCTGGAAGACAGTGGGTTCATTGCAGAGGCCAAAGGGCATTACGAGATACTCATAATGTCCATCTGGGGTGTTGAGTGCCGTCTTCCATTCGTAAATGCATTATATGTGGAGGAGATTATACGCCCCACACAGATCCAACTTGGTGAAAATATTGGCCCCTTTCAGTTGGTCAAACGGGGGGGCAAGGAGTACCAGTTTTTAACTGTAATTTTATTAAGTCCACAGTAGTCTATACAGGGACACAGACCACCATCTTTCTTCTCTATAAAGAAGATGCCAGCCCTTGCCAGAGAGGTAGAGGGACGAATAAATCCCCACTGGAGGTTTTCCTGGATATAGTCTTTCATAGCGGAGGCTTCCACTGGAGAGAGGGGATAAGTGCAACCCCTAGGGGGCTTGTTTCTTGGAAGGAAGTTGACAGGACAGTCATAGTGATGATGAGGAGCGAGAAATTTTGCAGACCTTTTACAGAAGAAGTTGGTGAACTCCCTGTAGACTGTCATCAAGGACTGCAATTCTGTTGAAGAAATGGTCACCCAGTGGAGAGGAATAGCGGTAGACAATGTTCTTGACAAAAGGAACTCCAACAAGAAATCTGATTGGAGGACCAGTCAATTACGGTATTGTGCAGATGCAACCATGGTAATCCCAACCATAGGAGAGGAGGGACATGAAATCATTAGAAATGTCAATTTCTCAGTGTGCAAAAGTCCCAATTTGTAAGGATAATTCCCCCATTGTCATGGAGATAATGTCAGACATTAGGGGTCTGTCATCAACAGCAAAAACACCCAAGAGAGTGGACATGCGATACAGGGGAATACCCACTTGATTGGCAAAAGCAATGTCCATGTATTTTCCTGCAGCCCCGGGGTCAAGGAATGCAGATACTTGAGTAGTCTTGGTCAAAAGTCAATGGAGAATTCTTTTCTCCAGAGAGTTGTTGCCAACTCAAGCGGTTTACCCTCCAGACGAGACACTTTTGCCCGCTCAGAGAAGAACTGTGAGGGTTAAAATTCAAATTGGATAAGACATTGAGTGACGAACACTCTGCAGGCTAGCGGGTCCCACTATAGCGAGGAGGAGGAGGCATATGCAGCTCACGAGCTGGTGAAACCGACACCGAAGGAGTAACTGGGGTGGGGGGATTCCCCATGGCTGGAGGAGCAGGAAGCATACAAGAAATAAGCGTATTGAGTACTTGCCCAATGTGGACAAACACCACATACAAACACCCCCCCCCTTAAAATCAACTACAGAGCTTTTATCAGCTTCATTGATAATGATATAATGAAGGAATTACCCACACCTGCCCATGACATAGCCTTTGATTCAATTGTCCAATTACATTTGAGCCCCTGAAATTAAGTGATTGTGTTAAAAAAAATTTTAGTTCCTCAAATTTTTATGCAATCGTTTTGGTCCAAATATTTATGGACCTAACTGTATGTACATTTTTTAGTTGGCTTATTGGTATAGAATGTCTTGTATGAGGTGAATGATAGCTGGTATAATGTATTATCCAATTTAGGTCTGTGAATAAAGCTTAGTTTGTAAACCCCCCCCCTTGTCTATATACCTCAACATTCAGGAAATGTATATTGCTGATATCTGTCATACATGGAACTGTAATAAGGAATCCAAGTCACCCCAACATATTACAAAAATATCAAATATGTATCTCCACCAAGTCACTGGTTGGTTTTGATTATCATTGCAATAGACATGGCAATTTTCCAACCATGCCATAAAAATATTTGCCTATGATCCCATCACAGTTCCTTGCAATTGTAAGTAACATGTGCCAGCATCCAATTTGGGTGTGCCCACATCAAATTCATCGCAACCCCATCAAAGGCGCACACCACGTCAAATGCAGGCTCGGCTCTGTGGCCCAGTTCAGGTGTGGCCCAGTTCAGGTATGGCCCAGCGGTTGGGGACTGCTGCAGTAATTCAAGGAAACAAAATCTGAATATCATTGTACAGTTCACTTGCATGTTTTTACACTCACCGGCTTTCTCACCAGCATTGTAAGGATAGAGACTTGATACATCAAATGTGACCAAGAAAATCTCTTCCTCATCCATTACCTTTAGGTTATCCATCCTCCCAAAAATGATTACTATCTTTCACATAGGAAAGAATCGTTACAACCAACATTCAAAACCAGGTTTTCAAAACTTGACTTTTACAGATTTATTAAGCACAAAAAACTCTACATCTAAAAGCTACTGAGTAGGCAAATTTTTTTTCAATTCAGTTGGTAGATCTATTGAAAATGATATGAGGAATATGAGTTCAGTACATCTGAGTTTTTTTTATTCAATAAAGTTTTTTCTTATAATAAAGTTTTTTTTCTTAAACAAGCACACATTTGCTTGTGGTAAGTTTTGAAGCTCCTTAGATTAAAAAAAAAAAAATCACATTTATTCTGATAAATATGGCTTCCTGTACGTGTATTGACACATAGGAGGAAGAAGATGTATGCACTGAAAATTAGGTGGATAACTCACAGACACAAATAAGAGGGTAAAAATTTTGCTATGTGTAAAGGTTTTGGCACTGGCTATTAAGTTCCAAGATGGGACTAGATATTTTTCAACTACTCCGAAATGTAGAATCAAAGTTTCTTTTCAAGAGATTGAAAGCATTGCAAACAGAGGAAACTGAGTATACAGAGCGAACAACAGAGGGTTCAGTACAGAACCCTGAGGCATCCCCACACTAACTTAAACTGAAGAATTATGTTAGTGGAAATCATAGTACAACTTAAAAATAGCACATAAAAAGACAATGAAGAAAAAAAGTACTTCTATTATAACAAGTGACATTTCAGATATATATTTAAATACGTTACAAATACTATTTAATTCAGCCTAAGTTTGTAGAACTTAAAATGTTGCTTTAAATGTTGAGTTGTTCTCCAGAGATTCAATATGCCTGCAAACAATTTGCTATGCAGAAATACAGTAAGCATCAAGGTGGGTCCCATAGGATCCTTTTTTAATAATGAACTTACAGCACGGGTTTCTCTGGACTTCTTTTAAACAGGGTCAACAGGGTGCATAATATGCACCTTGATCCATGGCCCTTTAACACCACTGCTAATGGGAGCAAGGGTCCTTACTGTGCCTAGTAATTTAGTATTGGTTAGTTGTCAATGATTACCTTTCATCCTTTTATCCTACCCCCTCACCTCTTGAAAAAAATAGGCAATGTTATAAAGATAGCAAATGTAGCTAGGGCAAAAATATAGTGCATTTATCAAAAGCTTATCATTTTACCAATATTGTAACTTCCAATTTTGTTTTAGTAGCAGCATTGATCAATCTAATTTAGGCAGGTGTAATACTTTAAATATTATACGTTTAATTCTGATCTACTTGTGAATCACATAAGCGCAGTTGATCCAGATGGTATAAAAGAGATTTTCTTGCTTGCTTTAATTTGAGTTTCACGTTAGAAAAATACTGTCAGTATTCTTATTTCTGTCACTTCATGGACTAAAATAAAAGACAGCATTTTATGTACCTGATCCTGACAAAGATATAAGGAATCCTTATTGGAGGCAAAACAATTCTATTGGGTTTATTTAATGTTTAAATGTTTTTTTAGTAGATTTAAGATACAGAGAACTAAAGTCCTGAAAATCCCCATATTCAGAAAATCCCAGGTCCCAGGCATTCTGGATAACAAATCCCATATCTATAGAATGTCAGTTACACTTAGGGGTAGATTTATCAAGGGTTGAAGTGAATATTTGAATTAAAAAAAATTCGAGCTATTTTTGTGTACTTTGACTAGGGAATCATCCAAATTCAATTTGAATTTGCAAAAATTTTAATTTCGAAATGTATCATGTACTGTCTCTTTAAAAATTTAACTTCAACCATTTGCCATCTAAAACCTGCTGAATTGCCGTTTTAGCCTATGGGGGACCTCCTAGAACTTATGTGGATTCAATTGGTGGAAAAACTTTTAAACTAATTCGCTCTAAAGGGCAAAAAATTTTAATTGATCCACCAAAAAAACTTATATTATATTATACTATATTTAATTTCCATTGGTATTTTTTAACTCGAATTTCGAAGTTTTTCAAATTCGAAATTTGACCCTTGATAAATTTGCCCCATACTGTACATATTAAACAGGATGTGGTACGCAGTTGAATAGGTAGCATTGCTTATTAATTAGTGAGTTTTGGTGTCCTTTATAAATGCACCAAGCTCCTACTGAGAAAGCTATTCTGGGGTAGCCATAGTGGAAGAACTGGTAGAAACAATGCTGACAATGTTGTTTCTTTATATTAGTGTTCTGGGTAGTCTGGGTAGATGTTAGGACCAAGTAGCTTCCTCTTCCTTCACTGTATATAAAACACAGGCTTTTGGATCACCCATGAGCACCTATGAATCATTATTAGCTAATGCTAGATTATAATTACCATGTACATGTATACAGTTCATATGGTGCAAAAAAATATGTATTAGAAAAATTGTTAAAAAGCACATTACATTGCACATGTATATACACACTTATGAGGAAATTGTGGGCATAATATATATATTTATATATATATATATATAATTCCACAGGCAGTCGGCACTCACGATAAAGAGTATAACTTTGCCTGGGTGCACGATCAAAAATCTCTCAAAATACTTGCAAAGAAGATCAGCACTTCTCAGATCTTAAAAATTAAACTTCATTTATTTAGCAACAGATTCCTCAGCCTTTCTCAAAGTGCCAAATACAATTTAAACCATGTCTTTTAAACACTCACTGGTGGGAAAACCCCCAACTGTAACAATCTCACATGCTATCACAATCAGGATTGTTTTACCAACATTATTGCTTTTTGTTATTTGTTTTTAATCTAGTTTGTATAATAAATTTGGTGTGTATGTACTGAGATTTTGTATACAAATTGACCAGATGTAATGATAGCCGAATATTTAATTGATGCTTAACTATAACTCTATATAAATGATTGGATTAGGTATGATTTGGTGCGCTGTACGACTGGTGTCTGCAAAATAAAAAGATATATATGGTGTAATACCCTAGTAACAGGGAATAATTGCGCTTCAGAACTACTCAGGGTGTTGGGATCAAAGCGCGTATTCAGAGGCAAGTCAGTGGAACCTTCAAGCTGGTTGTTACGAGACACGTGATTTCTTGCTAGAATGAAGGTTTCGTTCCATCTGTTTGCGTCTGTGAGATGAACAACCTATAATGAGGAATCTGACATAGTGCTGCGCTGTGTGATTCGGAAAAGGGGAGGGGAGCTGGTGCTTACCACATCGCTGTGTTTCAGTCACCTTGATACAATGTGTCCAAAGTAAAGGATGTCCCGCTTCCGAAATATTACTCCACGTTGTGCAAGCTCTCTGTGGCTTCCTCGTAGATGGTAGTCTCAGTTGTAATTAAAATCTTAATTATTTTCGGACCCCAGTTACGATCAGTTGAAGGAATAATAAATGTAGTTTTTATTAAATAAATAAATAAATAGGTAGATACATATAAAAGAGGCCCAACACGTTTCGTATAGCATATACTTCCTCAGGGGCAAACATTGTTACTTCCATTTTTGTTTTTTTAACCTGTGTGTAGGTGGTACTATCAATTAGGATAATTAGTCACAGATTAACCCTTATGCTACAAAATAAAAACAAAATTTCCTTTGTTTCTTACATAGTAGAATTTCGGGTGACAAATTCTAATAGTCTAATATCGAATAGTATTCATTCTTTTAAAAAACATTTCAAATCAATTTCTATATTAAGTCCATTGGGTGACAAAGTTTTAAGTTTGTGAATCCAGTATGTTTCCTCCCTGGATATCAGATTAATTATATCACTTCCTCTCCAATGAGATTTTACTTGGGTAATGCCCTTGAAGGTTAATACAGTAGGATCTGAATTATGATGACTTTTAAAATGTGCTGATACACTATGCGTTTGAACACCTTTTTTAATATTATAAATATGTTCCCGTATTCTAATTTTTAAATTACTGCTGGTCCTTCCTACATACTGCAATTTGCACGGTATTCTAACAGGTAAATGACATTACTACTATTGCATGTTAATAAAGATTTAATGTCGAATATATCATTCGTTTTGTTTGATTTAAAATTGGAGGTCTTCTTTACGTTGTTTTTACGGGTTTTGCATGCCTTACAGGTTCTGCAAGTAAAGAATCCAGATCTCTCATTTGACAATAATGTTAGAGCTATTTTTTCTTTTTGGACTTTTACACTCGGTGCGAGTATTTGTTTAAAAGTTTTAGGTTTTTTCTACAATATTCTTGGATGAATGGACAGATGTTGTTCCAAATCCTTGTCCTTCTTTAAAATATGCCAGTGATGTCTTAAGATCTGTTCAAATTTTTTGTTGGAGAAATTATAAGTCGTAATGAATGGAATGTTGGAATTGTTGGTGATTTTAAGCATATCTACGCGATTCTTCTTATTGCATTGCTCCTTTGCTTTGTTAACAATTTTTTCATTGTATCCTTTTCTCTAAATTGTTTGGACATTGTATCACACTCTCTCTCATAATCCACTTGTTTGTACAATTCCTTTTAGCCCGATTAAACTGGCTTAGTGGAATATATATATATATATATAT
>CM044433.1:114528178-114604486 GCA_024363595.1 Xenopus borealis | reverse complement strand
ATATATATATATATATATATATATATATATATATATATTATCAATGAACAGGTTTAAGTAAAGAAGAAAGCACTCAGGGTACCTTTTACATGGCTTTTTGTTACCACAGTGTAATTAACATGCCAAAGTGAAGATATAGCATACAGCTGCTTAATGGATTTTCTAGAATCCAAGAGTAAATTAGCACCGTTGTAGCAGACATAAATCTTGCATTGAAAATGATTTTGCTCAATAATACTGTCATTTATGATGTATAAATTAGGTCTTTAAAATTACATTTGGTTGCTTTTAACAACAGCATATCCACAATAGTTCATGACTGGCCTTTTCTTTTTCTATACAGTGTGCTTTTTAAATAATACACTCTGAAACTGCAGATGTGGAGAATCATCAATTTGTTGATAGCACCAACAAAATCCTCACTTTCAGGTCAATTAGAGAACTGGAAAACTAATATACACAGTCTTTACATGTGGCTAAAAAAGTCATTATTGATGAGTGCCAACAAACCTTTACCATTGTTATTCAATTTGAAACAGATGCTTTTACAAATCCCCAGCCATTTAAAATTTCATTAGTCATAGTAAAAGGTTTTGTATGAATACCTTTAGGGTTAATAAATATTAAACAAGGTAGGTATACAGCACATAGTATATGAATGCAAATTGAAAAAGTGCTGGTTTTGTACCCACAAATGATTTAACTTGATTAAAACAGCTGATAAAAATGCAGTTTTTTATGAAAGAGAAGTAATTGTTAAAAGTATGTTTTTTTATTCTGCTAGTCTTAGTGGATATATTGTTTTCTCTATTGGTTTGCTTAATTACTCCAAATGCACCAGGCTTACATGCATACAGCTCTACCCCTCTATTATAGACATAATCCTTCTAGACCTGGAGGCAATAAAACACACAAGCTGTTACATGTTAACAAGAAAAAGTGAATTATATAGTATTTTTACAAGCTCTACAAATACCAGACTTAAAAGATGACACAGATTTGACCAATAGAAGACAGCATATCATAAACAAGGTAAACATTGCAAGTGTTCCTAATACAAAGCATTAGAGGTCATTCATCCATTAATCTTATTATATAACATACTGATAAATATGTTGATCCTTCAAACTATACTTTATCTTGTTCTGTAATTGTTCGAAAGGCACAGAATGACCTCCTGTCTCACATGAATGACTTAAGGCAAGTTACTTGCATTTATTTCAACCTCAAATCATGAGAACTTCTGAATTATTGTCTGTATAACTCCTCAAATGGATATTTTTTTTTTTATAGGAATAATTCTCTTGGAAAAAGGCTGGAACTAAGGGTAGACAGAAGAGGCAGCTGCCTAGGGTGCAATAACAGGGGGGTGCTGGGAAGCTACCTCTAAAACTATTTTCTGCCTACTGCTAGTCCACACCGCTTAGCCTTATTTTTTCCCTCTTCACACCCTCCCCCTCTTGTCGCTCTCCCTCCTCTCCATTGTTTTCCCCTCCCTCTGTTGCTGTCCCCTCCTTCCACATCCATCTCTTCACTCTCTGTCACTCCACATCCGTCTCTTCGTGCACTGGGGGCAGAGCTTGCTGGCTGGGTTGCCCAGGGCGCCTGCCCCACCCAGCCCTGTCTGTGTTCAGATGCCAGAAGTGCATGACAGTAGCAAGGGAACATGGAGTTTATAGGAAATGTATAATTAATTTCCCATTACAGGTTTGGGATCCATTATCCAGAAGCTCATTATCCAGAAGGCTCTTAATTATGGAAAGGCTGTATGGAAATGTCTCCTACAGACTCCATTATATCCCAATATTTTAAATTTTTAAAAATTATTTCCCTTTTCACTCTAATAAAACACTACCTTATACTTGATCCAAGCAAAGATCAAAAACAAGGTTATAACAAGATATAATTAATCCTTATTGGAGGCAAAACCAGCCTATTGGGTTTATTTAAGTTTACGTGATTTTCTAGTAAACTTAAGGTATGAATATCCAAATTACGAAAAGATCTATTATCCGTAAAAACCCAGGTCCTGAGCATTCTGGATAATAGTTCCCATACATGAACACGTACATAGTTTTATTTGATGGGACTGGATACCCCAATGAAACTACTGAAAAATATAAGTGATCTACTAACGATACTAAATCATAATCATAAATTTTGAGGCTCACTAATCTATCTGCTTGATTTCTTGTCAATGCAGGGAAGTACAGTACTTATGAGCCTGTCAGATATAGCATTATAAAAGGTCTTTTAGAAACCTTGTCCTTATCTTAACTTTATTTTATCTGAGGAGATATGTACAAAGGTTAGTAGCATCTTTTCTTTTAGCATCTCTGTTAACATAAGCAATGAGCACAGCAATGGGGGAACCTCCAGTAAAAAGTATTCGATTTCCATGATCCTCAGACAGAACTATATTTTCCCTTGCCCTGGTGACCAGCATGACAATTATGTTCCTGAACATCGCTTTAGCTGAAGAAGAAGACAAGTGAGTTTTCAATCAATAGGGCATTTAAAAATCCAGACAGTTGACTTCAAGGACTAGTGAGTAGAAACCAGTAGGGCTTTAAGTCTTTTTACTATAATGCATACCAGAGCTTTATTTTGTTTTCACACTTTCTAACTCCCTCATGATTAGATGAGTAAATTTAACAGACAGTGAGCTATGTATAAACAACCCCATCATTTCACAAATAGTTTTTTTTTATTTTTTTTGGTTACAGCTATAAATTATATACATATTAAGTTACATATCTGTTAGTTCCTTAATTCAACATTTTCTTCCTGCTATAACTAACACACTGGTGCAGTGAGTCGCTGACAGATGTCACTTTGTGATTGTAATGTACAACTGACACAGAATGGATAGGTTGTTTGCAGTAGAAATAGGTTGAGTAAGCGTACAACATTTGTATCTCAGAAATATTAAACCCTATTTGTGAAAAAAGCATCATTAATCATCCAGTATGGATAAGTGGATTTTTACAACAGCCACGATTCTTATTTGATTATTGCGTATAATGAACACTAGCATTGTTCTATAATATTGTACTTCACCATATTAAAAAAGAAACAGGAAGGCAAAGCTGAATGCTCACAGTGATATGGTTGTCAAATCTCAGCATCCATCCATCTAGAGCCATTAGCCTGTATTCAAGGTAGTAGTTCAGGATTGAAACCCACATAATGGTACCTGACCCTAGGTACAAATGAAACAGACCCCCTATCATGCATCTTCCATTCTGATTTACAAATTGCTGCCTAGCTGTTTGTCCTATTAAGCACCATGAACCAGACTAAAAAAGGCAACAATTTAAAAACACACACACACCAAAATAATTTAAACTAATTGCACATTCTTCAAAACACGTAATACTAAAAGTTAATTTTAAGGCCAACCGCCCATTTACTTCAATATCAAAACCTTCATTAGATTTCTGAGTAAAGAATACACTGTTTTTGAAATATATGAAGAGTAGGTCTGTGTCCTTTGGGGAATCTGTGTTCTGTCTCACAAACTCCTCTCCCATTAAATCTTCAGAGGTATGTTACCATATGCTCTTTGCCCATAAAAGCATAAAGTACATAGTTGCAACATAGGGGAACACTCCTCACTGTGGATTAATATGTTTTATAATTAGTTCTGACAATACAAAGCAAAAAATGTATCTTATCAAGGAAAAATGAAAGCATTTTTTTTTTAGAAAAGCTGTACTTAATAGAGCAGTGCCACAATTATTTGCTTCCAACATAGTTGATCCTTTCTGTCTAAATGTTTGTTTTGCAGAATTCTGCATATGTTATATTTCAAACTTAATAGAAACTGCTGTTTCTTAAAATTGGCCTCTTAAAATTGGCCTCTTAAATTTGTCCTGGATAATGTATTTTAAAGCTAATACATTTTCTCTGCAACTATTATTCTACATGGATAATGTCCTGCATTGTGGGGATAAGAAGGTAATTCATTAAATGTGAACCCTTTTGCACTATATTTTAAAGAATATATCTATATATCCAATGTGAAAAATGTTTACTGGTATTAACCATTTTTGCCAACGGCACAATTTCTGGTATAAATTTTGTCTGTAAATTGCAAAAAGTTTTTATCCATATTGAAAACCATAAAGCATGTGCAAGAAAGCTTCTTTGTATATTTATCATGAATATTAGAAATGTGGGGCTAAAAAAGACACTTTGGGGCCGATGTACTAAATTCACGTGAATAGATCGAAGTTCGATCGAATTCGATCGAATTCGATCGAATTTCTAATGTAGGATTTATTCGTTTGGTCGAATATGCAAATTTTGGCATATTCGATCATCTAATACGAATGGTCGAACGATCGAATACAGTCGAGTGAACGAATATTCAATCATACGATCATTCAATCAGCGAAGGATTCAATTTTTTAAGTTTATTCGATTGCTTCTTTGGCAGATTGGACCTACCGAATTGCAATAGAAGCCTATGGGAGCATTCCCATAGGCTTCTGAGGCTAAGTCCTGATCGAATAGGATTTGTACGATCGAAGTCTTCGATTGCTCGAATCATTTGAATGATTGAATGATTTATTCGACTGATCGAATAAATTATTCGACTGATCGAATAAATTTGTATTCGATCGTCGAATGATCGATTAACGAATAAAAGGAAGCCGAAAACTATTCGTTTAGCATTCGACGATCGAATGCTAATCGAATATCGAATTTGGACGAACTAATTTTGGGGAATAATAGTAAATTTGCCCCTTTATATACTATAGGCCACAAGTAGGCAAGAGTGTTTAGCTAACCTTATGTTACCATTGCCAGCACAGCCGGCACAGCCTATAAGCAGAGAACATGGTATTTTTATGCAGAAATACATACTGTATGTGCAAAAATATGTATATTCATATATAGCTAAATGCTTTATTCCAATTTCTACTAGAGCTGGAGAACTGAATAGAAAAAAAACTGTATTAATCTGTAGATTAATCACAGCAAAATGAGTCTGAGACAATTTGCAGTTGGTCAACATTTTCAGATTATGAGTTATTTAGCTCTCCAGTTTGGCAATCCAGTTGCAAGAGTAAATTTCCCCTGGCAGCCAGACATTGGTTAAAAAGAGAGACAGAAAGATGAAGAGGCAAGCGACTGAACAGGAAGATAAATAATAAAAGTAACAATAAAATTGTAGCCTCACAGAGCAATCATTTTTTTGGCTGCTGGTGTCAATAACCCCCATTTGAAGCCTTGAAAGTGGCAGAAGAGGAAGGCAAATAATTAAAAAACTATAAAAAAAATAAAAATTTTTACTGTGATTAGATTTTACAAAAACTTACAAATTCAAATTTGAGATTTAATAACAAATTTATTTAGTTAAAAAAACTAGAATGTAAACATTTGCCATGTAAAAGCTGCTATGTTAAAGGGATACTGTCATGGGAAAACAGTCAAATCATTTAATACTGCTGTATAACGAAACATCTTGGTTCTGTACCTGGTGGCCGGCAGGGACGCCCGCCACGAGTCGCTGCATGCAGCACCGATCTTGCTTCTCTCCCTCCACTCCCTGCATCTTAGGCACGCGCGCGGTGCGCCTCAGCCATATTTAAAGTCACACTCACGGCGGCATGTTGCGTCAGGTCTCAGTTGGCACCAAATTCAAAAATATTGGTTTAAAGTTCATTGCCCGTGATGGGTTTTACCTGGTGTTCTGTATCCTATGCTATTTAGCTTCTGTTACCTTGTTCTCCTGTGTTTGATCCTACCTGGCTATTTGACCCGTGCCTGTTTTCTGACCACCGATTCTGCCTCATCCTTATCTGATTGATTACCCGGTTTTGACCCTTGCCTGTTTGATGATCCTAGTTATCTGCCTGCCTCGACCCAGCCTGTCTGACCACAAATCTGCCTACACCTGCCTGTACCTTTGGCCTTATTGACTTTACCGTGCCCCTCTGCCTATCCAGAACCTTTCCCTTGCTCTCCTTGTTTAAGTCCAGGTGGCATCTGAGTAGTTGAGGGCTCCTGGCGAAGCCAAAGACTGTCACACTACTGGTGAAGCACGAGCCGAGACCAGGGTGCTTGGAATTGGTTCTGGTGTTGGGTGCCGACCATGACATGCTGCTCCAGCAGAATTCTGCACTGAAATCAATTTTTCAAAAGAGAATTCAATTTTAAATCTGACATGGGGCTATACATATTGTCAGCTTCCCAGCTTCCCCCAGTTATGTGCTCTGATAAACTTCAGCCACTCTTTACTGCAAGTTTGAGTGATATCAACCCCACTCTTCCCACCCTCCAGAAGCAACAACAACAGAACAAAGGAAAAGTAACAAGATAACAGCTCCCTGGTAGATATGAGAATAACACTCAAAAGTAAAAGCCAAGTCCCACTGAGACTGATTCAGTTACATTAAGTAGGAGAAATAACAGCCAACCAGAAAGTAGTTACATCCTAAAGGACAGGCACAAGTCATATGACTGGAGTAGCTGGGAAACTGACAATATGTCTAGCTCCATGTGGGATTTCAAAATTGAATATAAAAAATCCTTTCCAGTATTTAAATTTGTGAAAAAGTGATTTATTGGCTCAAAGTAGACAATAAATGGCAACGTTTCGGACCCCACTGGGCCCTTTATCAAGCCTGTTTTTTTTGGATCTATATATGGAAATGCTATGACTCTGAGCAGGGAGTCTAACTGACTGCACAGCACCTGACACCCGAGAGGCAGGTGGATCTTGTGTGGATCTATAAAAAATCCTTTTTCTGTTTTGAGAATTGGATTTCAGTGCAGAAGTCTGCAGGAGTAGAACTATTAACTGATTTTTTTGGGGGGAAAAAAACATGTTTTCCCATGACAGTATCCCTTTAACATTCCCACGGCAATATGTCAATGATTTTTCTAATTGATGTTTTTAAACATTTTCACATATTTCAATTTTTATTTGTTAGTGGTTAATTAAAATACAGATTTGCTGCATTTGAGTTCTTGTCACATTTTTATTTATTTATTATCATATCATATTTTTATTTCTCAAAACAAATGTTACATTATTTTTTTTTTTTTAAATTATATAAAAATATAAACATGGAAAATGCCATAAATACAGCTAATTCTTATTTTAGCCATCATTTTTAGTGAGTTTACAAGCACAAACATTTTTTGTAAAACTCAAAATTGAATAAATAGTTTACATTTTTGGTGGGACAACTCCAATTGACTTTTACATGACCTTGCAAGCTTTTAGATTCCGAAGCTTTACATTCAAGTTTTTTTTATGTTTTTTCCACTTAATAACCATTGAAAAGTCATGTTTTTAAACTATTATTCATGTTTATGATTCTTAGTGCAAAAAAAAAAAAAGAGTATGAATGCTGATAAATAACCCCCTTAGTATACTTCCACCTTTAAGACATTTATAGACCTTGGCTAACAAGTACACATAGTTACTAACTATCTATACAACTAGTTTTATAATTACTGCATACATAACGAAACCATATTAATAAATATGAGAATTTTAGTCATACTACATGGCCATTGAGTATTTTACCTTCTCAGTTTTGTCAAGCCTGATCTACCTGGTTAAACACTTGCTCCCATGCAACTCCTTGCTTCTGTTTACATGCTTAAAATAAATTTTCTGTGTAAATGAAAGGCAGTCTAAATGCCATTAACCTGGTATGGATGGTTTGTTAGAAGTGTCAGTATAACCAAAGTTGCTACACATTTCAAAAAGATAATTACAAATTTGCGTTATGTGTGAAATCTCTTGAGAAGGTATCTTAATCCTTATTATCTTGTGGTTTGTTAGCAAGTTTTATACATCCATTTATACAAAATATCTAACTGTTTCTACACTGAAACCGACTTATTTTATGTCCCCAACATGCCACAATTAGTTGTCGTTAACTCTAGGTTTGTCATTATTTAAAAAAAAGAAATCAGAATCCTCTATCAATTCTACCCTCTCGCAAAAAAAAATAGTTTTTAATACCCTTCAGATTTCTAGCAGCTTGTTTCTTACCCTTGGGTACCCAGATGTTGCTCGCCTAAAACTCATAAAATGCTTGGAGAATGCTGAGAGTTGTAATCCAATATCATCTACATAAGGTGGAACAGAGTATTAGCCATTCTCCTCATCACATTTTTCTTTTATTAATGCCTGCAATGTATGCTATTTTTAATTACCTTAGGAGTAGTGATGGGTGAATCTATCCAGATTCGCTTCTCCGAAAAATTCACGAATTTCTGGTGAAATTCAGGAATTGGCAAAAACTCGCGAAATGCGTCGTTTTTGGCGCGCATCTCCTTTTTTTGCCAGGTGAATCTTCGCCATGCGAATTTTTGCGGGCGTTTTGCAAATTTGTTCGCCAGTGGCGAAACGTAGGAATTCTCCACGAATTCGCGTCTGGCAAATAAATTCGTCCATCACTACTTAGGAGAATTAATATTTTTTTTATATAAAATGGATTTGAGTAATCACATAAAAGTTGAGAAGCATCATAGGTCCATGCAATAGAGATCATTTTGGTATTTTTTTGCTGATAGATTTTCTAAACAATTTTTTACAAATTATGGAGCTACCTACAACTAGGTTTTCATTTCCACAGTATTATAATGCAATTCCCTTCAAAACTAGAAAGTCTATTGCCCTGGTTTTTGTGGGAATCAAGTCTTCTGCTGCAACTTTGGTGCACAGTGCAAGTGAAAAAATCATGCAGCCACACTTGAAGCATACAACTCCAACATTGGACTGGATCCAGTTCAGTGACAAAAAGTTATATCATGATGTATCACATGAAAGCTCTCTGAATTGAACTGCATCTCAAATTTAATCTTTTCACATAATAAACCTCTTTCTGGCTGAATTGAATCTGGCCAATTAATTGAAATCAGTGGATGGAATTTTTAAATAAGAAGTGTGAATACAATATTTTGAATACAAGAAGGAGATGCAAGTAAGGAATCACTGAAATTTCTACTTAAAATGTTCAGAAAGGCCAGTTTCTTCTAAATTAAGACATTAAGGGGGTCAAACTGAAAAATTTAGTTTTTAAATAAAATATTTTAGCTAATTTATAGTACTTCAACTAGAGAATAATACAAATTTGGAAAAAAATTGAAATGTAGCATGTACTGTCTCTTTAAAAATTCAACGTTGACCATTTGTCATCTAAAACCTGCCAAATTGCTGTTTTAGCCTATGGGGGACCTCCTAGAACCTATATGGAGTCATTTGGTGGAATAATCAAGGTTTTTTTATAAAAAAAATACTACTGAATCGAATTTTTTAAAATTCTATTTTTAATAAAAATTTTTGTTTAAAAAACTCCGATTGCCTCGAAATTTGACCATTGATAAATCAGACCCTAAATATGTAAAATGTACATCTGGGGAGTTGAATCTATTTTTGTTGCCCTACAGGATGCTTTTGCTTTTTTAATTGTACCCAGTCAAAAGCATTGTTTCTTTATATATACTATGTGAAAAATACAATAAACTGCAAATAGTAAGTACCTGTTTCTGTCTTTTTTTCAATTGCAGAGTAATAACTATCACCTGTTTTTTGTTAATCTTTGAGGAGGTTCAACTTATGAGCAGATTTTGTTGTACAATTACTGTCTACTCCAGGGGGTCCACCAGCGTTAATCAGAGCAAATAGTTTAGGCCAAGGTCACAGTAGAAGAGGAGACAGATGTAGTGAAGTCATGAGTGGACTCCAAGCTTTACAATTTAGCTTGCAACATCTGCAAAAAGATGAAATGTTGTTTTTTTTTTTAGTTAATTATTTCTATATCTGGTATTTGCAAGCTTCACTTCTTGCAGAGAAAAATGAAAAATAACTTATAAAGGTTATAGAATTGTACATGATGCTGTAGAGTCAAAGAAATTAGATCTACGCATTTGAAAACTCTAATTTAGGAAATCTGACATTGACTCTAGTATAGCCAAACAAAACACACAAGGTTCACAGCATGGATTGACAAGTATTAAAAATATGTTCTTCACCTCTGGTCACAACTGGAAAGCAAAAAACATGATCAATGACTGGTAATGTAGATGTTGCTGACTGCATTAGTTTTTCAAGTAACATTCAGTAAGTTTCTGAAAATTAGCTAATTAGCATGTACTTTGCATGTACTCATGAACATATTGTGCATGCATTCCCTTACTCTGTACTGTTTTCACATGCTGAGTGAATTGGGAACATATACAGAGCCCACACTACAGTATACTTAACCTTAGAAAATTAACATACATACAGGTAAAACCTGTGTCTGAAACAACCATAACAACCATATTTCATGAACAAAGTATAAACCATAGAGACTAGCATTCCAATGCACATATAAGGTTTCATTTTCATTTCAAAATATCCTTTTAAAGACAAAAATTCAGATTCTATATTGGACTTTAGTTGGTTTTAGGTATGGTTTGCCACCCTGCAAAAATATCTTTTGAGGCCTGAAAGTGGTGATGGGTGAATTTATTCACCTGACAAGAATTCGTGCATCCAAAACAAGACGCCAGCGGCGTTTCTCGAATTTTGCCGTTTTGCGAATTTCTATTACTATAGGTATAACTGATCTAGGCAGATGCTTATTACCCTATTAAATAGCCATAGCATTTAAGAATGTTTCAATATGTGACAGTTCTTAAAGCTTATATAGTATATTCAACATATCCTTTTCTCATGTCAGAAAATAATGGTTAGCTTATTACAAACAATGCAATACAATGATATAATATAACATCTCATTAGGTTCTACAGGAATATGGTCTTTAGTTCCTACCCAAAATTACACAAGCTGCATTTTAGTGATTTTTAAAACTATTTAAAATGAGAGTATTAGAGGGTTATTTATCAAAGGTCAAATTTTAGAGCTATGTTATCTTCTTATCACTTGAATTGATCGCTTTTTCAAATGAAAATCATCAAAAAAAACTTAAACACCATGAAGGCTATTATCGTTTTCACGGGACCTCTATTGGCTTCTACTTTGACCTCAATGGGTTTTAGATGGTGTATTTTTGGGTTTGAGCTATTTCCAGGGTTTGGGTATAATATATATCCAACAATTTAATTTTTTTTAAGAAATTAAAATTTTTTGGAAAAAAATTATTTTAGTTTTTTTAACCTGAAAAATTTTTGACTCAGAAATACCATTGAAAACATAACTTTTCATTTAAAAAACAGCTCAACTTTTAATTAATGTTATAAACATTAATCACTAACTACAGTACCATAAATGTCATCTGTGAAGCTGCAGTAGAACAAACATAGCATTATTGCATTACTGTAGACTCTACATCCCTCTGCTAGATTCATAAGCATATCATACTGACTTTAGGATGTAGATACATGATGTAATGTAAGAGCATATGCTCACCTAAAATGTCTAACATGTAATCTTATCTACACTAATCCCCTGGTTCTTAAGATCTTTAATTATGGCCAAGAGGTTAACACTATAAATAAACACATTTCTCAAGTGTGTAACTGGATACTTCTCATTTTTGAACATGAAAATCTCCTTGATCAAAAACAGACACAGTCAGTTTTGAGAGTGGATTATTAGAGCAGGTCGTCAGATAACAAATGTATTGAAAATCAATACCTTAATAACTGTGAACATTTATGCTGTCCCAGCATGCCAATTAAAGACAATTTGATAAAGTTGACAAGCTATTGAGAAAAAAAAAATGTATCACTTAATTTCACTGTACTATGACAATTCTCACTTTTAGGTCTTCAGAAAACCCCATTGCTGAAAATATAATAGACCAGAGTCTGCAGGGTGGAATACACAGTATAAATCTACCCTTCCCCTAGCTGCAGCCATTTTTTTCATGCATGGCATCGATGCACGGAGAAAACTAAAAGTGCAGAAATAAAAATAAAATACTTAATGCACTGTAATCAGTTGTACAGTTTCCATTACAGGACATCTGCACAGCATCTTCCTGTTTAGTAATATTCCAGTCATACCCAATCTCTGGGGACAGATAAGCAGTGACAGTCGGGCTCATTTACGATTGATCACAGTTCACACAGTTGTAATGGAGCATTGTACTCAACACCTGCCTTTAGTAAGTGGTAAGTGTTAATACAGGGTTTTCTTGAAAATATGTTAACTGGCCAGAAATTACCTTCCCACATATTATTATTCAACTTTTGCAAGGGCTGCACATAGAATTCTACATACCTAACCCAGTATTACAGTATTTTCTACACTATACAACTATGGTTTCTAAATTATGGGGTTCAAAATGGAACATCCCCACATGTCCTTAGAAAAATAAAAAATAATTTTGTAGTGTATGTAAATAACCCCCCAAGTCCTCACTTAATTTTTAATTCCATTTTTCTTTAATTATGTAAAATAAATTTGAAAAAAGAAAGGCCAGGAATGATATCAATAAGAACCAATTATTATTATTTTTTAAGGCTATAATTTACATGATTTTCATGGCTCTTGCATATTATAAATCAATATTAGCCATTTCAATAATGTACTTTCCCCTATTTCAACCATTTGCCAATATGCCAGTTGAGCCTGCTATGCAGTGCAGTACTGTGCACCCATATAATTTTGAGACATATCTCATAATGTTCATTTTATACATGATTTATATGAGCCTTAATCAGTTGCAAAAGCAAAAAAAAAATATATATATATATATCTATGAATACCCATATCTAAATATATTGTCAAATATGTATATATTATTACCGGTCTTGCTGTTGCTTCAGAGCAGACCACAGACAAGTTGAATCTACTGACTGTTAAATGTGACAAGAAAATTGTGTATCACAAATACAATTGTTAGAGCAGTATCTCTTCTGGTTCTGTACGCAAAAGGAAATCCCACTGGACTAGTGATACATTTGATTTATGACAGCAATTTCACATAAGTCAGTAATCAAATATTTTACTTAAGGTTGTCTCAGCTGTTTTAACGGGTAAAAATGTCATCATGTTCTTGACGGATATTTAAAATTGAAGTGGTTTCTGTGCTTTGAAATAAATATACTATCACTTGCTGATAACCCTTTGCTCTGATTTTATAGGAATTCACTGGATGAATGAGCCATGTCCTTAGTGCTGTAGTGTTTAACCCTCCTATCATGAACTGATGGAAAAAAACACATGAACATCTCTGTTCTCTATATGAAATCCAACTAATAAATGGTCAACAATCTCTTGTTTGCAGAAGTCATCTAGCTCAAGCCCCTTTGCTGGGGCATATGGGGCCCTCTGTGCTCCAGTAGTGTGGGTTAATGATATCTACAACAGAGAACTATACATTATTCCTTTCTCACTTCTCCCTTTAGATTGAATGTAGAGGTTGTTGTGAAGGTCAAAAGGGACACCAGTATCTTTAAAATCTGTAACATTCTGTCTGAGTTTGAACCAGCGAAATTCCACCAACCCTGGGAGTCCAAGGAGGGGGATTTTGTAATATCCTGCCTGGGTTTTTAAGAGTGACCTGTTGGTTGCTATGTAGTCTCCGCTGTCTTCAGTCTGCCCCAGACCTTGGTTTGCCTATTGGACTCTTCTTGCCAGCTGCCTGCCCAGACCTTCTGCGAGTTTTACGGACTTGTTTTGCTTGCTGCTGGCATCTGTGGGAAGTCCTGGCGGCACTTGAGTAGGTGAGGGCCAGGCACAAAGCAAGAGGTTGCTGTTATAGACAGAAGACCATGCCTGGATCCCTGGATCAACTTGTACTACGAGCTATCTTTCATAACCCAATATTCTTTAATTTGTTAAAAACCCATACACCCCCTTCTTAAAGGAAAACTATACCCCCAAAATGAATACTTGAGCAACAGGTAGTTTATATCATAAGAAGTGGCATATTAAAAAATCTTACCAAACTGGAATATATATTTAAGTAAATATTGCCCTTTTACATCTCTTGCCTTGAACCACCATTTCGTGATGGTCTGTGTGCTGCCTCAGAGATCACCTGACCAGAAATATTTCAACTCTAACTGTAACGGGAAGAAGTGTGGAAGCAAAAGACACAGCTCTGTCTGTTAATTGGCTCGTGTGACCTAACTTTATAGTTTGTTTGGTATGTTTGTGTGCACCGTTGAATCATACAATCCCAGGAGGCTGTCCTTATTTTTTAAAATGGCTATTTTCTATTTATGATTACCCAATGACACATGCTACTAAAAAGGTGTATTTTTATGAAAGTGGTTTATTTACATGAAGCAGGGTTTTACATATGAGCTGTTTTGTGCAATATTTTATTTTATAGAGACCTACATTGTCCGGGGGGTATAGTTTTCCTTTAAAGCTATCTAATGTATCAGCCAGTACAACTGATTCATGTAGAGAATTCCACATATTCACAGCTGTAACTGTAAGAAATGTATTCTCCATTCTTCTAAGCTGCCTCTTGGCAGCTGGAAGGACCTACTGGTAAATATATCCCCCTTAAAGTAACAGTAATGCCAAAGAATTAGTGTTTTAAAGTAATAAAAATATAATGCAGTGTTGCCCTGCAGTTGTAAAACTGACGTGTTTGCTTTAGAAACACTACTATTGTTTATCTAAATAAGCTTCTGTGTAGCAATGGGGGCAGCCATTCAAAAGAGTAAAGGCCCAGGTTACACAGCCATAGCAGAAAAGCTCTTTAGAACATAATGGTGTTATCTGTTATCTATTATTTAACCTGTGCCATATATGTTTTCAAGTTCCATCACCATTGCTAAACAGCAGCTTGTTTATATGAACTATAGTAGTGTTTGTGAAGCAAACAGATACATTTTACCAGTGCAGGGCAACAGTACATGATTTTTTCATTAATTTAAAACACTTTCATTTTTTGGTGTTACTGTTCCTTTAATGTCTCTTCTGAAGCATGAACAACCCCAACTTGGCCAGTCTTTCCTCACAGCTGAGATTTTTATCAGCATAGTTGCCCTTCTCTGGACTCTGGACCTAATTCAGTCATGTCCTGTTTGAGTGCTGGAGACCAAAACCACATGGCATATTCTAGATGGGCCTAACCAGCGCTCTGTACAGTGGAAGAATAACCCCCTCCTCCCACGAATTGTTGAGCCTTTTAACAGCTTAAGACTTGGTTTGCCTTTAAAGCTGCTGACTGGCATTGCTTACTACAGCCAAGTTTATTATCTACAAGGACTTCTTTTCCATTATGGATTTGCCTAGTGAAATGCCATTAAGGGTTTAAGTGGCTTGTATATTTTTACATCCAAGGAGCATGATTTTACATTTATCAACATTGAATCTCATCTGCCACCTAGATGCCCAGATTGCCAGTTTGTAAAAATCCTGCTGTAAGGATGCGACATCCTGAGCGGAATTAATTGGGCTGCATAGTTTTGTCATCTGCAAACACTGATGCATTACTTACAACACCCTCCCCTAAGGCATTAATTAAAAAGTTAGACCCAATACAAAGCCCTAAGGGACCCACTAAGAACCTTATTCTTAGTAGGGAATGTACAGTTAACAACCACCCTCTGTACCTGATCCTGTAACCAGTTTCCTATACATGTGTAAACTTCATTAAGCCCGATAGACTTTAGTTTAATTTAGATCACATCTACTGCTCCCCGCTGTCCAACATCTTACTTACCTCATCATAAAAGGCAATCATTTCCTTCATAAAGCCATGCTGATTGCTGCTCATAATGCCATTCACTAGGGCAAAATTTTAATGTGATCCCTTAGCAAGCCTTCAAATAATTTGCCATCAAACTTTCTGGCCTACAATTGCCAGACTGAGATCATAATCCCTTTGTAAATATAGGAAAAACATCAGTTTTCCTCCAATCTATAGGTACCATACCAGATGAAAGTCAGTCTGATAAAATCAGAAAAAGAGTGTAGTCTAAAACTGAACTAAGCTCTCTTAGAAGCCAAGGGTGTATTCCATCTGTCATTGGCACCTTCATCACATTATATTTTATGTCAAGCTTTTGGAACCATATTCTGAGTCAAGCACTAACTAGTTTGACTTGAGCAAGCAGTGCAGCTATGGGTCTGGGAACTCTGACTCCTCTATATACACTGAAGAAAAGAACTGATTTAGCACATCTGCCTTTTTTCTATCTGTTACAACTATACTGTACCATTCTTTTACGGCATCACACTCTCAACCCGCATTTTTTGCTATTAATATAAATGACAGCCTTTAGGAGCTCCTTATTTCCAACATGCCTTTCCGGATGGCTGTTTTACAACGTTTATTGCAGATTTTATATCCATTAATGGAGTGTCTGTCCCCACAGTTTTTTAAATGCCTTTCTCTTCATTCCATTTACTTCTCTATTAAGCCACATAGGGCGGTTCTTGGTGCTTCTACATTTATTTCTTAAGTGAAGAAATTGAGAACAGTAACAATTTAATATAATTTTAAATGACAACCATTGCTGTTCGGTGTTTAAATTCAGAGACAGAGGACAAACTCAATAAAATCAAGTGAAAACCCAAATCTTTAGGGGTTTTTTCCCAAAAAGTTTAGAATCAACAGTGTAACCTTATTTATTATTAAAAAAGCACAATTTAATCAGATCAGCGACAAACATAATAAAATTGAGTAAAAAAAAAACGAATCGTACAGGTTTTTTTTGGGTTTTTCTCCTGAATTGTACAGTTTTTTTAACAATTTTTCTGGGAAAAATTTTTTTGGATTTTTTTTTTCCCAAAAACTCAGAAATAGCCGATTTTCAAGTCAATTCCAGCTCAGAGCACAGAAACTACCAAATAGGATAGGGACCTCTGACTTATATGCAACCTTGACAGGTCTGAGATGCAAGATTTTCGCATTCTGACTTTTTCCATCCTTGGGGTTTAATAAATATATTTAATTTTTTTTTCCACTAAAAATTTGGATTTTATAATAAATAAAAACAAAATGATTCAACAAACCTAATTTAATTTTTTATTCTTACTCATGCCCAAATTTGTATGTTTTGCTAATTTTATTACATTTACATGTTCTAAGATATTTTTTTACTTGTAATTGTCCAAAAAATGCAAGATTTTAAGAGTTTTTTCTGTTCGTACATTTTAGATTAAAATATTTTAATAACTTTCACTTTCATTCATGGTTTTAGAGAAATAGAGATTAATTGTGATTTCAAAAAGCTTGCATATATACACTCCAAATCTTGTATGCTAAAATCTTTGAAAATATAGCCTTTTGTTAAATTTACAAAATAAATGATTAAATGTACAATTTACTTCAAGGAGCTTTGGAATTTGAGCATATATTGCTTTTCTATCCGATAGTTCTTAGGCAGTCATTTTGCTGTTCTCTTTTCACTCTGTGAGGTGATACATGTGTTTGATGAAAAAGGTTGTTGTGCCCCATTAGCTAAATCAGATTGGATCAATGTGCTATTCAGTTACGTTATTGCATTACTTCCATGAATAGACTTTGCAGCAGACAATGAAAAAAAAATATTTGACTGTCAATACTAATTAGAGACAAGAGTGTTTTACTACACAGTTTACTAACTTCCCAATTAAGTATAAACAAGCATGATATTGTTTCCAGTGCAATATATTGCCGATAATAAAGAAAAAATGTTTTTGCACCTTATTGGGTTCATGTGCAGGCACCAATGTTTATTTGAGCCATAAATTTAATGCTTAGAAGTCACCAAATGGTCCTTAATTTACAAATGTTTATGCAGCCTACTCAAACAAAAAATACATATAAATCCTTATGTCTCATTATTTAAATAACAAGGATCTGTTGAAATGTGTATTTTGTGTTGTGCAAAATTGATAAAGGTTTTTATTTCTATTTTTGTAACTCCAAAGCAACATTTATAAGGGATAACATATTCTACATACTTTTTAGCAAATGGTGTAATTTAACCACATAGTTCATTTTGTTTTTCATAGTATGCAAATTAGATTAAGACATTGCTCATGTTTTATCTTGAAATAAATGCAAACACTATTCTGTTCTAAAATGGAAAAACAGAGATTATATAAATATGTGTATATTTTTTTTATTATTATTATTATTATTTTACTTATTTTATAGCACTAACAGTCTCCCCAGTCTGCCCATTATGGATGCTTTTCAGGAGTAATCAACCATCTTCTCTAGGCTAAAACTTGTATTGAGCAGACCCTGTGGTGGTACTTTAGGAATGTCCACTTAAAATTTAACTAGTATCTCTCTCTCTCTAGCAAGAAAAGGGGATTAAGAGGAAATATAAAAGCCCATCTGATCAGATAAAAGTCAAATTTAGTGAAGAGTGAATTTGTCCTGTTTCACTTCTAAGAAAAAGTCACAAAACGGAGAAAAAATTAGCAAAACGGCTGTCACGAACGGCACCCAATACCAGAACAGGTGCCAAACACCTTTGTCTCAGCTCGGCTTCACCAGTTAAGTGACCGCCTTTGGCCTCGGGAGGAGCCCTCAGCTTACTCAGATGCCACCTGGACTTATCGAGAGGTGTAGAGCAAAAGTTCTGGCTAGCACAGGGGCACGATCGTCTCACCAGGGAATTGGAGTGAAGAATACCACCAAGCGGAGTAGGCAGGCTGGAACAGCACAAGCTGCGTAGAATAGTCAGACAGGCCAGGATCAGGATTAGAGAGTGAAGAGTAGTCAGGGGACAGGCAAAAGGTCAGGATACCAGAGGACAGGAATAATCAGAGAAGCCAAAGGTCAGGATCGGAGAGAAGCAGGATAGTCAGGCAAAGCAAGGGTCAAATACCAGTAGATCAATCAGGAACAGTAATGCAAACACACCCAGGAACTCACAAATCGAACCTAACAACGGGCAGTGTTTAGCAGCAAACAACCCCTTTAAATACTATTTGAATTTCGCGCCAAAGCGCGTGACGTCATCACGCCGGCGCATAAACCCGGAAGTGCGCCGGCGCGCGCACCATAGGAAGACCGGCGCTGGGGAAAGCAGCATACACACGACGAGCGTCCCCGCCAAAGGCACGGCGGGCGCTCCAGCGTGCTCGGGGGGCAACCGCTAGACCACCAGGGTAAGAGCCAATCCTTACAACGGCATTGAAGTCAATGGGCGTTTTTACCTGAATTCAATTGTTATGCGCACAACAATTTTTCTCGTCCAGAATGCATTAAAGTCAAGGAGCTTTTTCTCTTATGGCAACTTTTTTTCCTAATGTATTAAAGTCAATGGCAGAATTTTTTCATAATGCATTAAAGTCAATGGGTATTTTTTTTGTGGTGACTTTTTGTCCAAATGCATTAAAGTTAATTTTTTTTTCTTATGAGTGTTTATGGCTGGTCATGACTCATCACTAGTCAAAACTCCATCACAGAACAGAGCAAGCTTATATTAAGCAGTTTTTTTTCCAAAGACTTCTGATAGGTGGGTCTAGACAGCATTGTCACCAACTAGGGATGAGAGAATTTTTTTTGCCGAGTTTCGGCATGGAAATAACGTCCATAGACGCCAATGGAAAAAGAATTTGTGTGTCAAAAATAATTATGAGTGTCAAAAAAAATTGTGCTCGTCAAAAATTTGTTGCTTGCAGATTTTAATGCATTTCAGTGAATTTGAATTTGGCAAGCAAAACGTGGCAAATTTGCCCAACAGTAACACATATCACAGAAGACTTATATTGGCAAAGAGATGTATACCCCATCAGGTAGATAGTACGTTCCCTTACTCATGGGGTTCCTTCCCCATTCTTGTGAATTTATGTTGTAAATGTGTTGAAACAAGCCAAGTATGTGGGGACCCAGTGCAGGCCTGAACTGGCAATCTGTAGGTTCTGGCAAATGCCATAGGGGCTGCTGCAGGGTCCCATAGACAGTTACCATATAGTGGTGGGAGGCTTTTTGGGGCCTATGTATACATGGAATGCCAAGGCCTATTTTGACTCCCAGTTCAGACCTGGCCCGGTGGTGTAATATAAATTGATAATATGAATGGGCATTTTACCTGTGTATGCTTCTCATTGATTTGTACTGTATTTGCATGATAGGTGCTATAGATGTGCATATTTAATAGCATTTTAGTCCTGCCTCCTATCACAAATCATCAACTTCTTTCTCTTAAAAGGATAGTTATACTGTCAAAATGAATTTAATGAATAGGGTTCTTGCTAAACATATTTTTTGATTTAATTAAGAAACATGTATGGTTTTTGTTATCGCTTGAGGACATTCAAAACAAATTATCAATATATCGAGAAGCCCACTGTATAAATAATTTATTCCCTTCATCCCAGCTACAGCTGGTTAGGGTACTGGCACAAGTAGCAATTTGCAACTTGTAGGAAATCACCAGTCCCTAGGGAGACAAATCTCCAGAAAATATTTTGCCATCACATTCTATTAGAATGGATGCACGCAGCAAAAAATGTGTAAGAAGGTGTTTGTGTTTTGCATGTTGGGATTCGAATGGCAAGGTATTATCAGGACAGTTTTCTATCACAGATATCCTACAGGCAACAAACCTCCTCATGTGTCATTGTCCTTATGTCTTTAAATTTAAATTTTCAGGGGACTGATGATTTCATTTGATTTTCAATGTAAGATTAGGAAGTAGAATGGGACTTTCATTTACAGTAAGTTTCCGATTTTGTCCTGTTTATTAACAAATTAACCTGCTGTTTTAATTGGGAAATGTTTATATTTTTGTTAATTTCCTAGAAATAGATAAAGATACATCTCTACAGCATGTGACAATGACAAGCAGTGATTTGACCAAAGGTGAAATACCTGTTTCTCAGATTTTGTAAGTTTCATGGACACCATAGACCAATAATTTTAAAGTATAAATCTATTTTATGAGATACAGCACAGAAATATATATTTTTTTTTAGGATGTATCTTTATCTATTTCTAGGAAATTAACAAAAATATAAACATTTCCCAATTAAAACAGCAGGAAGAAAGTATTCAGCAGAAGTCTTTTATATTGTAAGTGAGTTGAAAAAAGGGGTATACTGCCCCTTTAAATTTGTTACTAAATACACCTTGCAGTACGGCAGACAGTACATGCAGGCCTAAACTAGCCTACAAAATCTGTAAATCAAAAATAAAATTATTTACATTTACAAACATTTTGGGCAAGGATATTGTCATTTTCAGTGGTTTCTAGATAATGGGTTTTTAGCTGATCGATCACATACCTTAATGTACATATATGAAAAAGCAAATATATTAAAGATATTCATTATACATAATCCAATACTTCATTTTTAGATATTAGCATATAATTTTTTAACAGATGGGCGGCTTTCATTTCAAAGGATTTTTTTCCCCAAAAAATGTG
Organism: Xenopus borealis; assembly: GCA_024363595.1. Lineage (NCBI taxonomy): Eukaryota > Metazoa > Chordata > Amphibia > Anura > Pipidae > Xenopus > Xenopus borealis. The sequence continues at coordinate 114,583,221 of CM044433.1, read as the reverse complement.
CCAGAAACAAACCTTTTTTCCCTTGGCTGACAAATTCTCTGCTTTCACTAAGGCTGTCTTCTGAGAAACCTACCAACATTAACTTTCAGATGTTAATATTGACTTGAGGATATTTGCAACAGGGAAAAGTGCCTTTTAAATCATTGAGGTCAAGATCTCATTATCTTTTAATGTAGTTACAGCTATGTTCTGACTGCAAATCTCCCTTTAAAGCACTTGTATTTGATGAAGAGAAGACATTTTCAAAAACCAAAGAGCTGTCAGGTAGAGTCACAATTCAGACACTTATCTCCCAGCCTTGGGATATTCTCTATACTTGTTTTGCCACACTGTTCCAGATTAAATCACATTTAATATTTACTGTGATGTCAAGATGACTACAAAAGTTCCGAATATTAGAACAAATGAGAGCATGTATAATTATTAAACACATGGGTTTTCAATATATTTCTGTGCTGTATCTCATAAAATAGATTTATACTTTAAAATTATTGGTCTATGGTGTCCATGAAACTTACAAAATCTGAGAAGCAGGTATTTCACCTTTGGTCAAATCACTGCTTGTCATTGTCACATGCTGTAGAGATGTATCTTTATCTATTTCTAGTAAATCAGGTCTAAAGTAACATTGATACCTACGTTTCTAATCCTCCCAGTTTTGCATTGCAGCTGTATACTATAGTCCATGAAAATTAACAATTACATTTGAGAGGCATGGTAGCATCGGTATCCACAGAACATTTTCTGGGGGATGGCAAGTAAGCTAATGACAATCCAGTTAGGGTTGCCACCTTTTCTAGAAAAAAATACCGGCCTTCCTATGTTTTTATTGTTTCTGCCTATACTTAACATTGCAATCATGCAACATATTTACTGGCCAGGCCATTTAAATACCGGCCAGGTGGCAACCCTAAAACCAGTATTTACTGTGGAGATTAGAACGATGATCTATGATAACACAGAAATACAAACCAGCGATCCAGTCCTATGACAGAGGTACTGATGGAATTTAAAGTGTAGACACAAAGTTTATACTTTAATAGTTGCTCGAAAACTAGTTGCTAACTGTGCAGAGGTAACTGGAGCCCCTTCTCTGTTCCCCTTGCGCCTCCCTCCACACACCCCAAACCACAGCAGTACAGGTTATCAGCCAGTAAGGAGTAAGCGAGCGCTGCTTTGCTCCTGCTATTTGAAACTACTGCAAACAACCCTGATGTAGTGGGGATAGACTGCCGGCGGCTCCACAGAAACTCAGAGGGGAGTCTCCAACCAGAAGAATGGGAATGGGGTAGAACATGAGTCATTTCTGCTTTTATCAAAGAAAGTAGAACTGAAAGGTATGACTAATTAAATTAAAACATGGTAACAGCCAATGAACACTACCTACTGCCTGCCAATCCCCTGTAAGTGCTATGCAGGCTTCCCTTCAAATCTTCAAATCTTCCTTAGTCCCTTCAAATATCACTTCATGAATAAAAGGTGAATAAGGCTTGCCTTAGGGTGGGAAGTATAAAAAATGTTGTGTTGTTGGGAACCAAATTTACCAACAATTTCTTGGAACTAGCTGAAGAAACCAGGGTAAGTCAACTGCTCCCTCTTGCCCCCATGCATGGTAGCAATCCTTTAACTATTACAAGCAAAGCTGAGCCAAGAGGTGTTGTTACCCAAGTCAGTACTGTTGGTCATGTGCAGCACTAGCCTGCCCACATGCTACTTGCACCCAAACCCTCCCCATCCATTGCCACCACCACAGCACTTCTCCCAATGTAGTTGATTCCACCCTACTGGTTAACCCACACTCACTCCATCACCTGTTAGCTCCTCTCTATGGAACGTATAGTCATGCACCCTGAGCAATGTGCTCTAGATAGATGCCTATCCCGCCTACACTAAGTTTGACCCCATTAACAAATGATGTTATATGGATGGCTTTCATCTGTCTTATTTGCTATCAATTGCATCTTAAAGTGCAACACTTGAGCAAAGTGCATTAGGGCAAAAAACATCCATTTTATATATTTTATATACTTTGCACCTTGTGTCTCTGTTGTAAATGAGCCTTCCTGTAAAGTGTTACTGGTACTAAGCCAGTGATAGCATACACACAATATAAATAAATATACATAAACGTGCATACTTACTTCCAGCCTACCAAATCCCCATGCTGCTGAACCAGATCCAATTAAGGGAAAGCAAATTGCTGGTCGCGGCAAAGGAGTTAAATGTTCAGACTCCCAGTTAGCAAAAGTGCTTGATATCACTCCACATAACCATTGCCTGGGTAGGGATAAAGTAAAACTGGCAAAAGGTAACTGAACAGGGTAAAAGACTGGAGAAAGCCATGGTTACTGTTACTAAGAGAATTTTACTGATTTAAAGTGAAGAATATGTGTGTAGGGCTGGTGGTCATATTGGTGCAAACTAATGCCTGGGTGCAAAACAGAAAATGCAAAATATAAACTGGTTTAAGGTATTGCACTCACATGACTTATAATAACTAAAGGGTTTTATTATTTTCACAAAGGAAAAACTGATGTTTTGGTCAGCAATCTAAGAAAGGTTCCATGTATTGGATTCTGGTTTAGTCAACTTTTGTTTTGATTAGGATACATTCCCAAAATGATGAGGCAATAACATACGGTTAGACTTGGCTTTTAAGACTGTAGATATAAGTAGCATCACACCAACAGTAAAAAAAGATTTCATGATGTGTTACCAATTTGGACAAATATTAACCTGTGTCCTAGGAAATTACTTTAAAAGAGATTATTTTATAAAAATACATTTCTTTTCCATAAAAAAACAAGGTTATAGAAAACTGGGCAGAACTTTGTACTACATCTCCTCATCAAAAGAAACCTTATAGCAAATCTACCAGCTTATTGGTTAAAAGATCATGGAGATTGAGTTCCCCCAACTGTTGCTTACTCAGGATATTCCTCTTTTTCTCATTAGCAAAAAAGTGAATGGGATATCTGGAAGTGTATATACGTAATGGAATACAATATTGCTAACAGTTATCATTATCTTTGAATAACTTGTATTTCTGTGCCTACTTGGCTAATTTCCAGAAATGAGAAACATAATGGCTGCACTCTAATATCACTGAAAAGATGCTCTCATTGACAGAGCGCTTCCTGCCTATTGTGTTTTCTGTGCTGCTTTTTTTTTTGATTGATACCATCCTGTGTGTTTATATTAATCAGGTTGATAAATCAAATCTCTATATTTAGTAAACACAGAATGTGGGTAGAATTGTAGGTATTTGCATTATGGGGGACTAGAAATTAGAACATTTATGACAATGCTACTAGAAAATATTTTTTAATCTTTCCATCTTAAATACATGCTTTACTTTCTATATCGCTGCTATGAAATTCAATGAAGGACTGAGAGTCTTTGTGAATAAACTGTATTTAGCAGTCAAGAGAATGCATTTTCATTGTAGGTAGAGTGTATTCTGGAGCAATTTAACGGAAGATTCAACAAAAAGGTAAGTGGGGACAGTGAAGGAATATGTGAACATGTGATGCAATATCAGCAACCCTTTAAGCAAAGTTCATAGGCTGCAGGGTCACTTTTATTTAGCTGTAAGCCACATGTAAACCCTTTTACTGAAAGCTTGCCTAGATACAGTATCCCCTTTATGTGTAACTTTTTGTGTTCTCAGAATGGAGAGCACATCTCTCTGTCATTGTATACAAAAGGGGTGGCAGATGGCCAGCAAAAATAGTTTGGCAGGCTATAATGTTGTACATAATTCAGTAGGCACAAGTAAAAGAGAGCCCTCTACTCAAAACCTGCTCACTGTGAGAGACTTTAAAGGAGCTCCAGCTTATGAGAAGACAATCCAGAGAGGCAGGGAGGAACATCTACTAAGATTGGGCAGGAGAAGAGGTGCATAGCTCCAACCCAATTGAATGGATGGACCAGCCCAGAGTACAGCTGTGGGTTTCTCGGGAGACAATAATCATCTGTCAGCTATTATGCGGCTTGAGATTTTTACTGACAGAGCTCCCAAGAACATTCTAGGAAGTAAGCTATCAGTTGGAAATTATTGGTAAGAGTACCAACTTACCCCATTAAGGGTAAAATGTAGTAAAATGTGCAACCTTTGTGAAAAAAAGGGACATGTACACATTTGCCTTACCTTTTAAACTTCTACATTTATACAATGGATTGTATTTCCGCCATTATATAGAGCACCAGGAAAGGGCTACATATAAGACAGCAATATGAAGTTGGAGATAATATTGTTCAGGTCATGGATATCTTAACTCTGACACAAACATGCATTTATTTTCTATATTATGGACATGGTCATATTAAGTTTCTCCCTCTGTGATACTTTTTGTAAAGATCAGCAATACTGCAGTTCATAAATAGATTTAATTGATACTTGTCTATATGTATGAATGTAATGATATGTGTCTACTATTCAGTTCTGACAGGTACCTGTTACTTCTCTGATTAAGATTAAAAAAGAAAAATACCAGAAGCACTCTTTTTTGCTTTGATACCTGACTCTGTAATTTATAAGTGACTGTAACTTATCAGAGTCAGGTATCAGACTCAAAACACTTTCAACATTTTACATTTTTACTTTTATTTCTAACTCTGACAGGTGACCCACAGCTTTAAGAGCCAGGCTGAGAATGAAAAACATCTTAATTAGATTTCTATGTGACTCTAATACCTGGCTTTGACTTTGACAAGCATCTGTCATATCTCAGCGTACAGTTTTAGACTTGATGCCATATTTCAAGAGTTACTTATTCTCTGACACTTACACAGTTTCTACTTATATTTGAGTAATTTATGTTCAGTTATGTTTATTGATTATGTTTGAACTCAATGAAAAATGTTTAATTATTTTGTAAATATCTTCATAAATATATTTCTGTACTTTTATACCCAATTTGCTATATTTAGAACAAATAAAAAGAACCCGGTAGCAGAACTTCTGCTGGTAACTGGGAGAAAATGTATGTCTAATAAATAGTATTTTTTCGGAAAATGGAATTCAACCTGACACCTAAATCTGAGGTGTGGCAGTCATTTGTCAAGGAACTGTGAATCAAAGATTAACACAGTATGAAGAATTTCTGCCACTTGGATTCTGACAATCGTCTCTGAAATATGTCACTTTTTAATGTCAGATTCACATGCAGAACTAGTTACAGTCAACCCTAAATTTTAGGATCTTCGGTGGGCCAGTGAAATGTGCTGTAAATTGCCAGAAAATGCTAATTCATTAAAAAGTAAAACAATCTGGGTTGCTGGGACTGTGCAAAAATATCTAGATTACTTGGAAATGTACAATCTTGTCTGATCTGATTGTAATGTGATTTTTCAAAGTGCAAGAGGATCATTAAAGTCAGATAAAAAGCCATTTTTGCTAACCAGAAAGGTTTAGTGGCTCTAAGTTGGTATGTATATATACTGTAACCTATTGCAACATCAGCAAAATGTTTAGGACAAGTCCTATTCATTGAACTTGTGTTGAACAATGGAGTTACTGCCCCTTTAACTCTAGTCTCTTGCCAAGAACCAGGAATTTAAAACAGGGCGAATACCAGCTTTTAAAAAGTACAATATGCCCTAAATGCTGAATGGAAACATATGCCACACCTTACAGCTGATGTGATTTCCAGTGCTAGCCGGGTCAGAAAAAGTGAACGGTAATGGCTTCAAGAGGATGTAATAATATTGTATGCTCACTGCTTAATTGCTAATCTACTCTGGGTGTCCTCATGCTAGGATTGTGATTTTAAAACTTTGAGTGAGCTCTGTTTTCTTTAATCATGTTACCCTTTCATGTTTCAGGCAGCATTTTTTCTGTATGATTGATTATCCATAGAGCTGAGCAGCTGTTAATTGTGCTTGAGAAAAAAAATAATTCTAGCTGGTACAGATAACATCACATTAGCTAGAGACTAAATGGGAAACAAGTTGAAACTAGTTTTGTTCTGATGAACTGTTCTGGTTGTGTTCCAACCTAAAGTCATCTACCATGCCATCCTCACTTGCAGCTGTTATCAAGAACATTCCAGTTCTGTCAAATTATTCTGGCCACATTTCAAGTACCCCATTCATTTTGGTTCCGGCACTGCTCCTTTTCTGAAACTGTTTAGGTTCCAGTGAGTAGGGATGTTCTTTAAATCTCTTCTAGAATCGCTCTTGTGCCAGTTCTGCTTTTCTCCATTCTGATATTAATGTTATTCATGTTTTTGTTCAACCTTATGTCATATCAAGGAAGACATGTTTGATCTGGGTAGCAAACTGAACTCTTTTTAACCTTCAAGCTACATCACCGATAACTAGGATTGCATATATAAATATCTGCTAAATGATATTCTGAGCATTGTGCATGTGCAAGGTAGCTAAAATTGATAGGCAAGCCAAGCTGCTTTTATCATATTTCTACAAAAATTATATTTCTAGGTTATTAAAAAAAGTTTCTAATACTAAAATTGCATTTTTCCCTCCAAAATCCATGCTATAAAATCAGAAAACGTTTGACACTGAGCAGTCAATTTGAGTTTTTAGCCTCTTCAGAACAGTCCAAAGAAATATTGTAATGATATTATCATTCCATCTGGTATGCATAAATACTTCCCTGGTTTCTAGAAAGTCAGCTATTAAGGTATTTGACATTTTAATTTACATCTGTAAAAACAGAGATTATTTACAGGTGTCTAGCTGTCATGGTTCACATTGCTTACTAGCAAAATGTCACTCCAGCTTCAGAGTAAATATGTGAACAATTCTTAGATATGTAAATTTCTGTACCAGAGCCTGCTCTTTTGATGGCTGGAATGTTTTATCTAGATAATAGCTGTTTTATTTCAGCCATTTAATAGAATAAATGGCACTGTTGTACATTTTTTGAACATGGAATAAACAATGAATAAGAATATTTGCTTGGATGTGCTTGGATGTGTCTTCTCCATTCCAAGAAGATATTTCAGTATTTTCATAACTGTGTACATAGTACCTGTCATTTATTGATAACCTTGCATAGGCGTGTTAACTGTTAATACAAGATAATTAGTTAAGTAGGAGAACATCTTCACGTTGGGTTATAGTTATATAATTCGCATTTTAACCTAAATGATGATTTCTAAAACAAATCTAGAGATATGTCATTGGTTGCCATACATATAATTTCTAAATCCACATTATATAATAATTTAGCCAGTTAAAATATAATTAAAGCCGGGCAAAGAGATTATAATAGAAATGCTAGAGGTAAACCAGCGAATGTTCAAATTTATCTTTTTTAATATGGGTGCCTTCTTTCCTTGCTCTTCCTTCTTTCCTTATCTGATTTTGCCATGCAACACCACACAGTAGCATGAGATTTGTAGGATACTACCAAAATTGATTCCCCTATATCTTGAATGTCAGATTAGATAATGGGCAAATTTAATACAGTGAGAAAAAGGTTTATCATGTGAAAACTCATAGACAAGATTCAATCTGAGATGCAATTCAATTCAGAAAAACGTATCTCATGGTCAGGCCCGGACTGGCAATCTGTGGGTTCTGGCAAATGCCAGAGGGGCTGCTATGATGTGCCATAGAAATTTAGTATTTAGTGGCCTGGGGGCTGTTTTGGCTTCTGTGTGGGCTGATTGGGCCTCTGTGTACCTAAAATGCCAGGGCCTATTTTTATTCTCAGTGCAGTCCTGCTCATGGTTTATCAGGAGAAAACTCTATTGAAGTCTATGGGAAGACAACTGGAACTATATTAGGAGAAAAGTGATTCCTTCTAGAATTGATTCTCATTCATGAGTTTTCACATGATAAACCATGAGACACGTTTTCTCACTGAACTGAATCTAGCCTAAAATCAGATGGTGTAATTGGTTCGTGTATCAGAATCCAACATTCAATGTAGTTCAATGAGAAAAAAAGTTGGTAAGAAACCATCAGATATTATCTCATTGGATGAAGATGCAGCATTTGCATTAATCACTCAGACCCATTATATTTTGACCCATGCAATTACATCTACTTTTTGTTGAAAAAGTTGAAAATAAAAAGTGAACACCAAATAAGAACCTTGACAAAACTTGTGCAACTTTTTATCTAAAATGCCACCTTATTTAAGAAAAAATGCAAAAGAATATTCCAGTACAAGTTTTTGCACACCAGCTGAAATCACATTGTTCCATTTATTTTCAATGAGGCTGAAAAACTTAAATGAACTGGGAAAATAAATAAATACATAAAGTTGTTAGAGACAGTTCCCTTTTTCTTTAGGAAATACAGACTATTCAAGCTTCGGAAGGGTCATTTCAAGTATATTAACATTTTAGTTTTTTCACCACATTTTATGCCAAATCATGAAAAGAAGGAAAATTCGAATTTTTAGAAATCTGCCCCTTGATGTAGAATTCATAATTCTTAAGTTCATAGTTTTTAATGGTATGGTTGCTTGATCACCCCTTCACATTCCACCTTAAAAAGGAAACCCAAATGTAAATTTATGAACTGTAGATCTAATAGGAGATTCCCAGCAATTTGAACTTATTTCCTATTAAACACTTTCTTAATTGCCATGAAAATGTTCCTGACAGGAATGTGTGGTATTAATGAATTGACATAGTTATTGAAGCAAAGACACTAATTAATTTTGTGTGTATTTGAGTGTCTTTTTTAATTAATATTCTTCTTAATATTCTGTTGGTGTTAATACTCAGAGCATCTCAACAGTAGCACTGAGTACTACTGCAAATTTAATGTTGATGCAAATTGCATGCAGGGAGAATTATATTCCTGGAGGGCTGATTTATCATTTAAAATACAGTTATGGGATCCATTATCTGGAAACCCATTATGCAGAAAGCTCCAAATTTTAGACTCAATTTTAATCAAATAATTTAACATTTTGAAACATTGTATTTTGCTCTGTATTAATAAAACAGTACTTTGTAACTGAAGGGCCTATTTATTAAAGCTCAACGTTTTCTGGTCTAGTTTTTAAAGGGGAATACTGAAATTTTTAGAGGAAAAACTCAACTCTTTAGAGATGTATTATGCCCAAAAGCTGCTAGATCTCAAATCTATCAAGGTCATGTAGAAGTTGATGCCAGATGTTCCTAAAGATGTTTCTTGACATTGTGATCCGGGCTGGTTTTTGTCTGATTACCTGATAAATCTGAGTTGCTGTGGCAACAATTTGATAAAGGTGAGTTTAAGGAGCATCAATTTGAAAAAGTTGTATGGTTCAAATTGATGTATGAATTTGACGCAACATTTTTTCAAACTTTTTCGAGAAGAATTATTAATAAATAAGTTACATTTGTCAAAGGGAGTTTGATTGACTTAATATATAAACAATAGTATTAAATAGGCAAACTTGAGTTTTAGTAAATACACACCTAACATATAATTAATGCTTATTGGAGGCAAAACAGTCCAAAAGTTATTTCATGTTTTAATGATATTTAGCAGACTTGAAGTATGTGGATCCAAATTATGAAAAGACCCCTTATCCAGAAAACAGCAGGTCTCAAGCATTCTGGATAACAGTAAAATAATAAAAGTATACCTTTTTAAAGTGGGGTGGCATCAAATATGTTTGGAGCATTGTGTCAGAAGCAATAGCTGTCACATAAATGGAAAAGTGTCTGGAACACTGCATTGGAGCATGTGCAGGAATCACAAGTGGGATAAAGAAAATTTATGATTTTAGTTTTGTGTAAATGTATGCATCAGTGTAGAATCCATACATCTACAATACAAGAATTCTGTCTCTTCAGTAGTTCAACGTAATGAATTTGATGACAAATGAGGCCAGTCACATAGTTTAGTTTTGTACTGTCAGAGGCAGAGTAGGAGTCAAGCTGTGTAGTTTTCACTTGTTACAAGAAATGACATTTTCATGAGCCAGAAGAACAATATAACGGATGCTTCTCTTCTCCTTTACTCAAAAAAACTACAAAACAAGTAGGGTTTTAATCAGCCATTATGTATTACAGTTTGAAATCTCCAGTAATCAATGATCACTTCTCAATCAAACAGCTTGTTTTATAAGAATTGTGTGTTAAAAGTCATCTCCGTCTCTCTAGGGATCCGTGCCAGGAACTGCTATAAAATGCAGCAAAATCTTTCATCTTCCAGCAACTTGTTCTTTTCTTTGTTACTTGAAACCCTGTATTAATATTAAGCTGGATTAGATTGCTTTCGATTTTTAAAATATTTACTCTCCTGTCTCCCATTGGGGGTTTAATACAATAACAAGCCAAGAGTCTCCACATTTGTTTTCACTTTCCATAAAAGAATTAAGAAGTTGTGTTCGGTACAGATCACTGACAAAAGTGTATGCATGCAAAAAAAAGACATGAAAGTGAATATTACTGTCTTCAGCCGTTATTTACTGAAACAGAGAAATGTCCAGCTTTCCGTGTTAAGCTAAATATTATTCAGCATAGAATGTATCAGGCATACCTAATGCAGCAGTTTAGTTTTAAAATGAAAGTCCTGTGCTAAAAATTGCTGTTTTCTTTCTGGACAAGAAAATTTAAAGTTCAAAGGGACATGTTTGATTATGTGCTTTTTTTTTTACTTTGCTTCATCCCTTCATAACTATAGTTTAATGAATTTTTATTAAAAAGGCATGGTAGCTCTTATGAAGAAAATACGTTTTCTTTGAAACCAGAAGGAGACCATGTTTTCCCTGGCATAAGCCTGTTAGTTTTTAATATTAGGTTTGCACTAAAGCTGACTCTTGATGCTTTTTGGAAGTATAAGCCAACAAGGTGGAAGCTAATAGCAAAATGATAATATGTCCATATGGAAAAAGGAAAGAGATGAAGAAATGGAACTACAGCAACACATATCTGTATGCTCTGTATCATCTGAGTTTAAATCGTTTGCAACTTCCGGTGCTTTTAAGTTAAGTTTCAGCCCAATTTGAAAAAAGACCTAAAGACATAAATTCATATTTTCATATATACTGACCTTAAATACAAACATATAGACCTTAAATGCATACATTTGTATATATATTCATATATACTGTATATCTAAATAACTATCTGTATCAATATCCTTTCAAATATATCTCTTATCTGCCACTTAGAAACCCAGATCACCAGATTGTTAAGATCTCCCTTAAATATGAATAACTATAAATAATTCTTTGCATAAAATGTAATCATATTTAGTATACAATTATTAGTAGTGATGGGCGAATAAATTCGCCGATGTCAAAAGTGTGGCCGCGCGTCTCGTTTCGTCGCGCATCGACTTCGCTGCTTGTGCGTCGAGTTCGCCGCTTCACTTCAAAACAGCACAATCTGCAGTGAAAAATATTTGAAAAATACAATAAATTACTTATTTTATTATATCAAAATTGTTAAAAAGCATCTTTTTTGCACCTGTTAGGTGTTCTTCTAGGCTCTCTGCCAAAAGCCAATTAAGTTAGAAACTTTGTTTCTTTTTCTGGCTATTCCATGCAGAGAAAAGAGGGACTTTCCAATACAAATGAAATGAGGGACTGCAGGTTGCTCTGTCAAAAGAGGGAATGTCCCTCCAAAAAAAGGGACCGTCGGGGGTATGCATTTCACATGGCAGTTTAATCACATTGCACTGTGCGTCAAAACTATTCTGACGCGCGTCAATATAAGCTCGCGTCAACTTGGGTGCGCGACAAAACATCAGCTTTGCGAATTTTTTCACCGTTTCGAGAATTTCTCTGAAAATTCACAAATTTTTCGACGAAGCGAAACGCCACAGATTCACCCATCACTAATTATTAGAATCAGGGTTGGACTGGGGGCCCAGAGCCCACTGCTATTCATGTAATACATATAGGGGCAAATTTACTATTATTCCCCAAAATTAATTCGACCATATTCGAAACTCGATAAGCATTCGACCATCGAATGCTTATCTAATTGTTTTAAACTATCCTTTTGCTCGATATTCGATTTCTCGATGAATTCGTACGATCAGATACCGATACCGATAGTTCAATTTCAAGAAAAAATCGTGAAATTTTCTTCGAGAGTCAAAATAATTCGAACAGGACTTGGGGGCAGATTTACTAAGGGTCGGTTTTCTAATGAAAAAAAAATTCGAAATTCGACCAAGTAATAGTGGGGGAATAGTGGGGAATTAAAAAAAATGCGAATTTCGAATTCAAATTTTTTTAGCGCAATTTGATCGATTGAACAAATTATCGAATAGGGAAAATTCGATCGATCAATCGAATATTTGCATTGAATTCAAATAGAATATTCAAACGATTTTTATCGATCAATCGAATTTTTCAAATTCGGTCTTAGGGAATGATCCCCATTTCGGTAGGTTTAATCTGGCGAAGTAGGTGATCAAATTTAAATTTAAAGGGGAAGTATTCGACCTTGCTTCTGAGGAAGTGGCGAGACGCCACGAAACGCGTCAAGCATGGGGCTTGCTACACTCACGATTGCTGATTTTTAATATGATCCAATAAATATGAAATTTTAACTTCAAGTATACCGACTGAGTGCTCCGCTGATCATTCCTATTGCAACCTTCCTAAGAATCAGCCTTGACCGGTGGCTTCTACAGCGTGTCAGCACCAATCGAGGTATATGATGAGAGTGTTTGCTCCCTTCTTCCTCCTTGAATCCACGATATTCAATATTGCTACCATTTTGATCATTGCTAATAGGAAAGAGTGGAGATGTGTGTGTGTATGTATGCTGGGTTTTTAATTTGGAGGGGTTGAACTTGATGGACTCTGTCTTTTTTCAACCCAATTTAACTATGTAACCATGAATATTTTTAGAACTCAGCGGCAGCACTGAGGTCTATCACTCCTGCAAATTGTTAATCTCTTAAAATTAAGGAATTTTGGGCCAGATTCAATTCAGTGAAAAACCTAATCTTGTGGTTTATCATGTCAAAACTCATGGGACATTCAATTCAAGGGGAAAAAACTTTTCTCCAAATCCAGTTTTTTCCCATAGAAATGGCATCTCAAACTGAATCTTGACCATGAATTTTCACGTGATAGACCTTTTTCTTAATTAATTGAATCCAGCCCATTATGTCATATTTATTGAAATTCAAGTTAATGGGGGATTAATGACACAGAACAATTGTTTTTCACTCTGGAACAAATCAAATACATTACATTAATTCAGAATAAGTCATTCCAACTCATTCTGAATTTAATTCAGTTTGATTAGACTTGTTATTTGGTTTAATAAATCCCAAAATTATTTTCAATTAATCCATAATGATAGTACATTAATATGAATGTAAAGCTACTTCCATATCAAGAAAAATAATTTTCTTGCCTATGCTGAATAATGCTGGGGTCCCCAACCACCGGGCTGTAGCCCAGAAGGGGGCTGCAGACAGTTCTGAACTGGGCTGCCAAGTTTAGCCTGCAATTAATGAGGCACATTGAATTAGATGCTGGCACATTGAATGCCGGCATTTTGAATTGGATGCTGGTGAGCTGGACTGGAATGGAGAAACTGACAATATGTCTAGCCCAATGTCAGATTTCAAAATTGAATATGAAAAAATTTGTTTACCCTTTTGAGAATTGGATTTCAGTGCAGAAGTCTGCAGGAGTAGCACTATTAACTTATGCATTTTGAAAAAAATGGTTTTCCAACAACAGCATCCCTTTAACAACTTGTGCATTGCATCAATTCACCAGTTCAGTCTACTACTGATGAATTCTGCCAAAAGATACAAAGTGCACCCGGTATTATCACTTGCCTTGAGTCAGTGTGTACACTTAGCATTCACCTAAATCTTCAAGTGACTTGCATCTAATGATTTGCAGCTAACATTGTTATTAATGCATCGGGCATCAGTGCATGAGAACTGACATCTCTGGATTATGTTAGTATACATAACCAGAATTTTTTAATAAAGGATGGTTCTCAAATGTTGAACAGGAATAATGGCCCCCTGTAATTAAAAATCGGATGAAGATTTAAAGGAAAATTTAACCTATTTTATCCTCCCTTGTGTTGCCATTTCTGCAACATTGTCATGTTGCTTATATGAAGTGAGGCTGGAAATATAAATATGTAGTGGTTCATCAACATTTTTCTTTCATTAACCACCCTTTCCCATGTGTCTGTAATATGGCAAGATTACAATTAGGGGGTGCATGTAAATGAACACAAAAATATTGGGGCAATCCTCTGTCCACTGTGCAATAAGGGGCATATTTATGTGTGTGAAAAAAGGGTTAAATACACAGTACCATAGTATGCCATGTAACGTTGCATAATTGTTTTATATAAATGAGTAGCTGAATATAAAATTGTGATATAAAAATGGTGTTATAAATAAATTGGGTAGAAAACTGCCATAGGGTACTGTTTATTGTTGCACAGCATTTTAAACCATATTTTAACCATATATTCTTCACTTAACATGAGTTATACCACATCTAGATTGATACCATTATGACATAATTTTATTTATTAGTTTGGTTTGCATCTCATAAATTCAAACATTAGATCCTTGTAGTGGATTATTTCTGTTATTGTGATTCATGTTATTAATTTTCTTGTTAGGACACCAGTGTATATTTTGTTGTTATATAATTTATTTTATACCATTTGTCCTGGACTAATTGGGCATTGTAGTCTTTTTGCAGTTAACGTTAGCATTACCTGGTTGGTTGGGTGTGTGTATATGCTCTCTACGTAAGGAGAAACACAGCACACCAATATACTTATGAATATTTAGTGCTAATAGTCTTTTTATAACCTTAGCCAGAAATTCCCTAGCAACTAGTGCAGTATAATAATAAATGTCAATGCAAAGGAGAATCAGGTAAAGAATGAATACAAACCTCAATGTTGAGGTTGAATCAGTATTATAATCCTATTTTCAATGGCTCTAGACTGTGGACTTTTACCCTTACATAAATATCCCTTTGGGGTCCTAAAATCTTTTGTAGAACTTTGACGTAAAATTTATCAAAAATAGCTGGTAAACTTGTAAGCAGAACTTCCTAGAAGCTGCCCACATTAAAAGGGAGTTGGAATAAAACAGAAATGTGTTTATTAATGTTGGTACTTCACATGGTCTCAGGCAGGACTATTTCACAAGCTAGGCCTCACACTAACTAAATTCGGTACCTCTTCCTGTGGGCTGACTCCAGTGCTTCAATAACTTCCTGCATGCCCCTCTTCCCATGATGCATCTCTTCTTTTTCATGCAGAACCTCTCATTTTTATAACCTTCTAGTCTTTATTTATTTATGTAAGTACAAATGCAAAGAGATAGTATGGATGCCAAAATCTAGAGCACATTGATTCTATTCACAAAAGGTTCCTGTATCCATACATGCTCCTTGCAACTTGTGGCTACTTTTGCCCATAAAACCTTCTCTGATGAATAGTGGTAAGTAAATACAGTACTGTGTAAATATTATTATAGTATTAACAAAAGTAATGCTTTAAGATAAGTGGTAATGTAAAAAAAAAAAAAAATCCCCAATAAAGTCACACATCAAACAATATGCTAATGTAAATAAGCACTTCAAATCTATTAAAAATCACAAAAAAACAGGCATGAAGTTACTCAGGCACTAATGCTGTTCCGACACAAATACAGAAAAAAAGTAGTGCACCACAATTTGCTTAGGATCAAACAGACATTACTTTGCATCTGTATTTATGCGTTGCATGCAAGTTGCAAGTTACCCAAAAAATGTGTTGCATTTCTTAAAAACAGTGTTGCATTGTAGGTAAAAATGTGGTGATTTGTGTTGGAGACTTGCACTTTATGCTGTGTTCATTCCTAATATTTTTAAAGAACCTATGTTTTAATTATATACAGTATCACTTACTTTTACACAGGATACTGTTTCAATTGCCTATTTGCATGTAATATACACAATTACAATTAATTGGCATAAATCAATTTACAAAATCCTAATGTACAAATAAATATGGATAAAATGTGTGTACCATTTTAGCTGCACATGGGAGCTTTTGCAGTAACGCTGAAAGGCTTATAAAAATGGCTTAAAGATCAACTCAAATTCAAGTCATGTTTTTCTAAGGAAAAGTACAAATTGGAAAGCATGAGAAGCTAAACTGCTCTTTCACGCTGAATTACAGATAGAGGCAAAATAGTTTCCATTTTACCAGTTAAATGAAACTCTTCCTCCTTGCTCTTAGAAGGAAAGCATGTAAAGTGATGTGTTTGAAAAGATGTGAAGGTTCTGCATGCCTTTAGGAAAAGAAAAGTTATTTCAACATAGTCACTAAAAACTTCACAAAGCAGCTGGAAACCATTAATAGTCCAGCACAAATACTAGCCAAAAACACAGGCACCTAAGTGGACCTTTTTTGGCTTATTTGTAGAGAAACTCTTGATGTCTCCATTTAGTTAAAGATTTTGCATTATATTGAAGACTCGGGTAAAGCTCTTTGAAAGATTGTTCATTCAAGTTAGTCTGTTCCATCTGCCTCTTGTTTATGTCAAAGTCAATCTATTAAAGCGAAAACAGCATGGAAAACATAAAATACACCTGCCAACATAAGAAGATGGGAATTAAAACAATGTGTTTAATATTCTGGAAATAATCATTAATTAAACAATCATATCAATAGATGACCAAAAAAAAGTGATTGTGAACCAAAAAAAGGATAATGGTATTCATACCTTTGTATTTTATTTTTGCCCACAGAAACACACACACACATAAAATCTGTCCACCTGAAATGCAAAGCAGATTCAGCCTCCAGCTTTCTTCAAGCCCAAAATGCAAGATGTGTATAGGGCAGAGTAGCATAAAATGCCAAATTCAGTAACTCATATTTAAAGGAGAGACAACACCCAATGTTTAAAACAGAATTTAACAATTACACAGTTTTTAAGTGAGTCATACATATAATCAATTTATTTCCACTTTTAAATGTTAACATATTAATTGTATAAAGATTTCATCCACAATATCTACATATGTGGCAATTTAGCAACTGTTCATGGCAACAACTTTGTAATTAGCTTTAATAAGTGTAATGCATTAAAATATGAGTGTTGAGGGTTACTGTGCTTGTATATAGTTGCACCTGTGTTTCTGAATTCTCCTAGTACCCCAGTTTATGAATCCAATATACTTCTCTCTTCCAGAATGCTATTGCCTTACATAATACTTTCTGGAATTGATTTTAATAGAAGATAGAATGTATGAATTACTGTATACTTTTAGATGCCTTGAAAAGCAGTATTGTAAAGCAGTGTGGAAAGTACTAAACTGCAGAAAACAGTGCAGAACAAAGCTATTGAAAGTCCCTTTTATAATTAAATCATATGTAAGCCTGCAATAGAGGAAGTAGTAGGGCCCATTTTAAGTAGTTTAAGTACATTTCTTTACAATTTACAAGTTTATAGTATTTTTATTGATCTATACTAACTAGGGTGTAAAGGTGAGGGTGGTAGTAAGTAGTGACAAGCTAAACTTCTCTGTTATGCCTCATTGAAAAAATCACAAAACAGCAGAAACATTCACAAAATGTTGAGACTTTTCTGACCATTTACCCAAATTGTCCATTTTCTTGCATTTTTGCCAGTGCAAAATAATGTAATTTTTTACCCAGCAAAACACATGGCAAAATTCTACCACACATTCACAAAAATATTTGCTACTTGAAACAAATGTCTTCACAAATCCACAAAACAATATTTGTCTGCCACCAAAGAAACAGGGTTGATTATTAAATTCTAATGTACTTGGCAATTATCATTTTTTTCTGATAGGTTCCTATGTGCAAGGGTTTAGCCTATGTAGGTTTTGAAGATTGATTGGTTCAGGATACCCAAGAAATCTACACAGGATTGTTCAAAAGAATCTCACTGAAGACTTGGAAAGTGCCTGGACAAGGAATCCTGTGTAGAAGTTGGCCATAAGAATCCAGGGATTCTTCTTTCTCACAAAGACTGTTTTTCAGGAACCTCTGTTAAACTTTATCTCCTAAACAAAGCTAAGTATTAGGGGCAGATTTATCAAGGGTCGAATTTCGAAGGGTTAAAAACACTCAAATTCGACCCTCGAATTTTGGTCGAGTTAAAACCCCTCGAATTTGAAATTTTAATGCAATTCGATATATCTAACGATCGAATTAAAAAAATTTGATAGATTTTAAGCAATCGATCAATTTTTTTTTTATTCATTCAAAAAAAACCTTAGAAGAATTCTGTGGGAGCCTCCCATAGGATTCAATAGCAATTCGGTAGGTTCAATCTGGCTAATTTGTAGGTCGAATTTTTCTTAAAGGGACAGTACTTTGAAAATCTAGTTAGAATTCGAATTTCATCAATTCGAATTGAATTTTGGGCTATTCGATATTCAAAACTAAACAATTTTTAATACGATTTTTATTCGAATTATCACTTCTAATTTGATTCGAATTTTCACTTCGAATCAAATCGACCCTTGATAAATCTGCCCCTTAGTGTATAACTGTTTCATTCACTTTAGCATACTTAGAAAACATGTAAACCCTCAATAAGGTTTTAATCAGTGAACAGTCTATTTGAAATCTTTAGATACCTGCCACACCGGTTAATAAAAGGTTAACAGTGAGGCTGCAGCATCCTCTCAATCATTTATAATTCCTTCCCCTCCTTTAACCCTTTGGCTGTTGGCTCATGAGCATGTTCAGTTCTACTCAACTCAGTTTACTTAACACACTCTACAGTCTAAAAGCCAATGAAGAGATAGCATTGCTGGTTCCCATAGAAACTCTACTTGTCTAATTCTACTTTTTTCTCCTAACCACCATTACAGTGCTCAACCCCAGAAGAACTTTGTATCAAAGCATGTTATGCTGTGCAAAACTGGTGCATTTGCTTCAGAAATTCTACTATAGTTTATATAAACAATCTACTGTGTAATCATGGGGCAGCCAGGATTCACAGTAGGTAACAGAAAAGTTCTGATGCATCCTATTGTACACCACAGAGTTTATCTGTTATCTGCTGTGTATCCCATGCCTTTTCTCCTTTTTCAGCTTTGAATGGATGATCCTATGGCTACACAGCAGTTTGTTTATATAAACTATAGTAGAATTTCTGAAGCAAATGCACCAGTTTTACCAGTGCAGTACAACACTTGTACTTTGAAACACTTTCATTATTTGGTGTTACTGTTTCTTTAACAAACCTCTGAGCAGGTAACAGTATGCACGAATGCATAGACTGAACACAGTTTCTGAGCACAGATATGAAAATCCAACTTTGCAGAGGAGGCATTAGCATGTCATGACATAAATGATTTGCTTCTAAGTTAAAGTATGTATCCGACTAATTTATTACAGATCAGTATATAATAATTTTCCTGTTGCACTGCATTCCCTTGCTTGTATTTCTAGACAATGTTCTCTGACTACATGGCAACCTTGCTTTTATCTTTAAATTGCCATTTCTGAATTATGATCATAAGTGCCATTTCAGCCATGAGGCAAGGTAAGAATGTCGCCTTAGGGACAAATTTAAAAGCCAAAATTCCATTTTATAAAAAGAACATTCAGCTCTTCTAGTGCAAAGCACATATATTATTGTTTGCACTCACTTTACTAGCAATAAAGCCCCCGACTGACCTATGTGAATGAGGTAAGCGTGTGGGGCGATAAGGGTGGTATTGGGGCCGCTACATCAGGCGACAGCCCAGTGAGGATTTCTTTTAAAAAAAGAAACCTGACATTTCTAGGGATATAGCCAGCTAAAAACTAATGGTGTTTGACCATAGCCCATAAAGAGAAGTACTTTAAACTATACCTGGAGGTAATTCCCCTGTGCTCAAGCTAAAGTCATTAAGAATGTGTTTTACAGGAAGTACTAGTTAGTAGACATTTTAGATCGCAGGAAGTCACTGGAAAATATGACCAGACGTTCATAGTGTGGGTCACAATATGGGGCTTAACTTGACACAGTATGGTGGATTAGCAATTTTTTTCTAGTAAACTTTTTTATTGTATATGCTTGTTCAAGGCAACATGCATTGATCAATTCTTTTTTGTGTATTTGTAGCTATTTCAATGCAATTAGCAGCACTTTAATTAACACTTTAGTGATCCGACATCCCACGTGTAACTTGTGTTTTAGAATACAGAGGTGTAATACACATTATGACATTGTGTAACAATATCTTTTATATATATATAGTATATTTTGTCTGTGCATGCATGGTGATAATTAGCTCACATTACTTGTGTTATAACTCACAGTTGCTATCTTTCTTTCGATGCTTGTTTTCAAAGATAACAGATGGCTAATATTATATATAATTTTAATAGTTTGTTTATGACAGGCTGTTACTTTTACTTGCAAAGTCACAATTTTTTCTAGCAATAGTAAATACAAATTTCAAATTGAATTTGTTTAAAAAATATATAGCAATATCTTTTAAAAGTTGTAATGAAACCTATTCACATTAAAAACCATGTGGTGTATTTTTTTTCCTGATATCAATAATGGCCATTTTATGTTCACTAATGACCAACATAGTAAAGGGCCCTAAGCTTTGCCCCAAGCCATCAGCCCTTCCTGTAGGTCATTAACTACTAGCAAAAGCCCTGCACCGCATGTCATTATTTCTTAAGCAATGTCAAGTTTATATTCTCTCAATATTAATGCTACTGTAGTGTGCCCCAAAAAGCTGGACATGCTATAGATTTAAGCATTGAGGATTTTTTTTGAATAAATATCAAATTTTCCTGTATTGTATATAGTTGACATGTTTGCCAAGTGCTTTATTTTCTTTTTTTACATTTATTTATTACATCCTTGTTATGTTTTCTCAGTTGTTTGTATTAACTGTCTTACTTTTAAATCTGAAAGGAGAATTTTATTATTTTATTATCTGTCATTTAGAACAATAACTAAAAGAGGGTGTGATGTGTCTTACTTACTAACACTGGTAAAGTTTGTGCATTTAGCTAGAGCAACCAATTAGCATTTAACTTTGTCGGCCCCCTGAAGAAAGAATAATAAAATCAATTCTCTGATTAGTTACTGTGGGTTCAGGCAATAAGGCATGTTTTCCCACTGTTATAGGGAGCTCCACCTAAAATTGTAATTCTAATGTAGACATTGTCCTAGTTGTAATTAAAAGCACTTTGGGATCTTTTATTATAAAGATGGCATGGTGTTTTTTTTCAACCAGTACTATAGTAAGTACTGTAGATCTATTTCAAACTTCAGAATGCATTTTACTAGCTACAAATGTGATGATTTCAATTATTTATTATTGACTGCATTCAGTTTAGAATATCAATGGTAAACTGCCCTTACTGGTTTCTGATACATCAATGTATTATGTAGAATGTGAACTGTCTGTGCCTGATGTGAAGATTGCTATTAACAGTCCTGGTGGGGCCACCCAGTGTTTTCATACATGCGACTTGCCAAGCCCTCTTTTGTCTTCTTGTTATGTAATTCTAACACAAAAAGATACCTATTTGATAGCTGAAAGGGAGGTTTGCTACCATACAGGCCCAGTCATTAAAGCCATCATGAGGCACAAAAGCTCTAAGAGACCAATGCAGCTGTGTGGATCATCAGCACTCTTCCATTTAAAGGCTCTGGATGGGTTGGGCCAACCTTATAGGCTTATAATACTCATAAAGTTATTTTCCCTTTTTTATAAGTTGCTAAGGATAAATGCAAGTTTGGGAACACAGTGCACCTTAAGGGAAAACTATACCCCCCAGAATTAATATTTAATCAACAGATAATTTATATGCTAATAAGTGACCTAGTAAAGAATCTTACCACAAGAAGAAGCATGGGACAAACAATAGAAAGTATATTTTTATGAAAACACTTTATTTAGATGAAGCAGTGGTTTAAATATGGAACTTTATATTATATAAATTTTAGGAGACCTGCAATATTTAGGGGTATAGTTTTCCTTTAAGGTGTTTCAGTGAATGAAGGCAAGTATATACAAGCCAGCACAATGATTCTGCTGAGAAAAAGGGCCTGTATTAAAATGCATTTCATCTATGTAAAATCTGTCAAGTATAACACATTTTTTAATCAATTGCATTTGTGAATATTAGGGGAGTGAATCTGTCCTGTTTTGCTTTGTCAAAAAATTTGTATTTCTCACGCAGCAGTTTTGTGGCAAACTACTTTAGATTCTATGGGAGTTTTTTATGTGGCACCTTGTTTATGTTTTTGGGCTACCAATAAAGATTAGCAGGGCAAAATCACATGCATTTTTCACTCACTTACTCACTCACTCGCTCAGGACAGTATACTATTACACACCATGCCCTACATTGTTAGAGGACCTCCTATCTACTATGCTGCAACTGATTTTTCAATAGAAAAAAGGCTCCCATGTTGGCAATTTCTTAAAAACTTGTTTGTGATTATCGACATTACCTTTGGTCAACTAGTAATGGTATCTACTACTACACTATGTTGCTGTTTAAACAAAAAGTACCTATATATCTATAGTTTATATATTACTACTAGCTTACAAACACAGGCACTGACAACCAACAGATAATATCTAGGTGATTTCTATCCCACATTAAAATGAATAAACCATATATTTATGTGTATTTTCTTATGTAAACAGTGGGAAGACTCAGATCCCTTTGGTTGGAAAGAGATGAGAAGGCTAACATAGTTACATAGTTAAAAAGGTTTGAAAAAAGGCAAAGTCCATCAAGTTCAACCCCTCCAAATGAAACCCAGCATCCATACACACTCCTTCATGCCCTCACACAAATTATATGTACTAATATCTACACTAACTATAGAATTTAGAATCACAATACCCTTGAATATTATTTTCCAAGAAATCATCCAAGCCTCTATTAAAGGCATTAACAGAATCAGCCATCACCTGCAGTGCATTCCACAACCTCACTGTCCTCACTGTGAAGAACCCCCTCAAATAAAAAGTCCTTTTCTTCTAGTCAGAAGGGATGGCCTCTTTATGGTAAAAAGGTCACCTGCTATGTACCAATAATGTCCTCTAATTTACTTGTAAATGGTAATCATGTCCCCTCCCAAGCTCCTTTTTTTCCAGAGAAAACAACCTCAACCTTGACAGACTACTCTCATAATTTAAATCTTCTATCCCTCTAACCAGTTTGGTTGCACTTCTCTGCACTCTCTCAAGCTCATTGATATTCCCCTTAAGGACTGGAGCCCTAAACTGCACTGCCTTATTAGGGCTCATCTCTTGAGTTAATGCCCTTTTTCATGAAAGACAGAACTCTATTTGCTTTAGTGGCCACAGAATGACACTGCCCAGAATTAGACAACTTGTTATCTACAAAAAACCCTAGATCCTTCTCTGTTAAGGGACCCATTTAGTATATAACTAGCATTTATATTATTTTTACCAAAGTGTATAACCTTGCATTTATCAACATTAAACCTAATTTTCCAGTTTGCTGCCCAGATTTCCAACTTAGTCAAATGAATCTGCAAAGTGGCAGCATCCTGCATGGAACCTATAGTTCTGCACAATTTAGTATCATCAGTACTTTCAATGCCATCCAGGTCATTAATAAACAAGTTGAAAAGCAAAGAACTTAACACAGAGCCCCGCAGTACTCCACTAACAACACTTCTACAGTTAGAAAATGTTCCATTTACCACTTACCATTTAACTCTGTAATCTATCTTTTAGCCATTTCTCTATCCAGGTACAAATACTATATTCCAGGCCAACATTACTTAATTTAATCAGTAATAGTGATGGGCGAATCTCCCCCGTTTCGCTTCGCCGAAAAATTAGCGAATTTCCAGCGAAATTCGCGAATTGGCGGAAAAATTTGCGGAACGAAACGAGTCGCGTTTTTGACGCGCGCCGCGTCATTTTTGTCACGTCAAAGACGACGCGCGACTCGTTTTTTTTTCGGCGAACTTTCGCTGGCGTTTCGCGAATTTATTCGCCAGCGGCGAATCGCGGGAATTCGCCATGAATTTGCCCATCACTAATCAGTAACCTACTGTGAGGCACTGTACTGAATGCTTTAGCAAAGTCTTAGTAAATCACATCCACTGCTATCCCAGAATCAAGGTCCCTGCTCACCTCAGAAAAAGAAATTAAGTTAGTCTGGCAAGATCTATTATGCAGAAAGCCACGCTGACTTTTTAATTACACCTAATGAATCGTTAGATGAAAGTTTTATTATTTGTATACTTATCTTTATGGAGTATATGGATTTTTATGCCACTTATTATATAACGATGGAAACCTGTAAGCATATTTGTTATATATTAAATACCATACCCTAGAACTTTGTATTTGCTAAGAATGCCACTTTAAGCATCCATTCTTTTTTAACTTGTCCTGCAATTGGTATTACTTAAAGCTTATGTGCCCTTTGTTGTGACAAAGGCTGCTGTCTACTTCTCTTTCAGTTATTTTGTTCCAGAATGTGATAACATAAAAAGCCCAGACAGCAACACTTTTGGTTATTCTGCCCAGTCTATTGTCTCTATTTCTCTGTCTAGTATCTATTGTTATCTGGTCTTGTACCCTGCATCAGCCAGTTATCTGATCTACAGGTTCCAGCCCAGCTGTATTCTTGCATAAGGACTTTTCCTTACATCCATCCTACTGCAGAAATAAAAATTATTCTCTCTTTTCTTTGTTTCATTTGCTGTTCTTGTTTTTTTATCACTAAAGAATTAATCAATATATTCCCTGCATACATTTTTAATGTACAGTTTTCATGCTGTTTTATCACTTAAAACAGCAAGTCATAACAGTAACAATTTCCCCATGAGTGTGATCTTATGTCAGAGAGTTTCAGTAAATACAAAATAACTCAACAATATATTCATAATGTATTATTTTGTTCTACAGAAATTAATGTATTGCTTTTTTCCAAATGTTGTTTGTCATATACTTATGATACAGCCCTGCTATAAAAGTGGTTAGGTTCTAGATTCTACTATGGGTTTCTTTGTTTTTTGTTTTGCATTTGTTTTATTTTACAAGATTTTTAAAATATGTATAAATTTATTCAGATAAGTTTGTGGTCCATGTACATTAGAACCCTGAATTTACCTTTTTCAGGAGTCCAGGGAAAAATATGCAAAATGCATGAAAATAAGCTAAATGTTTTAAAGATACTTATATGGAAAGTGTTCAAAAGAAACAAGCACAGGAGTATTTTTTTTTTATTTAAAACACATTCACTACCCCTCCTTCTTCTTCAACACAGGTCACCAGTTCCAACTGCTTCTCAGTCTTGTGCCTTTCCTCACTTTCCAGCATAGCTCATCACTTCTGACATGGTCACTGTTCCTTCTGCAGCATGGGTCACAGTCCCCTTTTTCAGACCCTCCTTCTTCTGGCTCACTGTCCTTACACGACAGAGCTTGCCACTTTTGACTGCAGGGTCATTTTCCTGACCCCTTCCTTTCCCAGCACAGTTAGCCACCTACTTCCCTTTCCAACCCGATATAAGAACAGCCATGCGCAAAAAGAATTCTGAAGGCGCAAGTTGAAGCCACAAGTTTGAGGAGCAGTAAAATTCAGGGGCAAGGGGTTTTTGATATAAAAAAATTTTGTTTGGAAAGGGGCAAGCCAAATAAAGTTTTGTAAAATCTGGGAAAACTAAACTTTAATGTAAGGATTCCTTACCCTGGTAGCCTAGTGGCCATTGGGGATGCCTGCCTGACTATTTTCGAAACTCTCCGATCCTGACTATTGCCTGCCTGACTATCCTACACTCTCCAATCCTGATCCTTGCCTGTCTGATAACCCTTTGAACACTTGGTAAACAATGGCACCCCTTTACTCATCCAGAACCCTTGCTTGGCTCCTCTGTTATTAAGACCTGGCAGCTTCCGATTAGCAGAGGTCTCCTCCCGAAGTGGTGCCTATTAAAGGCAGAAGCAAGAGCTGAGACCGGGGAGCCTAGCACCAGTTCTGGATTTAGGGTGCCGAACGTGACAGTTAAACGGTAATAGCACCCATAGAAATGCATTGAGACTGGTGGAACCATTTAAAAAAAACGTAAAATGCAAGAAATTGTTAAGTAAATTTGGGGTTCAAAAAAAAATGTGCATTATATGGAATATCAAACACCCTTAATAAACTTAATATGTATCACAAAAATGTGTCATTTATTCAATTACTCCATTTAATTTTATTCTACCCTAATTCATACTGTAAGTGACATCTATGCTCATTGCTTTTTAGAAATTTCTAATACTTATGGTGGTATCTGTGTCAATCACAGTATCTCAGTCAACAGAAGAGGAATAGAACTATGCATACAAACAGAGGGTTCAAAGGCAATAAGCAAACTAGCCAACAACATTTATGGATGGCCACCCTTTATAATATTATGAATATTAATAACGCCCTGCATGACTTATAGGCTTATTTATTAAAAATTTAATTTGGTAATTTTTTTATTTTTTTCAGTTCAAATAACTTTTAACAATTTTTATCAAACTCAAATGCGTGCTTATATATTTAAAAAATTTGAATTCAATCAGTCATTTTAATGGGTCTGCAAACGCAAAACAATTCAAATATTGGAAAATTTTGAATTCAAACATTGATAAATTATCCCTTTTGACATACCATATGGGTTAGGCTCTTGGATGCAAATTTTGGTTGCATAAAACCAGGTGTACTTCCAAACAGTACTTTCTATAGGCCACATATGGGCCAACAGCCAAACACAGCCCATATTTAGCATCCCAGAAACTTTTCATGAATATGTTGCTCCCCAACAATTTTTTATTTGAATTTGGGTCATAGGTAAAAAAGGTTGGGGACCCCTGCTTTAAGCTAATTTAAAAAATATTGATAGACTTAAATTAGGCAGTGCAACATTGTACCTACATAGCAAACACACTTAAATGGTAAACCAGTTTTCATTTACTGCTTCTACTCTTTTATTTAACTCCATATACTATCTAAGAGAAGATATTTTTCCAATTATTTCTCCATTTTGATCACAATGCATTCTGGGAAATTGCATTTTAAGCAGCAAGCCACTGCACTCATTCCATTAAATGGTTGTTGTCCTGTCACTTTAAAACCGAGCATATGGAAGAGCTGAATCAGCACAGGTGAATGTTGTGCTGCAGTCACCACATGCCTAAAAAAGTCATGTGGAAAATACACTGGAAGTACTCCTGTTTTTTTGTTTAGATACATTGCAAGATGCACAATGAGCATGAGCATTTTTAAGCTTTACACACTTCAAATAACTAAAATCCTTAACAGTTAAGGAGACGATGCCAACATGTGGTTGAAAATTGTCTTTTTCAGTGCATCAAATTGTTAATGGTATTCTAAGTGCAATAAACAATGAGAAAATGTGTGTTTTGTAGGTATTTCATGTATGTTGATTTTGATACATATTTAAAATTTCTCACTTGCAAAAACGAAATACACACTATAAAAAGGCCTTTTTTTAGATGACAGTATTGTGAGCTAGTGACTCTGGCACACGATGGGGCAGATTTACTACTGGTCGAATTTCTAATAGAAAAAAATTCGAAATTCGACCATCAGATCTTTTTGGGGGGTCATTTTCGAGCGAATAAGGCAGTTTTCGATCGAAAACGTCCGTTTTCGATCTATAATGACCTATTTTCTCTGATAATTATCTTTGTAGAAAATTGATTACCTTAATTTTGTTTTATTTATGATCTGTTATTTATATAATGCAACACATTTAAACAGCACATTTAAACAACTTATACATTGTTCATATTAGCCCCAGTGGAGTTTACAATCTATGGTACCTATCTTATTCACACACTAACAAGGGTCTGTTGTAATCAGCTTATAACTAGATCACATTTTAAGAGTGATCTAATAACGTGACAAGATTTAGAAGAAGATTTGACAAGGTTTCATGTCTTCATCATTGAAGAGTGATATTGGGAAGTATTGTAAAGTAAATACAGTATACACAGTTACCCTACAAACATAGACGCAGATACCTTTATATCTAGTATAACTTTTCACTTGCAGTCAATTCACAGAAATTCACAGAAAAAAATCTGAAATTAAGGCTCATTTACATCTGCAAGTGTAATCAACAAAATACAATTTGAAGGACAATAGCTGTGTTTATTTTTCCCCCACAATGCAGCATATTTTCCCCAGAATTCCAGCATTATTGCAGGTTCAATGGTGGTTTAAATCTGAAGTGATTGCATTGCGTCCGGCACAAAATTAACACAATTGCATTTGTATTTCAGTACAAATTTGCGTGTTAGAATGGAATATTTTCAGAGTCTATCTGGCATAATTTCTGGTGCCCAGTGTGTTAGTGATGTGTGCACTCTATTCTTATAATGCAACTGCTCTACACTAATTGAGACAGTGTGCTGTGGGAACTCTGGAGCTGCCTTCTGGTCAGGAAATGGCTGTAGCTCCAGGGTTCCCCCACATCAGTAGGAACAGCAGCATCTTATTTGGAAAGGAAGGCAAAAAGAGGATCCAAGTGTAAATATACAGAAGTGCAAACAGTGCATTTTAAATTAAGTACCTTTAATGAAAGTGGTTTTATGTGCAACTCACTGCAGAGAAAAGTGGAAGCTCTTACAGATTCTTTAAATGCAATAAGAATAGTGCCTATATACTAATGGGGCAGATTCACTAAAGGGTGAATTGGCTAATGCTTGTGACTTTTCACCAGGAATCCAATCCACAGGGACATCTCAAATTCACTAACTGGCTCAGAAGACAATTTGTAAGTGAACAGAACCTTAGCTAGAATTCATTCTCACTCTATCGCCAGGCGACTTTTCCCTCAGGTGAATGGTCATTGATCTGCATATTCAGTAAGGTGCGGATTTTACTGAATGTTACCTCTTTCACCAGAGTTGACTTTGCCACCTCAGATCAGACGAACGGCTAATAATAAGCTAGATCTTCCTCAGTCTGATGTTAGTTACATTATATCCTGTCTGAGGCAAATGCATTAAAGTCAAAAAATGCTGGTTACTTTTCTTTTTATTAAGTGGGATTGCCTGCAAAAGTCTTAACAAACTTTTTTGCCTTAACATTTTTCCCATGACATTTGAGAAGATATGGAACATAAGAGCATTCATTTTACAGTAGGCTCATGTGTACGGAATAATATCTTTTTTGTCTTTATTAAGGTTCCTTGGACATTTGTAATAAAAAGTGTTTACTTCAAGCATTTGCACAAACATCTCTAATAAAGACATCCATACAACTTTAATATACCCACCCTATTCAAATTTACCCAGGCTCAAACTAATGCTAGCGCATCTTCGCTTTGAAATGCTCGCACTGCTGAAGTAATGCTAGCAAAAAGTCTCCAGCATTAGGCGCCCAGGATGCAAATTTACATATTAGGGAATTAGCTAAGTGGTAGCGAATTTGCACCTGGCGAAGTGGTGTGAGGTGTGTGAAGCGGTTACTGGTGAAAATTCTCCTATTAGAGAATCTTCCCCCATGTCTAATTGCCAGTAACCATGTATTTATTTACATTTTGTAAAAATTTTTAACCTTTTTGAGCAATTTTAATTGTTAGTACAACTTTTTTTACAATCTTCATCTTCATAGTTTTTACTCAAAAAACTCCCTTTTTGCACCCATTGAACCCTTTTTTTAAACTCAATTGATACCTTTGTGTTCTCAAATGTACTGGAGAATAAGAAATCAGAGGGTTAATTATAGGGTTCTATTTTATATATATACAATTAATATATATGGCCTTGAACTTGGTCAGCCGGTCTTCAAAAATGAAAAGCTTAATTCAGTTAGTTTAACAAAAATAAATTAATTCAATTCAGCTATACAGATATTCTATTAGCCTTTCTTCTTTTAATAATATCAGACAGGGGCTAACAGAACTCCCTTCTAACCACTGAGTCAAATGACCCTGATGTTCATGATTAAGCCCCCAAAACTCTGTCTACTATGGTGGTGAGCCAACGCAAGAAAACAAAGTCACATTTTTGTAATAGGCTGTTAATTATGTGGCACTTTTCAGTTTAGAACAACTAAGGGGCAGGAGGCAAAGATGAAGCAATATTGCTGTGGATATTTAGGTAGGGCTGATGACACTTCCATTACATAGGCCCCACTCACTAGTGAATTTCATCATCTGGCAGGCTGTACAGTAAAAAAATTAATTCTTGTGCTGATAAAAAGCATTATTTCCTACACTCTCAACAAATTGCTTCTTGACACCTGCACCATCTGCTGGCACTGTAATTTGGGCAAAAAGGAAAATATATACTTGGTCATAAACACTTTAAAGTCTTCTGATTAGGTGTTTCCCCTCTTCAAAAAATGCATCCCCAAGCTCTTCTCTTCAGATTATCCTGTTATTATGTTGTTTTATCTACATGTAATAGAGAAAATATGTAATATATATTAAAATTAATCATAATCTCACTTTTATAGATTTTTGTATTTTTCTAACTTAAAGGGATTCTGTCATGATTTGTATGGTGTTTTATTACTAAATTATACTATTTACACTGTAAATAATTCACTATGCCATATAAAATGTAATTCCTAATCAAACAAATTATTTTATTTGTTGTAATATTGGTGTGTAGGTAGCCATCTCAGGTAATTTTGCCTAATCGTGTGCTTTCAGAAAAGAGCTAGTGCTGCACTATGGAACTGCTTTCTGAAAGGTTTTTGTGTCTCCCACTCAATGTAACTAAATGGAGTCGCAGTGGGACATGGTTTTTTTTTTTGACTGCTGATCTTATATTTACCAGGGAGTTGTCTTCTGGTAAATTCCTATTGTTCTGCTGATCGGCTGCTGGGGGGATGGGAGGAGGGTGAGATCACTCCATCTTGCAGTATAGCAATAAAGACTGAAATATATAAGAGAACAAGTAGAGTTACCACCGCCGGTATTTTACAAGCCCGGCCGGTATTTTTAAAGGTTGATTCCAATGTTATTAATAGGAAAAAAAGATAAATATATAGGAAGGCCTGTATTTTTTTCAAGAAAAGGTGGCAACCCTAAGCACAAGTCACATGTCTGGGGGCACCTGGGAAACAGACAATATGTCTAGCCCCATATCAGATTTCAAAATTAAATATATAAATCCTTTTAGTCTTTTGAAAAATGGATTTCAGTGCAGAGGTCCGATAACACTGTCATGGGAAACCATTTTTTATCAAAATTGATGAGTTAATAGTGGAGCAGCAGTGTTAACTGATGCGTTTTGAAAAAAACATGGTTTCCCATGACAGTATCCATTCAAGGGGGTTATTAATCAAAGGAGGGGTTGTTTTTTCCATGAAAAATTCAAGCTTTAAAGGTTAAAAAAATAGAATTTTTCAAGTTTAAAATCTATTGAGGCCATGTAAAAGTCAATGGCAGAGGTTCCTTGAACCATTTGAAGATGTTATTAGCTTTCATGATGTTTGAGTTTTTCTCAGTGGGTTTCTACAGAAAACTTGATGAACCAGATTGATTGAAGTTGTTCCTGCTGAAAACTCAATTAGAGTTTTCGGGTTCCTCAACTTGAATTGACTGACTCTTTTTTACAGTTTTTTGTATTAAATTAGAAACTATGTGAGTTGTGAGTTCATTTGAGTTCTTTCAAGGCCTTAAAAGGTCACAAAGCTCTAGAATTCAATCTTTGATAATTAACTCCCTAAAAGTTTAAAATAAGCCCTTTTGACAAATGGGTGGTGTCATTTAGCTTTCTAATGAATGGCTGATTAATAAAAGTGATGCAAACAAACTGTACATATCTTCTAACTTTATAAATAGCCTTCAATCACCACAGATCATTTGATATTGCTGGCACCGATAAACCAAGCAGGGCCATTTGAGAATATTCTAGACTTGAGGTTGTAATAATATGTAGTAGTTGGCCTGAACTAGGTTCATTCCATAAAATGTTAAACAAGCATCCTGCTAATTAACACCTATAGATCAATTATATGTCAGTCAGTATACAAATATACAAATATAGTATAACATTATTTTTAAGAAAAAATAATAAATTATGTATTAATATAATAATAAGAAGAAGAATTGCGTAGGGTTATAAATGTTATTGGAGATTTCCACTATATTTCGATTTTCCATTTGCAATCGCAAATTTTCCTGTTTGGAACTAACTTATATTTCTCATCTTAAGTCAATAACTATTCCCCCCACACTTTGTGTATTTATGTTTTTGTAAAAAATATGTATTAGCATTATATGATTGTAATCTCTAAAAACTGTTGTGCAGTAATAGCACATTCCTATAAATTTTACCACATCCTAACAATGACAGCTCAAGTCTATTAGTCAACTTATTGCCTACACTTACACTTGCTGAATTCAGGATATAAAATAATGCATTTGCCTGCCCCAAGAGCAGCACCTTAGGGGATTGATAGGTTAATGAATGACCTAGAATTTCTGCTTCTCAGGACTGGAGAGGCTAAATGTGACACAGATGTTTTGCATGTGGCAGGGGATTTATTGTTGTTTTACTCTCTAGCTATTTTTATGATAGCTGTAGCTTAGTGTCACCATGATTGCCTTTTTTTTTTTTTGCTCCTTTTGGCAAAAGATACTTATGCAAATTAAATCTTCATGTTTTATATGACCAAGATGAAGCATATTAACTCACCCTTAAAAAAGCAAAACTAGCTCCTTTGTTATCTTATCATTACCTTTATAGTTCAGAGGTTCTGACACCAACTGATTTACTAAATTCACATGTGAATAAAATCGAATTCCATCGAATATTCGATGATTCGATCAGCGAATAAAATAAGTAGTGATGGGCGAATTTCCAGAGAAATTAGCGAATTGTCGAAAAATTCGCGAAACGAGTCGCGTCAAAAACAACGCGCGACTCGTTTTTGGTGGCGAATTTTTGGCGGCGAATTTTTCCTGCTGTTTCGCGGATTTATTCGCCAGCGGTGAATCGCGGGAATTCACCGTGAATTCGCCCCTGGCGAATAAATTCGCCCATCACTAAAAATAAGATTTTTAAAATACTTCGCCAGATTGGACCTACCGAATTGCAGTAGAAGCCTATGGGAACCCTCCCATAGGCTTCTGTGTCTTAGTCCTGATCGAATAGGATTTGAACGATCGAAGTCTTCGATCGTTTGAATCAAACAAATTATTTGAATAATCGAATGATTTATTCGACTGTTGAATAAATTATTCGACTGATCGAATAAGTTTGTATTCGGTCGTCGAATGATCAAATATCGAATAAAAGGTAGCCTAAAACTATTCGATTAGCATTCGACGATCGAATGCTAATCGAATATCGAATTTGGTCGAGCTAATTATGGGGAATAATAGTAAATTTGCCCCCAAGCATTAGATTGCAAACTTTATTTTATAGATGGGGGCTTATAGATGGGCATATCATGCTATTAAATGAAAAAAGAGTAGTGACGTATTTATATATAATATATGTATAATGCTTTAAAATTCACAGTTGACTGTAAAGCACAACAGTATAAATTAGTAATGTGCGGGTCAGGAAAATCTCAACCCGCAACCAACCCTAACCCACAATGGTTGGCCAAATTTCAACCTGAAACCACCAACTGGTGGTCAACCCATGTTCTGGGTCAACTCAAACATCACTAATTTAAGACTTTATGGAATGGTAAAAATCAGTGTTTACTTCACTAGAATGGCTATAAATTTATAAACATTGCAAAAGTACCCTCATTGCTTTCTCATGCTACATATATAAACTATATTGAAATCCTAATTGTGGAAGTAAAAATAAAGGATGTTTAATTTAATTTTCAAAAATGTTCTTAAAATGCTCTATGAAAGCTGGCCTTTAGTGATGGGCGAATTTATTCGCCAGGCGCGAATTCCTGCAATTCGACGCCAGTGAATAAATTTGCGGAATGCCAGCAAAAATTCACCTGACGAAAATTCACTGGAGTAAAAAAATGAGACGTGCATCAAAAAAAGCGGCGCACGTCGAAAATTACGCGACGTGACTCGTTTTGCGAATTTTCCGCCAATTTCGGGAATTTTTCAGTGAAGCGAAATGAGATAGATTCGCCCATCACTACTGGCCTTTTCAAATTAGTAGATTTCTGGATCACAGGTATGCGTATAAGGAATCCCATACCAGAACCATACAGCATATATAAATTCAGTCTCCAATTACAATGAGCAGATACTGGATCATTGTCACTTTAAAATGCCACTACATATACCTGACACTCCACATTGACACATTTAATTTTTATTTCTGGTGTCTCCCCACAGAGTCATAAAATAACATATTTTAAGAACATAATGGAGATGGACCACTAAAATATTCGGTAAGTCATCTTTGCAAATATTTATAGGTTTATTCATATTCCACTTGCTGTACGGGATGTACATTCATACAATGTGATTTAACAAAATACACTCTCAAACTGAACCTGTGTTAAAGCATGCTGGCATGGCATTATGGCAAGGAAAATAAAAAAATAAACGACAATTGGGCACAAATGTTAAGAATGTAATTGGGTAGCAACGTTAATTGGGTAGAATGTTAATCCTTAATCCCTGAAACGCCTGTTTATTCATAAATGCTTTGCAAACAGATGTAGCCTAGGTAATGTACCACTTGAATATGGAAATTCTTAATGCACCATTTTATTCAACTGAACTATTTCTGCATTTGTTTAAAACCAAAAAAGTAGTTTTGCAAACAAGACTGAGCCTGTAACTTTCCTTTTTTGTTATTTTTTTTTTTTTGCAAAAGCAATGGGCTTCCAAAGTATAAAAATAAATGCAAAGCATCGTAAAATTTACACTCAACATAATTAAAATATTACACATTTATAAAATTTCAAACAAAATAATAAATAAAATTTCCACATACAGCTTTACAGAGGAACAGAAAGATTTGCCTGTCTTGGATGTACTAAATGCAAATGCCAAACTCATGATGATGAAATACTGTATTTGTTTCTTTAGAGGTACACAGGACCAAATGTGGTTTTACCAATAAGGAAATCATAACATGAATAATGGGACAAAAATATAAAAAAATAAGAATAAAAAAAAAACACTTTGGTATCTGTTTTAACAGGATCGGCTTCTTCTTTTACCCATAAAAACATACAGTTCTGTTCTGCACTGCAGTCTTATAGCAATGATCAAATAAAAGGGCACACCTCAAAGTTGTATTTCAGTTTGTGAATTGTTTTATCCAGTCAAATTTAAAAGTTCATCATGCCGGATACTTTAGCTTAATTCTGAATTTTATGGCACATATTCACTGCACTAAAATCATGGCATAATTTTTTCATACATTATAGAAGACATTAGACCATTTTATCCATTCCTATGCAATACACTCATTTGGCAATGTAGTGCATCACACAAATGAAGCACAAAGTGCTAAATCTTGGTGAATGCAAATGTATTTATCAACATCATAACTTTCCATTTTCAACCTTTAAATCTATAATATTTACAGTATTGCACTTTACTGCGCTTCATTGCATTTACCAACACTGATGCTATATCAATATTATTTCCGAACTCCAGAAGGATATCTTCATCTCAGTATGTTGCAGATTTGGGGCCAATATAGACATATGATCTTGGGGTGGTAACACATAAAGGTAATTTTACAGAATGTGGTAATGTTTACATTTTATGGATTTGTTCAGTTATCAAACCACTGCTAAATGTTTTAGCATAATTCTTCTTAAAAAAAACAGTTGGAGGCCAACATAAAATTATTGCTGCCTGCTTTTGCAAAAAGATTATTACATATAACACAGGATGTGTCTGTAACTCCTCCTGGTCTTGGGATGGTAGATTGTTGTGGCAGTGAAATAATACTATTGTTAACAAATAAATGCCAGTTTAGGGGGGAACCAGCCCCAGAAATCTATTATTTAACATATATACGCATATATATTTATACGATTTTCCAAATATGTTTACGTAGACACATGCACAGGATTTTAAAACTGAAAGTAGCTGATGATGCATTGCTGAAGTTAGAAAAACCTTTTCAGGGGATTAAAAAAATTCTATGTGTCCACATGTCTGTCCACAGCTGGGGCAAGGAATCTGAATTACTTTCAACTGAAATTCCAATTCAGAAATATCATGGCCGAAAACTTGCAACAAAAATAATTCTTGATAGGTTTAATTTCAAGTCCTTCAACTTCTCTGAGCCAGCCCAAATGATGCTCTGCTTAGTGAATCCTCCATGATTCTTCTTGATCTTCTAAAGAAACAGGTATAGCCTTATTAATGTCTGTGTATCTTTTGTATACATTTGCAAAGCATTACACCAACATATTTGGTGCTTGGAGAGTCTCTTAGAGGTCTAGAAAGGGAATTCAGTACATTGGTTTTTCAATGGCTATAAGTGTCAAAGACCCAAAGCCTCAGCATGTTTCCTGGCTTTGAGTCGTAAGTCAGCAATACTGGAGTTTTTGCTGTTGCTTTTGGCAGCTGCTGCTACCACAGCCGCAGCAGATGCTGTGTCTGCCAAAGATGCAATTGGAAGTCCAAAGGGTGGAGGGGGGAACATCAGGTACGGAGCATGGGCAGCCAGATGTGGGTGGAGGTGATGATGTGCATGGGCTACTCCTTCCAACTGTAACTGGGCTTGTACCTAAAATTAGAAAAAAAAGTGTTACATTTATTTTCTCTTATTTTCTCTTTTTGAGTCAAGTTTTTTCTATCAACTGCAAATTGCTGAAAAATTGTATTTGTTTCTAAGGAAACATAAACTACAAATATAGAATACAAAAAGTAACAGAGCTACGTTAAGGGACTGTTACACCAAATAGGTGTGCTGTCATTTAGGTCAAGTACCCGAAGAATTGTATTTATTCATTCATTCATTTTTTGTCACAAATTGCTGACAACTGTAGTGACTTGCTATTTTTGGTAAAAATGTATGAGTGTGTTAAGATGTATAGCTAATCATGCCAGCATGCCACTGTCTTCAAGAGAAGTAAAATATCTGACACCACTAACCAAACTCTCCTAGTAAGTACAGTAAAACCTCAATTTTACATACCATGATTATATATTTTCTGTAATTGTATAGCATTTTTTGTAGTCCTACCAGTAAAGGACCAGTATTGTATAATGCAGTTCCCTTATACCATTTATATATTTTAAACCATTATTTTTTGTCCCATGAAAAGTAAAAATTGATGGTTCTGCTGTATAGCAACAGATAATGGATTAATGTAAATGGTGCAGAGGGCCATTTACTAAATGTCAAATTTCAGTGTTATGAGAGCTTTTTGAAACCACAATGTAATAAATTTTCTCTAAAATGATTAATGCCATTAAAGTTAGTAAAAGATCCTAATATAACATAATACCAAGAGAAAAAAAAATATCCAAAAGCTGCTAAAAGTCTGAATGGCCAAAAATAAGCATTGACTGCTTTTACTTGGAGAGGTTTTGTTTCAGGGTGTTTTGTAGTTTTTACACTTGATAATTCTCAAATTCTTGGGTGGTTATTTACTAAACTCTGAATGCAAAAATTACAAAAATATATGATTTTTTTATAAAGTCTGACTTTTTAAAAAATTACGAATTGTTTGGAATTTATTAAACCCAAAGGGTGGAAAAGTCTGAATCTGAAAATCCGTCATCTCAGACCTGTTCAGGTTGCATATAAGTCAATGGGAGAAGTCCCAATGATTTTTTGATGTATGCTGGGTTTTGTGCAATACGCCAAAGTATTCAGAGTTTTCTGGTGAAAATAAAAACCAGAGCAGATTTGATTGGAGTTTGTAGCAGAATATATTAAGATAAAATCAGATTTTCATAAATAACCCCCTTAGAGTTTTAGATGATTTTAAAAATACACATTTTTAGAAAAATAAATGTGATTCATGGAAAAAAAGGAAATCCAAATGTTTGCCCTTATCTAGTAACCATATATTCAGACATACATTTTCAAACAGCTGGTCATTACCAGATGATTGGTTGTAATGGGTTACTAGACAAATGGGGCAAATTCACTAAGCGGCGAAAATGCGCTAGCGTTGCCTTCACTAACATTCACCGCACTTCACCAGGAGAATTTTCGCCAGCGCTACGCAAGTTCATTAAAGTGCAAAGTCAAGTCGGCAAACAGTAGCGTAGTTGCGCTAGTGTTACTTCGCCAGGCAAAGCACATTTACCCTAGTGATGCCTAATTTGCATACAGCGCAAATTTCAAAGTATATGTTACAGCCACTACATTACACTACACAAGCCCAGGAAACTTTTAATAAAAAAAATAAAGTTGTCCTATTGCCCTAAGCATGTACCCCCTGTATAGTTGCGTTGCTATGTGTTAGGAAATGTCGGGGGGAAGGAGCTAAAAAATTAGCTCTTTTTCAGACTATCACCCTAACAAGGTAAAACATGCCAGCGTTTTTTTGGGACTTAGAAAAAAATTTCCATTTTTTTTTCAAACTCCATTGTATTGAACTTCGGCAGGTCTGACCTGGCGAAGAAATGTCTAGAGTAAATGGTAACGTTCAGTAAAATGGTCATCTTAGTGAATTAGTGTAATTACGATCCTTCGTCAGTGCTCACCTTCGCCTGGCGTTAGGGTGCGAAGTTTTGCTAGTCTATCTACTTCGCTAGTGAAAATTGCCAGTCGGTGTTAGTGAATTTGCGAAGTTACGAAATGGCGTCACTCTGGCGAATAAGCGCTAGTGTTAGACGCTTCATGCTTTAGTGAATTTGCCCCATAGACTTTTTATTATATAACCCCATATTCATCTAATGATATAATGCAGTAAAGGTTTTCCCTAGTCAATTAACCCACAGCAACCCACAGTTTTAAAAACAAAATATGATTGGCTGCTATGGGTCCTTGGAGTAGGCCAGACTTGTATTATGTTACTACATGACCCTTTCTATAAAATGCAGTTTGAATTTTATGTCCGAGTAACAGGGAAAAATTCAATTTATCAAGTTTTTAAGTGCAAACCACCGAACAAAAACAGAAAATCATGAAGGCTGAAAGCATATTCAAATGGTTCAAGCTACCTCGAAAAATTCGAATTCTTCAGGAAAACACAACTTAAACTTTGAAAAATCTGACCCTTAAATCCAGTGCCTAAGGTTCAAGACTAGAAGATTTTAAGGAAAAAATTTTCTTTTATAAATTAGCCCATATGTAGAACAACTAATAGTTCCTAGTACCTGGTGGATTGTTATATTGTATTTTTTTCAGATAAACAAATATGAATCCAGAACATTATATGACT
Organism: Xenopus borealis; assembly: GCA_024363595.1. Taxonomy (NCBI): domain Eukaryota; kingdom Metazoa; phylum Chordata; class Amphibia; order Anura; family Pipidae; genus Xenopus; species Xenopus borealis. Next base: position 114,544,043 of record CM044433.1, on the reverse strand, counting down.
GTATTTAATTTTAAAAAAGAATGCATCTACAGATGTTAAATTATAACACAGAGCTGAGACAGATCTGAGATGGATAGTAATGCACAGAAAAGATACTGTACCTCTGTAAAAATTTTATAGAAAATATCTTTGCTCTGCAGAGAAATGACCTGTTTTTAGTCAGTCAATTAATAAATATTGCAGTTTTGCCTTTAGTGAATATCATATATAGAGGTAACTGTACTTTTTTGGACTATGTTAACTTTTTCCTTGATGCTATTATAGCATGACAAGGAAAGTTCATGTATTATAGGCACTACCCAAGACTACATGATTGGTAAAACACGTATTTATTATTCCTAAATGTTACAGTTTTGTTGAAGGATATAGGAACTGAAAACTGACTTTGGTTTTTGATGTGAAATTGACACCCAATGAAAATATGTACATATTTATACTTATACTTATAAATAGTTCACAATTCCAGTTTGTAAAAATAGCCATGAACTGAATCCAGAACCACAGAAAGTGGCATGAGAAAATAAATAATTGTGCTGAAATTAAAGATGCTCATGCATTGTATGATTTTTAGAGAAAGTTTAAAAAAGTTATCTTGATATGAGTTGTACTCATCTGTAGTTATCTCACACTGATGAAGTGGAAGTACAACATATCTTACAAGTTCCAGCACCAACTGTACATACATACTTTACACTTTGGCTTGTCAAATTATAATCTGACAATTCTAATACAATCTCAATCTGAAAAGGCACACAAAAATTTTCTACATAAAGGGGGTTATTTATCAAAGATTGCACTTTAGAGGTTTGTGAGTTTTTTATAACTTGAATGAACTCACGACTCAAATGTTTTCTAATTTAAGAACAAATTAAAATTGAAAAAACTTAAACCTGTGAATTTGGGTAAAAAACCTGAAAACTCAAATTAATCGCATTTTCTCTTGAAAACAAACTTGAATCTCTCAAATTACTCTAGTTTTCATGAGAAACTCACCAAAAAACCTGAACATCACGAAGGCTATTCATATCTTCAAATGGTTGAAGGGACCTCTTGGATTCAAGTTATTTCCAGCTTTGGGGTTTAATAAATACATTATCAAAGAATATGAGTTTTTATAAAAACCCAAAAAAATTTTGTTTTTTTAACCTGAAGATTCTAATTTTGACAGAACTACCCTCAAAAAGCTAGAATTTTTTTTGGGAAAACGCAACTCGACTTTTGATAAATAACCCCCTTATAAACCTTTTTATCAAAAATGAAATGTTTGATTCTTCTAAAGTATCCATAGCACCATGGAATAAATTTTGGGAACACCCCGTTTGCAGCAAACAAGGTATTTACGTTAATTTCTTCTAAGATTTACACTTCATGTAGAAGTCTGAAGTTGTTTCATGATGTGCACTGGATAATCTGAAAAAAATTGTTGTTTTCATCCAATAATCTAAAAAAGTAAAGTTTTTACAATGGAAACTAAACAAATTGAGTTTTTAGAGCGTTGGTCATAAGATTTGATGCTCAATTTTATTGTATCACTTTGTCGCTTTGATTCTTCAGAGCAAATTTTTGAGAAAGGAGTTATTATCATGTAAGGGAGTTTGGTTGGATTTGTTTTCCAAAAATTTGATCAATTCGAGTTTCAATGTACCTATTAATGAACATTGAAAATTTATTTTTTAAAACCATTCTTCACATGCAACATTTTTAGCACTAAAAAGTTTGAATTGTGAAAAAAATAATAAATTAATAATTAATAAATTGGCCTCAAAATTATAACTATTTATTATGTTGACAGAAGTATTTGTTCTGCTTTCTTGTCCTATTACCCGCATGGTGGAAAATTAGAGAGGTCAGGAGAAGGAAATGTATTGGAAAAACTATGTTTCATTATTTGAATAAATCAAATTATGAATATGATTTTGGTCGTTTGTTAAAATATATTCAAATCTGATTTTAGAGTTTCTAAAAATTCGATTCAATAAGGTATTTATTAAAAAAAACTGACAAATTAGAACTTAAACCTTCAGAATCGAATAACTTGCGAGTTCATTTAGAAGTCAATGGGATTTGTTCTAACATTTAAGCAATTAAAAACGTTTTTTGAGCTTCAAAACATTTTGGAAAATCTCAAATTGAAAATGATGTGTAGTATGCACATTTTGCTACATTACAGTTTTTTCATGGTTTTATGCAATCAAGTTTTTTTTATAGATTCTATTTTTTAAATAAATAAGCACAGATTCAAGTTTGTTTTGAGGTCAAATTCACAAAGTCAGAATTTGACAAATTGGCCTACCCAATTCTCTGCTTGCTGGCATTTATTAGCAATGACAAGGGGGAATAATGTAATTAGTTCACATAAAGGGGGTTATTTATGACACCTCCTTTTTTTCTGGTGGAGGTTTTTTTTTGGGGGGGGTACTCAAATTCTTAGAGGGAAAAAACTAAATTTTTTCAAGATTTATTGTACTCCGAAGCTGCAAAAAGCATGAATCCAAAAATTTGCATTGTCAAACCTGTCGGGGTCATGTATAAGTCTGTGGCAGATATCCCTTTTACAGTTTGAAGATATCATTATCTGCACTGGGTTTCATCTGATAAATCCAAAAATTCAGGGTTTTTGGTCGATAACCAAAATAAATTGTGCAATTCAGGCATCAAATCCAAAAGATTCATACAATTTGAATTTTTGCTCTATTTTATCAAGTCTTTTTCTGACTTTTTCGAGTTATTTTCTTGATAAAAAAAAAGATAAAATCGTGGGTGGGACTTTTGTCGAGCTTGGTTTAATAAAATTATGAGATAAATTAAAGATTTAGTAAATTACTCCCAAAGTGTTATAAATGCTCAAGCCAGATTTTTTATAAATGCATGGGTTTTCATAGAAATAACAGAATAAGACATAGAAAATATGTGTATTTTTTTCAGTTTGCTTCTTTAGGAGGATGTAGGCTGGAATTGAATTAAATATGTGGAGAGGAAGGGATGAGCGTTTAGTTCCCATATGTTATAAACTATATTGGGCAGGGCCTTCTTCCGACTTGGTCTCTTAAAGGGATAATTGTCATGGGAAATATTTTTTTTTTAAATGCGTCAGTTAATAGTATTGCTACAACAGAACTCTGCACTGAAATCCATTTCTCAAAAGAGCAAACATGGGGCTAGATATATTGTCAATTTCCCAGCTGCATCAAGTCATGTGACTTGTGCTCTGATAAACTGCAATCACTCTTTACTGCTGTACTGCAAGTAGGAGTGATATCATCCCCCTCCCTTCCCCCCAGGAGCCTAACAACAGAACAATGGGAAGGTAACCAGATAGCAGCTCCCTAACACAAGATAACAACAGCTGTCAATAGTAAAAACCCATGTCCCACTGTGACTCCTTCAGTTATATTGAAATACAACAGCCTGCCAGAAAGCAGTTCCTTCCTACAGTGCTGGCACAAGTCACATGACATGGGGCAGCTGGGATATTGATAAAATGTCTAGCCTCATGTCAGATTTCTAAATTGAATATAAAAACATCTGTTTGCTCTTTTGAGAAATGGATTCCAGCATAGAAGTCTATTGGAGTAGATGCGTTTTGAAAAAAACATGTTTTCCCATGACAGTATCCCTTTAATAAAGTTTGTTAGTTCATTTTTATTTTTATTTATTGCAAGTTCTGCCTTTGTTTATATTGTTACTATCTTATACAAATGCACAGAGCCTTGTATATGTTAACACTATATAAATAAAAATAAACATATACTGCATATACTAATTGATGCCAATTTTATATATTTACACAAACAACACAACTTGACAAAAATTAAAGAAAAAGCTTAGTAGTTATTTATCAAAGTTCGAATTTTAGAATTATGTGAGATTTTTTAGACCTCGAAAATGATTTCTAATTTAAGAAAAAACTCAGATGGAGAAAAACTTGAATCAGAGAGTTCGGGATTAACAACCCGAAAACGAGTTTTCGGTGAAAATAATCTTGAATCGCTCGATTGATCAAAAACTCAAATATTATGAAGGCTATTAACATCTTCAAATGGTTCAAGGAACCTCTGCCATTGATTTTTACATGACCTTTACAGGTTTTAGATGGTGTATTTTTGGATTCAAACTATTTCCAGCGTCGAAGTATAATAAATCTCACATTTTTTTAACTTTTTTAACCTGAAAAAATAACCTCAAAATCTTGAATTTTTCATGGAAAACACAACCCAAACCTTAATAAATCTGCCCTTAATGTTTTGTGGTATGAACATTTTTGCCTGTACAAATGTAATATATATATACATCTTGTATCTTTCATTGCTGAGTTACCTGTGTATATTAAAAGATAGAAAGTGTGTTTTCTTAAAGCAGACCTGTCAACCAGACATAAAAAGCTGTATAGTAAAAGTCCTTTTCAAATTAAACATGAAATCCAAATTTTTTTTATTAAAGCATTCATAGCTGTTGTAAACTCATTTAGAAATCTCAGCTGTCAATCAAATTTTGCCTGCTCCTCCTCTATACTATAAGCATAGAGGTGGGCAGGCAATTACTTTCACTTTCAGCACTTACTAAATGTCACTGCACTACGCACATTCCACCTCACTCTCTTTACCATTTAAATGTGTAGCCAGGGCATGGGAATGGACATCAGGTCCCCCATTCTGGTGCTGTCCCGAATTCTGGTGCACAAACAAGATTTTGAGATTATACAAGGCTTACAGTGTCCACAAAATGGTTCCTGCCTGTAGCTAAAAATAAAATGTACTGTACACTGATATAAATTATGATTCTAAATTCAAATTAATATATATATAAATATGTTTTGGGTTTTTTTTAATCAAATTTTCCAACAGTGCAGTAAGCACAACATGATAAAAGGCCTGTTTTCTCAATATGTTTAAAATAATTTAAGATAATTTTTATAATTCACAAAATGATGAATTTTCACATACTTTTGGAAGTTAAATATATTTTACCATCACTTTATCTTAAGAATTCTATTTAAATTTTAATGCACCATAAATTAGTACAGTGGTGAGTGAAATACAAAGGTTGTTTTATTGTATTTATTGTATTAATGTATTTTGAAGATATTATTGTTCTTTCTAAATGTCAAACTTGTCCAACCATTTGATTGTGGCAGAGGATTCTGCCAGAAAAGCTGGACATATATGGTACATATTTCAGACTTTTACATGATCCTTAATTGTTAAGAACCTTTCTTTTTACCAAATTTTATAAATACTAAAATATATTTAAGTTATAGGGGGTTATTTATTAAAGGTCGAGTTTATGAGGTTTTTGAGGTCTTTTCTACCTCGAATAAACTCACAATTTAAATATATGCAAATGTTTGCTTGTCTATGAAAGCATTTGAATGTAAAAAACTCAATTGAATGCAATTGGGGGGAAAATTTTTGAGTTGCCTTTTCTTCCTGAAAAATTTTAGTTTTTTAGTGAAATGGAAATGGATTTTTTTCAGAAAACACAACTCAAACTTTAATAAATAACTCCCATAGTGTTGTTTTGGCATTTACCTCTTAAGAACCATAGAATGTACAATCTAAAGCACTTGCTCTAAAGTTACAATATATCAGAACCATTGGTCCTGGCAACACATTATACCTCATGTCAGAAGATCGGCACCAAGCAAAGGGTTCAATTCGTTTTACTTTTAACATCTACATATTCCACACAAATTCTAAAGGTACGAATATAGTAGAACAAAAATGTCAGTAAATTCACAACACTACTGTAATTGTACTATGAAGTGACAAATTTAGTGGCTAATTATAAACCTATTCAGTTCAAAACTTAATTCTGCCACAATCACCAAGTACCATTTATAGAAAGCAAACATCTGATTGGTACCTATGCTTTGATAGAAGAAAACTCTGGATCTTTCATTACATTTCTTTATTAATTTTCTAAAATGCTGTAGTAACCCATAACAACCAATCCGAAGGTATAATTTAATGGTCTACATTTGGAAATAAAATTTATAATGCGTAGCTCTCGATTATTAGACCAGGAGCATATGGCACCTATAATGACTTTTAACGATGTGTAGTTTACATAATTAAATGAGCACCAAAAACATTTTCTCTAGCTCCATATGTCCATTTGGAGACCTAGCCCCAATCAGGAACTAGTTGTGTCAGGAACGTAAGCATGCCAGTACATGCAGCTCCAATAATGACATTTGCACTCAATATAGTTGCCACAACCACAAAGGGATCCCCGTAATTACTGCCTGCTCAAGACAGGTGTAAAGTATAGTGCTCATTTGCACCCTATTCCACAAAGCAGGTTAAATACGCATATCGACACACTGCAAATTATATACAAGTACAAGAAGCCACACATACTTTACTGGATGGCGTTTGATACAATTCTGCACCCATATTTGTGCATTGTGATCAAAATTAGCGCTTTTGCTATTTCATATTCCTTTGTTATATAACTGTTTAATCATATTCAATTGTTCTATATTGTTTCTGTCTTGTCTTCTTTTTATTTTTTATGTTTATTACTGAACAGAAACTAGAAATTGAAATATTCATCTAGCCTTGTTATTGTTTTAAATTCTTGCATTCTGCATATGCTGCTTACTGTGCTTACAATTGTGAACATATATTGCTTACTGTGCTTACACTTATGAACATGTAGGTGCTTAGACTTTATTCAGAATATTTCATAGTTTAACCAGAATTTATGCCCAGGCCTCTACTTGAGTTTCTGACTTCATGAGCATACCACAATGACATGCTAATATCTAACCACACAAGGAGAGAAATATTTGACCAGCTGCCTCATGGGATGACAGACCTAATGTAAGTTAAAGGGATACTGTCATGGGAAACTCCATTAGTTAAAAGTGCTGCTCCAGCATACTTTTGCACTGAAATCTGTTTTTCAAAAGAGCAAACTGATTTTTTTATATTTAATTTTGAAATCTAACTTGTGACTTGTTCTTTGATAAACTTCAGTCACTCTTTACTGTTGTACTGCAAGTTTGAGTGGTATCACCCCCTCCACCAGCAGCTGAACAACAGAACAATAGGAAAGTAACCGGATAGCAGCTCCCTGGTAGAAATTAGAACAGCAGTCAATTGTAAAAATCCAAAATCCAGGTCCCACAGTAACGCCTTCAGTTACATTTAGTGATGGGTGAATCTATTCCGTTTCGCTTCACCAAAAAATTTGCGAATTTCCAGCGAAATTCGTGAATTTTGTGAAATATTTGCGTCGTTTATGACGCACGTCGCGTTATTTTTGACGCGTGGCGCGCCGTTTTCGATGCGCGACTCATTTTTTTTATGCCAGGCGAATTTTCGCCAGGCGAAATTTTGCTGGCGTTTCGCGAATCGTGGGAATTTGACGTGAATTCACGCCTGGCGAATAAATTCACCCATCACTAGTTACATTATGTAGGAAATACAATAGCCTGTCAGAAAGCAGCTCCATAGTGCAGCACTGGCTCTTTTTGAAAGCCCATGACCAGGCAAAAATGACCTGAGATGGATGCTGACACAACATTAAAAAATACACATATTGATTACAACTTAAAAAAATACACATATTGGTTCAGGAATTACATTTTCTGTGGTAGAGTGCATTATTTGCAGTGTAAACAGTGTAATTTAGAAATAAAAATGACACTATAAAAAACATGACAGAATCCCTTTAAAGTTGACAATACAACCTGGATGCACAGATTCCACTGATTCCAGGCAGAACTTGTTATAAGAGTGGCTGTGCTTTACCAGTGAGCCATTGTTTTCCCATCCAATTAACTTGTCCTTTTTGCAAATATAATATTCTAGATGAAATATGAAGTATTAAGTTTAAGCCTTGCCTTTTCACCAGATTTCTAGTTAACATGAAATAGGACACTGGAATGCACTTTATGCTAGAATATCTTCACTAAAACTGACTTTTTGTGCAAGAATAACCCACACTACTAACATTACATTAAACATAAGTATTGTCTTTGTGTAGAGTCTCTACATACAAGTGCTCTAAATTTACAAGTACAATAATATCCCATTGGGAAAAGAAGCCATGATAAGAAGTTTTTACTAGGGCAGTGCTTCCAGGGAATGACTTTGTTAAAAGAAAAGAATGATCCTTCAGGATCGGCCAACAGAAATGTAACTGGTATTAGTATGTTGAGAAAATCAGTTTAGTATGTTAAGTATGTTGAGAAACGCATACAATGAGACCATACTTGCTGTATAGGAACTGCACAAAATGAGTGAGAGTAATTATTTTTCTTCAAATCTAGAAGGAAACCTATGAGACTGTAGAGAATGCCTGTGAAACGTACTACCTCTATATTAATAAAAAGAATATTTAAAAAAAAAATGTTAAAAATAGCACCGCACGGGTGTGTCTGTGCTCAATATATATTTAAATGGTCCTATAATGCAGTGCATGTGAGAAAATTTATAAAAGCTTTTACTTATATTGTAATTTTGGCTTTTTCTTATTTTCTCTTCCATAACTGCTTGAGGAGTGAAGTTAAAGTTCTATGTATGAAGAAAGTTTACAGACATGTCCCAATTGTATATTATCTCCATATAGCTATACTACTTTTTATTTTATAACTGCTGTTTCAGTGCTTTCTAGAGGTTTTTATTTGATAAATTATGAATTGTTGGTGATAAAACTAATAAGATAGAATCATCAAAACAAATCACAAATAAAGTCATTTTATTGATGGGGATCTTTAATAATTTTTGTTTGATGGAAATGATGTGTTTCAAAAAAATGTGTGCAAATGGGTCATAATACTTTATCATTTACATTTTATAGTTGGTTAAATAATATTATTGCAGTCTTGTAATTATTATTATTACTGTTATTATAACTCTGTTGTAATAACATTTTTGTTCTATGACTGTTTTGGTCCATGCATGCACAATATGTTAAATATTATTAATATATCATTTAATGCACTGGTGTTCATTGTTAATAATAATTACTGTACAGTGCTTTGCCCTCAAGGAGCGCTATATAAATAAAAATATACATATATACATACATAATAATAGTCCTTGAAGATAAAATTAGCATTGTAAATAATGTCAGTTAGCTGTGACAGTAAAGTAGCATGTGTAAAATAATCTGATGTACTGAGTTGATATCATTGGTAGCTGATGGACTAAGTTACCTATACTCATCAAAAATGATAGATGAAATATATAGCTACAGCACACCGCAAACAGCTGCTGCACTAATTTTAAGTAGGAACTAATTAACATTCTCTTTGAAGAGGCTAACATTTAATTATAAGGCCAGGTTATTGGTCAGAAGAGGTTTTAGAAGCATTTGTATTTGTATTATTATTTTAACTCATTACTGAAAGAAAATTACAAATTATGTATCAATCAGACTAAATTAAGCAAATCCAGGTGAATAAGCATCCTTTTGAAAAAGTGACAGATAATATTACACTCTTATTCATATAATCATCTCCTGCCTTTATCACTGAGCATTACATTCATATTTATTGGGTTAGATTATGTTGATAAAGGTATTCACTTGAAGGAATTCCTCATCATTACTGAAGGAAGAAACGAAATTACTATCCCAGCCTGATGATTCTTTACTAAATAGTAGGAAGTAAAAGAAATCTATATTGTGAAATATATGGCTGATAATAATATAATAATGCACTACACAGTTTCTTTGACTTTTTCTGGGTTCCCTAAATGCTCTCAGTAAAATGTATAGGTAAAGACAAATCACAAAATTGCCAGTTGTTCATAGCAGTTCGTTCCCAATGACCAATGCCAAAGAAAACTTCTACATCATACGGAAAAGTAAACTAACACCCCTACATTTAACCGTCTCAGTCCTTGCTGCTGTACAGCTAAAATGCTTTACTAATTTATTCCACACAGAAAACATGATAAAGCATAGGGTTAAGATGTTGAGGAATTTCGCTTTCCCTTGACATAAAATATAGAAATTGAGTTTTCCAAGTCTCCATATGACTAGAGAAATGTAATTAACCTCGTCTGACCACGTATAACAGTCTGGGTGGTCGGCGTTTAAAAATCGTTACTGTTTCCCAAAAACATACATTCTAGAAAAAGGAATGTATGGTACTACAAGGTATATTACTACTGTTTTACCCCTTTCCTTAGAGTTATAACTTTATTCGGTAGCTGTTATACGCAGTACCTGAAATTACCAAGCTGTAGCTCAAATACTATTTTTTAGGGTTTTTGAATAGTGAACTACTGGTACCTGTATCGGTCAAACTTATTTGAAGAAAAATCTCACCTGTGTTACATTTTATGATTTTTAGATGGAAATATATTATGAGTCTAAACTACTGTACTATATTTTTTTTTAATAAAAAATAAGCACCTTTATTTGAATAGACAACAAATTATTACTCTCCTTTCCAAAGACGTGACCATTTCCCAGCAGTAAAAACTTAGTAACCCTTTCCATTCAATATACAGGTATGGGACCTATTATCCAGAATGATTGGGACTTGGGGTTTTCTGGATAACAGATCTTTCCTTAATTTGAATCTTCATACCATAAGACTAATAGAAAATCATGTAAACATCAAATAACCCCAATAGGCTGGTTTTGCTTCCAATACGGATTAATGATATCTTAGTTTGAATCTAGTACAAGGTACTGTTTTACAGAGAAAAGGGCAATGTTTTTTTTTTAATTTTTTTTAAATTTGGATTATTTCATTATAATGGAGTCTATGGGATTCTGAACTTTCTGGATATCAGGTTTCCGGATAAAAGATCCAATACCTGTCTGTCTATACATTTTCCCTTTTTTAAGCAAAATTATTTTGTAAATATTTTATGTCATAAGTATACTCTTTAAAACTGATACACTACTTGCGACTTCACTTGATTCTAATTGATAGTAGCTGCTCTATTGCCCATAATAGCTAAACAAAAAATGTGATATTACACATCATTTTGCAAAATTTATTGATTTTAAGCATTTTGTAGACCACCACAAAATGTAAAAGCACTCATATATTTAATTAAGAACATGGTTATAACATTTGCGTCATGTTTTTGAATTGACTAATAGCATAATAATACCTGCGTCATACAGTTGTTAATACTACAGGTGAATATGGAGAGTATTTACAGTTCAGCCCATCATGGGGAAATGAAAACACTCATATACACTCAAAAATATATATAATTGTTTTTTAAAATGGCAAGATATTGCTTATCTATTAAAACTGATCTCTGATTTTATTTCTGCTCCTAAAATAAGTAATTTAAATTGAATCGTTTCCTCAGATGTTTCATCATCATTATATAAGAAAACAAAGTTATAAAGGAATTTAAATGTCACCTTGGAGTTCAGAGTCGTTCAAAAGTTTTTTGATGGGGACTCCATAGGATAGCGTGACACATTCCCACTAGATTTATTCAGACATGTTATTTTATGCAAAATAACATTCTCATTTACATGGACTGTATATGTTATAAAATCCTTACGGTATTTTTAGCTGTGTTTTTTAAGTAAATGTATTCCCCTTGTATGTGGCTGGTGACACAGCAAGGTGCAATAATCACTGTCTCACTATCACCAACTTCTTAATAAACACACCTTTTATGGCTTTATTTACTGAATAGTATTAATAATTTACAGTAGGTTAACTGTCTACCATGTTATGCACCCTGCAAGGGGTTTTATGAAAATTCCTACAACATTCCAGTATATTGGGGTTTATCTCATCATGGGTGAACATTCATAGATGACTATAAAGAGGGTATGCTCTGTAATATTTGGATGGAGGGATTTCTTACTGTGACCTTACTAGACATCCCTGCCTGGCCATAGGTAAAATAGTCTGTGGTTTCATGCATATCCAAAGGGACCACTAACAGAAAAGAAACTTGGGATATTCTGCTTGAGCACATGACATGCATTCAGTTGTGGCACCCTTCTACTTATGGTAAGGAATTCTGGGAGTTGTAGTTTCATAACAAATTCAAAATACCTACATCATTATTTATATCGAGAGACAATACTAAAGCCCAATAGAGGATATCTAGGCCCCTACAAACTTAAGTAAGATCTTTAAATATAAGATTAAACATTATTAAACATCATAAATGTTTTTAAATAGTAAATATAAGCTATCAATACCTATTTTAAGCACTAAAATATGAAAATAAGCCATGAAATCGCTCTAAATCGTCCATGTGGTAAGATAGGGATGTTAGATTTGTATATTCCAGCTGAAATGGACATCTGTCCAGAGACCACATACTTGCTAGCTCTCTGCTTCCTCCGTAGCATGGTGCGTTTAGGGCTAACAAGCAAGAGATTTATGGCATAATTTCAGTTCACCCACAGGTCCTTCTCCTCGCAATACATTTCTGATCATTTCCATATTGAATCATAGAGCATCTACAAAAAAAAGCCTAAAGCTCTGTAGATTTCTAAATGCACTGCAATTTCACTACAGCCAGAATAACAAAATCTAATAAGAATCGAACAGTTGTCATATTAAGAATGAAAATATATATAATGATTGTAATGCAGCTTATCACAGAAGTGCGTTAGTATTTATCAACACATCTGTATTGCATTAAAAATCGCTTGTTCAGACCACGTTAATAATCACTTTAAAATGGAAGCTCAAAACCACAGGAAATGCATTCAATCTATTTCATGCCATTGGTCTCTCAAATACCTCTATCAGTTTCAGCACAGGCAAATGCGCAAGGTCACATCCAAATCAGAAATCTTTTCATGGGTGTTTTATACCAATGCAATGCCTTGTTTACTATTAGGGATATAGATGGATGCTAATAACTGATTATAGAGACATGATAGATAGATAGATAGATAGATAGATAGATAGATAGATAGATATTATTATTATGTATTTATAGATACCAATAAATTGTGCAGTGCTGTAGTCAGTTGCTAGCGGCACACATTACTTACATGGTTTAACAAGCTGAATGTATGAACTTTCTTCCATAAAGTGCCAAATTTTGCTGCCAACACTTTTGCATTTGGCAGGGGCATTTTGGCATTTGTTATGGGTCTACCATTGTGAACATACTTCTGATTGGCTACAAATTGTTTCTCTCCACCCACATCAAAGCCAGTCAAGTGGACAGAAAGAGCAAGAAAAGCATTAAAAGTAGTTGTTGTATGAAAATCATCACCTGCTGGAAAGGCATCCTTAGGGCTCCCATGTTCACATATGGAGCAACTCTGCAGGTTTCTAAGTGACTTCCCGTTCCCAAAATCACACCTGCAAAAGCACAAACATGTGTTATAAAAGGTTTATTTTGGCTAGCTAATTTTGTACTGCTCTACAGCTGAAAGTCAAGATATTTAACATCGGAGCAGTTTTGAAAATTTGCACATGCAAAGGAACACGTTTGTCCCATAATGTTCACTATTAGCGTATTATAATAACATACTAATACAGTCATATGTCGTTCAGATAATATGAAATAAAATATGACATCTTAACATTATAATTCCTTGTTCTGACACTACTACTCAAATACTCAAATACTATAAGGAATAAAGTACATTAAATAAAAGGTGTGGTTTTATAAAAGCAAAAGGCTTGTAAGAGAGAGCCAATTTGCCACCACAAAACTCCTTGGACACTTCATATACAGTATATACTTCGAATTTACAGCACTGTGCTAGATACTTGCATACTGTATATAAGAGACATCTCTCATTTATAAAGAAATTTTCACACTTCCCATTGGGAAGCAAAAACTAAGACTGGTGTTAGGTTGTGTTTCATAAATATCTCACTAGTGAGTGTCTCCTTCTGCAGCATTTAGCAAGTCGCAATGCAGCAGTGAGGCTTCACTTACTACTTAGTGCTATTCAGTGCCCTGCAATGTACTGCTGTGCACATATATCTTTCCCTCTTTCACTGAATTCAGTGGCACTGGGAAAGTACTAAGAACAAGGACAAAGAAATTGATATTTAACTCCAGGCCATTCACTATCTCTGCTTCCTAGTATAGTCCAGAAATATATGTTTTTAAGGAAATAATTAATTTTCTCCAGTCCTCCAGTCCATCATCTAGGTATTGCACCCAATGAAATTAACCATAGCCATCAGACTATAAACATAGAAAATATTTGAATTTATATGAAATATACTATTATTGGTATTGATTATTTAAGGTGCTTTTATTTCAAAGTAGAATCCAATGACTAATTTATTACCGAACATCTTATTGAAATTGTTTATATATATAAAATAAAAATTCATTGTCATTTTTTCTTTGTGACTGATTAGTCACCAAACAGTACCATACATCCCACATATATTAGATAATAACAAAACTGTACCTGAGGGTCATGTTTGGAAGTACTCACCATACCCACCTTTGTGCATTTGGTTTTCTTGTTTTCTGCATTTTGCTCTCCTATTCTGGAACCAGACCTGATAAAAGATTGAGATTGATATACTGCATGACAATTAAAATTTTAGAAATTCACTGCTTTGCTTGCACATAGAAATAGTTCCTGTTAGGAACTCTTAGTGATGTCTGATTAAAAGGTTAATACATTGAAAGTCTTAACTGTCTGGAAAAGATGAGTAAGTGTGGTCTGTGGCTTAGTTTCTCTACTTGTTAGTTACATGCTCATAGTTTCATGTGGAGGATATGCATATGCTTTCTCAATCTGAGATACATTACAGACATAAACATATAAAGATACATAAAGATACTTTTTTTAAATGTATAAAAAAATTTAATTTTCAAATAAAAAAAGTGTGCAACTTTCTAACAATATATAATATAAATGCTGTTCTAGGGATTTATCTTGCATGGTGATTGTGGACCCCCACGGCAATGCTTTGCAGTATAATGATCCAACTAGTCAAAAAGGACAGATTCCACTCCCACTTGTCAGATCTATAGCAAATGCATGGCATGATATGTGTGAGGCCTTAAAAACACTGTAGCCTCAAAATGTAATTTGCTTAACTGTGTCTATATACTTAAGGTATGAAGTTTACATTAACTCTGCAAGCAAGAAAATGGCTTATGACTGTCTGCCTCCTCTCTATCATTATCTGTCCCACTAGTCCTGTATACATCCCTACTGACATTAGTCTGGGTGCCTTACACATCTCACCAATCCATTTTATAGGAATAGAAATAGCATACATAAATTACAATACCAGAAAAGCATGGGTGAAAATAGCAAGAAATATAAGGATAATGTTTTTAGAAGTGCATGATACAGGAATGGGAGATTATCTGATTCATGTCCAACTTGTCCAGCCCTTCAGCTGTTATTGAACTCCCAGTAACCCACTGACGGATGAAGGGCAGCATAATGTAGTGAAAAGTCTAGTTTAACAACAGCTGGGGAAATAAAGGATGGGCATCCCTGCCCTATATAATTGAAAACATAAGGCTGTTTTGCTTTATAACATTTATTTTTTCTTTGTTTTAACAGTTGTATTGGAAATAAAATTACAGTTGCTTTCAGTCTCCTTGTTCAGTGTATAAACAGAACAGAGACAAACAGGAGAACATGATCCATAGTAACCAAACAATAGTAAACTTGACTAATCACTTATTTGAAAGCAAACATACTGGCAACTCTCATCTACCAACAAGTCAATTATGTCTCATAGCAGAGAAGTGCATGGGTCTAACAATGAAGGTCTCAAACCTGCTGGGGTACATAGATGTGTAGGGGTCCTGGCCTATAAAATATTTGTACAAATTCTTATACACTGTTACCAAGCACAAGAAGGTTTGTTTAGACGGTAATCTGCCTTTACCAGAAGGGTGAATATGAGGTTAAGAACCACTAGACATGTCCCTACCATCATCTCAAGTATCCTTATAGCAAC
>CM044433.1:114505460-114520752 GCA_024363595.1 Xenopus borealis | reverse complement strand
AGATCACTCCTGCTGTTATTTATGCCTTTCAATTTGAGATCACACTATTTATACATGGGAACCTCAGCCCAGCCCCCCAGCTCCCTGTCTCCAGCAATTACTGAGTGCTCCACACTTGCAGGCGGATTCCTAGCAGCTATCCCCCACCTCGGCCAGCAATTGGCTTCCTTCAGCATTTCATCACTCTTTGGCATCATTGCACCTTGTCTTAGGGGGAAATAAAACGCTACAAAGCAGGCAAAAAGACAGCTAAAGACAAACAGGTATCTGCCTTTCTTTTTAACTCTACACAACATGTGAACAATAAACACGCCAAAGTCAAGGAAAAACGTGTTTACATTGTCAGGAGGGTCTGAGCGACGCTGTGAGTAACTGGGGGTCTCAGTGTGTCCTTTGATTTGGAATGGTGCGTGAGTCATGCAGGGCGCTGCAGAGCTGTTGCTTGGGGGGATCTGATAGTGACCAGCGTACTTTATTGACAGGGTTGGATAAGGTTGTGCTGTGTAGGGAGACATGGAAAGGAAAGAGGCAGCTCG
This sequence comes from Xenopus borealis, assembly GCA_024363595.1. Taxonomy (NCBI): domain Eukaryota; kingdom Metazoa; phylum Chordata; class Amphibia; order Anura; family Pipidae; genus Xenopus; species Xenopus borealis. Next base: position 114,520,216 of record CM044433.1, on the reverse strand, counting down.
TTCTCTCAGATTCAGATGTGGCTGATTGTCGTGAATTCTAGTGGGATATAGGAGCTGGTTGGACAGATCCATAGCCGTAAAGTCATTTACTTGCGGCCACTTGTCTACAGACAATGCACTGATAATTAAATACTATTTATCTAACCAAGGGAACCAGAAAGCATGCTGTGCATCTGATAGGACTGTCATTTTCACAATGATTATCTAAACAAGGACACCATCCAACCCACTTGTTATTCAGCTAGGAGGAATGATAAAGAAGTTTTGTATTGTTATTCGTATTATTATATCTATAATTGTTTTTCCTATTCTCGCCCTAATGGAACACTCCTGCCTGTAGCAATTGCTTGTGCTCTCACTTGTTCCAAGGCAGTGTGTATTTCCGTGATGTAACACGGTTTCATCTCCATAATCATTATTTAATCAGATGCCATAATTAAGTCCACCCTGTTCTGTGCGAGTGCAGTCGCCTGCTGGAGAACAAGATGCAATTCTTTCCTTTCTTTTACTTCCATGCTACAAACCAGATCAACAGTCTTGTAGTCTTGTACAATTTGTTGCTGTCCCTATTTCCCAGGGAGACCAAGAGACTGTGTCCAGGAGTCAATGATTTATTTAGCCAGTCACTTTTACATTCCATTTATTAATAATGAATGAGGCACTATTGATATACATGTCGATGGGACTGCTGACTTCTATCGTGTAGCTTGACTATCAGAAAGAGCAGTTAAATAGCATTTGTTTTTGATTTTTTTACTTCCTGAGTCTGGCTTGTTGTCATCAATGTATCTCATGTTTGTGAAAGGGCCACAAATGGAAACAATATAGTCCACTAAAAGAAATATATTAGAGTATATTTATTATATATTAATATTTTATAAGCAATATTTTTGGTGTGAAGCGACTTGGTGGCTTTATCAGTGGCCTGTAAAGAGATGTCTAGTGTAGCTCACCCCAATTCTATTCAAAGCATGAATCCTGATCTACTACCAACACTGCACTATCATTTCCCACGTCTCTACCTAGTGAAAAATGCCGGTTGGGAATAGACGATTGTGTCGTCAATCCATTAATTGATCTGTTTCATTCAGTCAGACACTTCCCCGTACAATTCTCCAAACCAGGGGAAGGCGAAGCCTGTGAATTTCATGTGGTAGAAACACTTCTCAAGGTGAAATCTGGCTGGGTGCAGCTCCCTGTGAAAGAAGATCCTTTTATTATACATTGTGATCTCTATCATTTTAGCAGAGAAGGGGTACCCTAGCCAGTAGCTATAGACAAAATGACAAGGATCAAATGCTTGGATTTATGTTACATTTTATGAGAGTCACAATAGCTAGGTACCAAGTTAGTGTGCACAGGGATAACTAATGTGCAGTGCTATTCAGTAACCTCTCTGGAACACGTTCTATCGAAAGTATGGCTGGACCGTGACCCTACTGGCACACATTTCTGAAAATTAATGGGGGGCGGGGGTCGGCCAATATTTCTCAAGTTGCAAATTCATACTACTAATAAAGTGATAGACACACTATGTAAAAATCTACTAAAGTCACATTTAAAAAAATATACTAGAATTGGCTTAAATAAGTATATTTGTTTATTCAGTAGGTGCATTTAGCGAATATAAAGTTTCGTTTCTGTATACAAAAAATGGTCTGGTGTGTCTAACAAAGAAGGGATATTTACATTTATAAGATGCTGGGATAGAAAGACTATTTTTTTAGTTTAAGGAAATCTAAAATGTAAAGGCTTGACTGTGTAAAGCTGAAGTTGTATTAAAATAACCTGACGCTCACTAAAAGTTGTAGGATCCGCATCAGACGTGCAACTAGTATTAAGTCTACTATACACCTTCTTGTACAGAATGTGAGAGGTACACAGAGCTGTAATCGGTTATCATTTTAGGAAATTAATATTGACACATGGATGATATATGCATTTAATTAAGGTAGTCTACCATATAACTTACATAGGATGATTGCTAGTAAGTAAAAGATTGACTTTAATAAAAGATGGTAATTAGTGTTAATTCGGGGATAAAGGGATTACTAGCAGTTGCATGTAAGAAAATCTAACAGATAACCAATAACCAGCATCTAAGAAAGCCTAACATATAAGGGTTTGTAACATATAACAGGTATTTGTAGTAAGAAAGTTCAGACACAACAGCCAATCTAACTTTTGCTTTCGCTCTTTAACTTGCAGCATACTCATTAAAACGAACTGCTTATTGGTTACTATGGGCAACAACACTGTTGTTATTTAGCAATTTAGCATCCTTGTTGGTAAATGACTTCCTTAATATGGCCTGCCCATTACAGTGCCCTCTAGTCCGGTATTTGTACAGTTGTCTTATTGTGGGGAATAAGCTTCTTTTTTTTTTTTGTTTATTTAAAAAAAAAAAAAAGTATATTTTTTATCGCTCCCGTACAAACAGCTAGCCCTAATCTAATGCTAAAATGTAGGAATTAACACAAGACACATGTGCCTCATAGTCCAGTCTCCGGGATCTGAATCGCACTCAGCCCTAAAGAGGGAGGGTCAGGAATCCAGTCCAGGACTTATTTCTGATTGGTTTAGGTTTAATCATAAACATTAACTCATAGTTGAAATATGGCGACACACTTTCACTCTCATTGAGCATCTTTCTTCTAAAACCTGTAATCGATTTCCCTTAATCCACTGATTTGACTTCTAATTATTAACTTGCTTGCTCCGCCTCTGAGACAAAACCAGCAATTAGTGCAATTCAGTGAGACATATAATCCCCTGAAAATTCTGTCGTTAAGGAGTTTTTTTTTTCTGGTGTAGTGAGAGTAGTGAGGAGTAGTGAGTGTAATGGGAGTAGTGAGACCTGGATGGATCAGTTCTGGGGGTTACCTATTTACTTTACAAAAGTTGTTACTTACCTGCTGTCAGAAGAAGAGACTAGTTTAAGATGCACATAAATAGAAACTGATCAATATGACAGCCCCCACTTACAGAATAGATGTTTATTCCACTTCAACTATGATTCTGCTGGGAAATTGACCTTATTAAAGAGGAGACCCATAGTGGAACCCTGTCAGAAGTTTCCTGATTGCCTACCTTTTGAAAGAGGCGAATAGACACTACAGTAGCAATGAGAGCAATGTATGGCACAGTATTTTAAAGGGGTGGTTCACCTTTAAGTTAACTTTTAGTATGTTATATAATGGACAATTGTAAGCAACTTTTCAGTTGGTCTTCATTATTGCTACTCATCGTTTATTCCAGCCCTCCCCTATTCATGTGCCAGTCTCTTACCCAAATTAATCATTTGGACCCTAGAAATCAGAGATTGCTAAAACCAAAAACTCAAAAACTGCTAAATTAAAAGCCAAATAACTAAAAAACCACAAATAATAAAAAAAAAATGCAAACCAATTGCAATTGTTCTTAGAATATCACTATCTACTTCACAACATTTAAGTCACGATTGTGCAGCAGTGCAGTGATCCATTGCAACCAGCCATCACAAAAGCAGATGCATGATTGACTACAAGTATAAGTATATAAATAGAACTGTGTGTGCCCTTTTTCTGTTAAATTAGGTTTTGATATCATTCTAATGCAGGTTCCATTACCCTTAGGAGCCTAGTGCCCTTTTTTCCAGATATGGACTCTCAAGTTCAGGCTGCCTGGCCCTTTGTCCCTGCCACCCAGACTGGTTTCTACACATTCCAATAAGCTTGAAAGCTTGGAAGGAAATAAAATATGGCTTGTTAGTACTGTAAGGGACCATTGATAAAATAAAAAACAGTATTCCAGTTATTGCAGAACTACAACCTAGAATCCAAATACATCATGTTTATATTACTAATGGTTGTCTTTCCCTTAGATAGGCACTAACCAGAGAAGTACACAGCAAATGGCCCTGATAATGAATATGTGTGAACAGAAGTGTTCCACAGTGACTGGGACCAGCCTGGCCTGCACTGTGACTCCAACAGACTACACCAGTGACTGCTTATGGGAACTTACTGCAGCCCCAGAGCTTATTTGTTGTCTGTTTTTTTTTCTCCCTGTTTTAGCTGCCATTCAGCTGCCCCAATGGCTACACTGTAGCCTATTTACACAAACTATAGTCGTCTTTCTAAAGTAAACACATAACATTAACCAGTGCCTAGCAACAGTACATTATATTTGAATTTCTTAAAAACACTTTAAGGTGTCTTCTTCCAGATCACCCCTTTCATAAATTCTTTGTGTCTTGGTTTATGCACTGGATGTGTTCAGAAGTGGTTCATATTGTCTAAATTTTATCCACTAAAAGTCCAAATTTCCTCCTTTTTAACCCCTATTTTACAGTTTCTTACCAAGAAATAAATGTCTAGATTCAGTTGGGTCTGGTCCACTATATAACAGAGAAAATCACTCTACTGCAAAATCTATCACTATACAATGGAACAAGGTGAAGTGATGGATTCTGGGACTTGAAGTCTCTGCTTTCCAGATAATCTGTGCACTGCTCTCTGTGGGTGGGTATTTCCTTATTTTAAAGTATTTGAAATGTTTAAGGCTTCGTTGGACCAATTCTTAAAGGGGTGGTTCACCTTCAAGTTAACTTTTAGTATATTGTTGAAGGGCCAATTCTAAGAAACTTTTCAATTGGTCTTCATTATTTATTTTTCATAGTTTTTTAATGATTTGCAATTTTCTTCAGTTTCTTTGCAGCTTTCAAATGGGGGTCACTGACACCATCTAAAAACAAATGCTCTGTAAGGCTACAAATGTATTGTTATTCTTACTTTTACTATTACTTTTACTACTTTTACTATTACTTATCATTCTATTCAGTCCCTCTCCTGTTTATATTCCAGTCGCTTATTCAAATCAATGCAGGGTTGCTAGGGTAATTTGTACCCTAGAAACCAAATTGCTGACACTGCAAACTAGAGAGCGGTTGAATAAAAAGCTAAATAACTATAAAACCACAAACAATAAAAAATGAAAACCAATTGCAAATTGTCTCAGAATATCACTCTCTACATTATACTAAAAGTTAACTCAAAGGTGAACAACCCCTTTAAAAGTGCTCACATTTTGACAAATTCACCAAGATGAAATAGGCTTTCTTCATTTGCCACTTTTCCATACTTATGCATTATGTTATGTTGAACCCATTTATTGCACCGGAAATACAATCTGATAAAAAAAAACTGCCCACTAGAGATCAGCGAATCTGTCCAGTTTCTCTTTGCTAAAAAAAATTGAAAAACTGTGGGCAAATTCACAAAACACATTTTTTACTTTTTTTACATCAAGGTGGATTTTCTCCCTGCAACTTTTCTTTGCACAAAATACATTGGGTAGCAGAATTTTCCAATGGTTTGGGGAAATGCGTAATTTTGTCACAAATCAATGCTTGTCAAAATATTTTGCTTATTTATTTTGCTTACGGCTCACCTTGTTAGTAAACTGGTCAATGCATTCACATTTTTAAGAAATGTTAAAATGATACCTTTAATATGAATAATTATAGATTTTTAATAATTCTACATACAAGTTCTGACTATTCAATGGTTGTTAGGCTTTTCTCTGTTCCAGTCTCTCTTGGAGGTCAAAAATTTGGTCAGGGACAATTTAGCTCATTAAAAGATTAGATATATACTCTAGTTAAACATATGTCACCCTTTAAACCCTAATCTATATCAAATATATATTTATAGGCACTCATGGGCCCGTGCCTAGGGTGGCAGATTTAGCCATCTGTCAGTTGAGACTTGGATAGCAGTAGATGATGGTTCAGTTCTGATTTCAGCCAAAAACACCTTCTTCTGGTTCCCCCACCACACACTGCTTCAGTCCCATTTTCCCCACCAGCCCCATACTTGGGACAACTCCACTAGCCTTAAAAACAAGGGCCCAAATTTAGTAGAAAATATGACTGATGGTTTAGCACTTATAATGTGAGTTATAATCTGTGTGATAATAAATCACAATTCACTTCTAAAAATGTTTTAATTTCATTACAAAGAGGTTGTTCACCTTTGAGTTAACAATACAACATAGAGAGTGATATTCTGCGAAAATGTGCAACTGGTTTTCATTTTTTATTATTTGTGGTTTTTGAGTTATTGAGCTTTTTTTTTAGCAGTTTGCATATTTCAGCAATCTGGTTGCTAGGGTCCAAATTACCCTAACAACCATGTATTGATTTGAATCAGAGATTGGAATATGAATATGAGAGGGACTGAATACAAAGAAGAGTAATACAAAGTAGCAATACAGAGCATTTGGCTTTTAGATGGGGTCAGTGACCCCATTTGAAAGCTGGAAAGAGTCAGAAGAAGAAGGCAAACATTCATAAACTATAAAAAAAAAATGAAGACCAATTGAATTATTGTTTAGAATTAGACATTCTATAAAACACTACCTGACACCGTTTATTACAGGTACTTACATCTAAACACTCTCGATGAACTGCCGTATAGGCGCTTTAAGCACCAATGTGCCTGTCCAGTCTAAGCACCAATGTGCCTGTCCAGTCTAAGCACCAATGTGCCTGTCCAGTCTGCTGTAATGAATTTTGTATATATTGAGGCTGGGGAAACCTGGAGCTACCCTAGTTACAAGGTTCCCATAGTGGTTATATCAGTAGGCACATAAAATTCCCATATTAGCTGCAACTTGCACCCATTTTGCTCATTTTGGGAAAAAGGCAGCACTGTGTTGATCAATGAGCCCCACTGTCTTATAAAATGCCCCTTTAGGTATTTAAGTGATGTTATATTGAAAAATGAAGTGTTGCTATGTTTAAAGGACCAGTTCAATGTAAAAATAAAAACTGGGTAAATAGATAGACTGTACAAAATAAAAAAAATGTTTCTAATATAGTGAGTTAGCCAAAAATGTAATGTATAAAGGCTGAACTAACTGGATGTGTAACATAATAGCCAGAACACTACTTCCTGAGTTAGTCAGCAACTTGAAGGGGGGCCACATGGGACATAACTGTTCAGTGAGTTTGCAATTGATCCTCAGCATTCAGTTCAGATTCAATAGCAAACAGTTATTATGCATGTGCCCCTCCCCCTCAAGTCAGTGATTGGTTACTGCCTGGTAACCAATCAGTGGAAACCATGAGCAGGGGTGATCCTGGCCCCTCCACCGCCTGAGGCAGCTTGCTGTTGCTGCTGCCCCCCCCCCTCCGTGGGCTCACCTTTTTTGCGCCAGAGGGGGTCCATGAGGGCGGGAGAGGGAAGGACGCGCTCTGTACTAGAAGAGCCGAATTTCTCTTCTCTCTTAAAGTACTCGGAGCTGCATTTTTACCGCCCCTGGTACCTAGTGGGGCGCTGCCGCCTCAGGTGAGTTTCTCAACTCGCCTCATTGGCAGAGCACTCCTGACCATGAGAACTGCAAAGCAGGAAGTAGTGTTCTGTTCTGTTCTGTTACTAACTGTTAGACATCCAGTCACTCCAGCCTTTATACTTTACATTTTTGGCTAACTAACTATATTAGAAACATTTTTTAATTTCGCACAACCTATCTATTTACCCAAGTTTTATTTTTTTTTTACTGAACAATTCCTTGAAGGGCCCAAGCTATTATTGCAAACTGTATATAGCTGTATATTGCAAACTGTATATATTATTGCAGCTACTGTATATAGCTGCATCTGCCTTTGACCAATGGTGGGTGACTATATTTCAGGATTCACTGAAGGGTGTTATGGCTAGCTTTAATGTTTGTTGTTAATCTCACCAAACATAACTGGTAAAACACTCTTAGAGATCATTTTACAGGTAATTTCCTCTCAACTGGGTGTTATTATCGCAGAGATAACAGCTCATAATCATAATAGATAAATGAGCAGTCACTGGTGAATGTGGTGTAATGAATGGGTTATTAGCATTTAAAATATGGGATCATTAAAAAAAATACAAATTTTTCCTAGTGTGTTTGTGAATATTTTCTGTATTAAAGGGATATTGTCCTGGGAAAAGATGTTTGTTTTTTTCAAAATGCATCACTTAATAATGCTGCTCCAGCAGACTTTTGCACTGAAATCTGTTTTTCAAAAGACCAAACAGATTTTTTTTATATTTAATGTTGAAATCTGACATGAGGCTTGACATATTATCAGTTCCTCCATGTGACTTGTGGTCTGAAAACCTTCAGTCACTCTTTAATGCTGCTCTGCAAGTTGGTGTGATATCAACCCCTCTCTTCCCTCCCACTAGCCTATCAGCAGAACAATGGGAAGGAAACCTGATGCAAGATAACAGCTCCCTGGTAGAAATAAGGACATCACTCAGTAGTAAAAATCCAAGTCCCTCTGTGACTCCTTCGGTTACATTGAGTAGGAGCAACAATAGTCTGTCAAAAAGCAGTTCCATAGTACAACACTGGCTCTTTCTGAAAGCACAAGACCAGGCAATGGTAATTTAGAGAGAAATTAAGTTAAAAATTAACCAGTTTTTTTTAACCTAGTGTTACAAGAGCAAAGGCAGTCTTATATAAAGAAAGGAAGAAAAAAGAAGCTTTGATCTGCCCACCCTTCAAAAAATCTGCCCCATCCACCATCTATATTTACACCTGGACACAAACACACAGAACTGTAGAAGCAGTTGTTGAAAGAAATTCAAGTTTCCCAAAAACGCACTCTATTGAGGATGCTGGGAATAGTAGTTTCAAAGATATTTGGAGAGACACCGCTTTGGATATTCTGAGATTTACATAACCCCAACAATATAGGCACATCACCAATTGGAAATATCATCCAGTGAAAGATATTTTCTCTTTCAACAAACAGTGTAGGTCGCAAAACAGACCAATAAATGATTTGAATCGTTTAAATTGCAAATAGTATATCAATATTTATCAAGTCATTTAACATATTTCTCACATGAGAGATTTGTAGGGTACTGGCAGGCTCCTATCAAAGGGCTAGTGTATTAGGCGGAAAAATCCGCGTTAAAAAGCGCCACACACACGCGATTTACATTCACACTAGTCAAACACAACTATCGCTTCTAAACCAATATTATTGCAAAAATCGTTTGGAAATGACATTCTTTCTAAGGTCAAACTGTTCCATTAAGGTTTCTAGAAATGGCAGAGGGGAGTTGTGTGTGTACTGTATAAGCCACATATTAATATCACAGATGATTCACTGTTTACTTGATATTTCCAGTAAACATAAAAAGTACAAATAAACTTGCAGTCGAGGCCCGGGTGAGCTCAAAGTCTCTGAATTCTTTTTTTCCTCTAAAATAGTTGTCCCCCACACCTCCAAGTGATTCATTGAATAATCTCAGAAATAATATATTGTAGATAGTGAATGTGCAAAGGGCTCAGCCACCCGATCCCGTGCAAACGATGTATGGCTCTATGGATCTTCTTTCTGCATGGAATAATTCCGAAGGCGTTTTATATTAATAACAAGAAAGGAAGCAATGTTAATGGTTTTCAATTTGTATTTTTTTTTTAACCATTAAACATTCATATGCATTGATTTGCCGGCTCAGGCATTTGCAGACGTCTTACTCTTAACACATTTTATGGAAAGTATTTTATTTATTTATTTTTAATTTAGCCATTCATGTTTGGCAACTGGCCTCCCTGTTATGCTCCATATTGATTTATGCACAGAATCCGTGTCTGAAACGAGACGCTAATAGATTCCACTGAATAGAAAACTGTTTAATCCCTAATTGTGAATGATTGATTTGTCCTGAGCGTTTCCGTCATCCAAATAAATTACATTTTTTTTTTCTGACCGGATTCTTTTAATAAGATGCTTCCATGCTCAGTTCGTATTTCTTTCTTTTTTTTTTGTTCTCTCATTTTAATTGGAAACGGGCTTGCCCAAAGAAAAATCCAAATGTTAAGGACAATAAAAAAAATAAAAATAAATAAAACTATGCATGTGAGGTTTGAAAAATGACACTGGCTGAGATACAATGTTAGAGAAACCAACGATAGCTTTTAATGGCCGGCAACATTGTAAAATTAATTTACAAGGCACCCATATATTAGTTCTGTACTGATTGACAAAGGTGGAAAACATTATTGCGCAAGGAATAAATCGTTTCTGATGTTTGGAGCGCATTTTTTCACTTCTGATTAAACAAAAAAAAAATTGCAATTTTTTTTTTTTCCTGAATCTGTTTCATCCATAAAAGACATGTAATTGAGGCAATTGGCAACTAGGGACGTTGCAAACTGCGACACAGTACAAGTTATTGGTTTTAATTAGGTTCGGCGTTTGAATCATTTAGTAGCATCATTTAAACATAGATGGGACTGTGCATCAGCCAAATAAACAAATATCAGCGTGATAATGTTTCTTTTTGCCTCTGTGCCATCCGCTTCCCATGGAATGTGCAACCCCAGGGAATTGTCGCGTACAAGGAAAAAGAAAAAGTTAACACGCACAGAATTAGCAACAGGCGATTGGGAAAATAGAAACGAGCTGTTATATTCCGAATTATTATCAAGTGATCAAATCACTGAACTGTTCCACAGTCCCAGCTCACAAGCAAGATGCAGTGCTGGAGATTTTCCTAATTGAAATGCTGTAAAGCAGGTTGCGATCCAGAGTTAATATTTACATTATTTTATTTCTGATTCTCTTCTTCAATTTATTTCGTTCTGATTGTGGAATCTCCATCACACTGAACCCAAGAATTGACATGGATATTTTGTTAACCAGTTCCAGTTGGATAGACCTCTTTTATGGGTCTTAATAAAGTTTAAGGCGAATCCCTGTATATAAATTCATTAAAATCAGTGGCGTTTGGCTACAAAAAAACGTTTAATTGGCGTATAGGTCAAAGAGATTTTTGTAAGTATTTACCATTGTTCATTTCCTTACTTTTATTAAAAGTCCTTATCAGGTCATACATCACTAACAGGAGACCGAAATGACCTGCAGATTCATTTATTACCACTGTGCCTGGATGCAAAGTAAGTGAGAAAAAAAAAACCACCGCACAAAAAAGTGTGATGCGACTGGATTGCGACAGAACTACATTGAAGTCCTGGAATCCGTTAATGTCTTTATTTCGTTACGATACCAGCATCGGTAATCATTTCAATAGTAGAGTGACCAAGGAAAATTGGCTAAATGTTTTTTTTTAATACAGACGTTGCTTGAGAGAATTAGCGACCAAAGCGTTGGGCAAATCCTAAAACAATCTTGTTTCAAAACCATTGGAAGGCAAAAAAAAAAATGCCTTTATGCAGCAATCAATTGTTTTTACCTGCTCAGTAGACATAAGATGATGGAGATTGGTAAAGAATAGGACTGGGGCTTATTCTGGCCAATTCAACCCACTGCTTAGCTATTTAGCCTGAGGCGAGGCTCAGAGCTAAGAACAACTTGGACATGGCTAGGCAAAATCCAGCCTTCCACCTTGCAACACCTCAAGCAGAACTGCCATCCAAATCAGGAGGGGGCACAGATTCTAATTAGCTCTAGCTTATTGCACAGAGCGCTGTAGACTGGGCACCTTGCACTTTGTCCACTTCCAATGCACAAGCGCTATTATTATTATTATTATTATTATTATTAGGCAGCCCCAGATCTGCACTAATTAGACTGCTGCTGCTGATGGTTGTAGGCAAACTCTATTTACATATGCAGACAAAGTAGTCATTCCTTTATTTCTTGTACTAAATGGTTACATATAAATCAGGTGTATTTAGATATGCTTATATGCTATATATATAATGTTTAATATCAGGAAACAATTTCAGAAGTTAAATGATACACTAGTTAGATTTGTGTTCAGTATAATAGCAGTTGTTCGCTGCTGCAGACCTAAGAAGGTTTAAAGGGCAAGCAGCGAGGCGCTGAGCCTGGAAATAAAGTTGTAAGGACATGAGCCCGACTTGTAGCACTTTGTTGGTGTCAGTGACTGATGTGACCTCCCAGTGATCTCAGGCATATTCTTTCTCTGCTGGGCAGGGCCTGCTGTGTCCCCCTGTCACTGAGATGAGATTTAGGAATGGAACTTGCTAGGGAGAAAAAAAAAATATCTCTACATGATATACACGATTTTAATTATCCAAACAGCCCGCTTCTCGTTTCTTGTCTTCATTTCCCATTCGTGTTTTTAATCAAGCGCATTTAAGAAAGCAAATCGATTCCATTAGCCTGCAGTGACATCCAATAAGATTGTATTAGGCAGGGCCTCTGCAACCTCTGTCCTGGTGGTGCTCAGCTGCGACTGCCGCACGCGTGGACTGAATTGCTGAACTGCTGCCTGAGCGTCTGAATTTCCAATACGTTCCCTATGTCTGTCTGTCTATCTATCTCTACGGATTATTATGTCATAGCGATATAAAACTGCAGAAAAATCTTCTACCACAGTCATTAAGTTCATGTGTTGCCTTTTCTGAAGTCAGAATTGTAAAGGCGGGAATGAGCTGAGAGCTGTGATGTGTTGGCAGTCTGCTGTGTGCTTGGTGGTGTCTAACACCGATCTTAAAGTATCATTATGTAAAACACATGCCAATTCATTCTAAATGGACTTTTTCCCCTGACTGAGTAAATGAAATGCCCATGTAAACAAATCCCTCGCCACACCGCAGGCTCGTGGGATTGCATCTGGGCTCCCCTAATAACAGTGAGGTTCATTACAGACTCAAATGGCCTGAAGATTTAAAATCAATTATTGTGAGCAGTAAAAGGCATTTTACTACCTCCGAATTAGTTCCAACACAAGGGAACAGTCGTATTTTCACAGAGGGGGTGATCCTCTGAACAGACATTTACTGCTAAGGACAAATGCACATATCAGTTCTGGGATCCAAATAATCACTTTCCCCTCATTATCACCAGGGAGAGAGAGCAGGGCACTACCAGTGTGACAAAGGGGGTGCTGTAAAAATGGGGTGATAATTATGGGGATTAAAGCAGAGTCAATGGGAGCTGGCCTCTATGGGATCCGGCTTTACCAGGTTGCAGGAAGCTCTGAACTAACTTGGCATGCTTTAAAGTGGTTGTTCAATGTTCACCTTTGAGTTAACTGTTAGTATAATGTAGAAAGTGATATTCTGAGACAATTTGCAATTGGTTTTCATTTTTTATTGTTTGTGGTTTTATAGTTATTTAGCTTTTTATTCAGCAGCTCTCTAGTTTGCAGTGTCAGCAATTTGGTTTCTAGGGTACAAATTACCCTAGCAACCCTGCATTGATTTGAATAAGAGACTGGAATATGAATAGGAGAGGGACTGAATAGAATGATAAGTAATACAAAGTGGCAATAACAATACATTTGTAACCTTACAGCGCATTTGTTTTTAGATGGTGTCAGTGACCCCCCAATTGAAAGCTGCAAAGAAACAGAAGAAAATTGCAAATCATTAAAAAACTATGAAAAATAAATAATGAAGACCAATTGCAAAGTTTCTTAGAATTGTCTCTTCTACGATATACTAAAAGTTAACTTGAAGGTGAACCACCCCTTTAAAAAATTATATTTTCTCACTGACAAATAGGAATATTACAGCGTTTTTTTAATAAATGTGGATAGATCAATATCTACTTATGGACGAAAATGTTAATCTGCTGACAGTGGGGGTCATTTATAAAGCAGCGCGTAATTCTTCACAAGTGGTTGTTTTGCCCATGCTTTTTCCTGAATGCTTAAATATTGCACTGCTGTGCCCGTCTTTCTGGTTTTTGCGAATTCGAATTTTGAATAAATTATCGCAAATGACTCGCAAACGAGGCGTGTCTTTGCGTGAGTACAGGCACTTTGCGAGCTTGTTGTGAGCAAAAATAGCGTTGACAGTGGGGGTCATTTTTAAACTTCGCACAGGGCAGATTAGTTCGCAGAGTGAATATATTTGCCCTGCGCCTGGTTATATTTATAAAGCTGAATAAAAGTGTGCAAACAGATTTGCAAATTTGTTTTTCACATTGCGAAAGTCTATAGGAGCTTTATAAATATGGCAAAAATCACAAATTGCGAACACTCTGCACCACAACTTTGGTGGTGGAGAAAATATTCGCAAAACTGTTTCGCAAATTGCGAATTTAAGTTACCGCTAACGCTATTTTTGTGCAAAACAACCTCGCCTGTACTCACGCAAAGACCCGTCTTGTTTGCGAAAATTCATTCACAATGCCAATTCGCAAAAACTGGAAAGACGGGCACAGTAGTGCAATATTGTAGTGTTCAGGGAAAAGCATGGGCAAAACTACCATTTGCGAACAATTATGCGTGGCGCAAAAAAAAAAGCAATTTTTGCCGTATTTAAAAAGCTCTTCTAGACATTCGCAACGTGCAAAACAAATTCGCAAATCTGTTTGCACACTCTTATTCAGCTTTATAAGTATAACCAGATGTAGGGCAAATATATTCACTTTAGGAAGCAATCTGCCCTGTGTGAAGTTTATAAATGAGCCCCAGTGTCTTAGAAATACCATTGCCATTCATTATAAAGAAACTTACTACGCATTGTGGGTACCAAAAGTTTCAAGATATAAATTAGTTTTGCATTGCACAAATCTCTCCCAGTGGCCCGACCCTCTTGGGCCCCTGCCATGCCAGATACCCCCTCTCCCAATCTAATGTCAAATAAAAAATTGGCTGACGTGTTGCACCATGCGCCTAGTGCACATGCACAGTGGTGTGCGGTGCCCAGCACGCATGCGCAGTGATTTGCAGCGCTGTGATGTCAGCACCTGGCGGTGCTGCTGTAATAGGTGAGGGGGGGTCGGAGGGGGTTTGGTTGGGTTGGCGGGGAGCCCCAGGCCCCCCAGTATGACCCTGGTA
>CM044433.1:114469889-114480270 GCA_024363595.1 Xenopus borealis | reverse complement strand
ACTTTGTTAAAACTGTGCTATGTCAGATAAAAAATATTGTATACATCTTTCAGATGTTAATTCTTGGTGGTATAGCAATCATGGGTCCATTGTTCCCACTTAATTTGAAGCTGAAATAACACTGTTACAACTTTACATTACATTACATTTGTGTCTAGATGTCCCCTGCAAAACAAGCAACCCATCTTCCTCTTCGTAACCAAAAACAAGATGCTGTATTCATGAGGGGCAGCAATTTATTAAATCAAGGAAGGCAGTGTGCAGAAAATGTTAGACTGCAGATTGTTGCATTCCTAGTCATACATGATCCCTATCATGTAAGCACATAAAAAGCACCTGTTGTAATACTTCACTTATTGAGACCTTAACTTTTGTGGTTTCTGTTTTGCAGTAACAGATCAAGTGCGGAATTGGCATGGTACACAGCATTAAGGAACTAGCTGTGTGGACTGTGTGTTGTTTGGTATTGTGATTCTAAGTGACTACATGCAACATAAGGTCTAATCAACACACAGAGAAGATTTATCTATTTTGGTGTTCAAGGAAAAGAAAGCACAATCATGTAAAAGAAAAATTGGAATAAAACTCATGCAACTTTTTCCCAGCAAATCCATTTTTTTTAAACAAAAAATCTCTAGTACTAATAAACATAATGTTCATTATGCTACAGAAAATAAGTTGCACACAAATGAAAATCACATTGTTCCATAATTTTTTTCAATAAGACTGAAAATCTCAGCTATTTTAATAAACTGGGAGAAAATAAAATAAAGTGGCTTGAAATCTTTAGAGACAATTTCCCCTGACATTTAAAAACTCAGCAGCTTTAACTTAAAATTTCAATTTTTTCTATAATAATTTTCAACTATTGGGTTGAAAGACTTTTTTTTCAGTTCAGTTGTTTTCTCATTGTTCACTAGAAATAAAGAATTTGTTGAGTTGCTTTCCGAGTTTAATTTTTTACAGTTTCTCAAAATTTTTATGTCTCTGGTGTTTCAGTCGGGTAGTTCAGTAATTCAGGGGCCACTTTTGAACTGTTACAATTTGCTACAGTTGATACATGTCTCAGCAACATCTGTGGAATATTAACTATTGTATTGTAACTATTGTATTAACTATTGACCCCCCCCCCCAGAGTTTCTTCCCTTCACAAATGCAAAATCATTGAAAAAAGGCTTTATTTCTGGTAAACTATCTGACACCAACTGAACTGAAAAAGTATTGGAAGATGAACAATCTCTTTAAAAAAAATTCTCAAAAACAATTTTGATCATGTTTTTTTCTCAGATGTGTATTCAAATCAAGGAAAAAATACAATCTAGAATACTGATAAATATATCCCTTAATCTTACATTTTGAGCATGAGACAATATATTGCACTAATTCATTAGATGATTTATAAATGTCTGGACTACACACAAATTACTTATAAGTAAATAGATTAACTAAATCCAGAACTGTCATTGTATCCAGCATTAAAATATGTGAACAGATGTGTTTTTTGCTGACATGGTAGAAAACTAATAGGCTCTACCATCTGACTTAATTTATTGTTTATTTTCTAGAAACATGCTTTGAAAATGTACCTATCCTTCAGCATTTAAAAATGTTACCTAAGCTGGCCATCTAGCAGTAGAGGTTGTAACTAAGCATTTACCCTTTGTCTCAGGTCTCAAACATCCATACCTGCAAATAAAGTCTAGTAGAACAGGACATTGTGAGGAACTGATGAATTTAAAGGGGTGGTTCACCTTCACGTTAACTTTTAGTATATTGTAGAAGGGCCAATTCTAAGAAACTTTTCAGTTGGTCTTCATTATTTATTTTTCATAGTTTTTTTAATAATCTGCAATTTTCTTCTGTTTCTTTGCAGCTTTCAAATGGGGGTCACTGACACCAGCTAAAAACAAATGCTCTGTAAGGCTACAAATGTATTGTTATTGCCACTTTTTATTACTTATCATTCTATTCAGTCCCTCTCCTATTCATATTCCAGTCTCTTATTCAAATCAATGCAGGGTTGCTAGGATAATTTGTACCCTAGAAACCAAATTGCTGACACTGCAAACTAGAGAGCTGCTGAATAAAAAGCTAAATAAATCAAAAACCACAAACAATAAAAAATTAAAACCAATTGCAAATTGTCTCAGAATATCACTCTCTACATTATACTAAAAGTTAACTCAAAGGTGAACAACCCCTTTAAATGCTTCATGCTTCTCTTGACATCCCTCTGTTATTAATCTATCATAAATATACCACTAATTCTTATAAGCTTGCCACCACTATGGCAGTTGTCTATATGATAGTTAACAGGGGGATTTGGAAGGAACAATAATGATTAAAGGTGGCCATAGATGGACCAATAATATCATACAAAACAAATTTTCATACAGTATTTGGTGCATGTATGATGAGAGAAGAGTTGACTGATATCAGCACAAGACATCAGGCTGATCGATCAGGCCAGGCAGAAAATTTTGATCAGGCACCTTGAAGGAACAGGAACATGAACATCGCCCATTGTAAGTGCTAAATTGTATTGTCAGGGCCAGGCCAGACCCGATGGGCGACCCAGGCAACCCACCCGATCCCTACGCAAGAGCGCGCATGCACGCCTGTCTGAGGATAAGCATGTGCACCTATGTGAGGACATGTAGGGGAGTGCGTGAGGACACGTCGGGGAGTGCGCACATGAGCACTGACCCACACACCACCACGACCTCGTAGGCGCAAACCCAATGTCAGATTCTGAAGCCTGGACTGGGGGAGGCAGCAGGGAAAGGTACGTGCCTGGTGGACCCCAAACTTTGTGCCCTTGGCACGTTCCTACTCTGCCTACCCTAGTTCCGGCCCTGTGTATTGTTGAAGCCTATTGCTTCTACCTGTATATCTAACGATTCAGTTCTACACGTGTTCATTGAAATGAACGTTCTTTCTTGGAAAGATCTTTTCCAGGAAAGATCATAATTGTATCATAATAGGCATTTAGCCTATGGCCACATTTAGGCTAGTGCCAGATGTAGCAGATCTCAACCTGCAGAGAAACTAAAAGCGAAAATCCACTCCTCCTCTGCTCCTTGATGTGTCTGCACCTGGATACATTACCTGGGCTCAGGTGCAGGCAGATGTGGCAGTTTGCAACTCTTATATTTTGTCTGTACCTGCTTACACCCAAGCCAAGGTAGTGTATCCGGTTAAAGGCACATGAGGGAACCTGAGAAAATACACCATCAGCCTGGACCTGGGAGTAATTCCAGGGTTTTCTTAGCAGGTTGTGAAAATACTCATGTACCTAGTGAATTGGACATTAAAATGGTTAATTCCATATGCCAGACATGATGCCACTGGAACAAATGCAGGGGGAAAAACGTGTGCCACAAATTTGGTGCAATTTGAGTCCATATTGTTGCAACACTGTTCAATACTACTTATTACAAACATATTTCTCTGGGCAATTTATGCTTTCTCATCATATTTAATAATCTTACCAAAAATGTTACTTTTTTTCTTCTGAGATGAAGTAGTCAGCTCTACCTCGATGGAGAGACAATAGCAAAGAGACCTGATGTTGACAGATGCTGCCACAAGCTCCTAGCAGTTCTATGATTTAGTGATTCAAGTGATCCTTGTCATCCTTATTACCATTATCTCCCGTCAGCCTTTTCTTTTCCTGCTATGTAAGATTAACACTGTTGATTTAAACTATCAAGCCCAAATGCCTCTTGCTGGTAGGTTCGCATTGGCTTTACTTTGAAAATTATACTGCAGATTTTAAAATTTGCTGTATGATATATGTATTTGATATTGTGCTTGCATTACATTAAGGCTACCAAAACAGCAGTATACACTTACATATACACTTACATATTTTATGCACAATAAAATTACATGACCTCTTGTTTCATACTGCACCAAGTAGTTTCCAATTGTCCTTGCCATAAATCAGGCATCTAAAAAAAATGTTCCTCTGAATGTGACTCTAAGATGTTGGAATGTATCTGACTGGATATTTGCCATCTACATCTAACAAAATGGAAAGCATTAAAGTAGACTTTACATTCATAACTTATCTCGGGAGATATCTTTCAGTGTTTATAATTTCCTTTATAAGTTTCTAAGCTCAATATTGCTATCAAATAATTACAGACAAACATTAGTCTGAACAACCTTTGAAAAGATGTATGACATGCATGTAAAAATCCTCTGATTAGCTTCTAAGCCCCATGCACATATTGAGTTTCTAGTACATGGACTTTGTTCTCTCATTCTTCAGTATTAAATTATAAAAATATATGTAGCATCACATGGAATGTATTATTGTTGTCATCACTCATTTGTCATTTTCATATTCAGTGGTTTAGAACACGAAATAAAATAAATGTCAGAATTCCAAAATCAACAGTCAGGATTAAGTGACATGGAGGCAAGCAGATTGCCCTTTAGTTTGCTTGTGTTGCTGCATGAATACATAATTATTAGTGGGACATGAAATTAGGGCACTCCACATTTCTAGACCCTACACACAACAACCATAGAGGAAGAAGACTTTGTGGTCCCAGGGGGGGGGGAATCCCCCTTCTTTACCCCTTTGTATTTCTTTTATTTGATGAGTGACCTCATGGCGGGGGAGGGGGGTTGCAGAGAGGCATGAGCAGGAGCAACTATTGCAATGGCCCTTTGAAATATTTTCTAGCGGGGGGCCCACCATGCTTTTGTTATGCTTTTGGCTCTTTGGTAGCTCTGCTGTAAACCCGTTTTTTAGACAATTTGCCTTCAAACCAGGAATTGAAAAACAAGCACCTGCTTTGAGGACACTGGGAGCAACATCTGAGGCAGGGATGGCCAACCTGTGGCCGGAGGGCCACATGCAGCCCAGGATGGATATGCATACGGCCCAGCTTGAAACCCTTGGTTCCCAAGGAAACATCATGTTGCAAAGGATATAGGAGTAGGCAATAGGGGGGACTCTGCCCATTGCCCAGTTAGTAGTAATAATAATAATAATAATAATAATATAATGTCTATTTAATATCCAGGTGGCCCAGGGAAGCCAAAAGACTGGACACCCCTGATCTAAGCGGTTGTTGCTTGTGAGCCACTGGTTGGGGATCACTGCATTATGGGGTCAAGAAAATGGGGGCTTATAATAAGTCTTGCAAAAGGTAAAAGAGGGAATTTCATAGTAATGTCCAGAAGAACCCCACTGTAGGCTAATCACTGTGTCATGTTATCGTTTAAAAATGCAGCAGTATTAACATAATTACATTGCATGGCAGGGTCTGAGTGATCACAAGGTTAGGCTATGGATGTATAGTGCAGGAGTATTGTCAACCACCCATGAGAAATAACGTGTAAGGGTTTTGGGTTTTTTTCTGTTAGACATCTCATTGCTGCCTTGGAATATAAACTGAAACTAAATGTAAACAAATTTAGCTAAATGAAGCTTTTCACTTTTATTTATATACAGTTATCTTCTCTGTTTTAAATAACATGGTGTAAAGGCACTGCAGTTCTTAAGTTAAAGGAAAACTATACCCCCAGAACAATGTAGGTCTCTATTAACAGATATTGCCTAAAACAACTCATATGTAAAACCCTGCTTCATGTAAATAAACCACTTTCATAATAATACACTTTTCTAGTAGCATGTGCCATTGGGTAATCATAAATAGAAAATAGCCATTTTAAAAATTAAGGACAGCCTCCTGGGATCCTAGGATCCAACGGTGCACACAAACATACCAAACAAACTATAAAGTTAGGTCACATGAGCCAATTAACAGTCAGAGTTCTGTCTTTTGCTTCAACACTTCTTCCTGTTACAGTTAGAGTTGAAATATTTCTGGTCAGGTGATCTCTGAGGCAGCACACAGACCATCACAAAATGGTGGTTCAAGGCAAGAGATGTAAAAGGGCAATATTTACTTAAATATATATACCAGGTAGGTAAGATTCTTTAATATGTCACTTGATTTGATCTGTTGCTCAAAAATTCATTTTGGGGGTATAGTTTTCCTTTAAGCAATATTGGCACATATTATGTTATACTTTTCAGTGAAATGCACAGTGGCCAAAACTAACATTGGTTAGTTTTGAAGCAAATTATATTCTTATTTTCCCTCCATTTGCATGTAAAGAAGTGTTTTATTGAAAATATTATTCAAGGAATCATGTCGCATAAAGGAGCTGCGTCTAAACGCATATATATTTTTCATCTTTCAACACAACAAGAACGTTACCCTCACTAGTAGATAACAAACTCCAGTACTGTGATCCATCTCTCCAAGTGCACACGCTCTTTCACAAAAGCCAAGATCATGTTATGCGGGAACCCAATCCACTATACTGCTGGAGCCACCAAGATTGGCAATCACAAAGTCTCTAAAAGGATTTCATGCACTGGTATGCTGTAATAATTTACTAAATTATTGCAGGTGGCACTGGCTATAGTGTTTCACGAAGGAGTCCCAAACAAGATGGGTATAACATTTTTTAAAGAAACGTATTTTAAAGGCTAAAGTATCTGAGAAAATTTGCCAATTAATATGTCCCTGGTAAGGCTTAGCCTTGACTATGCAGTGCAGTTTTGGGCAACATTATGATGGTTTTTGATGAGATAGAAATCTACAAAAACACAGTTTAATTGTTCCATGCAATACCTTTTAGAAATGACTACCAAAGCTGAGGCTGTTTTCTCTGGAGAAGATGTTTTTGAAAACGGACATAATTAATCATCTCGTAAGCTTAGACTTCATTAGTATTGCTTGCAGCCTCCACAGAAACAGTATTTTGCACTGGTTACATGTACAGGTCTGGGACCAATTATCCTGCTGCTCAGGACCTGGGGTTTTCCAGATAAGGGATATGCCCATAATTTGGATTTACAAAAACCTTTAAACATCTTTTAAACTTTAAATAAACCTAATAGGATTAGGATGCCTTCAATAATATTGATTATAAGGGAGTCAATAGGAGATGACCATCCCGTAACTCATTCTCGATTAAGGGTTTCCAGATAATAGATTCCTGAACTATCATAAGCTGAAATTAAGAGGAAGTACAGAAGGCAATTTGTCTCCTCCTGCTAGCATTGTGCATTTAGTGAACTGAATATTCAGGGATTATGTTGTTCTCCTTATGTGTGAATTAGTGTCATGCATTGGTATTATGCAAATAGAATTAGAAAGTACTTGTGGGCATATTTATGTAGGTATTTTTTGCCAGACTAATGCTTAATTATCACCATACTGGAACTGATATAACACTATGAAGTCACTGGATAGCAAATGAAAATAAAAAAATGAAGAAAAATTCTGTGTACAAAGCAGCAACACTCAAAGTCTAGACATTCAATAAAATAATAGCATACTTTTGCTAATACACATGATTTGTTATGCATGTATGTAGTGTTAAAGTGGCAATGAATGGTGTATGCCAATTCATTTTTATAAACATTTATTAATAAAACTCTTAATTGTGGGTTATTGTTATATAAAAGTTGACAACCTACAGTCTTTTCATTTATGCTGTCCCATACAAATATAACTCTTAAAGGGGTTGTTCACCTTTAAGTTAACTTTTAGTATAATGTAGATATTCCGAGACAATTTGCAATTGGTTTTTATTTTTTATTGTTTGTGGTTTTATAGTTATTTAGCTTTTTATTCAGCAGCTCTCTATTTTGCAGTGTCAGCAATTTTGTTTCTAGGGTACAAATTACCCTAGCAACCTTGCATTGATTAGAATAAGAGACCAGAATATGAATAGGAGAGGGACTGAATAGAATGATAAGTAATAAAAAGTAAGAATAACAATACATGTGTAGCCTTACAGAGAATTTTTTTTAGATGGTGTCAGTGACCCCCATTTGAAAGCTGCAAAGAAACAGAAGAAAATTGCAAAATCATAAAAAAACTATGAAAAATAAATAATGAAGACCAATTGAAAAGTTTCTTAGAATTGGCCTTTCTACAATATACTAAAAGTTAACTTGAAGGTGAACCACCCCTTTAAATAAAACCTTTCCAGGTACAAGAATCCCATTTTAACTCATTGTCTTGTATCTTGGCTAGATGGTAGCTCTGCCATACTAAGGGGAAGATTTACTTTTGGTCGAACTCGAGGGTTAATTAAATCTCGAATTCAACCAATCGAATTTCGGTGGTATTTTAACCCTTCAAATTCGAATAAAGAATTTGAAGGGTTTCAGTGAAATTCGATCGATCGTATAAAAAAAATTTGAATGAGCAATTAAATTGTTCGAATAGAATGATTTTTTTAATTCAATCTAAAAATGCTGAAATAACCCTATGGGAACTTCCCATAGGGTTATACAGCAATTCGGTAGGTTTAATCTGGCAAACTAGGGATTCGAATTAAAATTTAAAGGGAAAGTAATTCGACCATCGAATGGTCGAATGATCGAATAGATTTTTATTCAAATCATTCGAATTGATCGAATTTTTTTTAATTCAATGTTCGAAGTGCCCAAAAACTTTATTCTTTTTGAAAATTCGACCGAATTTCAAATCCTTCACACAAATTTAGTAAATCTGCCTCTTAAAATAATAAACTTTTCTATTGCCATAGAAAAATACAAAGATATACAACCCAAAAGGCAGATTCAGTAACCATGCAAAGCCTTATTTACAAATTCACACAAAGACTTACTCGAGTGAATTGTACGATAAGAGTTTTAGATTATAAAGTAAGGTTCAAAATTTGTATAGGTTAGACAAAAAACTCAGGAAAGGATGACAGGCTAGTAGGAGGTCATAAATCCCATCTTCCATATTGCCATGTATTCTGAGATTCCAATCAGTTGGATCTTTTAAAGATACTTTCCTACTCAAGTAACTATTCATCCAATAACAGCTAATATGGAACACTTTTAACTATTCACTATAATGCCTTGGCAGTATGAGAGAGATAAAATACATTTCCATATTTCTACTTTTATCAAAGTCCTAAAAATATGGTTGGATTTTACAATAAATATATATATATATATATATATATATATATATATATATATATATATATATGCAGTAACATTGATCCTTTATGTTGTGATATTAATAAGAAATCTATGCGCTTACCCCATACCCTATCCCTGGGGTTAGATGCAGAAACTGATGCAGAGATTCTGGGTCATTTATAAGTCCGTACAGCGCATATTTATTTGCAAAAGGTTGCATTGTCCATACTTTTTCCTGAATGCCCTGCTCTGTCCATCTTTCTGTTTTTTGATAATTTGCATTGAAATAAATTTTCGCAAATGAGACAGGTGTTTGCGCCCACTGTACAAGGTTGTTTTGCACGAAAATATAATTGACAGTTACTTAAATTCACAATTTGCAAAACTGTTTTGCAAATATTTTATCTGACACCAAGTTGTGGCATAATTGAAACGCAGAGTGTGCACATAAATATTTGCCATTTACGATTTATTACAAATATAAACAGTTCATAGACATTTGCACGGCACAAAAACAAAATCGCAATTCTGTTTGCACACTCTTATTCAGCTTTATGAAAGTAACCATGCTCAGGGCAAATATATTCAATCTACCCTGTGAGAAGTTTATAAATGAGCCCCAGTGACTTAAAGTTGCAACTGTGGATGACCTGGTTGCCTTATACATTTGCACAAAATGAATCTTATTGGCTGCCATTACTGTACAATTAATGATATGCCAATGATTGTGAAAGAGAAAGGGAATGCATATTGCTTGAAGCCTCACAATCCAGACTGATCCAAAATTCTCCACTATGATCTATTATCAGAAAAATAGTCCTGAACATGTCCTTTAGTACACATTTGCATGAGTTGTGTTATTTTGAATGTTTCTTTGTTATGCCCCATCATGTGAAGCCTATTTTGTCTTTCTGATGCTTGCTCTAGTTTGGATTTAAACTCTAGACCTGATGTATTATCTCTAGCCAAGGGTGGCAGTCTGTTCCACATCAATGTGTTCTCCAGATTCTGTGTATCATTTCTTTAAATAAAGCAGCTTGTGTTTTATTTGCTGCTCGGTACTTTACATTGTACGTACTTATCAAACAGTGCAACGCTGTTTTATAATCCTCTTAATTAGTAAATAAATAAATAATATGTGTGTATCAATTTTGTGAATATTTCATATTGATACCAACATTTCACATCATAGACTGAAGATTGTGCTGTTAAGGTTCAAAATCTAGAGACATTTAAGAAGCTTTTCAATTAAACAGCATGCTTTCCTGGTAGAAATCCCTACAACTTTTGTTGACTTTCACAATTTATGTATCATATCTTCCCACCACAAAGAACTGTTCAGATGTTTTAATTTAGCTGTAGGAAACTAATCTGAAACAAAGCTATATATATATATATATA
>CM044433.1:114430257-114469879 GCA_024363595.1 Xenopus borealis | reverse complement strand
ATATATATATATATATATTGTACACAAACACTCATGCAGTCCTATATTTATATATACAATTACAATTAAGCTGCTTGATAAGCTTAACTTATTTCAACAATGCTGAAGCACTGTCATGGCATGCACAGCACCTCATGAGAAGTAGCTTTGTCTGAGCATTGTTTGATACTGCTGAATAACAGTTTTTTTTGTCTACATTACATATTTCATCTGCCATTATCAAGTACAAAGGTGATACACCTGGAAGTGTGAAAGTGCGTGGACCATCAATTCCTTCTCACATTCACCCAGATCAACTCATCTACTCATTTTGGCCACAGGCCTGAACAAACTGAATAATGTTTTTTGGTCATACACATAGATTACATATATTGCTTGTGCAGTGTCACCTTTAAGTTTATGTCATATATTGAATTTTGATTCTTGCAGATTATTATGTTCATAGTAAACTGCTTATATTCACTGTACAGGCACAAGGCCTGCAGAATGCTCACTGTGGTTTTCCAGGTAAGCAGTCTTTCTGTTATTTGGAGCTTCATACTTTGTGTGTTGATCTATTTATCCAGCCAACCACAGTGCACTACATTTTAAGTTGTCTTCATCCAAGAGATTTGGAACAACAGCAGACATGCTATTTTGTCCCTAACAAGTAAAAGTACAGTTCATGGTGCAGCTGAGATCCTGAGCTCCTGCATTTGCCCAGGAATTTGAGTTCAACAATGAACTTTGATTTTGTTTTTGAGAGACAGGCTAAATTCCAAGACATTTTATATTTGCAGAGCATTCAGACAAGATCCCATCAACCATCAAAATATGCATTTTAACTCTGTCGCTGGAATATAAACCTTTCTCTGTGTTGATTGATGGTGCCTCCTTTGAGTGGTGTCAAAATTGATTATTTTATATATTGTTTAATTGAGGAGGCTGAAAAACTGAAATATGGATTTAAAGAGGTGTCGGAACTGAGGTGACAGGGTTGTCAGAATGTTGCCACAGATTGCTAGACATTAAATAACCTACACCTACACCAAAGTACACACTTGAGATCAGCATCTGTCTTGCTTGATGTGAGCAGTTGATGAACTGCTACCATGCAGGAAAAGGTTTATTAACTTGTAATCTACAGTATGGGCATTTCATAATGCACCATACTGCTCATTATATACTTATAAACAACATATTCCAGTGTTAGTGTAAATATTGCCATAATGCAATATATTTATCAATCAAACATGTGCTTTTGTTTTTTTAACTGCGTCAGACTAATTAAAACTAATGCTCAATTTGTCATGCAATAATTGTAAGGTTCTTGGATGCCCTAGATTATTCTACAGACATCCTCCAGAGAAGTGTCAAAGAATCCAATTAATGAAACCACCAAGAATGGGGTAGCAAAACTGATGTGTTGTTTAACTGTATTACCATGTTGGTACAAGAGTCATGAAATAATCAAAAGGATCACCAAGAATACAATGGCAAGCTTTTTACTTAGGTTAAAACTCCATGGGAGATTTTGATCATAGTTTGTGGGACACAACACCACACAACAGCACAAGGTTTGTTGGATCCTACAAAATCTGATCCCCATGGCTATAATGTTAAACTGGATTAGATAAAGTCAGATTTTTATTACAAAAATATCGGTCACCTTCAGATTTTGTCTTGTTTGATGAAGCCACAGCATGCTGCATTTGCTCTGATCTGAAGAATCTGATCCTACAGTATACACCTGAACATAATTTGTTTGCCAAGTCAAGATATTTTTCTGATGATTTAACTGATGATTCTGAATTACAGTATTCTGTGCCAGTTATGCGAAAAGCCATAATTATTACCAATTGGTTACCATTTAACCAATTCCATCACAAATCAATCAATAATATTGCACAGAATAGAGCTGTTACTCAGGTATGGTAAAGCATTCTGCATAATACTTATAGTCTTATAGCTTAATTTATTGGCAATAAACTGCATTGGTAGCTTTCCTTCTCCTTTAATAAGCAATTATTCAGTCATTAATGTTTAGTTATTTATACTTAAGGTTGATATAAGTGCTATATATTCATTATCCTCTTCTGTTCATATGTCTTTCTTTTATCATTCAGGTTTCCTTTCTAACTCCATCAATAGTCCTGAGTTATACACAAACCATTCTTGTGTCTTCTACTATTTGTCAAAGTGTAACACAATGGTTTGGTCCCTGCCTTTCCCTCCAATACAATCCATATAGTGTATAATTTTCCAGATATGTGTAACAATTCAACCACAGATTTTCCTTCCTATAATCATTACCCCCAGTCTTAACTGCAGAGTTACATAACTGCAAAGTTAAGAAATGCACCATCTTGAAAAATGGAGACTGGATCCAGGTTAAAAGTATATTTCAGAAAACAAACATACACAACATTTGGGTGTATTTATTTGCTTTTCTTCAGATGTCCTGAAGTACACTATTCAATGCCATATTTACCAGCTAGTACTGCCTGGACCCCATCTGCATTAATTCATAAGATGAGTGACCAACGGAAGTCACTACTTTTGGACTACATTTGGATTATAGATATAATTACAATTTACTAAATTGCATATTAGGCAGTGTAAACATATTCTTATTTCCCTTTTGCCCACAATATCCTGCAAAGGCAATATTTTATATTATTATATATAGTAACATAGTAAGTTAGCCTGAAAAAAGACACACGTCTATCAAGTTCAACCCTTAAACTTTTTTTTTCAACTGCTAGTTGATCCAGAGGAAGGTCAAAAACCCAATCTGAAGCCTCTCCAATTTGCCTAAGAGGGGGAAAAAATTCTTACCTGACTCCAAAAGGCAATCGGACTAGTCCCTGGATCTACTTGCAGTATGAGCTATCTTCCACAGCCTTGTATTCCCTCACTTGCTAAAAAGCCATCCAACCCCTTCTTAAAGCTATCTAATGTATCAGCCTGTACAACTGATTCAGGGAGAGAATTCCACATCTTCACTGCTCTCTGTAAAAAAAACCCTTCTGAATATTTAGGCGGAACCTCTTTTCATCTAAACAGAATAGGTGACCTTGTGTCAGCTGGAAGGACCTACTGGTGAATAAAGCATTAGAGAGATTATTATATGATCCCCATATATATTTATACATAGTTATCATATCACCCCTTAAGCGCCTCTTCTCCAGCGTGAACATCCCCTATTTGGCCAGTCTTTCCTCATAGCTAAGATTTTCCATACCTTTTACCAGCTTAGTTGCCCTTCTCTGTACCCTCTCTAATACAATAATGTCCTGTTTGAGTGAGGGAGACCACAAATGTACTGCATATTCTAGATGTGGCTTTACAAGTGCTCTATAAAATGGAAGAATGACCACCTCCTCCCATGACTCTGGGGCATCCTTTTAATACAGCTCAATACCTTATTTGCCCTTGATGCTGCTGACTGGCATTGCTTGCTACAGCCAAGTTTATCATCTACAAGGTCCTTTTCCATAATAGATTTGCATAGTGCAGTCCCATTAAGGGTATAAGTGGCTTGAATATTTTTACATCCCAGGTGCATGACTTTACATTTATCAATATTGAATCTCATTTGCCCAGATTGCCAGTTTGTCAAGATCCTGTTGCAAGGATGCCACATCCTGGATGGAATTAATTGGGCTGGATAGTTTTGTGTTATCTGCAAACACTGATACATTACTTACAACACCCTCCCATAATTCATTAATTAACAAGTGGACCCAATACCTAGCCCTGAGGGACCCCCACCTTACTCCAAGTAGAGAACATACCATTAACAACCACCCTCTGTACCCGATCCTGTAGCCATTTTCCTATCCATGTGCAAACTACTTCATTAAGACCAACAGACCTTAGTTTAGAAAGCAGCCATTTGTATGGCACGGTATCAAACGCTTTTGCAAAATCCAAATAGATCACATCTACTACCCCCCACTGTCCAAAATCTTACTTACTTCATCTTAAAAATCAATCAAATTTGTCTGACATGACCTATCCTTCACAAAGCCATGCTGATTGCTGCTCATAATGCCATTCACTAGGACAAAATTTTGAATGTGATCCCTTAACAAGCCTTCAAATAATTTGCCCACCACAGATGTCAAACATACAGGCCTATAATTGCCAGACTGAGATCGTAATCCTTTTTTAAATATTGGGATGACATTAGCTTTCCTCCAATCCATAGGCACTATACCAGATGAAAGCGAAATAGGGGCTGGTCCAAAACTGAACTAAGCTCTCTAAGAACCAGTGGGTGTATACCATCAGGCCCTGGAGCATTAGTGCAGCTATGAAGTGAGCCTGGGAACTCTATACACTGAACTGATTTAGCACATTTGCATTTTCTGTATCTGTTACAACCATACTGGTACCATTATTTAATGGAACAACACTCTCAACCTGCATATTTTTACTATTAATATATTTAAAAAACTTTTTAGGGTTACTTTTCACCTGCGCCGCAATTAACTCTTCATTTCCTTTCTTTGCCTTCCGGATTGCTGATTCACAACATTTATTACAGTGTTTATATTCATTAAATGCAGCTTCTGTCCCAACAGGTTTGTAGTTTTTAAATGCCTTTCTCTTCTTTGCTATTAATTTCTTTACATCTGTATTAAGCCACATGGGATGATTCTTTGAGCTTCTACATTTACTCCTTAAGGGAATAAATTTGGAGGGCCACATGTCATATGTTCAACATGGTACCAGTATTAAATGAAGGTTTGCAAATGCAAGGAGTCTGACTGGTAAAATGGGAGAGCTGGAGGTGCTGGTGCTGGAGGGAAAATATGATGTGATTGGTGTGGCCGAAACATGGCTGAATCAGTCGCATGACTGGGCAGTTAATATCAGCGGCTATACTTTGTTTCGGAGGGACAGAAGCAATAGAAAAGGAGGAGGGGTATGTCTATTTGTTAGGCAGGATTTAAAAGCTTGTATAAAGGAGGAGGTTATGATAATGAGGGGGCAGAAGTCTTATGGGTGGAATTTTTCACCAAATGTAAATCCAACAAATTAATTGTAGGGATATGCTATAGATCCCCTAATGTAAGTAAGGAGGAGTCTAATTACCCAGATATTGTCTGGAGCAACAGTACTGCCAGATCAGTTAATGGGAATATGTTTATAAACTTGTTGCATGACAATTTTATGGCACAGGTTGTTGAGGAAACTACCAGAAAAAATGCTATTCTGGATCTAGTGATCTGAAATGACCCAGAACTTATAGCAAATGTGCACGTCATTGAACCCCTGGGTAATATTTACCATAATGTTATATCATTTAATGTCTGGTGTAAAAAACAAATATATACTGGGGCAACAAAAACCATGAATTTTGTAAAAGCTAATTTTAGTGCCTTGAGGGCTGCCCTTCAGAGTATTGATTGGGGCATTACCTTTTCAGCTAAAAAAACAGAACAGAAATGGTTGTCATTTAAAATGATATTAAATCATTACTGTTCTCAATTTATTATATGTAGGACTACAATACTGAACATCAAGGCCACATTCCTTAGGCAGTCACTAGGAACACAGGAATTTAGGTTTCTGTGGGTTTCAATGAGAACAAACAATAACCCAAATGTCTAAAGTACTCCTTAGACAGTTATGCTAGCATTTCAGGCTGCTGTAACCTCACTATCAAGTTCTGGCCACTGCAGAAATATAATATTCCTTTATACAGTCTCATTATTGCATATGTATTGTAGTGTAATCGGTCACATTGGCAAATAACTATGCATAATTGCATTCCTACACCTGATGATGACAAACAACTGGATTTGTACAATGTCTGTAAAACATCCAGCACATTTTCTATGGAAACAACTAGACAAAACACATAATATTCTATTGTATACATGAAACTACTACTATGGAAACAACAACTACACAAAACACATAATATTGTATTCTATGTATACATGTATATATATATATATTATATATATATATATATATAAGCAAAGTCGTTGTTGACGGCACTCCATAATCATGCAAAGGTCCACAAAAGAAGTCAAATAATGAAGGTTTATTTGAAGACCAACGTTTCAACTCCTCACAGGAGTTTTCGTCAGACCCTGTGATTGGCCATTTGGCCCCTATGTGGATTGTCAGCCTACACTAAGGCTCTGTTTGGCAGTACATCTGTTTTTTATGCAACCAAAACTTGCCTCCAAGCCTGAAATTCAAAAATAAACACCTGCTTTGAGGCCAATGGGAGCAACATCCAAGGGTTGGAGAGCAACATGTTGCTCATGAGCTACTTTTTGGGGGCAACTGGACTAGAGTAACAAAACTTTTATTTGAAGCAGCTTAGGTGGTTCTTCATGATTAGGTCAGTGAGGCTGTGGAATCCCTGCCAGGTTATATATTGGCAGATTAAAGCTATAAGAGAGGCTTGGATGATTTCTTAAACAAGAATATATATGGCTATTGTAATCTAATTGTAAGACCATTAGATATAAGTATAGATATTTGCATGTAAAGTTTAAGTGTATATGTCTGTAAAATATGTCTATATATGTGCATTGGGGTTTATTTGGAGTGTTTGATGAACTTGATCAACCCAACGTAACAATGTAACTATACAGTGAATATAGACTGCTGTTTATATATTTCACACTTTGCAACTGAACATTGTTTAAGGGCCACAACTAAACTGCCTATAATCCCGCATCACTCCATATCTTTTATGTATATAGTTATACCCTCTGATTCATTTCCTGAAACTTTGCAAAAGCTGTATTAAAGAAAAATCTATTTTTTTGACACAGTGGGGCTCATAATATAATACTGTGAAGATCACATCACAATTGAAAAATTGCACCTTTTAAAAATAAGTCATTATTTGTATTACGGTATTCATGATATGAAGTTTCTTAGATAATATATGCTTTAAATATTATGTTGTGATAGCCAAAATGTAAGAACTATCAAAATCAAAATCATGAAAAATAAATATACCTTGCATTATTTGTGAAGGCCTTTACATTTGCACAGAAAGGTTGAAATCATATATAATATGTGCAAATACTAGAAGCAATATTTATTGAGTGAATATAAAATGCTTTAAATTGTTTAAAATATGCACATATATTGGAAGGTTCAATAAAGAGCAGTAGTTCATGAAAATATGATCTTGCTGTAATTTACCATGTTATAATGAAAGTGTCAATTTTTGGGAGAGGATGCATATGTCCAATAAATACAAAATACAGTACCATTCATCAATACTGTTCAGTGCATACTTACCACTAACATTTTCCTTTGGTGAAAGCAATGTAAAAAGGTTATTACATGCTAAAAATGCCTGCGTATACAAGAAATACAGAGTCCTAATTTCAGCATCTACATAACTCAAAATAAGGTGAAATGTTTTCATAAAACAGAATGACAGAGTTTCTTTATGTGTGTGTATAATGTTGCGGTTAAATATGTGGTTGCCCTAAGGGATCATTTTTTTCAATTGAAGGTTAAGCCAATATTAGCATAGAAAAATAAATTAATCGTATGGCCCAGAGCATCCGAGCCACTGCTGATTCCAAGATTGGATATGGAATGAGTGAGCTACTAATTGTGTAAATGCTGTTAATTAGCTGTGTAAAGCCCCAAACCAGACTCTTCCTTGTAACTAATAAGAAATCAATTAGCTAATGAAGTGGCCATTAAATATAATGCTAATCTAAGCCTGGATTTTTTTTATGTTTCTTCTTTTTCTTATATTTTTTCTTTCTTTTTTCTTTATGATCCTTCCTAATTGCCACTGCCATACGGAGCTCGCAGCTTTCAGCATACTTAATGAAACATCATTATATCATAACTGGCATTCTTGGAAGAGTTAGTGGCAAACCTGCTTCCCAATTATTTTTAATTGCCAGGCATACTCATATCTGGGCTTTTTACCAAAGAGTTCAGAGAACTTCACTGTCATGTAATCTATCCAATGATTTTATTTTGTTTTCTCAACATATGAACTTTGGCTCCTGTGTTACTTGCTATGAACACCCTACCCTAAACAGAAATGAATGTAATTGCATTCTTGATTTCGCTTGATTGGAACCCACACATATCCAGCCTCGCTTTGTTAAGCATCCAGTGACTAACAATGTTCATGTACAAAGATCACAAACGCTTGTATAAAATATAAATATACTTACTGTGGGGCTGATTTATCAAGTATAGGATTTATATATCTTTACAAGTGGTACCAATGTTTGCTGCTTGTTAAAAAAAAATGCAGGGGTTAGTGTCAGATTTAACAATTTATCCTCCACTCTGAAACAATTAGGATAGGTATTAGTGCTCATCACTGATGCTGAGCTTCTCTGAGTACTAATACCCATAGGAAAATAATGTTCACCACTACTTAAAGCAGTGAAACACATTCAGACTAACTGATACATCGATTTTCTTTGATAAATATGTCAATTTGTTAAAAGCTTTCCTGATTTGCAGGAAAAACTTCCCAACAGTCAGTACAGTTTTGATATAAATATATATTTTTTACAAATCTGAAAAGAGTTTGAATCCCTGGGAAAATTGATGGATTTCCCAGTTTGATTTGTCCCTGTATATTTCTGGGAGGCAATTTTGAAGCTAAATGATATTTTAGTAACTCTTATTTGTTTAAGCTGTGGCAAGTAAATATAAGGGTGATGGAACATGGAGCATTTTGCTACAGTGACAACTTCTAGTTCATAGGTTTGAGCCAAAACTCATAGACAGTATCATAATCATAAGACCCAGCAGGAGTAATTTTCACTCAAAAATTTGGCAATGAGACGTCATTATCCTAAATGTACCATAACATAATTTGCAAACAATGTTTAGTTCTACAAGTAATTCCTATATTACAAGTTACAAACTGTACAAGTTATTTTCCTCATTTCAGATTATACTTAATAGTCATTGTCTTTGGCAACATGAACATTGCATGAAACTTAATTACAAAAATCAGTTTTAAGTCATATACATTGACTTTGCTTATGCATACATATAAGGCCCCCAGTAATGTGTAGTTCTCCATACGTGGGGTTGCTCACTTAACCAGCAC
The DNA here is from genome assembly GCA_024363595.1 of Xenopus borealis. Taxonomy (NCBI): domain Eukaryota; kingdom Metazoa; phylum Chordata; class Amphibia; order Anura; family Pipidae; genus Xenopus; species Xenopus borealis. The sequence goes on along the minus strand of CM044433.1, from coordinate 114,460,815 downwards.
TTCAATTTAATTCCAGTAAATTCTTCTGAATGAAGATGTATAATTAATAGAGGGGGGAAATTATGGAACAACATATTCTGGAATGCCTGATGATATTGTTGTAAAAGGTTCTCATAATAACTTTGAGACACTTTGATATTTTCTGAAAAAGGAAAAATATCGAGAACTACAGGGTTATTAGTATTGTATAATCATATGTAGTTATATTTATAACTACATTTCTCTTTTGCACAAGTGATAAACCATATGGGTTTATACTTGTATTACATATTAAACTCAAAAACATATGATTTTATTCATGAATGACTGTATTTCCAATAGGAATGCACCGAATCCACTATTTTGGATCCTTTGCAAAAGAATTGGCCGAATACTGAATCCTAATTTGCATATGCAAATTACGCATGGGAAGGGGAAAACATTTTTTACTTCCATGTTGTGTAACAAATAGTCATGTGATTTCCCTCCCCGCCCATAATTTGGTTGAATCCCGAATCCTGGATTCGGTGCATCTCTAATTTCCAATATTAACCACTTATTTTAAGGAATAATGAGCTGCTTTCCAATGGATTATAGAATAAAGTGACACTGACACTAAGAGGCAGATTTATAAAGGTTCGAGTTGTATTTTCCACAAACTTTTAGTTTTTGAGTTGATTTGTTTAGTCCATTTTAAATTAAATCCATTTTCGTTTAAAAAAAATACATCATCTAAACATGTCAAGGTTATGTAGAAGTCAATGGCGGAGGTCCCTTGAACCATTTGAAGATGTCAAGAGTCTTCATGATGTTCAAGTTTTTTTCAGAGGGTTTTGCCTGAAAACCCCATCAATTCAAGTGATTCAAGCTTTTTTTCCAAAAACAATTTTCAGGTTGTTAACCCCGAACTTGCTGACTCCAGTTTTTTCCATTCGAGTTTTTTCTTAAATTAGAAACCATTTGAGTTGTGAGTTCATTTGAGGAATTCTAAAATTCAACCTTTTATAAATAACCCCCATAAAGTTACCTATAGTTCATGTTGACAACTAATTGTTACTTGAAGTTCCTAAAGCTGTCTTTTTTGCTAACCTGACAGTCCCTTATCAACCTGTCAAAGTTTCCAATGCTAAAGGACTACTGTTGCACAAATATGGCAACCGCCATAGAGGAACATGGGGTTTCATAAAATTAATGTAAAAATACATCAGACAAATACTTTTATGGCAAAATTATAGATAACACACATAGAAAATTTTATGATAGATGTTAAAAATAGTTAAATTTTTGGTGTCAGGTTCAGTCAGTAAATGGCTTCTCTCAGTCAGTGATGCGCATTGAAAAATTGGACTTAATTAACTGGTGTCTTTTTAACAAATTTGAATGTAACCCATCTGCATGGAACACACATCTGTGAAAACCCATATCCTTGTGCATTACCCCATACCCATAAGTAAGGACACAGACATGAAAGCAATAATACTGATAAACATGGATGCATATACAGAAATTCTATAATTTTTAGGGTAAAAAAGTTTAATTTTCGGCGTATCCGATGATGAGAGACAAGAGGGATGCAACAGGAACAAGTTAAGTAATAGTAAGTAGGATGGTGTTGCAGGGTTGATCTGACACAACACCACTTTCGGATGCAAATGTTGCAAGCTGTGTCTGCATTTGACAGGCGTGTCAAGTCGGATCAACCCTGCAACACCATTCGACTTCCTATTACTTACCTTATTCCTGACACATCTGACTTGTCGCATCCGTCTTGTTGCCCAGCGTCGGATTCGCCAAAAACTGACCTGAATTGTCCGTATAGTTGAGGCAACTTATCCTTTAAAAAGTGGACAGTGGATAATTTATGCCATCCTTCTCCCATTGGCTACCACTCTCCATCTGCTTAGCTTCTCCAGAGCTGTCAAACCACCCAGATTATCTTGGAGTCACTTTCATTCACATATTGGGCTAGATTCAACCCAGTGAGAAAAAGTTATCTCACGAATTACCAAGTGAAAACTCATGGACCAGATTCAATTGGATGAGAAAAAAACTTTTCAGCTAATTCAGTTCCAGTTTTTTTCCCATAGACTTCAATATAGTTTTTGCATGATAAACTATGAGATAAATTTTTCTGAATTGAGTATCTCAAATTGAATCTTGTCAATGTATTGTCACTAGGGATGCACCGAATCCAGGATTTGGTTCGGTATTAGGCCAGGATTCATCCATTTTCAGCAGTATTCAAACCGAATCCTTAAAATCATGTGACTTTTTGTCACATAACAAGGAAGTTAAATTTTTTAAATCCGCATATGAAGTGCGTGGCTGGCTTTTGCCCTTCCTCTCACTAATTTTGATATGCAAATTAGGGTCGGATTTGGTTCGGTATTTCGCCCAAATCTTTCGCAATGGATTCAGGGGTTCCGCCAAATCCAAAATAGTGGATTCTAATTTTCACTGAATTAAATCTGACCCAATGTCTGAATGCAGATATCTCACAGGGAAGTATCATAAGAGCTCTGGTCTGGCGCTTTGTGTTGACATCATTGTTGATATGCCCAGAGCAGATGTGGGCCCACTAGATGCCATGTAGTTACCAGGAAATTATTTGAGCCAGCATCTGTATTTACCCTCTGCTGTGTTTAGCCTCAGACTTTCTTCCCGTCTTGCACTGTACCAGTGCCTATCTTCAGTTAACCTTCCTGTGCCTGAATTTGTGTTTGTTCTGCTACTGTACATCTAAACTACTTTCACTGTTACCTACTGCCTGCAAGTTTTTTCTGCAAGTCTCCTCCTTGTTCTTACTCCAAACTTTAAGACCATTTACTCCTGACAACCCACTGTTGCCTCTTGGTGGTCAAACTGAAAATGGACTCCACTGAGAAGGTGCTTCCTGATCTGGGAAAATATCTGCAAAATTAGGTGGCACATATAGAACAATCTACCAAGAGGTTGCTAGCTCATGAAAGGGTCAGTTTGTGCTTCTTGTGTTTAGAGATGAACGACTCTTCTGCTTGATCTAGTCCCAGCATCCCTATTGTAGCCTGTTAATCCAGTTTCTCTCTAGTTGTTCCTGAGCCAGTATTTCTGCTGCCTACTGGTCCTTAGCTGGTCGAGTAGTCGATATAGCTACAGCTTGGATATGTGGCTCCTGTGGAGGGATAAAGGCAGACTCTTTGCTTTCTGGAGAGGACATCTACAACCCATGGCTAAGTGCATAGGGCCTGTGGCAAAGGTTCACTAAACTAATAAATGGAGATTTTTCATGATATTTTTGAGGCCCCATGGTTTCAGAGTGCCTCCAACCCCTTAAAGGGATACTGTCACATGACCAGGCAAAATGACCTGAGATGGCTGCCTATACACCAATATTACAACTAAAAAAAAATACAATTGCTGGTTCGGGAATGGAATTATATAATGTAGAGTTATTTGCAGTGTTAGCAGTGTAATTTAGAAATAAAACTACATCATAAAAATCATGACAGAATCCCCTTAACAACGGTATTGCTATCGGTTTATTTCACTTCCCAAACTGAGGGTCTGGGGCTGTGCCCCTAGATCACCGTTATACTTTGGTAAGTGCATTCTAAGCAGTTATTTGTGGCACCCCTCATGTTTTTACAGCTTGTCCTGTGGTCCCAGGGCTCCCTTGAGCAAAGGGGTATTGTCATGGTGCTCAGCGGGACATCACTGAGCTAGTTCATCTCTGACATCATGTGTCAAGATAAAGCGCATTGCCACTAGCTACTAGGTAGTTCCCAAGGATTTCAGAGATGGCATCAGCCCGCCTCTTTGGCATAAAATTCAAATATTTAAAGTTCACTGACACCAATGAGGCTTGCTTGTTTGCTGATGTCCCAATCCTGGTGAACACTTGTAGGTGCTCCTTACTTGTTCCTGCTTTGACCTTTGGATTAGCCATGGCCGTTCTCCCTAACTTACCTTGTTATTGCAGTGCCTGTCATTTGTTCTGCTTAATAAAAGCAACTATTGTGGTTCAATCCTGACTTAATTTTTCCCAGCCAATCTCTTCCTCATTCCCTACACTTAGATCAGTGTTTCCTGAGACCCGATATGGTCCCATGGCAGTCCTGTCAATACAGGTTGACATATAGGCTACCAACAGAATTCAGCAGAGCATATTTCACAATATGCCCACCTGCCATGATAACTTGTGCATTCTATTTTATATAGCTATGCGTATGAAAAAAGTAATTGATGGCTATACTTATTGGACATCTACATAAAACACATTATATGACTGCAGTCAGCTCAGTAACTGAGTACATGATATATTGCATCTGAAATAATGACTAATCAGCCATGTAATAGCCAAATAATGTGCATGTAATTGGTGTCTAGTTCAAAAAGAATGATGTGGCAACCCTAGATTCAATTTTGCTCTTTTACTAGTGGCACTTTTCACCTGGCATGAAATAAAATGCAATTGTGTTTTTTTTCTAAATTTACATTTCTTATTTTCTTTCCACCTAAAAAAACAAAAATTTGCATGCATGTGCATACTCTTAAAAGGCCAGGAGCGCAGTCCGCAAACCTGAGCAGCAGGAACCAGGAACCTATAACGGGGAAAAATTATATTTCATCCCTTGAGTTTATGCCCATTCTTTTGCAAGACAGTACTTAAGTAGCAACAGAATGACACTGTCTGGAATTAGACAAATTGTTATAAACAAAAACCCCGAGATCTCTCTCAGTTAAGAAAACTCCAAACACACTGCCATTAAGTGTATAACTTGTATTTTTATTATTTCTGCCAAATTGCATAACCTTGCATTTCTCAACATTGAACCTCATTTTCCAGTTTGCTGGCCTGCTCTGCAAAGTGGCAGCCTCCTGCTTGGAACCTATAGTTCTGCACAATTTAGTATCATCATCAAAAACAGAAAAAGTACTTTCAATGCCCACATCCAGGTCATTAATAAACAAGATGAAAAGCAAAGCATCATGTACTGAGCCCTGCGGTACTCCACTAACAAAACTGGTCCAAATGTTCCATTTACCACTACTCTTTGTAATCTATCTTTTAGCCAGTTCTCTATCCAGGTGCAAATACTATGTTCCATGCCAACATTTCTTAATTTAACCAGTAACCTTCTGTGTGGCACTGTATCAAATGCTTTAGATACTGCTTTAGATACTGGCACAAACTCATAGTATTGTTATTTGCAATGAAGTCCAGTATTTTATCCCTTAATACCCCTTTAAAAAACTTTCCTACCACAGATGCCAGACTAACTGACCAATATTTCTGAGGCTGAAAACAGGATCCCTTTATGAACAGTGGCACCACATTAGCAATATGCTATATATAATAAATTAAATACACCAGCTTAATAGAAACATGCACAGGGCAAATGTGTTTAATTTGCAAACCATTCTGCACTTGATGAATGAGCCCCACTGCCTCAATTGCTGCCTAGTCTCAGTCATACTTCCTTTGCAGAATATGCAGAAGATACATTGGTAGGATACCCACAACTGTGGTGTAATAAATACCTCCAAAGTATTTTTACTTGCAGAAAACATTCCAGGGGCTCCGTGCCCCTGCATCAGTGGTATAGCACAGTTACAGGGCAGAAGATACCAGTCCCATAGTAACACTTGGTAGGCAGATTTACTAAGGGTCGAATTCGAGGGTTAAAAAAACCTCAAATTCGACCATCATATTTTTATCGAATTTTAAACTTCAAATCAATGTTCGAAATTCGAAGGGTTTTAACGCAATTCGGTAAATCGAACGATTGAATAAAAAATATTTGATCGATAACCATTCGTTCAAATTTTTTTTATTCGATCTAAAAAAAGCTGAAAAAACCCTATGGGAGCTTCCCATAGGGTTATACAGCAATTCGGTAGGTTTAATCTGGCGGACTAGGCATTCGAATAAAAAATTTAAAGGGCAAGTAATTCGACCATCGAATGGTCGAATAATCAAATAGATTTTTATTCGATCTATTTAAATCATTCACATGATTTTAGTAAATCTGCCATTGATGTCATATTCACCAGATTCTGCTCAGTTTCCAACATAATTGTGTCATATTTTAATCAATATAGCTTCAGCTATTCCACATAGTGCCCCACCTGACATAAACATACTTTGACCTGCAAAATCTAGATGTTACACTTTTCAATTTCTTTTTATTTTCTTTACTATAACATGGTATATACTACACCTACCTCTATGGTAATATAACAGACTATTCTCTATTTCCTTTAATGAGCTTGTTACTGCTAGGTGTCAATGCAAAAGATATAAACAATTTCTAAGATGATCACATATTTTTTATCTCTATTGGTGCAAATCCCACTCAGATTTCTCTCTTATACCAACCTTGGTTTAATGAAAGAAGACAAACGTACTGCAATCAAATCCCTGTCAGACTTTTCTCTTATAATACCAACCTTGGTTTAATTAAACAAGGAAAACTTACTGCCATTCATAATTCATTCTCGATAAAAAAAAACTTCCCAGTCTTCCTCTAATATTAATCCTATAATCTTCCATTTATCACCCTCTATCTCTTTCATTGACACTATAAAAATTGGCTTCCATGATCCTTCTAACCTCCTAGCCTTCAAATTCCCTCCTTCAGTACTCAATTTTTTTCTGTGCTCCTTCAGCTCCAGTGACCAAATGTGATTTTCTCAAATCTTGATGCATGTCTTTTAGATCCTATTTATTTCAAATTAATTTCTCCTCAACTATACCTATGCAATCTTTTGACTGTACCCCAGTCTGTACACTCTGAAAATGCTGGGTTTCAGGCCAGAAAAAGCCTGGCAGTAATTTTCCCTGAAAGGAAATGAAAGATTTTGGTAGCTTTTAGGTGATAAGTTATTCTTCATTACAAAAGCCCATTCTAGGAAAAATATGGAAACTGATTTTAAGCTTGAAAACAAACAGTGAGTTTCCTTAAAGCTTGAGCTGAAATGAAAATTAATAGATAGGCCCCTTAGTCTTATTTATCTACTGTATTTTTCAGTAGATTAACTTGCTCTTAAAAAATGAGAAAAGTTACATGTTTTGAAGTGACAAAGTAGACAAATAGTGAACACATAAAACAAAAGAAAATTTGTATTATACTAATATATTTCAATATCATAATGCCTATATATAGTCTGTGTACCTCAGAAACAGTCATTTTGTAACCATTGATCATTCAATGCAATTTTTTCTCTTTAACTATTGCATTTATATCAGGAACTGTTTAACATAATTGTCCTTCATAAAGTAGATGTCTGTTGAAAGAAAATTCGCTGTTCTGCTCAGAGGTTTTACAGACACTTTTGTAATTTCCATACGTTTTGTGTCTCATAATGGAAAGGAGCTTTCCTTTGTGAGTCAAAATGAACTCCAAAACATGTACTTCTACAGAACTGGTCTATCTGTCAGGATTAGGCTAGCTTGGTTGTTTTCCCTCACAATAAAAAATACACAGGACATCTGTGCTTGGAAGTATAAAAAAATACATATTCTCAAAAGAGAGGGTTTTTTTCCTTTTCTTTTTGGACATCATGCAAATTGTGTTTGTTAATTTGGTGCCCTCACTTTCATGAAATCTGCCACCAACAGCTGCCACTGTTTCAGACGTCAAAAGGAGACAAATAAACTGTGACACTGTTCATTAAAAAAACAAACCAGGTTTCTTCTAACAACATTAGGTAGAAAGATCCATCAATTCTTGTACATTTAGCATCTATAACAGGATCTGACAGTTACTCTACAGCTTTTTATAGACTGAACTGAAAAGGGAACATAAAATAATGTTCTTTCTAGTTGTTTGTTTAGATCATTATGTAAAATTATGTTTTTATTTCTTTCAAGCTTAGATGGACAAGAGTGGATATGATTGCATTATATTATTAGGTTTAAAGGTGCATATCATACAAAAGAATCATGGCTACCATATTATATACAGACATCATCTGTCTACCTGTCTGGTTACTAGCTTACATAGTAAAACACTGACACTTTATACATCTTGCTCCTTTAGTTTATATTATTATATTTACATTTTCCAGTTAAAAGATAAACCAAAGAAAATAAATTTTACACAACAAAACTTTTGGAAACCTGATCATCACCATAAATTATATTATTATGTATTTATGTAGTTCCAGTAAATTACTCACAGTGTTACATTAATCTATAACAAACAAGGTATATACAATAATGTAACAAAAAGGGCTACATAATAAAAATAGCATAAGAGGGCCCTGCTCAGAAGCACTTAAACATATATAGGGTTTTTGATTGTAAGCTCAACTAGAGCAGAGGCCAATGTGAATGATGGATAATATCTGAAAGCACAGCAGTAGTACACAACTTTTATTCATTTTCCCCACAAATGTTATAGATTTTTGAGGACCATTCTCTATGCATCAGCCACTCATGCAAGCTTGGCATTCTGAATGTCTAAGATAAATGTTCCCTTACCCTTACTTGTTGATAAACTGTTGCAAGTCTTATGTTTGTCCTTGTGTTATAAAAAGTTAATATGAAAATAAAAATAATTGAGATTGATATAATCATGTTGATAAGTAATTCAGTATTGCAAGGGTGCACTCTGAGTTAACCAAATACTCTAGAGGGTTCCCCAGCTTTCCTGAGAGCCATAGAACCATTGTGACAGAGGCCAAATGTAATCAATAACTTCTGGTGTGTGCCGAGGAACGGTTAATTATGGAGCCGATACCTTTATAAACATGATGCATGCCTAGGGAAGCTTCAGTCAATGCAGATAAGTTTTTCTTGTGACCTTTAATCACTTCATTTATGCATTTAAAAAATGACCTGTAAAAATATTTGATATGATTATTTATAAATACATTTCTTATTTATAGAAGAAAATGATTTTTTGTAAGTTCTTCAAATTAACATAACTCCACTGGAATGTAAACAGGAATAATTGTGACATTCTAGTTAATTGTTTTCCAGACTCTTTTTACATACCAGATATTCCTTTATTTACATCTCAGCAATTATACCCATTGTAACCCAGTTGATCACATTTACTGATCTACTACCTGAAAACAAGCCATGGTTGTTATTGGTAACAAGACCTGCAGCTAATTTTGTATCTGTCCTTATATTTCAAGAAGGTTTAAGTTCAACCACCTATTTCTCACATATTGATATATTCACAATACTCACATATTTTCCACAGAGAAACACTGAAAAAAGAAATACATGTTTTTAATTGTACCTTCAGTTCCCATAAATATGTACTCTTGCTTAATTTTACCTTTTTTACCAGTCTATGTAAATATCTGATGGCTATTATTAAAGCCCATTCAACCTCTCTTCACCGAAAGAGAAATATCTTATAAATAAATAACTAATTGAACTGAGAGAAATGTTATATATTCAGAACTTAAACAAAGTGAAACACAAAGATAGGGTTAATACAATTCACCTTGTAAAGGTGATGCGTAAGTCCCTGTTGTGATCCAAATGAGGGTCAATTAACTCACAGTAAGTGACCAATTACCTTAACCATAATGAGCCAGTCTTTTAGGGTGGTGGCAGATGAGAGATTAGTAGCCCAGCGACAAATCTTCTTTATTTTAAGCAGCTAATCTCCCCAAAATGCCTTCTCACTGGCAAGCCAGCGGGATGGCATACAAATCACTTCAGATTTCCAAAGCTACCCAAAGTTTCCTTGTGAGGCAACTTCTGGCGACTTCGGAAATGGAAAGTGATTTGTATGCCATCCCAACAGCAAGAATATGACTGACTCGCCCGACTAATCTCCCCATCTGCAGCCACCCTAAATTGCAACATTAACTGCAACATTGGAGCACAATATCATACCAGTATTGTTGCTCATAAACTGAAAAAAGTTCAAAACCAGTAATCCAGTATCAAAATTTTTCTTATACACCCCAAATATCTGAGCCATTTCTCTTAATTTTTTAATTCCTGCAGTTCATGAGTTCTGTTTTAATGCCACCATTCCTAAACTGCCCAAACTTCATCAAAATTATGATTAATAATACCCACTGGAATTTATTGCACAAATCAATTATTACATTTAAAACAATGTATACATATACCAATAATCTTTACATGTTCTCCCTCTCAACTTAACTGATTTGTTTGAGAAAATAAGCATTGCTTCAAAGGAAACATCTACAGACAAAAAATTTTCTAGACAACTCATATTTCTCTTACTGTTTCATATGAGAAAGGACAGGTTCTGAACAAAACCAATTAAAGTGCAATCTTCAAAGTTTGGAATCAGTTTAAAACTTGCACAGTATAAAACGTAACAAACAATAACCATTCTATGTTTAGCCAAGAAACATATTTACATAGTTATGTGATTATATCATTGAAAATGTCTAAAACATATTCCAAATATGAAATAAATATGAAGTTAGAAAAGCGCATAAATTGCTGTCTATAAATCAGATCTTCTTAGGCTCTGATATTATAGATAAGGCTGTCAGTCAGACTTAGTGTGAAAGGTATAGACAATAGAAAAATCCTTTTCCCATTAATATGTATAGCATCATTAGGTGGCTCTTTCATATTCCAAAGGGACTTCAACAAGTCTGTGAAAAATCCCACTGGTAGTCACAGCTTTTATGCGATGGGCTTAGAATGTTTCTCATCCATTACACCAAAATCCATGTGTCTGGTATGTGTATTAAGTAATTAAGGTTCTAGAATCAATTGAATTAAGCCTGGATAATTGATTGTTAATTGATAAATAAAATCAATACATTTATAAAAGATGAGTTTTCCTACTGACAGATCTGCACATTATCTTTGGTCAAAACAATGTTATTTTCTCTTCTCGTGGGACAACCTTTTTTGAGTTTAATAAAGAATTGTCTCTGTTACCTTTAATCACTATGAATCAATGCATATTGTAAGCCAAGAAAGTGTTTACTAATGAAAAAAAAATCATTATTTTAATCTTTACAAAGAGAATTTTTAGGGCTATGACATTTATATATTTAAACTACGCAAAACTACTCAAAAATATATTATAAGTTGTTTATTTATATATACATACATATTCCATTATATATTATATATAATACACACTCTAAATATGCCTCAAAATAAAGAGTACATTTTGTACAAAAACATCTTTTATCAACAAAAATGTAGTCAGATAAATGTTGTCTTTATTTTAATCACAATTAATCAATGAAATTGTAAGCCAAGAAAATGAATCCCAATGAAAAAATCAGTCTTGTACAAATGCGTAAAAAAAATGCATAAAAAGCTAATTCAAAACTTTGGCAAGTAAAAGCAGTTATCTTGCCAGTAATTATCTGAAAAACTCAATATTTTTGGATGTGGAAATACACATTGAACAATTTAGTTTTTTGGACAATTACTAGCAAAAAACCAAGAAAATCTCAATGTTTAGAATAGTTAAAGTTTTCACTTGACACAGGTGAAGTTAGAATTTTAAACCTAAAACTTGTAGAGGTCTTGTAGAAGTCAATGACAGTGGTCCCTTGAATTATTTAAATATGTTTTTTAACGTTCTGTTTTTTACTATGATTTGCTCTTGAAAACTCAATCAATTCAAGGTATTCAAGGTTTTTTAGCCTACAGCTAAATCAATTTTCTTCCCCGATTGCATTCAATCCTGTTTTTTACATTCAGTTTTTAATAAATACTCAAGTATTTAAGTTGTGAGTTTATTAGAGGTAGAAAAACCTCACAAACCTTACAAATTTGATAAATAACCCCCTTAAGCTTTCTTACCAATGTTTTGAAACATAACAATTTCTTCACCAGTAAAAAGGATGTAGTGGTTTAAGAAAAAGGAAACATCAGTGAGGACACTACTTAAACTCAAGCACAATACCACTTTCTTATGTTGAAGATTATCTGTTATTCAACCTTTCTTTCCTTCTTTGCTCTATTTTCTAGTATATGTTAGTGAGTTAGAATGGAGTTATTACCTATATCAGTCAACAACATTTAATGGGGACTACATAAAAAACAATTGTAAAATAAACCATTGATTTGCATTCCAGAAAGTGTCAGTAAAAATAGATCTCTGAACAGTAATGTTGTAACCTAACTTAACTGTATGTGCAATGAGAGGAATGAAGCCAAAGCCATTGTATGTAAAGTATTTATGTATGTATGCACATTTTTTTAATAGCTATACTTAGGAACGCAGCACTGTGCAGCAGAACAGCAAATTCATGGAAAATTCTGGGATCATTGAAATAAATAATTAAAATATATATACAAAGTACAGTTATTTTAAATATTTGGAACAAAGTGTCATAGAGACAAGAGGAAAAATCCCTGTTCCATAGAGCTTACAATCTAAATGATGTAATATATGATACAGTGTCTGATGCCTTGATTTTTTCAGGAACATTTTTCACATAATTTGGATCATCATAGCAAGTCTACTAAAAAAATATTTAAACATGAAATAAAACATTTTAGCATCAATATGGCACCAATACAATGTTGGCATAAATATGGATTTGTGCATATCAGGTTTCCATATAAGAGATCCCATATCTGTACTATAAAAAGACAATCACTATAATATGCAGCATACCTTATGGAAATTGCGGATAATCAATTTCTTATCTAGCAAGGTCCCACTTTTCTCAATGTGTTGTGCTGTGTTGGGTTATTAAATTCTTCTGCCATCTTCTACTATGAAGTAACATCTGCCAGCCAGGTGTAAAGTTAAACTTTCAGAATGGCAGTTTAGCAGCAGAAAAGTCATATAAGCCTTGTTAAAATTATGCTTCCCGGTATTTTATACATTTAATCTTTTAAACATCATTTTCTTTCTTTATTTTGATTGTCCTGGGCAATGCCCTCCTCCTCTTTAACCATCTGTGCATAATGGCAAACAGCACAGAGTGGAAGAAATGTCCATTAAATTTTAAGACCAAGAGATAAATATGTGCATTCAGAATATTGCTATGTTTCTCTGATAGTTGAGGAAGCATGACTTCCCTCACTTCCGTCGCCCCCTGGAAATGTTGTATATTTGAGTACTGAAGCACCTTAATACATTTGTGTAAATTATTTTGTAGTGTCTTGGCCCTTTCTGTATATTTTACATTCTTGACACTAGTAAGAGGAGTGACTAGGTTGAACCAGCACCATTGCTTCTATTGATATTTAAGAGGGAGTATAAATCAAAAAGAAAAATCCATACATAAAAAATTCCATTGCATATATTTTTTGGCCACTTCTTAAAACAACTGTTTAAAATAGTGATGCAGCTGAAGAAGAATTTATGAAAATATGTGGATGTAGTTCGATGTATGTTTGGGGTGAAACAAATTAAAGGGGTGCAGTGTTATAAATGAACATGTTTGGCCATATTTTACCATATGTTATGATTATTTGGCTATTCATCAATATTTTCATTTACACACTGCACAAAGTGTCCACACATACTATAAATAATCACCCTAAATACTGTCTAATACAATTAGCAATCTTTTCTTTTTAAATTGCTTTTTTTATACAATCCATTTTAATTAATGCTACCTTCGTGTGAACACACATGAATCCAAAGTGACATGTCTTGAACATATGTATCAGAAACAGGGAGATAATGATCCCATCTTTTACTTGTTGTATTTAATAGTTCCATTAAATCAGTGTAAGCTAGATCAAAGTGCTTTGCTGAAACATGTAAAACAAATAATAGCAAGGCCTTTTTATAGAGCTAATAATCTGACACCACTGCACTGAGTGAAAACATTCATCTGATGAGATCATAGGATTTCATGCATATTTTATTATTCTTGGTAAGACAAACAATTTGCAAAGAAAGCATCTTGATTCAGTACATACAGTTTAACAGTGTCAGCACTTTTTAAATTTGATTGGAAGCAAGTTACAACAAATATCTGTGAATTTCCTAATGTAGTTAAAAAATCCCTACAAAAAATGTCCCCCATGCCAGTGTATGCAAATGGGGAGTAGGCAGGGTTGGACTGGGGCCCACTGGGGCTGCTTCCTTTGGGCCCCCCACTGTCCCACCCCTGTCACACATGTGTGGGTGTGCGGGAGTCGCAAGGTGTGGATCTGGGCTGGCAGGGCCCAAAAGAGACGGGGGCCCACCAAGTTTTTTCCCGGTGTCCTACCACAGCCATTCTAACCCTGGGAATAGCAAACCAATACAATTATGTAATATGTTCCAAATTATCTATTATTGGAGTGATCCTGTTGAATGATTGGCTGCAAACATATCCTTTAAAATTGGGTTATGGTTTTACTCTCAATGAGAGCACTTCTCTCTTCTGCAGCAATTTCCTGTGATATTACATTTTATGTGTAAATATCTATTTGTTATTGACTCTCTAGTAGAGTGTGATAGAGAGATATAAAGAGCAGCTTTGTGCTCAATCGAGGATCTGTAGCAGGGAGTAGCTTCCCAAGGCTTCTAGACTGCCTTTAGTGAAGGGACTACAGTTCATAGGGTGTCAGGCTTAAACGCCTTCTCCCTGACCACTCCAAATGGGTGGGATCTAGACCATTTTAAGGTATATCTGCCTGGCATGACTGTTTGACTACAATGCCTCAGCTGTGTCATCCAACCTGTCTCAGCCTGCTAATATATGTCATATACCTCATCACCTGTAAGTAAACCTGTGGGTCATCTGTCTAATACAAATAAATTTGCTAATCTTTTGTTTCACCACAACAGCCTTCTGGCATCCATTTTCCTATTTTTAATGCACAGTAGCCTGAGAGTGGTAGTTAAACTACACCACACTTGAAATCTTCCACCTAGAGAAGGCCCTAGCTATTCCACCTAGAGAAGGCCCTCTTATTACTAGGTGGGCATTAACCCTTTTTGGTCTGCCTAGCCAAATTAGCATTACACTAAGATTTGGGACAAATACCTGTTACCCTACAGTATGTAACTTTGTGATGATGTAAAGGGGCCTTGAACAGATGAAAGAGTAGCATAAGTACAAACAATGTAGAATATAAAATCACAAGGGAGATGTTCTCTCGCCCAGAGTAAAGCTGCAACCCTTGTTAGAACTGTAATAGTTCCATGGTATATATATATGATATCTTGTCATCTGTATTAATCCACTAAACTATTTTACATCCTTATACAGGCTTGTATCAAAGTGATCTTAATGGAACAATTCAGTTTAAAAATAAAAACTGATATAGATAAGCTTTGCAAAATAAAAAAAAATGTTTCTAATATAGTTAGTTAGCCAAAAATGTAATCTGTAAAGGCTGGGGTGAGTGGACATCTAACATAATAGCCAAAAAAAACTAGGTCAGATTCAAAAGCAAGTGGTAATGATCTGTGCAGCCCTCCTCATGTCACTGATTGGCTACTGCCTGCCACCATGAAACATCCAGAAACATATATGATGGTGAATATTTATTTGCTGGTGCATCTAACAAGTTTATAATTTTATTCCTTTTTAAATTGCTGCGACTCTGAAGCTTCTTGTTTACATATTAAATGCTTGTGATATCACTTCACATCACTTGGGGTTTGGTGTTTTGTTCACCCACTGAAAGACATTTAAGAGTGCATCTTTGCATTTATATTTATTTTGACAAACACTGTGCCCAAAGATAAAACAATGAATATCAACATGCCTGTGTCTGAATTACTTTTTACATCAGGTTTCAGCCACCACCATACATAACAAATCTTGTGATGGTAACTAAATCTAAATAAATATATACAAAAGTTAATAAGTCACCCTTCCTGATCCTGCAGTATATTCATATGTATTAATACATTAGGGGCAGATTTGCTAAGGTTCAAATGGTAAATTCAAAAGTTTTAGTTTGTTTTGGGCAAAACTCACAAATTCGAATTTAAAACCAACTCGAATTTGAATTCGAATGTGAGATTTATCACACCTCTACCCTGAAAACAGTTCTAAGTTGACTATTCTCCACCTAAAATCTGCCAAGTTCATATAGAAATCAATGGCAGAGGTCCCTTGATAGAAGTGATGAGCCAAAGTTTAGATATAAATTGGAGAAAAAAATGTTGCGTATCAAAAAAAATTTATATCTAATATAGGTCATTTTAAAAAAAAGTTACGATTCAAAAAAATTTGACACACACAAGTCAAATTTTTCCCTGAGGAAAACTTTATTCAAATTGAGTTCGAGTTCAATTCCTCATTATTAAACTTTATTTATTGTTCAAAAACAGTTACAAGAACACTGATACCTGATGCCTCTAGAACTCACCCCCTCTCCCTTTTTATCCAAAAAGTCTCCCTCTTAAGGTATATGTTCCCCTCTTCTGGGGCAAGGTACTTGGTGTATACCAATTTGCGTAAGGGTTAGGTTTTTCTTGCCTACATAGGAGAACTCACATGGACATATTTTATGTTTATATAGAAAACACAATTAATAATTCAGGTAATAAGGTGTTCAATCACTATACAGGTATGGGACCCGTTATATGGAAACTCGTTATCCAGAAAGTTCCAAATTACAGAAAGGCCATCTCCCATAGATATAAGATATAATTAATCCTTATTGGAATTAAAACCAGCCTATTGAGTTTAACTATTTAACCTATTTAACGTTTACATGATTTTCTAGTAGTCTTAAGGTGTGGAGATCCAAACTGCGGAAATACCCATTATCTGGCAAGCCCCAGGTCCCGATGATTCTGGATAATAGGTCCCATACCTGTACTGTGACTGTCCTTTAGACTTTATTCAGATATTGGCACCATCACAACATTAGTTATTTTTGGTGGCGGAAGGGACTTGATCTTTGGGGGGACATCACTGTTGATATTGGGAATTATACACAATCTTTTTGAGGCAGTTCATATAATTTATATTTAATTCATTCAATGGTATTCATTATGGAGCTGCAGTTCCAAACCTATCTTCAGCTACCATTCAGTTCATTAAAATATATTTAAACATAAGTAAAAACAAAAAATGTTTCTCTTTAAGAGGTACACAGGTATGGTAATATGTCTTCTAACAATTGTGTGTGTAAAAAAAAAAAACAGCCACCAAATACACTACACATCATCAGGCTTATTAGTATAAACAGTGTACTTCTCAAGGTACAGTATGAATTGATTTTCAGAAATCATGTATCTCTGTGTAAAAATGTAGTGTAAACAGAACACTTGAAATTGATATGTGGAAATATTGTGTTCATCCATAGCAATTTTTTTCACAGTGGAATTTGCCACTTGAATTTTTCCTATTGACTTTAATGCATTACAAAAACAAAGTAGTGGTATAAAATAGTAGCATCAAATATAGCAATTGGGTGGTTTAGAATAAAACACACCTTGATAAATTTACACAGCTTTTTACACCATTTTCCTGCCATTAATAATTTTGCACAGAATGATAAATATACCCCTTAGTCTTTATCATATATCAGAAAATGTCATAGCATGACCTTTACTACAGTGCAAGATGTTACTTTTGGAATATTAACACCAGTCAGCTTTCATGGAACAGAATAGCCTTGTGTCCTAGTCTGAACCCACGGCACAGTAAATTATGCAGTACTGATGAAGTTGTGAAAAATTTACTGGAGGATTGATTATACTTCTAGAAATGTTGTTCCTGCTCACTTTAACAGTAAAATTGCTGGAAGGGAGCCATATTCTACGTTTTTTAACTTGAAAATGAGTAAATAATAATATCAACATTTAATTAGACAGGTAAAATTCAAGTAGGAAGACAGTTATGCCTTTAATGCAAAATTGTATATCAGTTACCCTGGGGCAACCATGCCTGCACAAATCTAAAACCTGGAAAATTAGCTAACAATAAAATTATCTGTGTCAAGAGAGTAAAATTTGATGAAAATATGAAGACTCTGTTACACTTAATGTAATAAATGACAAATTGTAAATCCCTTACAACTTCCACTGTGACTTCTTAAAGCATATGGCATCTTATTGCTATAAACTGTGCCTGCCTGGCTTCAAGGGCACTTTTTTGCAACATAACATCATCACCTACAGTTTTAAAATGTAGTATTGTGTTAGCCATTTGAAAAAATGCAGAAAATGTTAAGTTTGGTGATACTAGCATACAGACAGCCCCCAATCTAAAGAAACGAAAGTATGTAGCTCTCTACAAGTACCCAGCAGAAAATGGCACATCTCCTTGCCTGCTGAAAAGGCGTGAAACATGTGCACACATACACACAGTAGACCAGGTACCAATACCACACCATCAACAGGAACATCAGAAAAAAGTTTAATTTACTTGCAAATCAGACAATGTGGTATACCTAATAATATGTTTAAAATGCCCACTACAGGACTCTCTGTGGGAGATACAGGACAAACACAACGGATAAACTCCCACAGGTTTAACAACAAGCATGACAACACAGATGTCCCAGTGGCAGCACACTTCTGCAGGAATACCCACAGCATCAAACATCTTCAGGTCACAGTTTTAAAGGGTAACTTCAAGACACAACAGGATCGGAAGGAGTGGGAATTCAAACTCATGAGAAGGTTTAACTCCTTAGAATGTGGCCTGAACTGAGACAGGAGTTTTATGTCCAGATATGACTTTAACTAAGGGATATGACACCTAGAAGAAAACACAGCTAGGGACAATCTACATCTTAAAAGACACTTTCCTTAAGGTGCTGACTGTACTAGTGTTTGCTTCCTTGACTAAAGCTAAAGTACTCACCCTTGGGGCTTATCAATATCTGGGCTACAGGTAGCTATTCCCATTTGAATTTTATTTGTTGCAGTCTGAGTGTGAAGTGGATAAGTTCTGGTTCCATATGTTATCCAACCCAGTGGAACCCTTATCTGTATCTTCACTTTTTTCTTTTCCAATTCCTAATTGTACACAGTTGTGTTAACCTTACCCTATTCTGTGTTGGTCTAGTTCAAACTATGTGACCTGACTGAATACAGACCACTGGACAATTTACAACTTTTCTATGAGGAAGCCAGTTCGAGGCGAAACGCGTCAGAAGTACTACGTCAGCGGATAGCAGGTACACGCGCAGAGAGCACTTTGTGTTTGGCATCGCGACCCCAAAATTTGGATTCGGACATCGCAATCTTGGAGGCAAAGACACACATCGAGCCACGCAAAGGGACCTGAACCTAAAAGGACGATTCTATATTTTAAGGCAATTTTTAAAGAAACTTCTTGTAAGTGCATTACTATTTATTAAAATACCTTTTAGAAATTTTCCACACATGCCGTTCTTGTTTGTCCAGATTGGGAAGTTGGAAGAACGTTTTGGGAATATAGATTAAAGCTGAGTGAATTTGAAACGTCTGTGAGTATAACTGGATACAGACCTGCTATTGTGTGGGTTCCGATTACATCTTTCCAAAAATTCTGTGTGTCACACGTGCACTTTTATTTGGTGGTGATAGAGGATTGTATCTAATTTAATTAACACAAAAAAATTCACTCTGTGGGTATATGATTAACACACCATTATTGAAAAGAATTTTTTTCACTGGGTGAATACTTGTTTTTGAAAATACTACACTATATTTTTGTTTTTCTGTCCCCATTTACCCTTTGAGGTACACTTAGCAACATTTTCCTTTGGAAATCTTTCTGAAAATTCAATTTACAACCCACCATAATTATTGTATTACCTTCTACAAGTTGTCTCTGTCTATCTGTAACTGTCTAATTTGTTGCCCATAAACCCTTTTTCAGTGATCTATCAATATATATAATGTGCCTTTTCAACATTCAGTTGACGAATTGTGTGCTCCGAAAACTTGCAATTGTTACTTATTCAGTTAGCCAATAAAAGGTATTGTCAAACCTGACATATTCTGCATCATCATCTACATCACAATGTAGAACATTTTCTGCATGTGAAGATTGTTAATTTAGTTCTTGTGTATTTAATTTTATGAAGCTAAATACATATTTATAAAGATGTGGTATTAAACAAAAGTCAAGCTTCCTGTTTCTTTCTAACCCCTATGTAAATGTTTAGCATGCACTAGATTTTACATCAAAATAATCCACTCCAATAGTTTTCAATACATCCAATAAAAGGCATGGGAAGAAAGCCAGATTAGCTCAGCAAATGTCCATAGAATTTAGAAACAGGTATCAGCTTTGAAAATGGAAAATGTCTCTGATTCAAAATATCACACTAAACATGTAACGCTTGTAAATTCTCACTTTATAGGATTAGAATTTAGAATCAATTTTAGAGAATTTTCAGCCAGGCAAAAATGTCACAAACAAGAGCAAATTATGGGAAAGACTATGTTTTGAATAGTTTGAAAGGTTTCTGAAATATTTTTTTAATCCACTCTTTATTAATGAATATGCTACCATTGTAATATTTGTTTTATATAGACCATTCTTGGATAAATCCATAAAACAATATAAAAAAATTGTACTTTATGTTTGGACCCTTTAAATTTTAACCATGAGTAGTTAATAAAAAAGGAAGCAAGTAGAAATGCAAAGGAAGTTCTGTGGAGATGTTGTTGTTATCTTATACTTAGATTTTAGTCCAGTCGCTAAGCACATACAACATATTGGGGCTCATTTATCAACACTGGGCAAATTTGCCCATGGGGAGTTATTTATAGCAACCAATCAGTGATTAGCATTTTAAAGCCAGCTGCAAGTATGCAGCAATCTGATTGGTTGCCATGGGTTATTGCCCATGGGCAAATTTGCCCAGTGTTGATAAATGACCCCCGTTGTGCTGTCATTGTCTTAGGGTTATTGAAGCAGTACAGTAACATTTTGGAGGAAATATAATACAAACAGAGCAAACATTAGCACAAATTAAAATTTACATTTTGTAATGTAATATTCTTCCTTAGACTGTTATTGCAATGTACATTTCAGTTGCACATTGTGCACTTATAATGCAAGTTTGTAGGTAGGGTAATCTTTTGGAGTAAGAATAGCATTATATACACTGCGCGTTAATGCAACTTATAAAATTCACAATCTTTCCACTTTTGGAAATCGTTTCCAGGTTCACAAAACAAAAATTGGTTCACACAGACATTTTCACATTGTTAATATTTCTACCATTACCACATTTTATTACAGTCAACTGTTGGTAATTAGTATGCTTAAAATTGTTCCTACTTAAATTAGAATTTTTTTTATAATTTCTAGTGGTTAGTTATGTTAACTGTATTTCTATGATTTTTCCACATTGTATTTCTTTCCCATGCATGTATTTATGCTTTAATTATTTCATAACATTTATAAATACATGTACTGTACCTATTATAACATGAATTTCATCTTCTACAACAAAATGCTTTACTTAGAATGCTTTGTTTTTAATTTTAAGTCAGTATAATTACAAGAATACCTTGTCGTCTTGTTGTATAATTAATCTAAATAAGCAATTGATTAATTAATTGATTCTTTAAACTTTTTTCTTTCCTACCCTATTTAAAAATCCCTACCAATATATTTTGTTTTCTCAGCAGGATCTCTTTTCATTATATTTAAGACCCGAGCTAATGCCTCTGAAACTTGTTCAATTCTTCAATTGATCATTTTTTTATTGCACTTTGCATGTTTCTCTTATTTGTCTTTCAAAATAAAGATTACCATATTCAAAACTTACCTTCTAAACTCACATTGAAGGTTCTAATATTGATAATTTAATACTTCCTTTAATGTTTTCATGTATAATGCTATAGGAATTAGATGAACCGCTAAATATTTTACTAAAGACACATATATCCGTGTAGACTTGCATTATTTTCAGTAATAGTATTCAGTATTTGGGACATGATTGCTCTTTATAAGTACATTAGATGGCATTATAGACCTATTTTCCATAAAATGGATCTTCAGACCAGAGGCCATCACTTTAGACTAAAGGAAAAGAACTTTCATTTGAAGTAGTGTAGGAGTTGTTAGAAGGGCTAATTCTGTTAATACCTTTAAGAGAGGGCTAGGATAATTTCCTGGACAAGAATAATATCCAATGCTATAGTAATACTAAAATCAACAATTAATATAGATATTGGTATATTTAGTTTCAGTAGGTGTGTGTAGGTATGTGCACTGGGATTCATTTGGAGGGGTTGAACTTTTTCCAACCTAGCTTAACCTTGTAACTATTAGTTTATTTAGGATTTCAGACTTATTCAAACTATTATCCTCCCTTCTATACTTACTTCTACTGAAAATGCTGTATCTTGAACAGTTTATTGACAACAATCATTGCTCTGCAAATTCAAAGTGCAAAATTTAAAGAACATTACTTCACCAGTTTCCTTCACCACCTTAGACCCGGCAAACTGATAAAATGAAGCTAAATCCTCATCAATCTTATGTCAGTGACATCATATCCTGTATGCCGGAAAATCATAAAAGTTCTTAAAAGCACTGGCTTTTTTTCATATTTTAAAGCAGGATTGCCTTCAAAAGTACTAGCTATTAAAGATTTTTGTGTTAACATTTTTTTCCCAATCATTTGAGGGACATGTCACATTATTCTTCCTTGGACATTTGTAATAATAATAAGAGTGCACCAACATCTCTACTAAATATGTCTATACAAATTGACCTAATCATAAGAGTAGTAATGAAGTTTAGCTAGGCAGAAATAAACACTAGAGAAAATTCTCTATTAAATGCTCACACTGACTAATTAATCCTAGCAAAACTTTGCCAGCATTCGGCTACAGAGATGCAACTTCGCATTTTATTGATTTGGTGTAGTGGTAATGAACCTGACAAAAAAATACCAATGGCACCCAGGATCCGTGCAAGTAAGTGCTTTGCGTGTTTATTGCTGATGCAACGTTTCGGGGTCACACCCCTTTCTCAAGCATGCATAACACAGTGCAAGTGATGTATAAATAAGCAATTATTAATTGATACAATTAAAATCAATTACATAAAGTTCATAAGTGTTATCAATCTCCAATAGTTGTTGATCCTCAAAGTTTAACTAGTGCATGTGCAAAGTGCAATGTCCGATCTTCATATCCTAAAAACATGTGAACATAATTTATAAATAAATTATCATTTAAAGTTACATGTCTTAACTATATGTGACTGGATGAGTCATGGTGTGTTATACAAAAAACTATACAAAATTTAAAAACCTCAACATTTAAAAATTACACAAAATGTTTCTTACCCCATTCAGTGGAAATGACATCCCTGAGCTAAAATTGGGAATAGTACAAAATTCACCTGGAAAAGAATGGTCGGAAATGACATGACAAAGTTGACGCGACGCGCGTCAAAAGCGTCCTGCGACTCGTTTCGCGAATTTTTCGGCGAAGCGAATCTCGGGAGATTCGCCCATCACTACTAAGGAGGTTTCTTTTTTAGTTTTAACTTCCTTCTCTCTTGCTTGTCCGCTATCCCTGGGATCTAGTTTAAAATTGCGTATAACCGATTTGTGTTCATTCAATTGTGTTTTTATTGGTCTTGTGGTTTGTCCCACGTACGCCATTCCACAAGGGCATTTAAGACAATAAATAATGTTAAAATCACATGTTGCAAAACAATTAATTTTGTGTTTCGAACCCAATGTAGGGTGCATCACACAATCGCCTGGTATTATAGCACTACAGTGGCCACATTTCCTACATGGGAAAGTGCCCTTAGTATTTGTGCTGATATGTAAGTCCCGTTGCTGTCTATGTCTAGACTTGATGAGATCTGCTAAATTTTACCACGCTTGTAGGAAAACAAGGGAGGTAACTGGAAAAGATGACCTATTTTTTAATCAGTTTTCAAAATGCCCCAATGTTTTAAGATGATTCTCTTACACATCCTGGAATTCGTATCAAATGATGTAACAAATGGTACACGTGTCTGTTTATGTACCAACTTAGCTTTCTTTTTAAGTAAATTGTTACATGGGATATTCCTAACTTTTTCTTTTTCAGTCCTAAGGTTATTTACGTTATATCCCTTTTCCGAAAAATTTTTAATGATCATATTAGCTTCACTATCAAACAATGTATCATTTGAGGTGATACGTTTGACTCTAAGGAGTTGACTTCTGGGAAGACCTTTCAGCAATCCAGGTGGATGAAAGCTGGATGCTTGCACCAGATTGTTTTTATCAGTCGGTTTGATATACACAGTGGTATTAAACTTAGAATCCTCATAACGTATATTGACATCCAGAAAGTGCAACTCCTTCTGTGGACATTATTCAAATATGTTAGAAAATCATGTAACTTCTCCCGTGTTCCTGTCCAAATGAAGAATGTGTCATCCACATATCTCATATATGCGAATATGTACTCTGCAAATTCCTGATTTGTAAACATAAATGTTTTTTCAAAAAAATCCATAAAAATGTTGGCATATGCTGGAGCCATATTAGCTCCCATTGCACAGCCTTGTAGTTGTAGATAATATTTGTCATTAAATTGAAAATAGTTTTTGCAGAGTAGATTGAATGAGCACCAATCGGTTATACACAATTTTAAACCAGTTCCCAGGGATAGCGGACAAGCAAGAGAGAAGGACGTTAAAACTAAAAAAGAAACCTCCTTAGCTAAACATTTCTACACATCAAGTATCCCAGTTGAGGTGGCAAATTTTAGAAAAAGGTTGTAGTAAAACAAGGACAGAATATAAAAAGAGCACTTCTCCAACGTGAGTGCTTTTGGATCTGGTTGCTCCAGTCTAGGGTTCCTAAGGGGTTAAACGATGAATTTAACATGACCTGCTTTTTATGAGTGCTTAATTTGACAAAAAAAACATTCTTTTCCAGATGAATTTTGTACTATTCCCAATTTTAGCTCAGGGATGTCATTGAATGGGGTATGAAACATTTTGTGTAATTTTTAAATGTTGAGGTTTTTAAATTTAGTATAGTTTTTTGTATAACACACCATGACTCATCCAGTCACATTATAAATTATGTTCACATGTTTTTAGGATATGAAGATTTTCTTTATACCGGATTTTTTGATTTTCTTCTATCGGACATTGCACTTTGCACATGCACTAGTTACACTTTGAGGATCAACAACTATTGGAGATTGATAACACTTATGAACTTTATGTACTTTATGTAATTGATTTTAATTGTATCGATTAATAATTGCTTATTTATACATCACTTGCACTGTGTTATGCATGCTTGAGAAAGGGGCGTGACCCCGAAACGTTGCATCAGCAATAAACACGCAAAGCACTTGCTTGCACGGATCCTGGGTGCCATTGATATTTTTTTGTTGGACTTTATGTGAGGTGGCCGAGCCTCTACCTTTTGGAGCACCAGGTAATAGTTGTATGATTTGGAGTAGGGTGTGCAGGAGTTCGTATCGATCTACCACAGTGGTAATGAACCTGCACATGGCAAAGTGGGGTGAAGTGTGGTGGAGCCCTTTAGTGAATTTGTACCACTGTTGGGATCTTGGTGTTTTGCTCTGACCAAGAAAAGAACTGCCATTTATAATTATATGATGAGTAGAGACAGATCAATGAAATCTGACTGGCTTAGCTACCAAAAATTAATACTGTAGGTCTGATTTAAGATTGTTTGTGCTTTTTTGCTCAATACATTTTTAATGAACTTAAGACTTCCACTTGCGGAAAAAAATGAAGACTGACAAGCTTATTGTTCCTGAAACCCGATTAGTTCACAAAGGGTTTCCTTGAAGGTTGCTCAAGCCAGAAAGGTAAAACGATCTTAAATCAGATCCATAGGGGCAGATTTACTAAGGGTTTGTGTGTTTTTTCGATCGTAAATTGACCTTTTTTGTTTGAATAGGTCCGTTTGATCATCGATCAAATAAACTTTTATTCATTGAGCGAATAAAAATAGTTCGAGCAATTTTGATAAAAAAAATTTGATTTTCTAAAATTTTCAAAAATACTCCTTAAAGGTTCCAGCAGGCCTCCCATAGGCTAAAATAGCAATTTGGCAGCTTTAAGGTGGCGAAGTGCCGTATTTGAACTTTTTTAAAGAGACAGTACTTTCAATTAATAATTTAGTTCAAATTTTTTCAATTCAAATCTAATTTTGGCCTATTCAATAGTCAAAGTAGCCAAAAATTACTTGAAATGTTAATTTTTTTAATTAGAATTTTCACTTTGACCATTAGTAAATGTGCCCCTTACTATCCATTTTTGGTATCCAACAGTGGGTCTATTTCTAGAACCTTTAGTTCCTGCATATCAAGAATGCAAGCATATTCCCATAAAATTAGCTCATCCTCTTAAAACTAATGTTCTTTTAATTATATATATTTTTTTATATTTGTCGATAGTTCATTAATGACTTGTCATTTGAAAATGATTCTTTTCCACTTTCATAACAAATGCACAGAGGAAAGTTCTCATTTCTTCTATGAGTTTTAGGGGTACATGTAAGAATTTATTATCTGACTTGCCAGCACCTACAGAGACTGACCTCTGACCAGGGGAATATGTGTAGGCAGGGATATGTGTAGGCAGGCTTCTTTGTGGAAAGTGCTTCATTTATAATTTTGTAATATTTTTTTTGTGAAAATATTATGCTATGACCAGTCTGTTCTTGTCTTAAGCTATGCATTATGCACGTATTTTTCATGGTTCAGAGGAAGAATGGTTTGCCAAAGTTTATCGCAGAGATTGAGATGATGTCTTCCATGAAGAGCTGAGGTGAAAATCCTGGTCCTCCTTTAATCCTTGATGTCACCAGTATAATTAGTAGTTCAATCATATCAAGTGATGGCAGAGATGTGAGTACACTGAAGGAAGAATGTGACAAAGTCCCTGAACAAGATGCAATGAGAGTTTCTTTAAAATTTTAAGTGTATTGCTAAAAGGCTGAAAACCAAACAAGTTGTAGCTAAGTAGTAACCTCTACAGAGGAACTAATAACCATGATGAACACATGGTATCCCATATTACTGATAGGATGGTATCAAATCCAGCAGAATGGCACATTTTGTATGCCTAAAGAAGCTTACCAAGAGGCAGGGATTATATACCGTAAGGAAGAGCTATACTAGGAAAGAGCACAGATTACATGGGTAGAATATGAGCTCTGATTTTGCCAGATAAAACAATAAAATATTTTGCTATTTATTTTAAACATTTTACAGCACTTAGTACTGTATTTTTTGTGACAGACCTGTTTTATGATGAGGATTCTATATGCAAAATAAAAAGCAAAAGCTTCAGAAGACTGATAGGTACAGTAAATCATACATAAATTGAAGCAGGTGAAATAAAAAGAACAGTTATTTTAAGATATACAGCAAGAAAAGTTAAGCTCATTTGCTAAAATATTTGCACCAGAGCAGTAACTCATGTCATGGATAGTGCTGATTTGCCAAGGTCAGTAAGATGAAGCAAATGATAGACTGCTAGAGGTACAACTTTGCCTCTTTCTACTTACAGTCGATGAACCACAAGTTCTGCCTACTTTTGCAGGGAAAGTAGAATACAGACCCAGTATGAATAACTATGAACAGCTGACCATATAGGTGTCACGCTTTTCTGTTAGTGGGATTATTTGTCTGCATGTCCTTGCACCCCATCATGATATTATGAGTAACCAAGATCAGAAATGATTGGGTTGCATTATTATCATTCATCACTATTGCTAATACATACTTCCCTACACATATTAAATCCCAAACCAATTACAGCAGACACAACTATCAGCCATTGCAAGTTGGAAACCTTATATTCCTGAAAAATTCTCATCTGAAAGAATTATCTCTTAATTTGTTACCTCTCTGTCGTATAGTTTTGTTTTTTTTAATTTTGGTTTTGATTAAAATTGTTAATTACATTTTTTTAAAATATTTTGTACAAAATACTAATGTTTTATTTAATGAAAATATTTTTGCACTTCTTGAATAACAAGTGCTTACATTAAAGTAAAGCATACACAGTGTCAGAATTGGTTTTGGTGCTCACCAGAGAAGCTTGATTTCAGGTTCCCCAACACTAAATACTTAAAACCACAAAAAAGTTCCTCACCACATGTCCTTTTCACCAACACTCTGATTTCCTTTATTGTTAGGCTTCTGTTTCTTTGGTACAGATAGGGGTGAAAACAGATTGAGAAGCATTGATCTTAGGGACATTAGGGACATTTTGAAGAAACTATGTAGGGCTACACCAGGCCTAGTTCATCAGGCCAGGGGTGCACTGGAATTATCCCAGGTATAGTGGAGGACCAGTCAGGCATTGAGCATACAGATGAAGCCACTTTGGTTTGTGTGTTTGACACATAATAACTAAATCCAGCTATCCCATTTATTCCATTTAACACAGAAAATTGTGTTTTGGCATTTGGTAAGCGAATGAAAAGATTAAATGCATTAAATGAGTTAAGATGAGTTTAGATTACACAGTTTCTTCAGTTAATCCTGAGTCATGACGCATTTAACACACAAGTGGCTTCATCTGTACATGAAAAAGTAGAATGAATCCTCACTTTGAAATTATGAAATCTCAGAGATAAACTACTCTATCTAGTATTTATTAAAACTTGGTATAATTCATTCTAGTATTTGGCCTAAACCATATTACAAGGGTCAGACTGGAGCCTTGGGGGCCTACTGTGGCTGTAAAACGAAGGGCCTTCCTAACCTTCAGATCCCCACACACTCAACTGAAAGCAGTCTGTGAAGATGCCCCTTTTATTATGCCACCAGTAATTCAACGTTTCGGGGGGTGGGGGGAACTCTCCCTTCATCAGGATCCGTTATTGCTGTTGCAGAGGTTTCTGGTGTCCCACCGGCCCAGTCCGACACTGAGTATTACAGAATACAAGATGTTTTACCACTAATGGCCTTTTAGTCAAATAAAAGTTGTAAAGTTGTCTGACTAGCACAACATTCTTTAAATATTTAAAATGTTATACTCCACTCTGCTCTCCCTCAGGACCATATAATGCTCCACATCCAACATCAGAAGGATAACCAAAGCCATCCCTTCTTTTTCTTTGTTTTGTTGCAGAAACAATTAGAATGACAGCTGCAAACACCATGGTAATTGAATTATTATAGGTGTAAATAAAAAGGGATTTGGCCAAACATAATGTTTGTAAATCACAAAAACATTTAAAGATGCTTGTGTTTTAAAGCAAGGTTATTCATTTATAACTTCCACATAGAAAAATGTATTTTAAGAGTTTATGTAGATAATCCCTAAAGCTTCAGCAGTATTGCATTGAAAAAAAATATAAATGAAAGATGTCCAGCTA
This sequence comes from Xenopus borealis, assembly GCA_024363595.1. Lineage (NCBI taxonomy): Eukaryota > Metazoa > Chordata > Amphibia > Anura > Pipidae > Xenopus > Xenopus borealis. The sequence continues at coordinate 114,431,678 of CM044433.1, read as the reverse complement.
AAACATCAATAAATCCCTTACCAATTCATACATGTGTTTTGTGCCTGGTTGTTTCTTCGAGAAGTATAAAATCAATGAGTTTCCAAAGACAAACCTGGGGTCAATACAAGTATAATAGGGGGTACCTAAAAATGAAAAAGCAAAATAACAAATTATAAATTTGTTAATGTTAATATTTATTGTTTATCCTTATAACCTGGACTAAAAAGCCTATTCTTTTTGGACCTTAAAATCTAACAATACACCAAAGACCACAAATGCTTAAACAGTTTTGGATTTTTTTTTTATAAAAAGTAGATCTTTGGATGTCTGGCAACAAGCACCATGAAAGACATATTTCATTTTCTCGTGTTAACTTTTATTGGATATTAAGCCACCATTTGTTTTCATGCTTCTGATGTCTCATTCACAATGATCTCAAGACTCGGTTCCAAAGTTGTCTTCATGACAGCACATGCCATGTGTGATTACCAGTTCCGTGGAAGATCTTCACCTCTCTAAGGCTTTATTCATGGAATCCAATCATTTCTGAGATAGACTGCATAGATTGCCAACAGCCAAAGGCACTACATCCAAACCTCTTTAGTGCTCTCTGTGTTTGTATGTAATAGTGGATACAAATATGTTTTGTGTTAAATGACACTGACAAAACAAGGATCAAATGTTATATAATTAATACAATATTTTTGCTAAGCTTTAGTAGAGTGTACACTTAATGTCATTTGCCAAAGCAAGTTTTTCTTTATTTAATAATGTTAAGGAAGCAAATATATTCATGAGAATGTTTAAAAATGATTTATTACAAGTTGATAAATAGCCTGTTTTCCATTAGTATTAATATTGTTGTTGATTTTTATTTTTAAAATTTGCTGATGATTATATTAGAGCTAAATTAAAATTAATTAAAGACAACATAACCCTGAAAATGTGGTCACTGTGAGCCTTTGTAAAATACTTTTTCAGGCTTAATTATATTTTTAGATCAGATACCTTTTAATTTAGAAAGACCTCTTGCTGTTCTTGCGTTTCTGTCTGCAAGCTTGCTAGGTTATATCATGAAGTACACCTGATCTTATTTGATATTCCAGCTCCAAAAACGCTAAGGACTTGCACATTACAAGTGTCAAGTAAGAATGTGGAAAGTTGATCCATCTCATAGACTTTAATTAATGTCCTACCATTTAGCAGTTGTAAGGTTGACAGGGTTAGTCCATCATTGCAAACAGACTTCCATGAAGTTTTAAAAACCGTTCACACTGTATTCTGAACATAGCAGCAGTAATGGAAAAGTTTACTAATACTTACAAGAAGTACTCTAGAGGAACACATCAGTGTTCCTTGCAGCAGTTCACTATTCATAATTCTAATTTTCTAATTTGCTCATATTCTCGTATTCTAATTTTACATTGAAACTTTAGGCA